>JPET01000001.1:5936179-6539777 GCA_000732205.1 Verticillium tricorpus MUCL 9792 | reverse complement strand
CGTGCCGGCGTACGTGCGCATGGGGCTGCAGGTGGCGCTGTGGCCGGAGCGGTTCGGGGCCGGGTTCGCGGCGCTGGACGGGCACGTCGATGCCTTCGAGGCGCGGCGCGAGGCCTGGGCGGGCATGGAGGTGCCGGCGCGGGTCATGACGGGGTGGGTGGCTGCGGGGGCCAAGGGCAAGGGAAAGGGAAAGGCGGCCGAGGTGACGGAGCGGAGCATTATCGAGATCCTCTGCAAGGTGTGTTTCTCTCTCTCTATTTTTCTTTCTCTCTCTCTATCTTTCTATCTCTCTCCCCCTCTCTCTTTTTCTCTCTGGATATGTATCTCAGACGTCTGACCGGCCCAGATCAAGACGAATGCGTTCACGCGGAGCGAGGCCGGCGAGGGCCTCTTCCTGGACACGACGCTGGCCATGGTGAACCACTCGTGCGTGCCCAACGCCGTGGTCGCGTTCAGCGGGCGCAGGGCGTTCCTGCGAGCCCTGAGGGACATCGAGGAGGGCGAGGAGATCGAGATCTCGTACATCGGCATGTTACATCACTTGGCGAGAGAACCGGGGGCTTCTGGCTGACAGACACAGATTGCACGCAGTCGCTCGAGCATAGGAGAAAGGCGTTGGAGCTGTACTTTTTCGAGTGCCTCTGCCCGCGGTGCACAGGAGATCTCGACAACTATCAGGTCGCCGCGCGGGCGCCCAGCTCCATCATCAAGCTGAACGGCTTCAGCGTCGTGCCGGAGCCGAGCAGGTATCGCGAGTCCCGAGGCGAGCCGCAAGGCACCGCCCAGGCCGAGGGCCGGGCGCGAAGGGTCTACCGAGACCTGCCCTCGTCCAGGGACGTCCCCCTGGCCGAGAGACGGCGCCAGCTCATGCGCGCGTACGCCGCCGCCACCAACAGCGACTCGGGCAGGTGGGCCGTCGAGCCGGCGAGCTACTTCCTCCAGGAGGCCCTCGCCTACTACCAGTCCGCGGACAAGCCCGAGGCCGCGCTCGCCGTGGCCGCCCTGATCGCCGTCGAGAGCGACCCCTACAAATACGTCGAGCCGTTCCACCCCCAGAGGGTCCAGGGTCTCATGGGCGCGGCCAACATCCTGCTGGGCATCCCGCCGGGCGGCGACGCGGTCCCCTCGTTCGCGCGACGCGTGGGCCAGCACGCCGACTTTCCGACCTCCAAGTCCGGCGCGCTGTCCAACGTGGACTTCATGTCGCTGTGCCAGATGCTGCTGGTCCTCGTCGTGCGGTGGGCGCCGATGGGCCACTCGCCCGAGTGGGAGCTGTTCCTCCTGTACCGTGAGCAGCTGCAGGACATCGAGAGACTCGAGGGCCGGGACCGGGAGAACGGCCTGATCAGGGCGTGGGCGGCCGACCCCGGCAAGACGGCGCACTTTTTCGATTTCGCCGTTGTCAAGCCCATGGCCCTGCTCGCCGAGCTGGGAAGGGCGGTGCTGGCCGCCGACTTTGCGAAGGACAAGAACGTGTGTGCTTTTTGATACCCCATAGACTTCAATCATCGGGCGGATTGTAAATGGCGTTGAGGTCGTCCGATGTCCTTCTCGCTGATCTCCGCGCTGCCGCTCTTCCGGCGGCGTTCGACTTTGTGACACGGGCTACCGGCGTGGACGCGGCGCCGACGGACTTTCTGGCCGACTGCTTCCGGGATGACGCTGTGCCTTTGGGAGCGGGGCCAGCGGGATCCGACGAGAAGGCGACGCGTTTGGGTGGCGTTATCACCGCGATGGGGTCTTGAACGTTATCCCCCGCCGCTCTCCTCTTCCGGGTCCCACTCTCCGGTTCTGTCGACCGTCCCCCCTGGCTGTAGGATGGCGTCTGATCGGTCGTCGAGGTCATCGCGGGCGGTTCAGCCTCCCAGGCGTCCAGACGCGCCTCGAGCCTCTCCATGCGGGGCTTGAAGAGGTCGACTTCCATCCGGAGTGAGCCGACCTGGCCGGCCTGGCCGCTAATGTTGGCGATGTTGGTCGTGATGATTTCCAGCTCTCTGGTCGGGTAGATGGCGTTGGCTGGCTTGGGATCCGATCGCCTGACGCGATCCTGAACCATGGCGTCGCCCATGCTCAGGACTTCGGCGCGGAGGGCGGCAAAGTCCTTGGCGTAGGCCTCGGTGGCGGCGACGGCGTCCTTGGCCGCCCTTTTGGCGACGCCCATATCCTTTCGCAGGTCGGACGCCTCGCCCTGCACCTTGCGAAGGTCTCTCTTGGTCGCCTGGAGCTCGCTCTGCAGCTCGTCGTGGCCCGTCTTCGCATCAGAGGCCAGCCTGCGCACGATGGCCACGGCGACGTTGGTCGTCTCGAGCTGCTCCTCCAGGCCCCTGAGGGCGCTCTTGTCCTCGACCATGGCGCGCACCTCGGCCAGGCCGGACCCCAGGCGGGGCACCTCGTCGCTGGTGCTGTCGAGGTCGCGGCGCAGGTCCCGCATGGTGCTGTTGAGCTTCTGCATCTCCTTGTCGAGGCGGGCGACGGAGGACTCGAAGGAGGAGACGACGGTCCAGGCGGCGGTGTCCAGGCGGTCGATCTCCTCGCGGGCCGTGTCAAGGTCGAGCTGCATGCGCTCGAGAGCGCCTGCTGGTGCTGGCCCCGCGCCCGAGGCAGCGCGGGGCTCGCTGAAGCGGTGGCTGTTGGGCGTCGCATCGGAGGAGGGGCCGGGGTCAGGTGCGTGTCTGGACGTGTCCTTGAGCTTCAGGGTGCGATGGATCTGGAGCTCGACATCTTCCGAGCCGTCGCCGTTGAGCATGCGCACGTCTGCCAGGCGCAGGAGGAGTTGATTGCTTCACCGGTCAGCGCTCGTCGAAGGCTGGTTGACGGGTTGGCCATGATGGGGCTTACGCGTGCAGGGCATGGTTGACGGGGGCGGAGAGACACTTGTGGCCGACGTTGGCGCCGCAGTGAAGACAGGAGAGATCCTGAAGGATGCTGGAGGTGGTCAGCCCGGCCGATTGCCCTCAGGGCGGGTGAAGAGGGGGGGGGTTTACCAGTCGGCGACGAGCGTGGCGGGCTCGCCGTCCCTTTTGGCTCCTCGGACGGCGAGATTGTCTCCGTACTCGGCGTCAACAACGGGGCTGCAGTAGCCCTTTCCGATCTGGATCCAGACGTTGATGAAGATGGCGAGGAGGGTGTCGCAGGAATGGCACTGGCAGTGTATCTGCTCCATGATGGGTGACGTCTCAATGTGAGGACAGGGAAGCTCGGCATGCCATGGTAGGGTCTGAAGCTTGGTGACGAATAGTACGAGAACCGACTGATGCGCGAGGAGTTTGGCAGGCGAGCGAGAAGCTTAGCAGGCGAGCGAGGAGCTTTCCGGGTGGGGGAGAAGAGGCGCAGAGGAGAATGAAGAAGTCGCGACGATGGATGATGGATGGATGAGGTTGAAGCTGTTTGCTGAGGTGAAGTTGCTGGGAGGTCGATGGAGCTCCATGATTGGTTCGGTGAGGCATGCGACCCTGGGCCCACACCTGCACGCTGCACTCCCTGTAAAATGCAAGCCATGCCCCTGTGACGGCTGCAGGGTGCCTGTGAGGCCTGTGAGGCGCCTACCAGACACTGGGAAGATAGCAGCCAGATACCTGTCAGAACCCCCAAGCTCCCACTGCACAGAACAGCGCTGACAGGCCCACCACCTGCCGCCACCTGCACCCGCGTCATCGTTGAGTCCTCACCTCGAGCATATGCAGATCAATGCCGATGCAGAAAAAATCCCCATCCTCCCACCACTGCACCTTCCTGCGACTACACCTCCTACCACTGCACCTTCCTGCGACTGCACCTGCCTTTTTATTACTCCCACTACAACATCACCACCTTCACCACCACCACCAGCATCACCACCTCCTCCACCTCCACCATCACCACCACCACCACCTCCTCCTCCTCCCGCGCATCACCCATGAGGTAGCCACGCATCCACCGGCCTCCCCCCATCCCCCACACCCGCCAGCATGGGCAAGAACAGAAAGCAAAAGACCGAGCGCCTCCAGCTCGAGGCCCAGGCTGCCGCCCAAGCTGCCACCGCCGCCCTGAGTCCCGGCGGCCTCGCCGACAGCATCGCCCAGCTCCAGGCCGCCGCCGCCGCCGCCGAGGCCGAGGCTGATGCCAATGCCAACGCCAACGCCAACGCCGGCGCCCTCGCCCGCCAGAGCTCCAACCAGAGCACCAGCAGCGCCGCCAGCCTCAAGCGCGCCGCCCCCCACGACGACAACGACGACGACGGCGGCGGCTGGCAGAAGATCGAACGCGCCAACAAGAAGCTCAAGAAGGTGCCTAAGGAGGGCTCCTCCTCCTACCCCTCCATCGCCTTCGCCTCCTCCGCCAAGCTCTTCTCCAAGATCAACGTCTCCCAGCTGCGCGACCTCTGCCTCTACATCTTCGCCGACGGCCCCGCCCCGACCTGGATCGCCGTCCAGCACCGGCCCCAGTTCCGCAAGGTCGTCGTCCTCATGGTCCCCGGCCTCGAGGAGGCCATGTTCACCGGCAAGGTCGACTTCAGCAACTACGACGCCACCCCCGCCAACGACGACGGCCGGACCATCACCACCCCCGACGACTTCTACCCCCGCCTGCTCAAGCCCGACTACCTGCCCCCCGTCCTGCAGCCCTGGCTGGCCATGTTCCCCCACCTGTGGCCCGTCCGCGCCCCCGGCGACGACAAGCACATGAAGCTGCACTCCCCCATGGGCACCTTCCTGACCGCGCCCCTCGCCAAGACCAAGGACAAGGGCGTCAAGCCCGCCCGCGAGCCCAGCGGCTGGAAGAACGAGCGCACCCGCATCACCGAGTTCCTCGCCTCCGTCGACGAGCTCGAGGCCAACGGCCACCTGCTCCACCCGGCCCTCCTCGACGACGACAAGCGTGCCGCCTTCGTCGCCCCCGACGGCTGGGTCGTCACCCGCGTCGACAGCCTTGAAGAGGCCGTCGTGCCCGAGACCGAGGTCGAGCAGGGCAGCGTCACGGCCGGCCGCGCGTGCCTGGCCCTAGACTGCGAGATGTGCATGACGGGCGAGAGCGAGTACGCGCTGACGCGCATCAGCGTCATCTCGTGGGCCGGCGAAGTCGTCATGGATGAGCTGGTCAAGCCCGACAAGCCCATCACCAACTACGTCACGCAGTTCTCCGGCATCACCGAGGCCATGCTCGCGCCCGTCACGACAACGCTGGCCGACATCCAGGCCCGGCTCCTCGACCTCATCACCCCGCGCACCATCCTCATCGGTCACTCGCTCGAGTCGGACCTCAAGGCCCTCCGCCTCGCCCACCCCTTCATCGTCGACACGTCCCTCATCTTCCCCCACCCGCGCGGGCCCCCGCTCAAGTCGTCCCTCAAGTGGCTCACCCAGAAGTATCTCGGCCGCGAGATCCAGCGCGGCGGCGCCAACGGCCATAACCCCGTCGAAGACGCCCGCGCGTGCCTCGACCTGACGCGCCAGAAGTGCGAGAAGGGCAAGCTCTGGGGCAGCTCCGACGCCCAGGGTGAGAATCTCTTCCGCCGCCTCGCCCGCGCCGGCACCTCCTACAAGGCGCAAGGCGGCGACGCCGCCCAGGGCGGGGTCGCCAGCGGCAAGACGAGCGCCGCCGTCGACTGGGGCGACCCGTCCAAGGGCGCCGGCGCCGGCGCCACCCATCAGATGGCTGCCGCTCCGACGAGGAGGTCGCCGAGGGCGTCATCCGCGCCGTGCGCGGCGACCCGGACGGCGCCGAGATCCGCGGCGGCGGCGTCGACTTTGTGTGGGCGCGCATGCGCGAGCTCGAGGCCCACCAGGGCTGGTGGAACCGCAACCGCGGCGAGACGGGCGGTGCGGCCCCCCCGGAGCCCGAGACGTCGGACGAGGACGATGGCAGGCCGCCCCTGGAGCGGTGCCTCGCGCGCCTGACGGAGCGGCTGCAGCGCATCCACGCCGCGCTGCCCAAGTGCACCGCCTTCATGGTCTACTCGGGCTCCGGCGACCCGCGCGAGATGGCGCGCATGCAGGCCGTGCACGCGCAGTGGCGCAAGGAGTACAACACGCCCGGCAGCAAGTGGGATCAGCTGAGCGTCAAGTGGACCGACGCCGAGGACCAGGCGCTCAAGAAGGCGGTGCGCCGGGCGAGGGAGGGGCTGGGCTTCATATCGGTGAAGTAGGGGTGGGAGGACGAAGCATGGCAGATGTGACGATACCCGGGCGGACTCTGGGCCCGGCTTGGCCTCGGGGCCTGGTTGGCCTCTGGGCCTGGGCTGGCCTCTTTGTATTTTATTCCTGGCGGAAGCATATGGGGCCGAGGGCGTGCGTGTAAGGCACGTAGTAGAACGGCCGGGATGAACGAAGGCAATGATACCTCATGACAAGCACTGCAGTTTCCGATGAGCCGTGGACATCCACTCGGACGGCATTCTAGCATCATGACCTCTCGACGGAAGACACACTGGTGACTCGCTTGTGAGGACCCTTGGCCTCCTATGTAAAGACAGGCAGCGCCGGCCCTGGCCAGCCGGGTGATTTCATACGCTGCGCCTCGCGCTATGTGACCAGGCGAGGTTTTCTCTTAGTTGCGTGGTCCCCTCGCTGAAGTTATATCTGGCTATCCCTGCAGATATCAAGAAATATTCAACCAGAGTACCCTCAGTGACCACGCTGATGTTACATCTGGCTATCTCTACAGGATAATGAGAAGTATTGACTAAAAGTGCCCTCGGTGACCACGCTGATGTTATACATCTGGCTATTCCTACTAGAGGTTAAGAGAATCGAACAAGAGTACCCTCAGTGATCATCCTGAAGTTTTATCCGGCTATCCCTATGAGATATGAGAAATATCGAATAAGAGTACCCTTAGTCGCCATGTTGAAGCTATGTCTGGCTATCTACACTAGACAATCAGAAATATTAAACTGTAGTACCCTCAGCCACGACGTCTAAGTTGTATCTGGCCATCCCTACTAGATACTATGGAATATTAAACAAAAGCACCCTCAGTCACAACGCTGGAGTTATATCTGGCCACCCCTAATAGACGATACGAAATATTGAACAAAAGCACCCTCAGTCACAACGCTGAGGTTATTTCTGGCTGTGCCTACCAGATAATAAAAATATACCGAGCAAGAGCACCCTCAGTCACCATACTCAGGATGAAGCCGCGCGATCTTCACGAGCATCGTCTCGCCGTGCCAGCATCACACCACTCACCCCCATGGTACAGACGGCATCGCCGGATCGCAACATGTGACTTCCGCAGCAGGCAGGGCACCACCCTCGCTGCGTGACATACACACGCACACACACACACACACCCTCATCGAGACGGCACCCTCCTCAAGACGGCACCCTCCTCAAGATCACACCCTCGTCAATACGGCACCCCGTCGAGGCCGCCCCCTCATCAATACGGCACCCCCGTCGAGGCCGCCCCCCCAACGCCATCCGAACCCCGGCCAGAGACCGCTCGCGCCCGCATCAGACGAAGCCCATCCCGTCCCATCCCATCCCATCCCATCCTGCGGCGTGATTCCGCCCCGCGAACCCTAAAATCCCGCCCCAGCCCAAAGCTTCTCTTCTCGAAGCCCGCTCGCCCAGATGCCGCCCGGCCCAGCCGAGGAATGGGTTTAATTCCCCGAGATGCCGCGCCTCCTGCCGCCAGCCCGCCCACGTCCAGCCAGCCAGGCAGGTCCCGTGTCTGGCGGTGAGGCAGGGTTATCGACGACGCGTGTCTCTCACACACAGATGGACGGGGCGGGGGGCGCGCGAACCGGTCCCCGTGCCTGGACCCAGACAGTCCTCGGCAGCAAGATCCGAACTGCTGCTGCTGCTGCTGCGTCTCCATCTCTTGTCCAAGTCCATGTGCTCCCCTGCCTGCCCTGCGGGATGTCTCCCCGAGCCGTCCCTCCTCGGCAGAACATGCATGCGTTGGGCGCGCCAGAGACCCGATCGATGTCTTGGATCCATCGAGGGGGGGGGGGGGGGGGGAGGGAGGGAGAGAGGAAGAGAGGGAAAAAAAAAAAAGGGCCACATGAACCGACACCACGATTGCGCAAAGCAATGTGAGTGAGGCGAGAACACGGTCAGGTGAGATCAGGCATCAATCATCAGACATGTTACACCAAGAACACGCACTCCTGACCCATACC
Organism: Verticillium tricorpus MUCL 9792; assembly: GCA_000732205.1. Classification (NCBI taxonomy): domain Eukaryota; kingdom Fungi; phylum Ascomycota; class Sordariomycetes; order Glomerellales; family Plectosphaerellaceae; genus Verticillium; species Verticillium tricorpus. Next base: position 6,531,670 of record JPET01000001.1, on the reverse strand, counting down.
AGACCAACCAGACCAGACAGAACCAAACCGACAAGACCGCCGACGCCCGCTGCCCACAAACAATATTCTGCCCACACGCCCCCCTGACCGCCTCAGATTAAACATCGCACTGTCCCCTGCATAGTCCCTCCCCCGCTGACCCACTGCTCCATCTCGTCGGTGCCCATGAACCTACGCCCGTCAGTCAGTAGCGGTACCCCTCGGGTCGGTCCCGGGACCGATCGGCACGGCGGGTGAGAACTCACGCGGTCAGCATCATCCTGGTCAGATTGTCCATGTCGGCGGCCGTCATGGACCGCGGCAGGTCTTGCACGAAAAAGTTCTGCACCAGCCACTGCCTCTTCTCGCGCCAGGCGGCCATGAAGGCGACGGGCGACTCGGCTTCCCAGAGGTACCGCGACGCGGTCCACCGGTGGACGGCGGCGAACCGGCCCGGGTCGGGGGTCGTCGCCGTGCCGCTCGCCTTGAGCATGCCCACCATGGCGATGAACGAGTAGCCCAGCATGATGGTGCGCCGGACGCACTCGGCGAAGATCCAGCGCTCCCACGAGCGCGGTGGCCGCTCCCGCAGCGTGTTCTCCTCCAGGAGCCACAGCTCGGCCAGGTTGTCGCGGTAGGCTTCGAGCTCGGCGATCCAGGCCTCGAGCGTCGCCATGTCCCGCTCGGCCTGCGCCGCCAGCGCAATGTCCCCGTCGAACACGCGGATCTGCTGGTAGACGAGCAGCGCCTGCGTCCTGGCCAGCTTCTCGTACGGCGTCCACGCGCCCTTCGCCGGGCCCGCCTGGGTGTCGAGGGCCGCCTGCGACAGCGCCAGCCCCTGGCTGCGCCCCGGCATGCCGAGCAGCTCGTCCGCCGCCTCGCACAGCACGCGGAAGGCCCAGGCGCGGTTGGCGTCGGTGCGGTTGGCGTAGGCCGTGGCGGCCGAGTAGGCGGTGAGCATGGCGCGCGGCGTGTTGTTGCGGTAGAGGTGGCGGTGGAGGAAGGGGGTCTCGCGCTCGCGGGCGAGGAGGATGGGGAACTCCTTGAAGCTGGCGACCATGAAGCCGACGCGGGAGCCCGGCTCGTGGATATTCCAGGGGGTGAAGCTTTCCTTGGGAGGGTGAGCCGAGGACGATATACGGAGCCGGCGCAGCAGATAGGAGAGAGGAGAGTCATCAAGACAAAGTAGAGGGATGGCACAGTAAGGGACAACGTACGCAGCTTTCAGTCATGGCCCTGCGCTCCTCGATAGAGAAGTGAGGGTTCCGGTCCAGAGGCGGCGGCGTTGCGATGCGGGGCGTCGTCGTCTTGGGAGGCTCCTGGTTGTGCCACAGCTGCATCTTGCCGCCCTGCTGGTCGACCGTCATGTAGTTCATCAGGTTGTTGAAGTCAAAGGTCGGCATGTCAAACCCCAGATCGACATGGCTCAGCATGGCGACGTCGTCGAGCGTCGCATCGCTTGTCGACTGCGGACCGGGGGTGCAGCCAGAACCGGGATCGAGCTCAAAGTCGGGATCGGGCAGCAGACCGAGTACCTCAAGGTCCATCTCCGTCGGCGAGGGCCCCAGCCCTGGCGACAGGGCGACGGCGGACCGCTGCGGCTGCCCCGCCATGGTCGTGGTCGCGGTCGTGGCCATGCGTTGACGTGCGGCGGCCCCCGCCAGTGGGAGATTGACGTATAGGCAGGAGAAGCCCTTCTCGGCGCAGCGCGTGCAGCGCGGAGTCCGCTTGTCGCAGCGGCGTTTGCTCCGGACACATGCGTGGCAGCTCTTCTGGCGGGACTTGTCCGTCGCGTCGTCCATGGCGGGCTTCCTGGGCGGCTGCGACTGCGACTGCGACTGCGACTGCGACTGCGATGGGGTCGGCGTGGGTTCATCCATAATTCCTTGGTGAGGACAAGTTCGGTGAGATGGGAAAAGATCCGGGTGACTGGGGTCTTGGTGAGATGAGAAGCGGGCGAGATGCCGGAAGTAGCGGATCCAAACTCCGCAGCTCAAGTCCGCAAATCCTTCTTCCTCCGGACCCAAACTCCGCCGCCTGCTGTGAGAGTCGTCCCGGAAAGTCCGCCGGGTCTGCCCCATCGACGCGGGGCACCGGCCAGGAAAAACGCGACCCTCTCCATCACCCACGAGCAGAGAGGGCCTCTCATCCATCCTGCTTCTCACCTCAGAGGCTGCCCTCTCCGGCCCTGACAACGTCGCCCGAGCCTCGCACGTCTCGTTCTCGTCCCTTCGAGCCTGTGCCGCATCTCGTGTTTCCTCACGCCGTGCAACACCATGCGAACAGTCACCTCGCCCGGCACTCGCCCGGCCGCCTCGAGCATATCCTGAGACAGTATCGGGAGCGGTTGCCTACAGCGTTTGTCCAGATGGCAGAAGCCCGTGAGCCACCTACGCCTCGGTGGTGTGGTCGTACTGCATGATTCCCGTCTGAGGGCATGATTCAGCCCCCTCTCAAGCCCGTGTATGGCGTCGCTGGCACTCATGGACCCCGATTCGACACAAAGCCGAGCTGAACACTGCATTTCGTGTCCGTAGGGAGCAGCCACAGAAGCCGACGACGGCGACGGTTCGTCAAGTTCCAAACCCCCCTCCCCCCCCCCCCCCCCCCCCCCGCCCTCCTTTTCCCCTTCACGAAAAACGCACCACCGGCACCAGACAGGTACTGCAGCCCGACACATGCCCGTCTCGTGCGGCATGGCACAGGCACCCGGTTTCGTCGACATGGCCAGGCCCGGCATGGCCAACGGCCTGGCAACCAACCATCACCACTTGTAGCCTTCGTGGTGAACACGTATCAGACGTTGCTCCCGAACACGACCCCGTCCCGACCACTTGGACGCGACCTGCCGTGCCCCCCTCGAGGTACCTATGCGTGCTGCATGGCCCCCGTCGAGCGTCGGGGGCGTGCGGACCGAGAGGCCCTGCATGGTGCGGAGCAGGTCGGGCGTCGCGGTGCGCTGGTGCCCTCCATTCCCCGTCCACCTCGCATCCTCGGACGGCGTCGACGTGTGCTGGTCGCAAACAAGCAAGCATGGTTACCCAAGCCCCCGGCCGGCGGTGCAAGTCGTGGGCGTGACGCCCCTGTTCCTTTTGCCGCACCGGTGCCCGGGGTGCCAACAGTTCTGCCCGGCTCAGGGGGTCAGTCGCCTGTCAACCCATGAGCCACGTCCGAACCCTGCGGTAGCGTGGGCATGGCTTCGGGATAATGCGCTGCCGGGTCAAACGTGGTAAAGCTCCAGGGCGCGTACGAAGCAAACATGGAGCTCAGCAACGTACACGAGGTCGCAAGAGAAGAAACAAATGGCGACAAGTGTTTGTCCCCCTATCGCTCCTCCCCCCCGTCGCAGCGGTGATTCGTGCCAGGGCCCCTGGGGAAGATGGGGAGGGAGATTGCTTTTCCTCAGCTCTTGCGCCCCCATCCACGGGGGCCGCTCGTCGCCTCGTCTCGAGACAGCGTCACTTTGCAACACAGTCCTCGACGACGGCGCCTCATGCATGACGCTATCGGCATCTTTTCTTGGCGAGCGTAGTCCAGGTCCCACGCCGCACCCATCACTGCCGCCGTCCCTTCTCGGCACGACTGTTGGCGGACAAATGTGACGGTCCATGTTGCCGTTGATGCGCCTCTGGAGCGCCCCCCCCCGTCTCAGGCAGTCGCCGATCAAGAAACGACCAACCGCCGGGGACCTGAGAGGCTCGGACTGGCCTCGGGAGAAAGGACTCGGCGGTGTCACAACGCGCCGCGATGGTCACCGGCCGCACCACACTGCAGCACTGGTGCTGGCGTGAGGCCCCTCCCCCCAGTGCCAACCACGTTCGACCCTGACTGGGCGTCGTGGTAATTGTGATCGCTCACTTTTTGGTCAGATGCAAGCAAGGGAGGGAGCTGTGGACTCCCCCCGCCTCAATGGTCTGGTCTGGTCTGGTGGGTAGACAGACCGACAACACGACGCTTGTCGCCCAGTGTGATACGCCGAAACCCGACGACGTCAGTCGTCGCCCCGAACATGTCCTGCTCCTACCAACCGGGGACCCGGGGGCCCAGCTAGACTGCCGACTCAGCACGCCATCACAGACAGGCATGTCAACCGCTCGGCGTGCGACAACCGTTCGACTCCCACGGTGTGCATGTCCGGTTGCTCATCCGGCTGGCTGGTCGGCCATGAGACAACTGCCTGCCGTCGCATGTCCCGCCGGTTCGGCCGCAGAACGACCCTGAGGGTCGCGGCTTTGCCTTGTGGGTGGCAGGCACCCAACGGCTTCTTCCGGCTCGCATCTCTCCTTTGTGGCGAGCCTGAGCCTGGTGGGCGGTACACGTCTGGGGCTGATTGCGTGTCAGTGAGTAACAGGAACTACGACACGGAAAGTCTGATTTCGGGGTTCCCATGGGTAGGTAGATAGATCAGCGTGCAAGCGCATGTCTGCCAGGTACTAGGTGCGTGGAGCACCGGCCGGTCTTCCTTCTCTTGCGCCCAGCCTCTTGTCTCCTTCTGTTCGTTTGCGTACTAGTCTGCGAGGAGAAGAAACACCACCCATGCTGGAAACACATGGGGCATGCCCAGGACTACTGTGGGATCAGAGGCACGAGATTCAGCTGCCGTCCCCTCCCGTATTCCTGGTCTAGTCATGTCAAGGTTGAAACTGGCGTGATTTTGACAGTAAGGCACCGTGATCGACGCCGCGAATGACACGGGGACAGCTGGGCAAGGGGGCCCCATCGCCATGGCACTGGCTCGACGGCTAGACAGACTTTGGATGGATACAGGTCGCGTCGTGGAGAATGGGTGACGCCCGATCGGGGCAGATGGAATGCAATCTGGGGGCAGCAGCTGGATGTGAACCCAGGTGCCGGCGAACGCATCCGAGGAATGCGGTGTGGTGGTTCGTGCACTCAGCCTGTGATCGTTCAACCTTCCCACGTTCAACCCTCCCCCGGGGATGCAATGCTTTTTGGCGAGGGGCGCCGTTAGTATGAGCCATGGCCAGCCGGGCCAGTGAATGAATTTGATGGGCTTGCCTTGTGATTTTGTTTTCGCGGTGCCCAGCACGCAGCCCATGGCTGCTCCTTGTCGAACTCACATTCGTCACCAACGGCGAGCACAGTCGAGTCAGTGGTGTGGTGGGCCATACGATACAGCGCCACAACGGTGGAGGTTTGCGTTGAGTAATCGCGCTGCAGGGGTCGGGATCTCAGTATCGCGAACCCGGCCCCCCCCCCCCTGGCCTGGCATCTTGGCGGGAGGTGCTGAAGAGGTACCTACCTTCCTACGTGTCCCGCCTCACCACCGCCCTTGGGCACCAAGGGGGCGTCGACATTTGGGGGCCGTTTTCAGTCAAGGAATGCGTTGCCGCATCTTGTTATCGGACGAGGATTGCCTGCCTGTCTCGGACGGATGGGAGGAAAGTCGTCATGACTTCGATCGTGCAGAAGACAAGAGCGTCAGAATGTCTTGGGTCGACGAGTTCCTATGGGTCGAGAGAGCCACGCGGGTCGTGTAGAGGCACGATTCGTCTACCGGCAGGTCAGACAGACGCTACGAGCATATCTCGGGTTTGATGACGGCGGCTCTGTGTCGGCGAAATATCGAAGTCGTCGAGCCTGTGACGGAGGCTCTTCGCAGTACGGGACTCGGCGGTACTCGATCACGTTGCTCAACAATGGCGCCAGGCAGCGTTGGTTGAGGCAGGGCCCTGCCGTCTTGCTGATGCCCCCGAGCAGCCTCTCTGTGAGCACTGTCCATTTCGGATCGAAAAGCCTCGGCACATCGATCGCGGCAAGCTCGAGGAGACTGGCCCAAGCCAATCAATACAAGACCGTCCGCTTTCTTTCCGCGATCAATAGCGCGGGCGTGGGCGTGGGCGTGGATGCGGGGCAGAGCGCGGGCTGGTTCGGGAGGGTGACAGACAGACGGCGGCGGCGCAGGCTGAGGTGCGCACGCGCTCGGATCAAAAAGTGATTATCGACAGGGATGAAAGCGCGTGGTGAGGATGCCGCCGTCGCGGCAGTAGATGACGATCCGCAGGCTTTTCAGCTTGATCCTCCCCTCGCGCCATTCAGGGTCCTTCGGATTGATTTCCGCATCCCCAGCGACATGTTCTGCGGGGAGGGGGCGAGGGTTGGCGGCTACAGAGGTGACCGGGCTTTCGACGTGGTACGCTGTCGGCAGCCATCCTGTACGGGGATCGGCTCTTGAGCACTCGATGTTTGGCGTAACCCAGACGGGACGGAGGAGTCTCCTTGCTGCTGCTGCTCCTGCGAGCACACATGCCCGGACGAACTCTGAATGACCGAAAATTTACGGTCAACGGCCATGCGTCGCCCCATTGGGACGCCAAGTCGACATGGCATATTCAAGACATTTGCCCACCAGGTGTTCTGCTGCAGCGGCTTCAATGCCGCGGTGACGATCATGCCCCCATGCGATGTTCGGTGCATGGGTGGAGCGGCGAGTCGGACACGGGATTTGGAAGCCCACGTACCAAGACTTGCGCGCTTGTACCAAGAAACCGGACGGCGAGTGACGAAGAGTGCAGAAATGGTGTGTGACCGTCCGCATCCAGAAGCAGCTAGGCACAAGTTTCGTCAACGCATATGGGGTGTCAGTTGGTGTGGTCTGGACGAAGCTGGGGTGCGTGGGAGCGAAGCCGCTTGAACAACTCTGGTGGCCGATGGTGACCGACCACCTGTTTTTTGCCCGGGTCTTCGTGCTTCGCCTGCCTTGCTTGCCTGCCACGTGGAGGAGAGCCATCCACCCGCCTCTTCGTGGGTGGTGACGACGATGACCAGGCGTGTCTGTCTGAAAGCATTGCTTGGCTGCGCCGCGCTGCACTGCGTGGGCGTGAGTAGGGTGCTCGTCGCCCGACTTTCAGGAAGAGCGAGGTGCCTTTCTTTGCCTGAGCCCAACCAACAGGGTGCCGTCCATGTGCTCTTTCTGCATGGCACAGCAGCGATCGAACACGGACTCGTTTGTTGCCCCTGTCCTGGCAGTCCTCGCAGCCCTGGCACTCGAGATGGGTGGATGGACGCAGCGAAGATGGGTCGCCAGAGGCAGCACATCATGTCTCTGGTAGGAAGCCTGGTGTGCGGGTTTGCCTGTCTCGCTTCCCATCTCCGGTCGACTGGTATCGGGGCATGCCTGTGCCTGGGGAGGCTTCGCAGACGAACGGACAGCAGCTGACAGCGAACCAGGGCAGCAGTTAGTGGGCACCGGGCGGCCTGTGCTGGGCGCTCGTCCAGGTGATCGGGGGGATCGGGGGTGTCGGAGCGTCGAGGTCCAGTGCCCGGGAACTGGTGCCAGCCAGGGTCGTGCTGGTGCTGATGGTGGTGCTCAGTGCTCAGTGCTCAGGGCTCCTCAGGGCTCGTTGCTTGCACGCTGCTCGCTGCTCGTGGCGCCAGAGGGCCCGGGAGACGATCCGTTCACATGTCTCACTGACTGCCGTGTGCACACACTGCCTGTCGCGGAAGCAGCGTCATTGGCAGCGCTGGTGTCGGTGCTAGTTCCGCTGTGCTCTCCATCGGCGCTGCCTCGGTGCTGAGGCTAGCAGGGACATTCGGGGGACGAGTCAGGCCAGACGTGGCGATTCCCGCGTTGTTGTTTTGCATCCATGCCTGCCACCACGGCAAGGCAAAGGCCCCCCAAAATGTTGCGTTTATGTAATGCAACAGATCCGTCTTGGGGACGGCAGGCCCGAGATTTATCGGAGAGACGGTGTGTGGGTTCCCCGATACCTCTCGGCCCTCTCTTGAATCTCTGGCTCCTCTTGATCCTCTCGGAACGGGTTCTTTTGCGACGTCTTGGAGCATGTCGATTCGATAGTGACTTTGTCTGTCGATTCCGTTTCGAGCAGAGATTGGCTTCCCGGCGGAGCCCTTGATGCCCCGTCCTGCTGCGTACCTCGAACATCGACAGCCCTGGTGGCAGATCAAACACTCCATCCGGACACCAAGACGGGAAGTGCCCCTCCCCTCCTCCTCCCCCCTTGATGCTGATCATAGGAGGGAGAATGCCCGAAGCGCTGTGCGGGAGGAGAGGAGAAAGGGAGGGAAGGGGGGGGGGGTTTGTGCTTGCCTGTGCGCTGGGACGGTCTGCCTGCGCGCGTGTGCACATGGCGCATGGCCCATCACACATCGCACATCGCGCGTCCGTCCTGTGCTCACTGGAGGGATCGGAGGACGGGAGGACGGGGGACTGGGTCGAGGAACGTGGTTGTGGAGGATGACACCTGGGCGGCCTGGCAAGATCTGCAAGGCACCAAAGGGACGGGGGGAGAGAGGCACAGAAACCCCCCAAAACCCAAAAGGTACCTCGACTTGACCCAGTCTTCGTAACGGAGAGTGCCGGGGGGAGGAGGGGGTGGGGCCACGTACCGGATTGCTGCATGGGCCATGCCTGGTGGCCCAAGTACTTCGACGTGTACAGCGATACGGCCCCGGCAAGGGCGAGTCCTGTGCCGCGGTACGTACTCTTTCCAGTGCGTGCGTGTGCGTTTGGTGTGGTGAGAACCCGGATACCTAGGCAGCTACTTGCCTAGGGCAGAGCCAGGTAGGTACCTTGGGCACTGCACAAGTGGCATGGCATGAGAGGACAGCGGTACGTACCGCCGTCTGGTGCAGGCGTGTACGTACCTCTCAGCTCTTGCCGGTCCATCCATCCTTCCTTCCATCCAATCGTTTGGTCTCTCACGTGGCCTCGGGAGATCGCGCATTGCAGCAAGAACTGGATCGCAGGTCGTTCGTTCCCTTTCCTTTCACCACCCCCCCTCGCGCCCACATGGCACCGGCCATTTCAGTAAAGGCGAAGGAAAATAAAGGGGGCCCAAACGCAGACCTTAATTGCACCGTCGAGCACATTCGAAGCATCGTCACGATGCACGGCGCTCGACGCACCATGCACCCCGAATCCTGCGCAAGTTCCCATGACGGGCGCTTAGGCGAAGGAAATCGCAAATTCATCATCGCCATCGCTTTTTATTTCTTTCTTCATCTGTCCCCCCGGCATGTCTCTGGCTTCGGCACTGGCAATCGGGGAGGCTTTTCTCGAGGACTGAACTTGGCAGGGTCAGGACCACCCACGGACCGCAGCTCCCCCGCCGGCCCCCCTCCCCCCCTGGCTCTCCAATACAGTCGATAGCAGAACAGACAGGGCAGCAAGTCATGTACCCGACAGATGCCACAGCCGCAGATGCAACCTTCCTAACAAGCCTAAGCACGATGCCCAATTCACCACATGTCCGGCAACGGTCTCCATGTCATGGCCATGACCGGCAGACAGGCACACTCGCACTCGCTCCCACCTTGCGTCCCATGTCGGCTGGACGGTGCGACGACAACTGCAAGTGAGACCATACGGCTGCTACTCTCGTCGTGCGACCTGCTTGATCTGTGGCACCTCCGACTGCCAGGCCCAGGAAAGTCAAGAGAGCCCTCGATACCGCGAGGCGCCACTGATCTGACCTGACGAGAAAAGCCTCTGTCTTGCTTTGGTCGCTCGACGCCCACCGGAGGCTGAACCGATGCTGAACGCACTGGAGGCTGGACTTGCACGTCGGGTATCCTCTACCCGGACCCCCCTGAAGAAGAAAGCGCTGGCCTGGCATCCCAGCCCAAGCCTGTCTCAGCGCCTCCACACACGCCCATCTCCCTCCCCGACCCCCCCCCCCCTCCCCAATCCAACCGCCCTGCCACACTACAAGCGCCTCATTCGGTTCCTCCACGAGCGTGGCCGCGACATGCTCGGGGGACCTGGGACTTGTTGGCTCAGAGCACGTCTGCGGAAGGTGGGAATAAGAAGAGAGGAAGGGGTGGGCCTGCTCGCAATCCCAGGCCACGTCGAAATGAGGCCGAGTCTAGGGTACGCCTCACTCTTGTACCGTGCTGTGCTGTGCTGCGTGCTCTGCTCATGTCGATCTGGGTTCGATTCAAGTCGAGTCGAGTCGAGCTCGAGTCTGCCCTGTCCCCTCCGTCGATGGCCCGTCCTCCGTCGATGGTTTGTCCGTGTTTAGCATCGTGCGTGAAAGATCCTGCACATCGTGGGAAAAGCTCAACTCGGGAAAGCCCCGACCGGCGCGTGTTTTGGCCCGAGCCACAAGCCCCAAGCCATTCAAGCCTCCCTCTCCCGCTAACGAGCACCGAGTGAACGATGACGGTGCTTCTCTCAGCTTTTTGCAGGAGGATGAGAAGGGCCAAGATGTAGAAGGGGGGAGGGGGGGGGCCTTGGGAACATGTGGCCGTGATCCTTGGTGAGTGGGATGGGGGGCCAGACTGCCAGTAAGAGCGCGAGGAGATGGGGGAAGAGAGAGAGAGAGAGAGAGGGTCGGCTGGGTTGTGGCCGGCGATGGGGGTGTGCGGGCTGGAGGAGGGTTGCGACGTGCAGGGCACCCAGTGCGCTGTGTTCAAGGGTGCACCAAGGTTATCTTTCCTCCTGTCCGTTCTGTTGTCGAGCATTTGACCAACATGTTCTCTTCTGGCTGCACTGGTTGAGGTGTGATGCTGCCATCGCCGCTGCTGCTGCTCCCCTGGTACCTCGATCAGCGTGTAGAGAGCAGGGAAGACGCCGTAGTGTGCTGAAGCGGGAAAGGCTTGGTCGGTAGACGCTGCACTACCAAGCTGGGCGAGCGCAGCACAGAGTCGTTGCTTCTTGCCCTGTGCCTCGACACCTACGCTCGACGGCGGATGGCTGAGGGAAAGCGAGTCCCACAAGAGACTGCACGGTCTGGAGCGCTAGCACAAGGGACGAGCGACGGCCGCGCAAGGGTATGGGCCATGGGCCATGGGCATGGGAACATGAACATGGTAGCAAGGGGGGGGGGGGTAAGGAGAGGGGGGGCGGGGCATGGACATGGACAGGGTCATGGATGGTCCATCGGTGGGCGGGCACGCAGCTGCAGCTCCCACGCACGTTCTCTCCCACACTTCATTCCCGTTTCCTGAACTGCCCTTGCCTCTCTGCCTCTAACCTCTAGCCCCCCCCTAGCTTCTGTTTTCCGCCTCTGGCTTGCGCTGTACTTGGTGCCATGTTCCGCACTACGTACCCGTCCCCGGCTTCGTACTTGTACTGCCACATGTACCCTTCCTACCCTTCTTTACCTGTGCCTGTCTGCCGCTGAACGTGCAATCCCATCTTATCCCCCCCCTCCCCATTGCTCCTCCTCTCCCCAGCTTCCCCCCAACGTTTGCTTGAAACCGACCTGCGTGCACCGTACCGTCCGTACCTCAACTCAACCCTTCGAGTCAAGTCCAGCGCAGCGCGTCCACTCCTTCTGCTGCTCGTCTCTCCTCCTCCTCATCTCTTCTTCATCAACATCAACACCACCACCTCCACTGCCTCGCCTCCACCTCACCGAGCAACATAGCTGGCCCTGCTCCAACTCTCCTTCAGATCACGCCAACGACAGGTTACCAGGCATCCTCCACCACCCATTGAATTGGTTTCCCATTGGATCCTCCAACACCCATCAGCCTGTGCCTCAAACCACACACATCCGCCGCCCTGCCGGTATACACAGATATCGCCTACCTACTCGAATCCTAGACCAACTACCCAGATCTCGCTCGCATCACATCCTTGCACACCTCGATAAGACTAGCACCAGATCTTCCGCAGGAAAGAAAAAAAAAAACCAACAACTCGAACGCCTACACCACGCCGGCATATTGCTCCCCTACCTCTTTTGTTCACAACTCTCACCATCTCAGCTGCGCGACAGAATCCTGTTGAATCGCCAGCTGTTCAATCTCTCGATTTCTTCCGCATAACGCGATCTCAAATCCGCCGCCATGGAATCCAGGCCGGCATCCCAAAAGATCTCCCTAGCAGGAGTCCTAAACCCAGACGAAAATCGTGACTCGGCTTACTTCTCCAGCACCGACGCATCCAGCAAACGTATGCCTCGAGAGACCCCAACACGTACACCCCTCGAGCAGACTGCTGACTAGATCTCACAGACAACTCGGCTGCCTCCGGCATGACCATCTCTGTGCTCAGCCCGACCAGCTCCGGGTACCACTCCTCGTCCGCCGACAAGACGCCATCGCCCGTCGCCACGGGTTCCGTGCCTCAGACCCTGGTTTCGCCTACACAGAGCAACATGAGCGTCGCCTCCATGGTGTCCCCGACCACGCCCGGCACCGCCGATCCTCATCGCGTTGACCGCCCTACCTCCCTCGAGAACGGCCACTCCGCCGGCATGCTGGACCCGGCGAACCAGGCCGCCGGCCGCCGCGAGAGCGTAGACAGCAGGATGAACCAGGGCTTCAGCGACATGAGGCTCGGCGCCTCGTCTCCCTACGCGACACATAACCAGTCCACTTCGTCGATCCAAAATACCCTCAACCAGCAGCGAAACCCGAGGCCTGGTCTGGAGAATGTCGCCATCCACCGCATTTCCAACGGATACCAACCCAGTGCAGAGAGAGAGCCCCTTTCCAAGATGGTCAGGACCGCCCCTGCCATCACGGGGCCTGCAACCAGCCACATCGCCCGTGCCGCTGAGCCGACAAAGGGCCAGGCCTGGGCCTTCCCCGATGGCGACGAGAGAGAAGAGGCAGCGCGTTACGGCCACAACACGTCTTTCCTGGACTCGAGGCGCAGCAGTGTGACCGAGTCGATCGCAAGCAGCCAGTTCACCACCGAATCCAGACTGCCTGCGGGCCAGCGAAGACTAGACGAGAGCGTCGACTACAACCCAATGTCCAACGCATCCTCGGATTTCCCACCCGTGCACCACCACTCGCTGCAGCACAAACAGCTCGGGGACCTCCAGGACGAGGACGCCGAATCCCGTGCCGGAGCGCAGCCGTACAGCCGCACGCCTGAGCTTCGCAAGAGCCACAAGCTTGCCGAACGAAAGCGAAGAACGGAAATGAAGGAGCTGTTCGATCAACTACGCGACCTGATGCCCCAAGAACGGGGTTCCAAGGCTTCGAAGTGGGAGATCCTGACCAAGGGTACGTGCACTGTTCATCACGAAGACTCATAATTACAAGCATACTGATGTGACGCAGCAATCACCGAGCACCAGCGAATGGCGGATGCCGTCCGTGTGGTGCAGAACCAGAACGCCTCGATCGTCTCTGAGAATGACCAGCTGCGCCGAGAGAACCACGCTCTCATGCTCCAGCTCCGCGGCCAACCGCCGCAGCAGGCACCTCCTCCGCCACCTGCGGCCGGCTATTCCGCAGACCCCTATGCCCACCGCCCAGAACTTCCTCCTCTGCGTGCGCTCAACGGTGGTCCTCCCGGCGGGCCCGAATCTATGACCGGTGTGCAATATGAAGCACCGCGAGCAAACGGATACCGACCTGCCGAGCGGTACTGAGTGCGCATCCTCAAGTCGGCCAGCTGAGCCGTTACCATTTCCCCGGCCGGCGTGGTCAGACAACTCTTTCTTCCCCTCCGACGCAACGTGTGTGTGAGCACACGACTGTTGTTTGCACGACACGCATCGTTCGATCGCACCTACCCTAATTCTCCTGGGCATGGAAGTTGAGGTTCACACCAGTGGACACGACTCCAAGCGCTTGCCCCGACGTCGCAGCTTACGCTCGCGTGTTCAAATATTTTTGCTTCTTTTTTTTTCAGTCAGGCCTTCAGACGCACAGGGCTCTCTTTCAGCGAGGCCCACTTGAACAAGTTCACATGGATTCGGAGCATCGGATTCGCTTTCTTTTCTTTTGTCTGTGTCAATAGGGGCTTAATGCAACGGGGGACCTCTCAGGTCGAGTTGCGGGGTTCAAGGCGGCGGGCGTGGCGGACGCGATCCATGACCCTTCCAGCCGTGGCGAGGTCAAAAGTTGGGTGGTTGATTTTTTATTCTGCTTTTGCTTTCACTTCGCGACCATAGGGTAGAAGGGGTCAAACGTCGGTGCAAGGGTCCTCTGTACGTTTGGCAAGGGAACTGGTCGGGAGGGGTTAGGGGCAAGGAAGACAACGGCATATACCCATGTGGTGGTCTCTGGGAGACGCCTTGATAGCTGAAGCTCACCGGCTCTCTGGCGTGTCAGCTCTTTTCAGGGCCGTATTGACGCATCAAGAGTCACGTTCGAGAAGAGTAGGCTCCTGTCGCACGCAGGATAACAGGCAGAGGAGCGGGCTGGTGGTGCGCCGGGGAGGGAGGCACTTGTTGTGCAAGTATTCGTTCCACCTTCGCTACGATAATCGTACAACGTCATCTCGTGCCATTCTCGAACTCTTCATGCTGCTGCTGTCTTGTGTGTGTCTTCGGAGAGTTCACGTCGACTGCCAGGGACTGATGACATGCAGTCCGAGGACTGGCTCGTCGTTGATCCATGTCGGTTTCTTGGACGACATGCCCATGTGCCTTGTGTGTGCATCGTACATATCGGTGTAAAGCATACATGTATGTGACCGAGTGGCGGGCTCTTATCGATAACGCGACGATCGGTCGCAGCTCCATCTAAAATTTCGCTGCTCCTATCCAAGCATGGAGACATGGTCAGTTCGAACTCGACACCTCCCGCAGCCCTCCCCGATTCCGTCTCGCCACATCCATCAAAATGTGAGAACCGCGCGCTGTGCATCTATCGACGTGAGCCGCCATGCTGACACGCTCCCTCCCTGCAGGCACTCCCTCCGCCACGCTGCTTTCCGCGCCGCCGCGACGGTGGCTCGCGCCCCCCGGGCTCACACCGCGCCCCTGGCGTCCCGCCTCGCCGCGGTCCGCGCCTTCTCGGCCGCCGCCCCCCGCTCCCTCTTCCAGACCTCCGCGCTCCGCGAGGAGGAGCAAACGCCCACGCCCACGCCCGCACCGGCTGCGCCCGCGGCGGCGCCGGCGCCGAGGAAGTACGGCCCCGACGTCAAGCTCGGCGAGGACGGGCGGCCGACGCAGGAGCAGAGGAAGATCTGGGACAACGAGAAGCGCCGCACGCTGTTCGTGCACAACTTTGTGGCCGAGGTGACGGACGAGGACCTGAAGGAGGCCTTCTCCAAGTACGGCGAGGTCACCAAGGTGGCCAGGACGAAGCCCGACGTCAAGTAGGCCTCCCCTGCCCCCTTCACTCCCCCCCGCAAAGACGCAGAGACTGACGTGGCGGCCGCAGCTTCGCGTTCATCGAGTTCAAGGACGAGCAGGCGGTGCAGATCGCGGCGGACAACGTGCACGGGACGTTCTGGCACGGGCGGCGCATGGTGGCGGAGCCGCGCCGGGTGCCGGAGCTGACCAACACGAAGCCGCGGTACGAGGGCCCGCCGACGACGACGGTGTTCGTGGGCAACATCTCGTACGAGGCGACGGACGCGGACCTCAACGCGGCGTTCGGCGCGCTCGAGGACGTCAAGTCGATCCGCATCGCCACGGACCGCAACACGGGGTGGCCGATCGGCTACGCGCACGCCGACTTCCACACGACCGAGGCGGCGGCCAAGGCGATCGAGGCGCTCAAGGAGCAGCGCATCGGCGGGAGGCCGCTGCGCGTGAGCTACGCCTCGCAGACGCACGACCAGCGCAGGGGAGGCGCCGACAGGGGCCAGAGGCGGTCGCGGCAGCCCCGCGAGCCCCGCGAGCAGAGGGACTAGATCCGCTCCGGCTCAGGGCGAGTGAGCCTGCCTGACGGTGCCCTGGCGGCGGTGGAAAAGTGTTGGGGTATTCCGCGCGTTGGCAAGGGGGTGAAAGACTGTGTACTAGATCCTGCTGTCTGTCTGATGGCTGTACGATAGCGTGAAGCGCGGATGGCCGTGCTGGGTCGGTCTGCTTGTACATGTATACCACTCCTGATCATCTCTCTTTCGTGTCTACAATTACCATGAACCATCATGATCACCATCTCATGCTGCCATCTCGCCTACTCTGCGTTCCCCGGTGTTGAGCATGTGACTTGCGCCTGGGTTGTGTCTACCGACCTGGGTATCGGGGCATCTGCATCTACCTAGGCACAGGGCACAGGCTGCACAGAGGATGTACAGTGCTAAGGGTCCCTACTGTGCCTAAGACGGCGCCATGGGCGAGAGCGCCAAGTGGGGACGGCGGCACGGAGAAAAGAATTCACCGGCGCGCTCCAGCGTCCCAGCGCCCAGCGCCCAGCCCAGCGCCCAGCGTCCAGCGTCCAGCGCCCACTGCCCACAATCTACTGCCACTGCCCACAGTCCACTGCCACTGCCCACAGTCCACTGCCACTGCCCCCCCCCAGCACGACGGAACCGGCCCGGCGTGCCTCGGTACGGCCATGGCCACCGGTGACTTCAGCGCGGGCAACTTACAAACCATCAAATCCATCTCCCACCCGACCTCTCCAACGCTGGACAAGCACATCCGCCCTTCCGCCCTTCCGCCCATTCCCCGCAACACAAAGTACCCTCTCCCCACGACACCTTCACACAGCAAGACGTAGACCGCCTGCCGCATCACACGCCCGACCGACCGCCGACCACCACCCACCGCACCCCGCCTCCCGATCTCGCTGCCACCCTCCGCCATGTCCTTCCTCGGCGGGGCAGAGTGCTCGACCGCGGGCAACCCCCTGAGCCAGTTCCAGAAACACGTTCAGGACGACAAGCAATTACAGCGAGACCGCCTCTCCCAACGAGGACCCAATGCCCTCGGCGGCGGCTTCCGCAGCGCCGGCGGAAGCGCCCAGCAAGATGAGGTCTGTCTGCCCCCTCCTCCCATCCAGCTTTCAGCTTCCTGCTTCCAACCCCAGCTTGACGAGACACTACTGACACGCTGACTCTGACGCCAGATGATGAACGGCTTCCTCAACAAGAACCCCAACCTCCAACAAGAAATCCCCATGCCCAACGGCGCCGTCCACATCGACCCCGCCCACGCCGTCCACCTCCGCGCCGCCTCGACCTCCCCGACGTGGACCAACGAGTTCCAGGCCCAGTCGTCCATGGAGGCCGCCTTCAACGTGCCCCAGGGCACGCACTTCAGCCCCGAGGACTTTGCGCGCTTCCGCCAGATGAACCACCAGCCCGCCTCGGCGCGCGCCAGCCCCATGCCCGCCCAGCAGAACATGAACCACCCCCAGTCGCCCATGAACTACCCCTACTCGGGCGGCATGATGATGGGCGGGCCCATGTACCAGCAGTCCATGTACCAGCAGCCCATGCAGCAGCAGCAGCAGCAGCCCATGCAGGACGCCAAGGGCAAGGGCAAGCTGGTCGAGCTCGACGACACCAAGTGGGAGGAGCAGTTCGCGCAGATGGAGCTGCAGCACAAGGAGGAGCAGGAGGCCAGGGCGGCGGAGCCCGAGCTCGAGGAGATGGACAAGGCGATGCAGTCGGAGACGAACGAGTTTGGCGACTTTGAGTCGATATGGAAGGGCATCCAGGCCGAGACGGCGGCGGCGCGGTCCATGGTGGACGGCGACACGACGTTCGACAAGTTCGACAGCGAGGACTGGGTGCCGCCCGACTTCCAGGGCCTCAGCGGCGACTACTGGGGCGGCCGGCTGGGCGACCCCGTGGTGGAGCCGTACCTGTTCGAGGAGGACAACATCTTCATCGACGAGAAGAACGCCTTCGACGAGGGCGTCCGCATCATGCGCGAGGGCGGCAACCTCTCGCTGGCGGCCCTCGCCTTCGAGGCCGCCACGCAGCAGGACCCGGCCCACGTGCAGGCGTGGGTGTACCTCGGCCAGGCGCAGGCCCAGAACGAGAAGGAGACGGCGGCGCTCCGGGCCCTCGAGCAGGCCATCAAGCTGGACCCGGCCAACCCGTCGGCGCTCATGGCGCTCGCCGTGTCGTACACCAACGAGGGCTACGACTCGACGGCCTACCGCACCCTCGAGCGCTGGCTCTCGGTGCGCTACCCGCAGATCATCGACCCGGCGGCGCTGCACCCGCCGTCGGAGCTCGGCTTCACGGACCGGCAGGTGCTCCGCGAGAAGGTGACGGACCTCTTCATCCAGGCGGCGCAGCTGTCGCCCGACGGCGAGCACATGGACCCGGACGTGCAGGTGGGGCTGGGGGTGCTGTTCTACGGGGCCGAGGACTACGACAAGGCGGTCGACTGCTTCACGTCGGCGCTCAACTCGTCGGCGCAGGGCGACTCGACGCAGCAGGAGAAGCTGCACCTGCTCTGGAACCGGCTGGGCGCGACGCTGGCCAACTCGGGCCAGTCGGAGGAGGCCATCGCCGCCTACGAGAAGGCCCTCAGCATCCACCCCAACTTTGTGCGCGCGCGCTACAACCTCGGCGTCAGCTGCATCAACATTGGCTGCCACGACGAGGCCGCCGCCCACTTCCTCGCCGCCCTGAGCATGCACAAGGCCATCGAGCGCGAGGGCCGCAGCAAGGCCTACGAGATCCTCGGCGGCGGCGGCGCCGGCGGCGGCACCAACACGACCGAGCTCGACGAGCGCCTCGACCGCATGACCGCCCAGAACCGCAGCTCCACCCTCTACGACACGCTGCGCCGCGTCTTCACCCAGATGGGCCGCCGCGACCTGGCCGACAAGGTCGTCGCCGGCGTCGACCCGGACGTCTTCAAGGGGGAGTTTGACTTTTAGCCCGCGTAATGAGACGGCGATTCGTTCAGTGCTCCTGATGCGTGAATCGTGATGCCGCCCGCCGTGTTGCAGTGCAGATGCAGAAGACTAAACTCAGACACAGCTCCCTACTAAGCTCGACACAGCTCCCTACTAAGCAATGACACAGCTCCCTATGAGGCCCGACATGACACCTGCGATGGATGCAAACGGGTTGGTTGAACAGGAAGTGCAAAAGGGTGCAAAAGGGTGCAAAAGCGCTTGGATGACCAGGCATGCACGGGAGACCGGCACACGCGAGTCGCAAAGGGGCCCCGGGGTATCGCCTCGGGATGCAACAGCAGTACATCACGGTAGGATCAAGACAGTCGCGGCAGTCAACGGTGGAACACGCGAATGGCCATTCCAAAATCATATCATTGCAAACACCGCAAATGCAAGCACGGCACGCATCGATGAGATGCGGCCACATGGCGCACGTCTATCATCCGCCCGGTATATATCCAAACCCGCCACCCGTCTGTTTGTATGTATGTACATGACACGCCGAACGCCGACCCAGCAAAGGGGCGCACACACCTACTGGTTGTGCCAGGCAAAGTTGCGCAGCGAGTCCCAGTCGTCGCTCTGGCGGTAGATGTAGGTCATGCTGCTGCGCAGGCTCGACTGCAGGTCCTCGGGGTGCCAGCGGAAGAGGTACATGACCATGGCCCAGCTGGCGCTGGCGAAGACGGGCCAGGCGTAGTGGCTGATGCGGGCGCTGGGGCCGGGCTCGCTGAGGCGCGGCAGGCCGACGCCGGGCTTGACGGCGAGGCGGGCGAGGGCCAGGACGACGCGGGCGAAGACGTAGACGACGATCTGCTGGTTGACGCTGGGGATGCGGCCGGAGCGGCCGCGGCCGCCGAAGACGAAGTAGCCGCCCAGGGCGCCGGCGACGAGGGCGTCGTGCGCGCCCTCCTTGCCCGGCGTGGGGCCGTAGTGCTTGAGGAGCAGCATCGAGAGCTTGTAGATGGTGGCGAACTTGGCCAGGTTGCGCGCGTGCGTGCGCGTGGCGCGGAACACGAGGCCGGCCTTCTCGCGAACGGTGCCCGATCGGAAGAGGAAGATCATCCTGGGCCGCGTTAGCTGTGCCTCGCAGTGTCTGCCTCGCGGAGGAAGAGAGAGAGAGGAAAAGAAAGAAAGAGAGAGCGTACACCAGTGCGTGGGGGAAGCGCACTTTGGTGCCGTAGACGGCGCCATTGCGGGCGCCCTTGAGGACGGCGAGGATGTCGTGGTAGCGAGGGTCGAGGACGATGCGCTCGAGAGCGGCCTGTCGCGTGGTGGTCAGCGAGCCAGAACGCGATCATATTGCCTGGACCTTCATACCTTCAGACCGTTCACAGCCTCCATGATGCAGCCTCGGCAGTCGTCGCAGGGGAGAGGCGGGAGAGGCGGGAGAGGGGCCTTCGCAGGTCGTCGCTGGGAAAGGGTGTGGAGAGCGGCTAATCACTGCATTGGTCGCGTCGAGAGGAATGGCGATGGCAAGCGATGCTCTAGGTGGTGGGGGGGAGGGACGAGTAGAGTACGGAGCCGGCCATGAGGGGGGACGGGATGGGAGGGCACGTCGCGGGGAGGTTCGAGGGTCTGGTCGTGGGTTTGACGTGCCTCGGATGTGCTCTGACGGCTTCGGCTTCGGCGAGTGGCAGATGCGGGCGACGTGGGCGGGTGTAGGTACCCCGGTCTCTCTCCCCACACCACATGGGAGTGGATGACGCAGGGCGGCGCGTGCGCTGGAGCGAGAGCCAGAGCCAGAGCCTAGAGCCAAGAACGGGGGGGAAGGGGGGGGCGGCTGACATGTGACGGCTGAGCCCCTGATGCGAGCCTTTCAGTGCACTGTAGCTGCTGAGCCCCTGATGCGAGCCTTCAGTGCACTGTAGCTGCTGAGCCCCTGAAGCGAGCATCTTCAGTGCATTCGACCGCCGGAACATGAATGGCCGTCAGTCAAATACTCGGCATCACAATTCGGCAGCACCTCGACCTGCTGGGCCATGTACTCGCAGTCGTCGTCATCTTCGCAATCAGTTCAGTAGTGGTGGTACTTCAATGGGTATTGCCAAGGCACGCTGCTGGCTATCTACATCACCTGGCCCGGGTGCCGTCTCGCTCACAACCCGGGCCCAA
Organism: Verticillium tricorpus MUCL 9792; assembly: GCA_000732205.1. Lineage (NCBI taxonomy): Eukaryota > Fungi > Ascomycota > Sordariomycetes > Glomerellales > Plectosphaerellaceae > Verticillium > Verticillium tricorpus. Next base: position 6,511,084 of record JPET01000001.1, on the reverse strand, counting down.
GATCGCTTCATTGCAGAGCGCTCAGATCCTCCTGGCCATTTTCCCTGCCTCTCGGCCTGAGCGTGTCCTTGATTTTCGAGCCCGCCAAACTCCAAACGCCACAAATGCCTGTCTTCCCCAACACTGGCTGTCTGATGCCCTGTCTGTCTGTCTGTCTGTCTCTCGCCTGCCACGTAAATCAAGTGAGGAGGACCGCGTTCACGCATCCGTCGTTCTCCGGCGTGTTCATCACCTGGGCGTATCTGTTCACGGCAGGTCAGTTACGATGCTCTCTCGTTTGCGAGGCGGAGTGACCAACCGTCCCCAGACGACCTTGCCGCCGGCAGTCGTCATGCCGAGCTCGCTGACGTTGATCTCGATGATGGTACCCTTGGTCAGCACACCCAGGTTGGTGTACATGGGGCTGTTGGGGTTTTTCTGTGCGTCCTGTCAGCAAAAGGGCCACACCTATCATACGGGGCCACACAGGAACCCCCTGCAGGAGGCGTACCTTGACCGAGATGATGGGCAGCAGCGCGGTGACGCCGAGCTCGCGGTGCGTGACGTGCGCCTTCTTGTAACGGAGACCCATCGGGCGGATGAACCTCTCGTGCTTGGGGTCGCGACGGGTGAAGTTCTCACCCACAAAGGTGGGCTTGGTGATCATGCGCTTCCACGACTTCTGGTGCGTCTTCTTGCCGGTGGACACGACCTTGAACATCTCCTCCTCTGCAGCCCACGTCAGTCATGCGCAACACGACAAGATCAAGTAGAGGAACGTACCAGCAATGCCGCGGACCTTGGGCAGAGGCACGGCGAACTAGAGCCCACGTCAGCTTCCATGTCCTCTTCAAAACGACACCCCTCTTCCGGAACCAGCACCAGGCAAGACATACCCTCGCGCTCTTCTCGGCACGCTTGTTCTTGATCTGCGAAGAAATCGCCTTGGCCATGTTGGGGCTGCATCCACGTCGTCAGCATCGTTCTGTTCCACCTCCACGCTCGCCACTCCGGGCCAACCCACTTCTTTCGGTCAAGCAGGTACGCGGGCATGGGCTCGCTCGGCTCCTCGTCGTTGGTCGTCTTGACGTCGCGCTCCTCGTGGGCCTTGATCTTCTTGCGCATCTGGATCTTCTCCTTGCGCCTGTCCTCGGCCCTCAGCTTGGCCTTGAGGCCGCGCAGGTTCTGGGCATCCTTGCTCTGCTTGTGACCCTCACGCGCGAGCTTCTTGCGAGCCCTCTCCTCGTGATCGAGCCTGCGTCCGTGCAGCTTCCTCCACCGCTGTGCGTCGAACCAAAGTCAGTCGTCGGGTCCCGTCGGTCGGTCTCGAGCGTGAAGAAACTTGCCTCCATATCTGCAGAGTCGTCAGCATCGTGCACGGCGGTGGGAGGGGCGGGAAATCAGGCTCCGGGTACTCACACTCGTTCTGAGGCATGTTGACGGATTAGCGCTGGCGAGCGACTTCAAATGCTTCAGGTCTGGTCGGTTTCCCTAAGGTTGGGATAAAGATGGCGATGCTTGAGAAAGTGGCGGGTCGCGATACCGACTGATAGAGGGGCCCACCTCAAAAATTCACCGCCAAGATTTCGCAGGCGGGCCGGCGTATTTCCGACGCGGCCACAAGCAAGCGGACCCACCCAGCACAATCCGAGTGGAGCTCCCCTGTCGGACCTCGCAACGTCGAAAGTTTTCTGGAACCTCACGACAGACAGTTAGTCGCGTGAACCTCCACGATCACCGAAGCAAATTGGACACGCCCACCGTCCAGTTCGCCCCCCCGGCCACCCGCACATCCCAACAGCCATGAGCCGAGCCCTCCTGCGCTCCGTCCTGGAGCTGCGGACGCCCGTGACCCGCCTGCCGCCGACCTTCCTCCTCCCCATCCGCGCCCGCGGCTTCAACACCACAACGCCCATCATCGAGCCGACACAAGATGCCCCCTTCTCCCAGGCCGCGGCCACAATAGCCCAGCAGGCCATAAAGGCCGACCCCCTCGCCCTCTACCCCAAGCAGGCCGCCGCCGCCCCGACCGCTCCCCTCTCCGACACGGTCCGCCAGCTCCTCCCGCTCCTCGCCGCCCAGCCGTCCCACTACATCACCTTCCACATCCACGGCCGTCCCTACCTCGTGCAGCCCGGCGACGCCATCCGCCTCCCCTTCCGCATGCCCGGCGTCGTCCCCGGCGACGTCCTGCGCCTCGACTGCGCCTCCGTCATCGGCAGCCGCGACTTCACCCTCAAGGGCGCCCCCTACATCGACGAGCGCCTCTTCGAGTGCCGCGCCGTCGTCACCGGCTCCGAGCTCGAGCCCGTCCGCATCAAGATCAAGAAGAAGCAGCGCACGCGGCGCGCCCAGCGCGTCCGGAGCCAGCACCGCTTCACCACCATTTCCGTCAGCGAGCTGCGCATCAAGGCGCTCGAGGAGATCGAGGGCTAGCCCGCCGCACGGAGGATGCGTGACTGCGAAGGGAGGAGGAAGGTCGTGGACGGTGGATCTGGAACCGTGTGTTCCGGGTCGTGTAAGCTGTGCGTGGGACGTACGCGTGTAAGATACTCATCACGAATGAGACGGGGTTTCATGTGCGATTCTCCAGCTTGAACTGGATGTACCATAGCAACCAATTGAAAGCATCGAAAAGAGCAACCACGTTTGACAGGACAGAATAAGTGCATCGCTCGAAGAAAAAAATGTTGGTATTGAAGCCAAAGGGGAGCATGAACTGACACCCTTGCGTCTACGCCGGCTCTGAAGGAAACACCATCTGCAAGAACTCGAGGCTAGAGCCTCTGGGAATTTGGCTGCTGGAAAAAAAGAAAGAGAGAAGAAACTCCAAGCCCTGCCCACGCCCGACGAAACCGGTCGGGGGGTTTCAAAGCCTCCAAAAAAAACACCGGTAGCTATGAATGTCCGCCTATCCGTGCGGAAAGCAAAAGGGATGCAACGCCGAACTCGACCAACCGTCCTGAATCCTCTCACACGTATTCAACATTAATCCATCATCTTTACCGTCCCATGTCAGGGCTTGCTGCTGTTGTCGGTTGCCTTCCTGACACTCTGCCAGTAGGCCCCGGGCCAGACAGACCTGGCTTCTGCCTCGGTGGGCATCCGCTCACGGCACCGCGTGACCACGCTCTGAATGATTCTACCAAGCAGCTCTTCGTCGATCGGCAGCGCCTTGTCGTGCAGCTCGACCGGGTACAAGAAGGGGTCCGTCTCGTGAAGGAGCTCTTCGCAGGTTGGGCGGAGGTGCACCTCGCGGTTGAGGCACCGCTTCAGAGTGCGCAAGAGCGAGGGAGGAACGAGAACTCCACCCACGGCGCGGGCGGGAAACTCGATGGCGTGGTCCCAGTTGATGATTGCTTGGCAGCGTGCCATCTGGTTGGCGATGTGACCGAATGGCGGGATGCCGTACACCAGCTGGTACAGGATGCAGCCCAGAGACCAGACATCGCTGGGCTTTCCGAGCTTCATGAGCTTGGGCCTTCCGGGTGCGCGTCCGCCGCGGGGAGCGTTGTAGTCCATGAGGGACTCGGGCGACATGTAGTTCGGGGTGCCAATCTGGGTCTCGCGGTGGACGTTGACCGTCTCGTCGGTCTGAATGGCATTGGCGATGCCAAAGTCGATGAGCTTGAGACATCCTTTGACGAGAACAAAGTTGGCGGGTTTGAGATCCGAGTGCACAATGTCGTACTGGTGAACCGATTGAAGACACTCGAGCATCTCCTTCCAATAGTATCGAACGAAGACCGGGTCGAACTTGGCGGTCTCGGGGTTCTGTCGACTTCTCAACAGAGAGTTGAGGTCCAGCTCGCCATACTCCATCAGCTGCAAACGTCAGTGATAAGTCAGACAACACAGAAGAAACCCCGCTTACCAGTGTCAACATCCTCTTCTCATCATTCATCTCGTAGTCGTAGAGGCTGATGACACGCTCGACCGGCTTGAGTTTGTCAAGGAGATCGATCTCGCCCTTGTAGCCCCGAATGGTCATCTCGTCTGCCTGCTCCAGCGCAACACGCTTCAGAGCGAAGATGGCACCGTTTTCGGCGGTGACCCGATAAACCTTCGCGCTGCCTCCTCGTCCGACGCAGTCGAGCCGCGTGTACGACTTGCCGTTGACGCGAAGGATGTTACGCCTCTGCTTGCCTTGAGACGTAGTTGCCGCGCCAGCCGAGGTGGTCGCGGCCTGGAGGACGGTCATCTTGGGAGGGGGAGGAGGAGGTGCGGGACGGTGAGGTGTGTTTCCTCCGAGAGCAGCCAGCGGCTTCCTCTCGGGCGAGGCGGCGGGACGAGCACTTCCGACGTCGGCACTAGCAGGCCGCTTAGGAATGTCGAGTCCCTTTTCGAGGGCGATATTGATGGCTGGCTTGGACCTCTTGAAAGTGGAAGGCGCTTCGTTTTCCTGATCGTGGCCCGAAGGAATCTGGGGGCGGGGCGCTGAGAGCTTTAAAGGGAGTCCTTCAGGCTCGTGGCTGTTTCTCTCGCGGGGCGTTGGCCTAGCAGCAGATTCCAGGAGATCTGCGTGGGACGCGTGCCTGCGATGAGAGGCTCTCGCCGAGTTGCTGAGGGGTGCCGGGCTGCCAGATTCGCGGCCGTTGCCGTAGAAGGAGGCTGCCGGGTCCTGATCCATCTCGGGTGCCTCTCGATCGGCATCTTGATTAGACGCCAAGCCTTCTCCTTCCTCGTTTACCTCGGCCTCTTCCTCGCTCTGTCTCCTCCTTCCACGTCGAGCAGGGCCACTGAGGAAGCTTCCGGGGACTTTGCCAACACGCTTGACACGCATCGAGCTCTGGAGAGCAAGGTTGTCTTCGGGCTTCGGGGCTCTTGATCCGTTCGAGGTCTGCCGGGATTCGCTCCCTTGATTTGAGGAAGCACCGTTTCGACCAACCGTCGCCGGCTCTTCCACATAGTCCGCCTCCATGTGGGAGCCTGATCGTCGAGAGTGAGCTGAAGAGCTGTTTACTCGGCTCCTGTTGCCGGAAGACCCGGCCGCTATGCGAACGACGCGGATGCTCTGGGCAGGGGTGTTAACGTCCTGCTGAGGCTCTGGCTGCTTTTCGTCGGACGATTGGTCACGACTTTCGGGTCGGCTGGAGGGTCGGCTTCGTTGGGTGGAGCGGGACAGGGAGGTCGACCGTCGCTTCGTTTGGGGCAATTGACCAAGGCTTTTGGGCGTGTTGCTTAGCCTGACAACACGCTTGCGAACTGGGCTGTTTTCTTTGCTTTCCCTTCTCCTGTGTGGCGAAGTAGACTGCGAAGTTTTGGGCTCGTATGCTTGTACGCTACCCGATCGTAGGTGCCGACGCTCTTCGGTGGCAGAAGACGTGGACGCGGCTAGGTTGCTGACACGGCGTCTCGTCCGTGGGGGAGACGCGGCTTGTTGTTCTGGGGGGCCGCTCAGTAATGCTTTTGTGAGAGCGCTGAGCTTCATCGGCACGGGAATCTCGTCGTCGGAGCTGTCGTTGAGCGTGTAGTTCTGGGAATCGACCTTCTTTGACGCGGTGGTTCCGGCCGAGGAAACGGGATTGGACTCGGTCCGTCCAAGGACAGGTCGGGAAGGAGGCCGTCGAAGAGCCTGACGCTGTGATGTCCTCCGAACAAGCCCAGTGCCCTGGGACATGCCAATCGGAGTGGGAGAGGCGGTCGCCATGTCGGTTTTGTTGTCGTGGGTTTCGATATTGTAGAATCAGGCGTGGCGCGTTCCTCCTCTGGACTAAACTTCCCAATTCCAGGAGAATAGGGGATTGAATCGAGCAACTGAGCTATCGTTCACGCGTTTTCCGTATCCATGGTTCGAGAGGTGAGAATGGGGAAGAAATTAGTTCATGCGGCGCGTCATGGCATCTTGTATCGCGGGTGGGCATGCCTGCTTGTTCCCTGTCCATGTCGGATATTTGGGCGGAAACGGGACGGACCAATCAATGTTGTGTTGCGTTGCTGCGACAACGATTGGCGTGTGGGGTTCGCCGGGATCGAACACCATTCTATTGGACAGGATCGGACGGCAGTCTCCTTACATAATGCATCAGACTTTCCGTGTCTGTCAGGCCTGAGGCACAATAGTCGATGGCAGTGAGACCATCCTTGGGAATGGGACTTGGCAATTGGCAAGAGCATTGGTGTTCAAATGCTTGATTAATGCTTGAAAGCGCATCGACCCAACACCTCCCTGGCACGTGCCTCACACGCAAGCCTTTTTTTACTTCAATGATCATCACGAGAGCACAATTACGGGCCGCAGCCAGGTTCTCAGAAAAGTCGCCAGGGTTTTGATTGTCCATAACTAGACCAATGTCCTACGTGCCGCGAGACACGTCGAAACAAAGTCGAGACCAGATTCCCCCATGCCAGTGACGTGTAAGCACCTGATCCATCCCGTGCGTAGCTTTCGTGAGAAAATTCGGAGACCCGCCCAGTCGTAGAAGTCGTAGGAAGGGTATTTAGTCGAAGAGACCGAATCCCATGTCGTCGTCGGACTCCTCCTTCTCTGTTGGGGGTTAGCAACTGCGCTTTCGTGCAAATCGGTAATGGGGATGACAACGTACCCTCCTCCTTGGCCTCCTCCTTGGGGGCGTCGCCAGCAGCGGCGGCAGCGCCACCGGCAGCGGGAGCAGCACCGGCACCGCCCGAGGGGACGGAGGCGAGCTTGCTGGAGCCCTCAGAGATGAGCTAGAGTATACGTCAGTACTGCTGTTCAAACCGAGTTTTCTGGTGATGGGAGTTAACGAACCTCGTTGATGTCCTTGCCCTCGAGCTCGGAGATGAGCTTGTCCAGACGCTCCTGGTCAGCCTCGACACCGACAGACTCAAGGACGGCCTTGACGTCGGCGGCGGAGGGAGAGGTGTTGCCACCGAGTCCGAGGAGGAGGTAAGCTGCGAGGTGCTTCATCTTGAATGTGTTTCTGCGCGACGAGAAGATGAATTAGAGATGTGTTTGCGAAAGATGTCGAGTGCGCGACAGAGCTGATCCAGCGACAGAGAAAGTACTCACAGAAGGGCGTGGTAATGAACACGAGAGGTCAATCAATTTAACCGCAAGTTGGGCGGAGACTGAATCTTCGAGTCCGAGGGGTTTGGTGGGTGGTTTTTTTTCGGTATGACCGGACAGGAAGTTGCAGCGAAAAGTTACAGGCTGGACGAGTTTTGACGCCGGTGACTCTGTGGGCACGCCAAAATAGCCGACCCTAGGGCGAAAAGGTGCGCCATTGGCGGGGTCTGCTTTGTGGCTGGAAATCCTGGCAACACCAGCCACGCATTTTTGTCATCCTCAGCTCAGTTGCCCCCACTTCCACTCTCAGAGGCCCCGTCTTTTCCGTATCGCCCGATAACGGTTAGGTAATCGGAGGCGCCCCGTTTGTTGGCCTGGACTGCACCTGGACCGCGGAAGTCAGAAAGAGACGTCCACGGGTCGGCCAGATGAGCCGCCCCAAGGTGGTCCGTGCATCTTCCGCTGATTTCATCCTCTGCACTACTGGGCACATATAAACTTGCCCTCCTCGCCGCCCGCTTTGTTCTTCGACTTTAACCAGCGTCCCCCCCGTCCCTCTTACGACTCTCACGACCTCCGAAAAGCGTATACGTTGAAGCGAACGATTTCCTGCATCGATTTCGATCATTTTCCACTCGGAAAATCGCCAGCTCTTCGACAGGATTCGAGACGCAACACTAGCGAAGCGCAGCCTTCCACTTCGCGCCCCTGCCCGATGACTCAAACGAGGACATCATAGCTGCTGGCTTCGACTGCGCGCAACCCATCCAAGTTGCTTGACGGGCACTCGTCACACAGTCAGCCGCCATGCCGGTGAGTGAAGGAGAAGGGCGATTTGCACAGTTGGGTGGCGCTGTTCATGTGACTGACAGACGTGGCCAGATCGGAGATTTACTCGCCTCCATTAGTGGCGACTCAGCACGCCCCTCCTCGACGCCGCCCCTGCCGCGAGTAAATAGCAACCTCAAACGCAAAGCTGATGACGATTTGCGTCCGGCGGCCTCGAAGACTCCGCGGACCACTCCGGTGGCATCCGGCGGGGCAGCTTCGTCATCCAGGCCCGCCGACAAGACACCCCAAACACCATACAAAGGCACTGCTGGGTCTCGACCTACAGCGGCGCCAAGGCCGACGTACAGCTCAGCCGTGAAGGCCAGCTCGGCCCCCGCCGGTAGACCATCGAATGGAGCCACCGCAGCGAAACCGGCCACCCGGCCTGCTCCGGCCCCGGCTCCGACGGCTCCGCCGAAGAAAGGTTCATATGCCGAGATCATGGCCCGGGCCCAGAAGGCCCAGTCTGCGATGGGCCAAGTCGGAAAGATCCAGCACAAGGTCACGGAGAAGGGAGTCAGCACGAAGGGCCGTGAGGAGTTGAAGAAGGACGTCAAACAGCCTGCAGGCAGATCGGCATCTAAGTTCCAAGGCTCGTCGAGGCCCGCGAACGGTTCCTCACGACCGATGAATGGCTCCTCCCGTCCGGCAAACGGCATGGCCAGACCGGGCGGCAGCCAGCCGTCACAGCGAAACCCCTCCGCCAAGGATTCCCGCAACGGTGGTGCAGACCGGGCAAAGGACAAGCGTGCTCCTCCCGTCGAGGAGAAGAAGGTCAAGAAGGCCGCCATCGCGACCACCGGCTACACCGGCACAGCCCGACCCCGCCCTGGCGCCGCCAACAAGGCAAAGCCCGCAGCCCCCGGTGGCGCCCTCCTCAATCCCCGTTCTGCCTCGCGATACGGCAGCTCCTCAAAGCGGTCACGCTACGACGAGGACGAAGACGAGGAGATGGACGACTTCATCGACTACGACGACGACGAGGAGGAGGACCCCGGCGGACCCCGCTACCGCTACGACTCGGGCTCCGAGTCCGATATGGAAGCCGGCATGGACGACATCTACGACGAGGAGGCCCAGGCCGAGCGCGCCGCGCGGCGGGAGGACATCGAGCAGGAACGCCTCGAGAAGCGGCTCAAGGCCGAGAAGGAGGAGCGGAAACGCAAGTTCCTCGACCAGCAGCGGAATCGCCGCTAACTTTCGCCGGCTTGAACGGCCGGCACATCAAAGCGTTTGCGCTACATCTTTATCATACCATCCATCTCATCCATCAGCGACGGCGTTGTCCTTGCTTTTTTTTTTTTTACTACCAAGTCCCGCGAGCTTTCTTTTTCGTTTTGTTTTTTTGCTTTGCGTTATCGCACGCATCCCCGAGTTGGGAATAGGGGGTCGGATAGGGGGTGGTTTCAAAGGAGGGGGAAGGAGGCACAGTGGTCGGGGCGTTGACCGAGTCGGTATGTACGTCTTGTAGCTTTTTACTCGCACGATGGGTGGCATTGAATAGATCGCGCCGCGTCGAGGCGCACATACAACCATGTTCCTCTGGGATGATCATAGTGACGTGACGTATTTCATGATGGAGTTGGATCTCCGAGTGTCCAGGACGAATCGTCTATCTGCCTTTGACGGGACTTTGCATGTGGCGAGCAGCCGATCGCTCAACCAACGGCATGTTCGATGTATACCTCCACATGCATCCGGCGAGCTCACCGTGTCTTGCTCCGACATGCAAGGCGAAAGCATGATTGCCACGAGTTCCACAACCCCGAGAACGACACCTAGCTTTCAGTGATCACATACTCTGGTCAAGTGCGGCATCGAACGCAGCATCTGCAGTGCTCTGTCAGTAGCCGACACTCTGTCCACACACGAATCATCTCAGGTGAAAATCAACCAGTACTGGACTGCATCTATTGAACATGTATAATACAACGGCCCCGAAGTAGGTGGCCCAGTCATTCCCTAAACGCCATGGCTTTCAAACGCCCCGTCTCCCAGATCTCTCTATGTACCAAAGGCCCCCGGCGCCCTCGAAGCTGTGCCAACTTGGCCACAGCAACTGGGCTTGGCGTTCCGTGACTCGATATGGATGCGTTTGCCGCTTCCCTAGTATCAAGTCGTTGCTGCTCTCGGCCAAGGCACGGCTCGGCGACCGCAAACTATGCGTTCCTGCTAATGATGCAACCCGCTCCTGATCTCATCGGCCCCGCAAGTCCCGAGTGTCGCAGACCACACGTGCGAGGACCGTCCTGGAACAAACGCTTAAGAACGGAAGAAATGCAGAGCCGAGTCAACGAGAGAAACGCCGATGTTGCCCAGCCCAGAACTACTTCTCCGCCATTGGGCAGGAGAGTCTGGAGAGCAGAAGTCGCGACAAGAAAATCGGCGTAGTAGTCGGAGTAGGAGCTAATAGCATCCCATATCGGGAGCATTGCATGAGCCGTCGCGGCCTGTTGTGGCTGATAAAATGACTGTCGAGGAAACGTATGTCTGGCCCTGTTTCTAGGGAAGGTCCTCCGACTTCAGACCAGAGTTGCCATATCCACTCAAATTCCAGCCCTTGTACTGGGGTTTGCCACCAGTCTTGGCGATCTGGAGAGCAGAAGGAGGCGGGTTGTGAGGTGGCAGGCCATGCTTTTGTCGAACAGGAGCTCGAGGCAAAGACGAGGGGGCTGCGGGGAGGGTGCTCTCGTGCTGGGGAGCTCGCTGATCGGCTGCGCCAGACTGCTGACCGTTGGCGGCGGCAGCTTCAGCGTTGGCCCGCTCAGAGATCAGTCCCTTTTCCCGCAGGTATTGGATTGAGCGCAAAACGGTGAGATCCTCCTGGTCCTTATCGTTGAGAACCAAACGTTGCTGGATGGTTAGGTTGCCATTGTTGGCTTCTCGCTCTTTCATGGCCGCTTCTCTGACTTCAGGGTCATGGACAAAGCGGCACTTGCCCTTCTTGCCGCATGTACCGCCAGTGGAATAGTACTTGCAGTGTTTGCTAACATCTGCCTTCTTCGCTGGAGGAGGCGGTGGTGGAAGATGTTGAGATCGGGTCGAAAGAACTTCAGGCTGGTCGTCACCTGAATTGAGATCAGAAGGAACAGGGCTGCCCCTCATCTCATCGCCCTCATCTTGCTGCTCGCGCTTCCGTTTGATGGATGACTCAACCATCTCCAGTTGCTTTCTGAGCTTCTGTGCCATCTTCTCTTGTTTCTCAAGGGCTGCAGCGCGTTTATCGCCACTGTTACTGTTTGCCATCTCGGCATCCTTCTTGGCTTTTTGACGAGCTGCAGTGGGGAAATTCTTCCTTCTGTCCGCAATGAAGGAAGCAATGTCGCTGACCCTACCCAAAGTGTTAAGAACGATTGAAAAGAAAGAGCTGGAAAGAAAAAGACGTACTGGAGAGCATCCTGTCCAATGAGCTGACGGAGGGTTTCCTCCTCCTTCTCGTCATCCTCGGACTCAGAGTCATGACCCGGGGTAAGACCCAGCGTGTTAGTCTTTCTCTTCTTCTTCTTTCCAGACGTGTTGAAATCTTGCTTCTGGGAATTGGACGAGTTGTCAGGACGCTGTCCTCCATGCCGCGGTCGATTCTTATCGCCGCCATGGTGAGGGCCTTTGCCCCGCATGCCTCCGCCGCCGCCGCCTCGGAAGCCACCCCGGCCACGCCCGGCATGATGGCCGTCTTGCTTGTAGTGGTCACGGCTAGGACTAGGAGCTGGGATATGGGAGGGGGGAGGAGGAGCAGGTGGATAGGCGTGGTACTGAGGTTGGTGCTGAGGGGCTTGGGGGTATGTGGCTTGAGCACGAGGATCCGGGCCAGGGTAGGGCTGGGCATAGCTGCCGCTCACTTGAGGCTGCATGCTGGGGTTGCTGTACTCCACGCGTGCTGGGTCTCCCGAACTAGGAGCTCTGGAACTGGTTCTATCGCCTCCATATCCGCCTCGATGCTGTCCACCGCCGTATGGCGGTTGGGAACGGTCATTACCAACCCAGCTCTGTTGCTGGTTATATGGAGGAGGAGCCGCATAGTGGTATTGGTGATGCTGCTGCTGCCCAGCAGCAGAAGGGGGGCCTCCATATGCTGGCTGGTGCGCAGGAGGCGGGGGGTGCGCATACGCCTGGGGGGCATAGTTGGGATGGTAGTTAGCTGTCGAGAGTGGTGCTGGAGCGTGGGGCTGGTGTTGCGTTGGTGTAGGAGTGTGGCCTTGAGGCCATTGTTGATGGGGAGGAGGATAGTTGCTCGGTGGGTGTTGGGCACCGGCGTAGCCAGCCACATGAGGGGCGTAAGGCTGTTGCTGGTTATGTCCTCCATATTCGTAATGAGGAGGGGTGGGCGTGTACTCGGGTCGGCCGCCAGCAGAATACCCAGCTCGACCACGGTTGGCAGGAGAGCCGCCGCCACGAGGTCCATTGTGTTGATACTGCGGGCCATGATGGCCGTAGCCACCGTGGCCCGACTGCGATGCCTGAGGAGGTGGAGGTGGAGGGCCGTAGTTGTAGCCCGACATGGTGGGCAAGACTTTTGGAGCGCAGTCGATGGGGATTCGAAGGGACTATCGGGAACAACAAGGGAGCCTGCAACTTGCGCGAGGCCTCGGGGTCGGAATGAGCCGATGGCAAAACCGGGCGGACGGACGACGAGGAGGGCGCGGATGAAGAGTCAAAGGCTGGGTGGTGACAGTTCTTCGTACTTCGAAGAGTCGGGCCGCAAGATAGGATTATAGTTTGTTCGAGACTCCAATACAAGGCGATGGAAGATCCAGTGATCCAAAGACGGGATGCCGGTCCAATACTCTGCAGCGGAGAGGAAGCAAGAGGAAACGTGGGAGATGGAGCAGCTGTTGATGGTTATGTGAAAGCTCGGTGTAGAACACGCGCTGGCAGATTTCCGACTTCAGCAGGTGTCGCGGCTGGGTGGAGACACCCTTCTGTCTAGCCAACCTGGGTTAACGCTTTTCAGTTCAGCGCTAGAGTACCCTGAAGGTTAGCGCAGGAAGCCCTGTCCTGCCCAAAACATCGGCCACGCCTTAGGCAGGCGGTCAATGTGGGGTTGCTGATGCTCGCTGATTCTGCCAGTCACTCGACTTTGGCGGGTTCAAACCAGGACGTCTTGTTCATCACGTTCTTGAGCCGGACTTGTTCTTATCAGCCCGGGCCTCGATTCGTTTTCCCTGCCGGCGTCAAGAAACTCTTTGAAGCTTGGTTCTTTTGCCCTGAATGTAGCACGCCACTGGAACAGTCCGTCCGCAAAGATGTTCATCCTGGTGCGTCCTTTCAAAAGTCTTTTTTCTTCTGCGCCCAACTCAGACTAACACTCGGCAGACCAAGATTGCGGATCTGGTTCAGATCGCGCCTGACGACTTTAAGAAACGTAGCATCGTGGCCATCGAGGACAACATCAACGCCAAGTACTCCAACCGGGTCATTCAGAAGATCGGGCTCTGTGTCTGTCTGTACGATCTCCTGTGGACATCTGAGGGTCTCATCGGCCATGGAACAGGTCTTGTGAACGTCAATGGTAAGGTTGCGTAACACCATTTCGTCTGAAGGGCAATCGCTGACATTCACCAGTTGAGTTCCGACTCATTGTCTTCCGTCCGTTCAAGGGCGAGGTTATGCTAGGCCGGATTCGCAGTGCCACTCCAGCAGGCATCAACCGTAAGACTCACCTTGGCTCACATGTGAGCAAAGTCGCTGACTTTGACATTAGTTCGTACCGACTTTTTTGACGACATTTTTGTTCCCTTTGAGGAGCTTCCCGAGGGAGCCGAGTACAACCACCGCGATCAGATCTGGATCTGGAACTGCGACGAGGACACTCAGCTCTTCTACGATAACCACGAAATGGTTCGCTTCCAGGTCATCGATGAAGAGTGGCACGACCAGGCGCCGCTCGGCCCGACCCAATCCGAGGAGGACGTGCTGCCGACGCCCTTCAAGATCAAGGGCTCCATGGCCATGGACGGACTGGGCGTCTGCCTGTGGTGGGACGGCGACGGAGGCGAGGAAGAGGAGCAGGCAGTCTGAAGCTAAGAGAGGGATGGATGTGCATCTATGGAGGCCCGCATGCTTGGCTACCTTGTGAGCGTGGTCTTGGGCTGGCAAGGGTCTTATTTGTCTACGAGTTTCTATGTTCTGATACCCTCGAGCAGCCTCTGCTCAACATTGTCGAGGACCGAGTAGTGTTCAACAACGGCAATATTCTCAGCTTCGCCCTGGAAGAGCTTGTCAGGGTCCTGTCCAGGACCGAACATCTGTGCGTTCTGGGGAGGTCCCATCTGGCCCATCTGCTGGGCCATTTGGCTCGCGGCTGGAGCGGGTTAGCAGCTGCCATGCCGACACGGGGGTCCGTATTGCGCTTACCGTTGTCACTCCCCAGAAGGAAGACAAAGACAGACTGGAGTCCGAAGATGCAGAGGAAGTACCAAGAAATGCTGGACATCCATCGGGGGTCCAGGTCCTTCGTGGCGACGCCCGACTGCAGCATGCTCTTGAACTTAATGGTAATAGGGAAAGGCAGTTTCACTGCAGAGAGTCAGCAAGATTCAAGGATCATCAGTTTAGACAGCGCGTACTGATGACATATCCGCTGAAAAAGGCGTTGATCCAGCTCATGATCAACGTGTTGGGAATAATCATGGCCATGTTGTTCTTCATCATGCCCATCATGCCGTCCATGGCGCTCGGGTCGGACAACGGGTTGGCGGGGGGCTGGCCCTTGCCCTCGGGGTTCTTGAGGTACGCGCCCGACTCGTAGGAAGCGATGAGCTGCTCGCGGCGCGCCTCGAACGACTTCTTCGACAGGACGTGGTGGTGGGTGCGGACGGACTGGCCGTGGATCATGGCGCGCTGCTCCTTCATCGTCGGCCTGTCGATGACCTTGGGGGCGTTGGCGAGCAGAGTGGCAGCGTAATGGCGGAGGATGCCGGTCAGGATCATGACAATGGTGATGGGGACGAGGATCCAGTAGCTAGAAGGGGTTCGTCAGCGCAGGTTGGGATTGAGCCATCGGGCGGGGGTTCGCACAAGAGCTGGGGATCCCGATGGATCGTCTGAACGGGCGGTTGAGCCATGACTGTCGATTCTATGCGCTGCTATTGTTACAGATGGTGTACAGCGAGTCGCGCAGCGATAGGAAGCTCGGCAGGTGGGTGGTGATGGAAGCTGGCGGGCGATTCGGAGACACGACGTTCGAGATGGAGTTGGAGCTCCTCTTCGCCTGTGGCCAGCTTGGCGGCTGTTGCGCAAAAGCAGCGATGGCGCTAAGCCGCTTCAAGCCAGGGACCCCGCCTACCGCACCGCTGGCAGCAATCCACCGTGCTATGCATCAGACATCGCGACAGGCCAGCCTGGAGCTTAGACAAGCTGCAAGCCAGTTGACACGCATCCTACCAATTTACGACACGAAGCATATCCTTTGGTTCCAGGCTACGAAGGGACCTCTGACTTAACGCTTCCCAGCTTGACACCTCGGAAATACCAGCAATCATGTCGTCTGACGAAAGAATAACCGTCCACAACCTGGCTGGTACGTTCCTGTTCTCCTAGCATCGCTGCTCCGGCCAGAGCTCCGACTAACCAGAACTCCTCCAGATCTCAAGAACACCTCGGACGATGCCATTCCCAACTACCTCAACTCCCTCAAGTTCACTCAGTCCCACTCTCTAGTCGACGTCCGTCTCGCCCTCGGCTACACCGCCTTCGCCATCGCCGGCGCCTGCTTCGCCTGGGACTACAAGTTCGGCTTCGACGCGACAAAGCACTACTCCGCCGTCGCCGTCGCCGTTTACACCATCATCAACAGTGCCCTGACCCTCTGGATCTGGCTCGTCGAGAACGGCATCGTCTACCAGGGGACATCGCCCTCCGGCGAGAAGGTACCCATCCCGACCCGGTCCCCATCTCCTCTCCGTCGCGACTAACACCATGTCCTCCCCCTAGATCTCAATCGCCACCTCCACCGTCAAGAACGTTCCCACATACAACCTCAAGATCACGCTGACCCCCAAGTCCGGCGCCCCCACGACCATCGACCTCGCCCGCCCCTTCAACCAGTGGTTCGACGCAAAGGGCACATTCGTCGTCGTTCCCTTCCAGGAGATGCTTGCCACTGGCGTCCCGGCCATCGGCAAGCTCGACGCCCGTCGCGTCCGCAACGGGGCCGAAGCCGAGAAGCAGCAGGGAGAGTACGATCCCGAGGTCCTCGACGCGCTGCTCGCTGCGTCGTCCTCGGCTTCGGCGACCGGCAGCGCCGCGGCGACCAAGGCCACGAAGCGGAGAAAGGCGTAAGGAGGGGTGTGGAAGGACGGATCTTGGTGCTCCCTTTTCGGAGGGCGCTCTTAGAGGAGAATGCTAGTATTTCTCGAGAAAGGGACTCAAAAAGGGTAGGGGTGACGGTTTCAAATGGCGTTATTGAGAGCGTGTACGGCGTGAAACTACTGCATCGTCGGTCCACGGCTGAGGTAGCACTCAGGGTGCTGGCTCGCAGAATAGCAGAGGATAAACATCTTTCCAGCATTTGATTCGGTGTCGTATGCAATTCTAGTACGGGACAGCACCGCCCAATAAACATCTGATCCGATCTCGTATCTATCCAGTCTCCGTTCATCTAATAGGATCCCACGCCGCCCTCGCCTCCAACGCAGCCCGCCTGATCTCTCTCACACTGTCGCCCGAGGCTCTCGCCAGCGACCGCCGGACCGACGCCGCAGCAGCGACTAGATCTCTCCGCTCGCAGTACGCCGGTAGAGCGCCGAGCAGTCTCACCGCCAGACGCCGCGACTGCTTCGAGCTCCGGCCCGTGGAGTCCAGCTGATGGAAGCCAGCCGGCATCCACTCCTCATTCCGCGACTCGCCGTTTCCTTCGAGAACGGCGCCGCACTCCCGAATGACGCTCTTCGCGAAAGGCTTCACCCGATCAGGCGCGCTGGAGCAGATCCGAAGCAGCACCGTCCCCGCTTCGAGATCCGGACCAGCACCAATGTTGCGTGCAACGCAGATGATAAGACGGATCAGGTCATCTGCGTCCTCCTCGTAGACCGTAAAGTCCAGCCACTGTGCGGCCGAGAGGACGGCGATGCTGTAGTTGGCCGTCAGGAGCGTGTTGTCTTGGCTGTTGGCGCCCTTGCCCCAGGCCTTCGCGAGCATGGGCTTGACGATCTCGACGTAGGCGCGCTGTCGCCACAGAGGGCTGAACAGCTTGGGGTTGTATTGCTTCTGCAGGCAGTCTTGGTCGCGGAAGAGCAGTCCGACCCTGCGGGCCAGAATGTGGCCGATCGTCTTGTCGGCCGGTCCCTGAGTGATGGCAGCGATGACCTTGCCGAGGTAGCCGCCCTTGTATTTCCTCAACACACCGGCGGTAACGGCGTAGACGGGACGCGCAATCAGTGCCCGTGTCTCATCGATGTTTTGCCCGGGTATCGCGTCAATGGCAGCGTTCGCCGGGTCGGCATTCACAGCGATTTCCATCTGGGAGCTCAGGGTCTCGAGCACGTCGGTCATGTCCGCTGCAATGCACTTGTTCGCAAGACTGGTCAGCATCGCCAGGACGACAGCCCTGGATCGTGGGGATGCTGCGTGGTCCCTGAAGAGTAGCCCGGCAATGAGGATCCGACGCAAAATGCCCCTCGCGGCCTGTTTTTCAGTTAGAAGAGCAGGATCAACTTCGGCCGAGCGACGTACCTCGGCATCATTGTTGGAGTCAAAGATGGATGCCGGAAGCTCGAGAGGGGCCAGCAGGCCGAATGAGAGGATGGTTGTGCGGCCTTCAGACAGACTACTGAGAGGGAAAGCGGGAGGGCTTGTCATGCTGAGGCTGGTGTCAAATGCCCAGGACTTCTGTGCCAGGGAGCGGTATGATGTGCTCTGCCCATCGGTTTGAGACAAGATGTCGTCGGAGTGGAAGAGGCTGGGAACTTCCTCGATCAAGGAAAGACCCTCCTGTTGACGTCGGTTCATCTGCGAAACTACAAACTTGGCTGAGTCCGCAATCAGCTGCAGGTAATGGTCTTGCTTCTCCTGCTCCTCGGTGCTGTTGTTCTCGTAATCAGCACTCAGGCCAACAGAGTGACCCGCGTTGCCGTCCAGAGTGACTACACTGGTCGCTCGCCTGTAGAGTTCTCTTGTCACGAAGAGGCTGATAAGGATGAAGTCGCCAATCAGCTGGTCTGCGGTATCGTCGTTGGTGAGTTGCTCAATAGCCTGATCGTCTACTTCGGGTGGGTTCGCGTTATGTTGGCCTTCAATGTTGGGAAGGGTCGGGAAATGTTTAGAGACGTATTGAACCCAGAGCGCTGCTGCGAAGCGGGGGTCTTCCTTTTCGCGTGCAGCGTCTTCGTTCTGCTGCCGTTCATTTCCTTGCCGCAGTTCCGTTCGGATCGACCGTCCCAGGTAAGACTCACAGGCATCACGGTAGTAACGCAATGCCACCTGGATGCCAATAGCGTATTCAACCCAGGTCTGAGCTGACGCCTTGGAATCTATGGTTGCGTTCAGCTCGGACAAAAAGGTTCTAAGGAGCAGAACGAAGTGATCGGTCTTGTTCCCGAATTTCGGCACTTCCGAGCAGCCGATGAAAGCCAGCTTGGGGAGGATATAGTGCAACTTCGCTTGCAGCTCGGTGGGTGACTTTGATCCCGCCTCACGGCAGAAAGCGAAGCTGTCAGAAACCAGTTTGGGGAAGGCTGGCGGGAAAATGATGCTACTCTTTTGTAGGGCCAAAAGAGCCTGGTTGATCAAGGCTGCGGTTGACTCGGAGCTGGCATCGTTCTCGGCGCTGAAGAGGAATGTTGAGAGCTCGGAGCAAATTTCAGACGCCTGTTCCTCACGCAGCATGAGACCAAACTTGGACCCTGAGCTGGCGGCAGGCTGAACGACAAGCAAGCCCATGCCCTCAATAGCCTCGAGGCCAATGCTGACAACATCCTTTGGCGCACCAGGGTTGGTAGCCTGGTGGAAGGGCAGCGCATATGCCTCTCGGTGGAGTGACACAAACGCGGGCTCGGTTGATCGGAACGCTTGCAGATCTTCGGCTGCCATCGCAGGGTCAACCAGGGCGGCGCGCAGCTTCAAGATTGCGTTCGAAAGGGCCAGAAGGCTGCGGGTGTGTTCAGAGGATCGAGTGTGGCGGAGGTTCTCCTTGACATGCGTCAACGTAGGAGAGACCATGATGGCAAATGCTGACGGTTTCGCTCCATGGACAGCGACAAGAAGTTTCCCCGAGCCCGCAGAGTACGTAGGGTTGGCCAAGTCGTCGAGGCAGTCTCTTTGGACGGTAAGGGCGAAGTCTCGGAGGTCGTTATCGGTGAGCCTCTCCGCCATCGTGCGAATGACTTCGATGGTCGCCTTGATCGTGTCCTCGATCTCTCCATTACGCACCTCATATTTGAGGCTCGTCCAAATCTTGTCAACATAGGGGACAATGCCTTGCTGCACGTGGCTGTAGCTGTCGAGGCAAGCCTTGATGGTTTTCAGAATATCCAGCTGTGGGTTTGTCAATTATGGTGCCACTTGATGATTGTTCGGATGAGGCTGACCTTGACATTAACGGTAACGGAGTCTCCCGAGTCGAGTCGCCCTACCAGGTAAGGAATAGTAAGCGAAGCCAGACAATAGTGAGCTGAAAAGCAGCCTCGGAGCGCCAGTTTCAGGTCGTCTGCCGTGATTCCCGATGGGTGCTGAGATGTCCTCAGAGAAATGGGGAAGTAAGCTGAGAAGACGTTGAAAATCTCCTCCACAAGCTCAGTCGCAGGGGAAAAGTCGGCAATAAAGGTTCTCAAGATGCCGAACCACGTGAGCAGACACTTGGGGTCTCGCTCATTACGACACAGCTGAAGGAGGTCGGTCATGAAGCCGGCCGTCGAGCCGTGGCGGTACTGAAGATCGTTGGCAACGTCGGGGCGACTGATCAGCTGTGTAATCAGTTCATAGATGACGGAACGCGTCTCAGAGACCTGGAGCTTGAAGTCGTCCTTCAGGGTGCAGATACTGGATATGATCTTGTCTCCATCGGTGGCTTGGAAGCCTCCCATGTTGCTCAGATGAGTGAGGGCTTTGGCAGCGGGGAGCACCCCGGCCTTGACGTCGAAATCGAACATGTTGCCAAAGAAGTGAATCAACGTCGCAACTTGAGGATGTTAATATTTGGTGGTCTTGAGCTGGCGGTCAGACATACCTTTGCTCGGCTTCAGGAGCTTAGGGTCCAAGACCTCTAGAGTGTCGGCAAGGAAACTCAAGGCTGTTATGGAAGTTAGTGTTTGAAGCACTGCAAACAGGTGTGCCGGTCTCACCGTTTGATCGTGCAATGAGATCACCCTCTGGTTCACCCTCCTCGCCATGGTCCATGGCATCATCTCCTCGGCTGGCAATCCACGGTTGGATGGATTGAGACCACCGAGCAATGGCAGTATCGGGTCTGGGATCGTTTTGGATGACTACAGCCACGTCAGTTCCCAGAAAATCGATATGTATGTACGCCAGTGACAGACACATACCTAGAGCTGATTCCCTGGCAATCTCCTGCTTGCGAACGGTGTTGTCGCTCAGGACGAACTCCAGAGCCAGCTTGCGGAATTCGGCCATGGCTACTGGATTCCCGCCTCAGTCTCTATAGCTATAGCCCTTTACACAACCCCGCCAGTTGATGCAACGCCAAAAGTATGCGATCTGAGGGCGGCCAGAATGTCGAGATGCCGGAGGCCGATGGCGGATGAGATGACAAGCCCCTCAGGAGCGGAATGAAATTGCCGTAAGACTGTCCCAACTGGTCAAGTGATCAGGAATCTCTGAAAGCACTCTATCAATGACAACTCAGCGTTGGCAATAGTTGAAGTAGGATCCAGTGAGTGTATAGTCTGATGTTTCTCTGAGGTGTGGTGAGTTTGGTTGAGGTTCAGATACCCCGCGCTAGGGAAATGGAGCACAGGGAGGGGCGCCCGGGTAAGAAATACGCCGAGTTAGCAGTAAAGAACACCGCTAGTTTGGTGGTTGCGGATGAGTCGTTGAGTGAGACGACCCTGCAAGTGATATCAGGTATGCCGATGAGTTTGGGCAATGCGCTGTGTGGTGCAGTGGTTGCGGTTTGGTAATCACCAACTCCTGGCAGGGCAGTTCATCCACCGACTCGGCGTCGCTCCAGTGGCAGAAAGCGGCTTCGGCGGTGACTGCGCGCTTATCGCAGCTTATCGCGCACTCGCTTAGCGCACCGTACAGCGTTAGGCCTGTTGCGTGCGGAACGATGCTCAGATGTCAAGAAGCACCCTCACCAAGGCTAAACTACGATAAACAAGTGGTAGGTCTCTCATATGGAAGTCTAGTCCTTGGGATAGCCTCTTCGTTCATGGCTAAGCAGCCCAAAGTAACTTTAGCTCTCTTCGTCGACCTCTCAAGGTGACAGACGCCCACTGCACCACTGACGTCAAAAGGGCGAATCAAGAGGCGCTAGCCCTAAAGAAGTAAGAGGGGCAACACCGCTGGAACCAGGGGTTCTAAATTTTTTGCAGCGACGGTCGATGTCGGAGCGCGCGCTGAGCCCCTCCAAAAAAAGTGACTCGCGAGTCTGAAGTCGCGCTGTCCTTCGATTCATTGTCCCCTCTCGTGTGATCCTGTCTTCCTGCACCCGAGACCATTTCGTGCTACGCTGTGAAGGCTTACTTGAGGTGCCCGAACCCCCAAGATTCGAGCATCGAAACCACCCCCCTCCCCTTTGAAACCTGTGTACGTCTTTCAACCCCCCCCCCCAGCCTGATCTCCGCGGTACGGTTCCGGAACGTGGGGTCGAAGATAGTGGGGCAGCCAGCTCATGTTGTGCGAAGGACTCATACTGAACGTCACGACTCTTCTCGGGTGAGACGTGATGTAGCGAGGCTTCATGTCGCTTCCGTAGGCTAATTGAGTGCCAGTGACCCCCCGAACTCATCATAATGGCCTCCAACGAGGTTCCCAAGACCTGCAAGGTCATTCTGGCCGACACCATCGCGAAGCGCCTGCTGGCGGAGGTTGACGAGAGAGTAGCGCTTGCTGATCGGAACACTGAAGTTTGGTGTGGGAATCAAGTACGCCGAGTGGTCGCAGAAGACGTGCCAGGACAAGTGAGTGTGATACTTGAACCCCCCAGAGCCTCACGGAGGTGGGGGAGAAACCGGGCAGCCGCCTCAGGAAGAGCCCCTCCGGCTGACCAATGCCCCCCCAGCGGCTTCGACTTTGACCTGCGCAGGGTCGCCAACCAGGAGCTTGAGGAGAAGATCATGGAGGCCAACGACGACGACAAGGTTGACGGCATGATCGTCTACTACCCCATCTTCCCCGGCAACCCGACGCACGACAAGTACATCCAGGAGACCGTGTCGCTGGCCAAGGACGTCGAGGGCCTCTGCCACAAGCACCTCTACAACATGTACCACAACGTCCGCTTCCTCGACCCGGCCCAGCAGCTCAAGAAGTCGATCCTGCCGTGCACGCCCCTGGCCGTCGTCAAGATCCTCGAGCACCTGCAGATCTACAACCCCATCCTCGCGTCCGGCAACCGCCTCTACGGCAAGACCATCACCGTCATCAACCGCTCCGAGGTCAACGGCCGGCCGCTGGCCGCGCTGCTCGCCAACGACGGCGCCAAGGTCTACTCGGTCGACATCACGGGCGTGCAGCTCTTCACGCGCGGCCAGGGCATCAAGCAGCCGCGCCACCAGGCCGAGGAGAAGGAAGGCTGGGGCCTCGAGCAGTGCCTGCCCATCAGCGACGTCATCATCGGCGGCGTGCCGTCGGAGAACTACAAGGTCCCCACGGACCTCATCCGCGAGGGTGCCGTGTGCATCAACTTTTCGTCTTTCCGCAACTTTGACGGGCCGGCGATCAAGGAGAAGGCCTCGATCTATGTGCCGTCCGTCGGCAAGGTGACCATTGCGGTGCTGTTGAGGAACCTGGTGGTGAGTCTGATCCGTCCCCGACGACCGCGAGGGGTGTTTTGTGGTGCTGATGAGGGTAATGTCTAGCGTCTGATTGCGAACCGTCCGACGACCAAGGATAACGGCACGGAGGATGCGAGCACGGCGCAGGCCAGGAGCGAGGCGTTCACGGAGGGCTGATTGCGTTTGGCTTGGAGATATCGGATAGACAGCGGGGCTAGAGACTCGGGAGGGAAAAGTGCATTTGTCATGCGTCATGGGACGAGGGTTATGGGATGCCTTTGCTGGGTGCTTGAAAACATCAAATCATGAAAGACAAAATAGACAGAATCATCAGCCGACATGCCGGCAGCAAGGTTTGAGATCAGGAGCTCGCTCACTGCTGCGACCTGAGTTCTCTCTGGTTGGTGCAACACTCAAAGGGTTGTTCACAGGGCGGTAGTTACCGGCCGGTAAAACCGTACCAGCGTCAAGCAAGCTCCTGATTTCTCATCATCAGTCAAAAAGGCATGAAACGAGATTGAACCGGCTTCCGTATCCAGGGTACGGAGCCGATGGTTCTCCATGCCAGGCGAGATAAGCGACATGGGGGCTAGGCGTAGGATGTAAGATTCAAGGGGCAGCCAGTGTCGTATTTTTGCCATGCTCGCGCGGAGTCGACCCTGAGTGAGTAGAGGGACTGATATCATGACCTAATTTGGATCATTATGCTCTCTGTGTTGGAGGCATCGACGCCGAGAGTACTGCGTGTGGTATGCATCGTATGGCTTGTCATGCACTCTGGAATGCCATGTACAATGGTCATGTACAAATGTCATGTACGATGTCATGTACGATGCAAGTCCGGGCCACGGGGAGGGAGGCCGTGACAGCCTTGACTGATACCCCGTATGATCGGCTCGGATCTGCCTAGGATGCCAGGGCTGTCAGAAGTTGACGCGAGAATGTTCCGATGCCACGAAGGCGGCCCCTTGGCGTAGAGGGGCGGTGGGACGGCCCAGCCTGTTTTCGGGGGTTGGCGTGGTGAGACCGGCTCAGGGCGAAGGGGGGGCGGCGAGCACGAGGTCGAACATGGTCACGGAAAATCCGAGTCATGGCTTGTCATCGAGGGATGTCGAGGGAGGGTCGACGGCTGAACGAAACGTGACATAACCAGCAGGGCAGGCGAATGAGCGGTCTGGAACAGGACGAGAAAAGCTGGCTACAAAAAAAGGAGGAAAAGGCTGGTCAAGTGCCGGGGTTTCGCACCTCCAATGGGGGGGCGGGATGGGGTGGACGGGCAGTGAAACAGCGCTGACTCGACGCTGAAGAAGAGCGTCGCCTCGGCCAGCTGACGGCGTGTGCGCTCGGGGCAAGCTCCATCGATGGCAAAGTCTGGTACCTGACAGGGGGCCAAAGAATCCCGGCAGCTGGGATCCAATGCAGCGCGAAGATGTGACGGGCAGAAGAGAGATTGAGGAAATTTGAATGGACATGGGGAATGCCTGTCGTACCCATGAATGGGAGCGAGTCGGCAGGGAACCTGGCCTTTTCATCAGAGGAAGCTTCCATCGGTCAGGCCAGGAACGATGGATGTGACAGGCAGGTACCAGTGAACTGAGAAGCGAGAGGCAAGAACCGAGAAGCGAATGCAGGAAGGAGTCAACGTCGAAGAAGCAACAAGAGTCAATCGTCGCTTCCCGTTCCTCCATCTCAGATCGCCCGTTCCCGGATTCGGTCCCAGCCAGCCAGCGCCAACCCCTCGGACGCAGGGACAGCAGCAGACAGAGTCAGGACAGGCCCCTTCGTCATCGCCATCCAGCCATCCATCACAGTTTGCATCTGATGTAACCCTCGCCAGAGTGCACTCCGTCCGGGCAGCTCACCATCCAATCTTATCGGACAACAACCCCCTGAGGCCTCTTGGTTTGCTTGTCTGCCCGCCAACTCGCGTGCCGATTCTCGCCCACCACGCCTTCAGCACGCTTCGAGCACATGTCACTTCATTCCGCCGTCTTCGACTCGACCAAAATCGACTCGACTAAACTCGACTCGACTAAACTCGACTCGCCTCGACCCGTCTTGTTCTTCGACCCCCCAACATTCCAGCCGTCCGAACCGGTTCAGCTTAGCTCCAGGCCCCCGACCCAAAAGCAAGACACTAGACAAGAAGCAACGAGCCAACGAACGAGACGAACCAAACAGGCCGAACCGCCTCGAGATCCGAGTGTCTCGTGCCCACGCGGTAACCAACTCACCGCATTCGCCCCTCCTCTTTTGCGCAAACCACCTCGGGCCAGTGTCGCCTGAGTCGGTCCCTCGACGAAGACGCTTCTTCAAAGACGAAGACGCCCCGAGAGAAGATCTGGGTCGACCGACCGCCGAACACCGACGAACGACGACGACCGACGACCGACACATGATTCCTTCGCCCGCGCCTATCGAGTTTTCCGCATTCGTCCTCGTACCGACGCCCGGTTGCACAAGCTCAATCAGCCCATTGGTTTCGTAACCAAAACCCCTGATGATCTCGACCGAGTAGCAGCACCCTCAGCGATTTTCCTTGTTGTTTGTTGGGACTTTCTTGCGGTGGTGCGCTGCAGGCGGGACCAGGAATACGACCTCTCTGCGCTTTAGCCGCGGTCGCAATTGCATCACCTTCGCTTCCTTGCAGGTACCGCAGAGTACAGTCGTACGGGATCACGAAAGCCACGACAAAGGGAAACACGCCCCAAAACGACGATTCTTCCGACGACACAGCCGAAGTGAGACCACAAAGCAGCATCTCATCGCGACCCCTCTAGCCTCTGAACGACCCCAGCCATGGCCACGCAGACAATGCATGCTCATGCGAGGCAGGGCTCTAACACCAGCTCGACAATGTCGATGGGCATGTCGTATCCGACTGCGCCCGGCTCGCCCACTCTGACGAACCCCGATATGATTTTACCCGACTACGGCGGCGCCTCCTCCCCTGACCGATCCGAATCCCCCCTCATGATGTGGCAGAATGCTCACGCCAACGAGATGAACTATCAATCCTCCTCCTCTTCCAACAACCGTTACGCCTCAGGGCCCATCACACCCACGACACCCATAATCTACGGCAATGGCACAATGTTGTCCGACATTGGCGAGGTCACCGAAGTCGAGAGCACACCCGGCAAGCCTTCCTGGCCTATCGCTTCGCGCCGCGCCGTCACCCAACCCGATACCGATGCCGTGCTGCAAACTTCGCCAACCACAGGCTTTGACGCTGTGAAGAGGCGCGCGAAGGCTCAGCAGGAAAGGCGCGCATCCATCGACTCGACCAGCACCGTCACCACGCAGGGCAACAACGGCCACTTCGCCGACTTTGACGATGCTGTCAGTGTCGACGACAGCAATTTCCAGGGCGACGACGAGGAGAGCGTCGCTGAGTCGCACATTGACGACACCTCCGCGCGGCAGGCCAAGTTCATGCCCCTGCCCCAGGGCTTGGGACTGAACAATGAGAATAGGCACTCAACCGTCTCTATAAGTCAGAAGGCAGAGGAGATCCTAGCAAACGCCAAGAAGAGGCTCACGGTACGTCTTTGACTGGTATGAAGCGACTTGACGCGCGCTGACTGACGCTGTTGCAGACCATGGAAGGGAACCTAACGAGAGCACGCACATCGCTTGACACCCTTTCCACACCTTCGCACTCTTCTGTCGGATCTGGCACGCCTTCTCCTCCAATCGCGAGGACCACGTCTTCGGCTACTTCTCCCAGCTCTGCGCCTGGGCACATGCGAATGCGGAGCGAAGCAGCAACCAACAGCGACAACCCAGGAGACCAGACCAGACGGTCAGCTAGCGCGCTAGGTGCCGCCGGCGGATATCGCCAGCCCCTCCCCGGTTCTCAAAGCATGGGCGATCTCGGCAGGGCATACTCTCGATCTAAGATCTCACATCATCCCTTGAACGCAGGCCTCGAGCCACTGGGAGAAGAAAACGGCCCGGAAACGCAGTCGAAACGTGACAGCGCCGTGCTCGATGCCTTCCTGAGCCCGACGTTTGGTTCACAGGCACAAATGGACAAGGGCTTGACACGGTCCGCTTCAGTCATGCAGATGCGGGATATTAAAGATCAAGTGTCCGATCTCAAGGGAAAGATCTCATCCCTGCGAGAACAGGCGCGAGTGGACAGCATGAAGCGGAGGAGCCTTCAAAGCTTGCGAACACCGAGTCCATTCACGCACGCTGGAGTCGATCAGTGGTATGCCGGCTCAGTCAGGCCGAAGAAGTCAGATGCTTCACTCACACCACTGGGGAGGAATCCTTGGAACGGTGAGATGGAGAGCGTTGATGGAGAACGAATGCCACAGGCCGAGGCGCAAGAGGCCCAGGACTACGACGTGATCCCCAACCATGACATTGATCAGGACGACACAGAGTCGGTGATCAGCGAATACGTGGCCGCTCAGGAAGCTGTCCGCGCAGAGGAGCATCTCTATGATGACTCGGACGACAAGTTCGACGATGCAGACGACGTCGACGACATGCAGACCGAAGATGGGTTCGAGGACGCCGAAGAGGGCACTTTCGGCGATTGGGAGAGTGAGAGTGGGGAGTCGCTGTACCACGATGCGCAGCAGACGGCCGTCTCTCACGAGGACCGAGAAGATGCGTTTGACTACGAACACTTCTTCCTGCATAGCGCCATGGGATCATTCAGCCAGAAGCGCATGAAGCGTAGAGGAAGCAGCGGCAGCTTCAGCTCCGAGGATTCGGTTGAGACGACGCGGGGTCCCAGTACTGCGACCGCGGCCCAGGTTGAGGCGACGCTCCGCCGGAGAGGAAGCGGCGACACCATGTCGACGATGGACTCGTTCGCCACCGCCACTGAGGGCCAAGCCAGCAGGAAGAACAGCGACGGGGAAGACGAGCCGCATTACGCGGTAGCCCAGACGACAGACGTTCGAACCGAAAGCCCCCTCACAGCAACGCGGGCATCATTCGGCCCAGGCATCAGCGAGGACAGCGTTTTCAATGTGTCTACTGCCACGAGGCCTGCTCGTCAGCGCGCGAGCTCGGTGATTTATTCTCGTCCGCTGAACAGGCCTGCTGCTTCCAGGAGCCGACCTTCCATCTCCTCGCTGGACTCGCCCGCAACGCAGCGCAGCTTTCCTCTGGTGAACCGACGAGGGTTCAACGGCGTTCCCACGCCTCAGGGAACTCCTCAAGGCTCGCCGGACCCGGCACTGAAGAGTGTTTCCGACAGCCTGATGCAGGAGACAGCAAGCATCTGCGACAAGAACGGCGAGGCCGGGGACAACGCCGCGATGCAGCAGTTGGCCAAGGAGGACCAGATTCTGGTCGAGCGGCTGGTGGCCAGCCTCGGCAAGTGCGTGCTTGGACTCAGCGAGTCGGGCAGGGCATCGACGGAGAGCCGGATGTACAGACGTCGCATCGACGCGGCGAGGAAGCTCCTCGAGGGCATGGACTCGATGTGAGGTGGAGAGGCCCGTTTGCTACCCGGCACGCCCGTGTCGGTAGCGTGTAAGACCACCATGGGGGGTATTCTGGTACTGTTGTTGCGTCACGGGAGGAAATTCTGCCGTACATTCCCTTTGTCACGGGGCGTCCTCTGATGGAATCATTGATAATGTCAAATGAACCTGCCGCGGCAGACGGGGAGACACGAAGGCGGAGCCAGGGCCAGAGGGAGGCCGGCCAGCCGCTCGACGACTTTCATACCCATGCTCGTCTTGAGGATACAGACGAGCATATTCGTATTTTTTTTTCTTTCTTTTTTTTTCTCACTTACCTTTCTAATCCGCGCGTGGAGCAGCTTGCTGGCCGCGGCGGATGGCAACAATTGCCTGTTCGTTTGTCCTTGAGGGATCGGGGTTGTCATGGTGAGAGTTGAGAGCACATGGCAGGATGCAGTAGACTACCATGTATGATAGACCATGGTGGAATGTGAACAAATACCTGAGCATTCGATTTTGAAGATGAGGGACTTGTGGAGACTGTCGTCGGCGGATGTTGATGTGGTGCAGCGCGAAAGGGGAGATCTCTGTGGTACGTCGCCTCCAGGCCTTGGGCAGTAGACCTCATTGCCGGCCTCAGCGCTGGGCTCCCTACGACGAGTTTCCTACACAGTATTAAACCAGAAGACAGGATGGTGACCCGCCGCCCTCGGGCCGAGCCCACAGTGCCCAACACGCAAGAAACGACGGGACTCTTGTCCTCTCGTGGTCCGCCGATCGGTCCCCGCCCTGGCAGAACCGCGGATAGCACACAGTGGCGGCCCAGTACACGGTGCGGATGGCGGCACCGGGCGCGCACAGTGGCGTCACGGGCCTGCGCTCCGGCGGGCGGGCCCCGTGCCGGGTGGAGAGTGGGAGATGCTGAGGGGTCCACTGGGCGGCGGTCGTGGTATTGAAAGGGGAGGGGCCCGGGTGTGATGTGCTGTGGTTTCTGCTGTGGTTCCTGTTGCTCATCAGCCTGTCAAGCAGCTTCAGCCTTGTAAAATTTCGTTGAGCCTCTGTTCTGCCGTATATACAGAGCTGTTGAATCTCGGACCACCAACAAGGAGCTGCACGAAAAATCAACCAGACGCCAGGAGAAACCACCGAGATGGATGTGACTGATTACCGCCTCCACGATGAGCTGGCCGATTCTGGTGAGTGATGCTTCTTTGTCCGACGGGATTCTCTCTCCGGCCAGCTCCTCAAGAGGGACGCCGTTCCTCTGTTGTGAAAGAAATCTCTTTCGTTGTTGTCGGCAGCGGGGCGGTGATGAGCTGTCAGTCTTATCGGCGGCGGCTGCTTATCGCCATAAAGTTATGGGCGGCGCGATCACCTCCAGCTTCACGCGACTTCCCTCCCTCCATCACACATCACCAAGCTCCTCCACCACTGCCCTCGCTCGACGCAACCGTCCCACACAGACTGCAGCGTGCAGGCGAAATCCACAAACCCTCGTCATTCACACCCCAAAGAGCACGACCACACTTCCCCCCGACAGCCGCCCCGACAGCCGCCGCCGAAAATGGCCCCCTCCGACGACGACTCCCCGCTGACCCCCCTCCAAGGCCTCCTCTCGCCCGAGACGCTCGACTTCCTCCACTCGGCCGCCCTCCACCCGCACTCGCCCGTCCAAATCTTCAAGCGCCACACCGCCGTCAAGCTCCAGCAGGCCCTCAACATCGCCTACGTCTTCCTCGCGCCGCTCATCGACCGCGCCCTCGCCCTGCTCACCGCCTCGCCGGGGCTCGCGTCGCTCGCCGCCTTCGTCGCCCTGCTGGCCGCCGCGTGGATCGTGCTCGGCTGGATCCGCCGCGTCATGATGTTCGCCACGCGGCTGGTCTTCCGCGCCGTCTTCTGGGCGGGCGTCATCGCGCTGGCGTCCGTCGTCGTGCGCAACGGCGTCTTCGAGACGCTCAGGGAGGGCGTCGTCCTCGGCGGCAAGGTCGTCGGCCCTGGCCGTGGCCAAGGATGTCTGGGTCGGAGAGATGAGGCGGTACGAGGAGGAGGCGCGCGTGCAGGGGCGGCGCTGAGGGCACTGCATGCTAGGAGTTCGATGACATGTGGGAGGCATACGATGGAAGGACGGCGGACGCACGATGAAATAAGATGAAGCGCGATGGAAGCACAATGAAGCGCGATGGAAGCACGGTGGACGGCAACACCTCCGTCCAC
Organism: Verticillium tricorpus MUCL 9792; assembly: GCA_000732205.1. Taxonomy (NCBI): domain Eukaryota; kingdom Fungi; phylum Ascomycota; class Sordariomycetes; order Glomerellales; family Plectosphaerellaceae; genus Verticillium; species Verticillium tricorpus. Next base: position 6,480,746 of record JPET01000001.1, on the reverse strand, counting down.
GGGCGGGCTGGATCAAGTTACGGATGTCTGGCTGGATACCCTGCATGCGGAACGGTCGACGGGCACAGGACAGGTTTACGAAATCAACGTGTACGGATTAGTATCTCGGGGCTGCCAGGACGGCACGGACGGCAGCATCAGCACCAGGGACAGATTGGCAGGATGATGAATCAAATCGGTGGTATTCCGCCTCATTGCACGTTTCGTACAACACATGGTGACCCGACGCCAACGCTATGCAAAAATTCCATGAACAATAGTATCCCTCCACTTTCCTCTGAAGCCCCTCCCCGCCTAGTCGTCCTGCGGCTCCTCAAACTCCTCGTCCTTCATCTCCTTGGGCTCCTGCGCCTCGTGGTACTGGATGATGTCGTCGATGTAGCTCAGGATGGAGGTGACGCTGTCCTCGTCGGACGAGTCGAGCTTCAGGTAGTTGACCATGCTGAAGTTCTCGATCAGCCCGGCGACGGCGCGGTTGAGCCTCTTGAAGCTGGCGCCGCGCATGACGAGGTCGCGGCTCTGCGGATCGCCCGTCTCGTCGTCGTCGACGGGCCGGGCCTCGCGGCCGATGCCCTGGGGGTCGTCCTCCAGCAGTGTCGTGTCGGGCGTCAGGAACCGCTTGAGGTCCTTCTTGCGGACCTGGTCCTTGACGAGGTCCATCTTGGACAGGATGTTGATGTGCGGGATCTCGAGCATGATCATGGCGCTCATGGCGCTCAGCGTGCCGGCGAAAAACTTGGCGCGGTCGACGACGAAGGTGGCCTCGAGCAGGTAGGCGGCGCACAGGCGGATGTCGAGCGAGCCGGTCTGGCCGAGGAAGCGGGCGAGGGCCGGAAGGATCGGGATGTGGGTGTAGAGCTCGATCTGGCCGGGCATGTCGATGATGATGAGGTACTCCTCGGTCAGGGAGTCGAGGGCCTCGGTCAGCCAGTCGAGGTTCTCCATGAGGAACTCGAAGCAGTAGATGAGGCCGCCGTTGGGGCCGAGGCCCACCTCCTCCATGGCATCCTTCAGGGAGATGAGGTCCTTGATGTCCAGGTCGGGCTCGTGCTCGAAGGACTCGGCCGCGGGATCCAGATTGACGTAGAAGGCAGACCGGCGGTTGAGGTTCAGGTTGGTGATCAGGGAGGCGCAGAAGGTGGACTGGTCCATGTCAGCAGGGCGGTCAGAGCCGGTGGGCGGAGCACCCAAGGGGTGGGGAGGATGAAAGTACCTTGCCGGCGCCGGCAGGGCCCATGACCATGACGCCAAACTTGCTCATGATGGCGGTTGAGGCAGCGGAGCGTGGGGTGAGATGGAGCCAAGAGACAGACTGGTAGGCAGGTTGGGTGTACGGTCGAGGCCGAACAGCTTTTCGCAGACTGCTACGTCAGGGTGGGAAAAAAATAGTACGGCACGATAAGGTGGCAGAAGATCGTTTGGGTCGGGTTGGTTGCGGTCACAGGTTACCCCGCCATGCAGGATCGTCAGGGCGTTTGGGCAGACAGGGATCCGCGCGTTCTGCCGGCTGGTGAGTCAAGACAGGTTTCGAGGGGTTGGCAGACGGTCAGAGGCCGGGGGACGGGGCTTCGTTTCAATCGATTGAATCCGACTCGAATCAGGCGGCCTGCCAGAAAATGGAGAAGAAGCGGCTTGCGACGGTACCTGGAATGACAGCGATCCAGCGTGCGATCACGTCGAAAAAACTGATTTGCCGCGATAGAGCCTGCCCCGCACTTGCGAGGCCAGGAAGGCCCTGAGCGGAAGGCGGTGAGTGGGAGAGGAGGGGACGGGGCCCAGAGCCTGCCTGCCCGCCAGCCCGCCAGAGGCGGCACCAGCACGGGTAGCAATGGCGCAATTTGGGGCGGCCGTTGACGAGGATTGGGTGGGGACTTGGCATGGAGGGGCACTGTTAGCGACGACTTCCCTCGAGGCGGCACACCATGAGCCACGACAAGGTACTCGCTACCGCAGGCCGATGCCCGGCGCCCCCAGGCAGGTACCCCTCCCGTGGATTGCGCCAAAAACGTGCCAGCTTGCCCGAGCTCAACTCGACCGAATCTGAAGAAATTCTCCCCTGGTCCTGCTCCCGCCTGCCCCCCCGGCTTCCATCACTGTCACCTCCCCAACCGCCTCTGACCGTCTTTAAAACTCAGGGTCCCCCCTTCTCTCCACCGCAACTTCTACCAACCCTCCACCTCACCACCAAACCCAATACTCGTACGTGTCCCCCCGCCGTGCCCTGCCCTGGCCCTCTGTCTCTGGACATTCCTTCCCCCCCTCTCCCCCTTCTTCCGTGAGACCAGATTGTCTAACCCCTCGTAGCACCCCCCAATTCCTCTCACCCTTTCCACCTCACCGGGTTCTTCCTACCTTCTTCCGGGTTCTCTCTTCACACACAAACATCTCTTTCACAATGACTACCAACGGTGTCAACGGCTTCAAGCACAACGAGGGAACGTTCCTGTTCACCGTGAGTCCTTCCCCCGCCCCTCGGCGCTCTTTTCTTCGGCTCGCGCTCTCGGCGGCTCGCTCTCTCTGCGCCGATTTCTGCGCACCGCCCGCTTTTTCGCGCCGCAACATCCCGCTCAGGACCACTTATTGACCAATCCCGCAGTCCGAGTCTGTTGGCGAGGGCCACCCCGACAAGATCGCCGATCAGGTTTCCGACGCCATTCTCGATGCCTGCCTGGCCGAGGACCCCCTCTCCAAGGTCGCTTGCGAGACCGCCACCAAGACCGGCATGATCATGGTCTTCGGCGAGATCACCACCAAGGCCAAGCTCGACTACCAGAAGGTCGTCCGCAACGCCATCAAGGACATCGGCTACGATGACTCCTCCAAGGGCTTCGACTACAAGACCTGCAACCTGCTCGTCGCCATCGAGGAGCAGTCCCCCGACATCGCCCAGGGTCTCCACTACGAGAAGGCCCTCGAGCAGCTCGGCGCCGGTGACCAGGGTATCATGTTCGGCTACGCCACCGACGAGACCCCCGAGCTCTTCCCCCTGACCCTCCTCTTCGCCCACCAGCTGAACGCCGCCATGTCCGCCGCCCGCCGCGACGGCTCCCTGCCCTGGCTCCGCCCCGACACCAAGACCCAGGTCACCATCGAGTACAAGCACGACAAGGGTGCCGTCATCCCCCAGCGCGTCCACACCGTCGTCATCTCCGCCCAGCACAGCGAGGACATCACCACCGAGGAGCTCCGCAAGGAGATCAAGGAGAAGATCATCAAGAAGGTCATCCCCGCCAAGTACCTCAACGACGAGACCATCTACCACGTGAGTTTTTTTTTTTTTTTCCTTTCTTTTTCTTCCGACTCCGAGCACGGCTGACAGCGACCTCAGATCCAACCCTCTGGCCTCTTCATCATCGGTGGTCCCCAGGGTGACGCCGGTCTGACCGGCCGCAAGATCATCGTCGACACCTACGGTGGCTGGGGCGCCCACGGTGGCGGTGCCTTCTCCGGCAAGGACTACTCCAAGGTCGACCGTTCCGCCGCGTACGTCGGCCGCTGGATCGCCAAGTCTCTGGTCAACGCCGGCCTCGCCCGCCGTGTCCTCGTCCAGCTCTCCTACGCCATCGGTGTCGCCGAGCCCCTCTCCATCTACGTCGACACCTACGGCACCTCCGACAAGACCTCGGACGAGCTCGTCGAGATCATCAACAAGAACTTCGACCTGCGCCCCGGTGTCATTGTCCGCGAGCTCAACCTGGACCGCCCCATCTACAACCAGACCGCCAAGAACGGCCACTTCGGCACCAACCAGACCTTCACCTGGGAGCAGCCCAAGGAGCTCAAGTTCTAAGCGGGTCGCGACCTTTTCTTTCGCCCCAACGATACCCCAGGGAGCGTTCAACAAGCTCCCTGCAATGCTATGAATAGACGTTTTCATGCTTTTTTCTCAACTACGACGTGGGCAGGCAGTCACACAACTTGGCGTACGGTTCTCAACGAATCCCGGATTCCAGCCTTTGACGGGTAAGGCACGATACAATCTCACAAACACAATAATGTAGCTTCGGCGTTCCCTTTTTTTCCTTTCCTCTCTACTTTCTCTCCTCTTGAGCGGTGGGGCAAAAAAGTTGCTGGACATGGCCATCGGGAGGCCTGGAGTGGTGGCGTCTTTCAACAAAGACATTCGGAGCAGATTCCTGCCGCGTGTCGTCCTCGGGAAGACGAGGACGGACACGCGGGCACGGAGCGAGCTCCTCGGCATGATACCCCCTTCGCATTGTTCGATCGGGATTATAACAAGACGGCATTTACATCGGCGTTAACTGGAGACAAAAGAACTTCAACCTCTTTTCTTTCCTGGTTATCTAGCCGACATTTTTGTGCGGTTGGGGGCCCCTTCGGCCGAGGTCGGCCGAGGGCCAGAGGTGGGGGAGAGAGAGAGCACGGATGCGCAGAAGAGGCTGCGCGGTGATACCAGTACGGTAGACCTTGCTTTTCAATAGACAAGAGTCCACCGTTCATTGATTCCGCATCGCAAGTGATGTCTCGTGTGTTTCGTGTCACGTCCGTGGTGGCCGCTCCATCCGTCCTCTGATTGGAGGCATGTTCTCATTGTTCGGACTACAATACCAGCCGAGGACACCGCCAGGCGCCCGACAGGAGCTTCACGTCGGCAGGTCGTGGGTTTCAACCGGCAGGCTTTGTCCTCATGAATCAAGCCTTGAATCAAGCCTGGACTCATTCTCTTCCTCTCCTGCTGATGCAGAAATGCATCCCAAGCCTCCGTTTCAAGGATGACGACCGCAAGCCACGGCTGACGTGATCGGCCGTCGGCAACGGAGGCGGGGAGGCGGAAGGGGGAGCGGAGGGTGGCCTCCTCGCTTGCGCGGATCGCATTCTGCGTCAATGGGAAAGGGCTGCGTTGCCCATGGCGTTTCTTTGTTCGCTGTGACATCCTGGTGAGTTGGCCAGGTCGATGGTGGTGGTGGGTGTGGTGGTGGTGGGTGTGGTGGTGGTGGTGGTCGAGGCCCTTGATGGTTGGTCGGTGTGGGGCTGAGGAGGCGTCTATTCAAACCCCTTTTCGGACACATCCTTGCGTCTCAGGCCGCCGACGGACAACCATGGTCTGCCGAGTCGCCAGCGCCCCCGAGGCTTCTTGATTCTCTCCGCGCCTTTGCATGACGTGTTGTAGACGAAGTGGCTGGCTGTAGAGGCCGGCGTGGCCACTGCTCGGGGTGGGCAGTGTGACTGTGACGACTAAACCTCCATCTCGCACGATACTCGACGCGACGAGAAACGCCGCGTCTCACCGAGTCTTTGACGCCGTTTGTGCGGCACATGGGTTCCGACTGCAAGCATCGTATGTTGGTTTGTCGTTTCACGGCTAGTGAAGCACGACGGCGTTCACACCCTGGCCTAGAACGCTGAAGTATAACGGCACGTCAACGGCAGTACCGCTCCGCAGGCAGAACGCTTCAAGCGATAAGGGGGGCGAGCTAACCCCAACGACTGCTTCAGACACACTCTCGGCCGAGAGCCCCCCCCCTCCAACTAAATGCAGCGACTGAGTGACTGCCTGGACGTGCCGTCGCGGGAGGCGTTTGGCCGGAAAAGCGCATCTACCATGGCCTTGGTACCGGCTATGGCGACGCTGAAAACGGGCCGCGAGATGAAAGATCATCCCCGCTCCAGGCCATATCCCTAACGAGAGCCCCGAAGCTAGTCCACCGGCCAGGAGACAGTATCTCATGGCTCAGACGCATCCCATAGGGCGAGACCCGTTTGGCGCAGGAATCGGACGCCTCGAGGATGCGGATCCACCGGCCACAATACAACGCAAGAGGACGAAGGACACCGAAACTTCACCTCGCCGATGCCCATAATCACGCATTCACCCTCAATGGCAAGCCACATGCAACCACACAACGTAAGGGTGCCGTGCTGGCCGTGGAGGGAGTGAAAAAAAGAGCTCACATGCTTCAGTGCGATGGCTCGAGTGAAACATGGACATCGGGTGCCGGGCATCCTCATCGGTTGCTGGCCGCGTCGAGCCTCCGGCATCATGCTCTTGGCGAGCCAAGTGACCAAAGAACGCCGCAATACTTGCTTGTTGCAGCTAGAATGATCGATCGAGGGGCTTTCTCTCGCCCTCTTCTTTCTCTACCACACCATCTTTCTCATTCAGCCCGGGAGACACCGACATTTTCGAGCAACGCGCGCAGGTAGTCAGCCCCGACCAAGCAGACTTCAGCATCATGTCTTCCCTGCATATCACATGCATGCGGTAAGCTCCTGAGGTGGTGTGGTAACAGAGTCCCTGCGATGTGCCGGGGTTGAGCCCTCAATAAGTGATGTAGGGTGAAGGTGCAGACGCTTTGTGCAACCACACTCAACAGCCATGAGATGGACAATGTCACATTGGGAGAAGCCAAGGGCTTCAACGGAAATGTCGATGCCAGGGTATCAGTACATGGCAATAAGATGGTGGCCTCCTGAGGGAAGTCAATGAGATGTACCCGGCGCCGTTTTCAGCCTTGGTGGTCATGAGCCCTGACTCGGCCGATAGCTCAGCTCCCAGCTTCCTTCGATCTTCCAACAGCCCAAGGTGTTCACAGTCTAAGACATTGGGGCTGATGCGGTCAACTGGAGGATTTTGGCGGCAGGCAAATCGTCCATTTGAAACCTCTCAGGACCTCGAGGTGACTAGAACAGCCATCACCACTGGGGCGCAAAGCGCGTTGCTTTTGCGACCTAGGTCGAACCATGAACTATGGCTTGGCGGGATCAGAAAGCCTGGCATCGAAGGAGAGCATGGCTGAGGAACTAAAGATCCGGTGCTCTGTCGCTGGGACCAGCCATCAAAGTAGACCCAGGAGAACATCAAACGACGGATCGATTCGCTTCCCCCAGGGCGCACCGAGCGACAGCCACAACGGCCAAGGTCATGTCCGAGAAGCAAGGAGGCTAACCATTTAGCGCAGCCTTGAATGACGGCGCCATACCGAGGTGATGGAGCTGGGATGGGGGCGTTCTGGTGGGCGCCTAGGTTTTGATTTGGAGGGCCCTAGACAGACCAGCCATCCATCGTGTTGGTGCTTCGCCAACTGATTTGTTTGGCGGGCAATTCATGTTTTGAGGTCAAACTTGGCAGTAGAAGTCACATAGATGTCGTCTGACGTGCACTTTGTCTGGCGTGGCGTGGCGTGGTGGACTTACACATCAAAACAGGCTTCCCCGCTCCTCAGAGGACAGACAATGGGAGTATGGGGCGGTGAATCGACCTCGGCCGTCCATTCAAGAATCCCACCTATACAACACGATGAATAGGCTCGTACCGGAATCCAATGGAAGAAAAGCAAGCACACCGCATCCCCCGGGTCTCCAGCATCCGACATGTCCGTGGTGGGGTGTGGCAGGATGGTGTTATAGTGCCAGGCAGCTGATAAGGCAGCCGCGGACCACGAGCAGAAGTACGAGCCGAGTCAGTCATGGGTATTTTACCGTTCGCTTGGGAGCCAGCAGATTGGGTTTCGATGGCTGCCCCCGGAGCCTCGGGTTCTGCTACGGGCTCTGCTTCGCACCAGCAAAAGAGAGTTCATCCGAAGCTGGACGACGGTGTGCTCAAGAAGTGTTGACCACCTGTGGTCCTGTGTGGGCGGTGGCGTCCACTTGCGGCCGATTCACATGTATGCGTGGGTGGGTGGGTGGCCAAGGCGGGGTGGGTGGCAGCAATGGAACTGCCGCCCGAGGCCGGGAGATCTAGGTCTGCTCTTCGACCAAGGGAGGGCGGAGAGCGCGGTTGAATGAAATCGTGGCGACGATGACGGGCTAGTAGGCGAGGAGAGTTGTGGTGGTGCTGAAAAATCGAGAGTAAGGGACCAGAGGAGAAGGAGGGGGGGTCGAGGTTGAGCGGCCTGAGACACCGGAGGTCTGGTTGTCGCGTCCGCCAGCCGTCAGCCGTGCCTGCTCCCGAGAGCCGCTCTGATGGGGTGGGGTGGGGTCCTGGTGTCACGGAGGCTAGACCGAATTCGGGGCACAACAGGATGCAGTCCCACCCAAATTTGACGACAATAGGAAATGGCGTTCGAGAACAATGGGAAGTTATCACGCTCTTGGACGCGCTTGCCCCTCTGCCTCCCCTTATGGTCCGCCACTGCAGACCGACACTTGCCCGAGTACGATCGCTCTGACGCCGGTCGTCATTGCTCTGGTGGCTTTGAGGCTTTTCCAGACCGTCATGGAGGAGCATCTCATCTCACTGCCCATGTGCACCCCGTGCAACTCGTTCGCCCGTTGCGGTAAAGGACTCATCTCACCACCGAGGCGACTTGATGTTCCGCCCTTCCCACGGCGCCATGCCCAGACCGGGCCATGTGTTGGAGGGATTATAGAATGCAGCCTGGCACGATGCCTGCCTTAGCGCCTCAGCCGGTGTCTGAGTTGTAGTCTGGGTGTTGCGCTGTCTCTGAGGCAAGCCGCAGGCAGGGTTGTCACCATGGCAAACAGCCATCCTTATTCACACTCATTGATTGAGTGGGTGGGTGGTACGTCGTGGCAGCCGGCAGGGGGGGTGGATGACATGACATGATGATGTGTTCCCGACTTCCGATGGGTAGTTGCATCAATCGGAATGAAAGGTGCAGAAAAGATCAACTAGGCAACTCCCAGCCGCAATGCCAAGTCCCGTCTGATGGACAAGGCAGATTACCCTGTCAGGGTTGTATTCAGAATCTGGCCCCCGCATGTGCCGCCATGTGCATTTCACATTGTTGGTCAACAGAGCAGCCAGGGTTCAGGCTTGTGCGTGCGCCCTAGACAGTGATGGAAAAAGCGCCATCTGCAGATCGACCTCCTGTGGTGGCGTCTCTGTTCTGGTCGCCTCTCGTGCTCTTCGCTCGGCAGCAGGGGGGGCGGTGCCCGAGACAGTTTGGCTGGCTGTAGGTACTATGAGGCACTTGAGAACCTTGCCGACGTTTAAGTCCTCAGGTACCGTCGAAGGTATGTGTACTTCTTCTCTAGGCCGGTGGGGGGGAGTGATGCCGCCGACTATCTTGTCGGCGTGGTCGGCCGCACTTGGTGTCCTCGTCTGGGCGCACCTCGACGCCTCTTCTGTCCTGCTACACGGCATCCATATTCCAACCCCAAACTCATCTATATATTGAGGCCCTCCCCTCCCCTCTGGAAACTGGCTCGCAGTCTCACATCTCCATCTCAATCTTTGGTCTTCCACAGCACCCTCTCGTCTCTACCCTTTCGTCTTCCACAATACCTTACTTGTACTTCGACTGATCCTCGATACACCCAGTTACTTACAATCCCAAGTCATATCCCCCTCAAAGGAAGCAACCCCCAACCACACCCCGGCCACCATGAACAATCAAGGACCACTTCGACCTACCGTTGTCTACACCGCCTTTCCTGGCCAGCCGCGACAGCAGTGGCGAAAGTTGCAGTCCCAGCAGCAGCAGCCCCAGCAGCAGCAGCCAGGCCAGCAGCAGGCCCAGCAGCAGCAGCAGCGGCCTCAGCAGCAACAGCCCCAGCAGCAACAGCCCCAGCAGCAACAGCCCCAGCAGCAACAGCCCCAGCAGCAACAGCCCCAGCAGCAGTTACGACAGCCACGAGCTCCTGTACTGCTGCAGTCACCCCCTCCCCTCCAGCCGAGCGGCACAGCCCCCGAGGCTGGAGCAGAGGTGCTCGTCGAGGGCACCCAGCCTGCCAGACAAGAGTATCCTCCGGCGTACAGCCCTCCCGTGCGCACGCGTCTTCAAGAGAACCTCGCGAACAGCTTGATGAATAGCCAGAGGTTCGGCGCGCGTCAGATGGCCGAGGACCTGCTGAACTCCCCCCTGCCATCCGCCATGATGATGAGCGCCTTGGACGACGCTGACGACGAGCCGTACGAGGAGATGGCCCCCATCAACCTGCGCGTTTCCACCAGGGTCAACATCTCGCGGGACAACAACCTCGTCACCATGCTTCAAACCCCTAGCGAGCAGGCCACTGCCGTGGCGGAGGCCATCATTCAGGCCTTCAGGAGCAGCGCCATCGACATCCCCATGATCGACCAGGACGGTCGCCCGCGGCCTATCAATATCGAAGTCGACGCTGGCATGACCGTTGAGGGCTCCCACAACATGGTCGGCACCGAAACGGTCATTGCCGATTTCCTTCGAGCCCGCACCGGCCCGCTCTCCAAGCAGCAGCGCGCGCGTGCTTCGGCGGCCGCGGCCGAGAAGGGAGTGCCAGCAGCGGACCCTGGAACAGGGCCCGCGCTCTCTGGCCAGACTGCGATGCCTGTGCGGCGCCGCAACGCGTCCGAGATGGACTGTGACACCGAGGAGGTGGTCCCTAAGAGAGCGCGCAGCCATGAGGAGTAGGCCTCGTTTTGTGGTGATGACGCTTCGGTGTCAGCACAAGCAACAGCTGGCCAGGTATTTCCTTTTGACTGCTTTTTTTCTCTTTCTTTCTGCCATTTCCCGCATCTCACTTGCTTGTCCATTGGGACGCTCGCTGCAGGGTGAACAGTTGGAACTTGCGCACGGGGGGCAGGACTTAGCTGGGATTTTGGAGCAGAGAACGATAGCCTTCGGGTTTGAGGGCTAGGAGATAGGTGGACAGGGCAAGGAAACAAGGGAATGCTTGATGATGACGCAATGACTCATGATACGGAACACTGAATAAGAATGTCTTCTCATTGCCACCATGATCCATCGTGAGCGTGCTTCAGTTCTTTAGTCTTGCTTTGATGATGGGGATCTGATGCAGCGGAGTGTGATGGCAGAACATCAAGTAAATGCCCCACAGACCAGCCATCATATACCCAACAATCGAACCCGTTTCCCATCGACCGGCCCCTGGTTCAACCAGGGATTTGTTCTGAACGCGCCGTTGGTCTAGTGGTATGATTCTCGCTTAGGGTAACACCCTGAAGCTTAGCTTGCGAGAGGTCCCGGGTTCAATCCCCGGATGGCGCCCAATCTTTTGAATCCGTCTTGGATTCGCTCATCTTTTGCTCATCGCTGTTCGTCTCTGTAGTCGGTCGCCCCGGGCATCTTCTGCTGGTGGTCGTTTCGCTGCCAAGCAGTCCCCGCCTCGTACCGATCGCAGAAGCTGACGTACCACGGTGGGTGTGGCAGATCCTGCAAGCTGCCTGACAGGGGACAGCTGCAGGCAACCCTATTCACGCTAATTGACTGATTGACTGGAGGGAGGAGCCCGGGCTCGACCGGTCCCTGCGGGCTTCGCGATGAGGGGCGCGGGAGGGATTCTCAGCTCTTCCAGGGTTCGCCCTCTGGAACCCTCCCTCACCCTCACTGCCACACGCAGTCGGGCGGCCCCAAGCTGGAAGCTGAACCGACCAGCAGGTCGCATTGCATGCCGCTGCTACAGACAGCACGCATGGCGCGCAGACGTCGCCGTTCGACGAGGCGCTAGATCTCCCCGTCTCGGACCATCATCCCACGCCAGGCCCTAGCCGGCGCCAACCCTCCCCCCAAGCATCGTCTCATCATCCGTTGCCATTGGAAAGCTCCACTGGCAACCGGACTGACGTACCTTAGCTTCATCAGCTTCCGTCTCCAAGCCTCCTGTTGCTACCCATACTCTGTTCCCGGCACGTCGGCCTGCCCCAAGCCTGCCAGGGTTCAGCTGCAAAAGTATAAGGACGACGGCTGCGGACCTTGGTCGCAGCGGCTCGAGACGGTCAATCGCGCTTCCTCTATACCCCACGCCGAAATCCCCTCACAAGCCTGGGAGAGCTCACAAGCCGTTGGTTGCTTGCCCCTCCGTTCTCCTCCGCACCACCCCTCCACCCCTCCCCATCCCCCGCCGCCACCACCACCACCACCACCACACCACGCATTGACAAGCCTCACACCACCGCCATGCCGAACCTCACGATCCGCAACTTGACGGCGCATGCCGTGACCCTGAAGCGCGCCGAGCGCTTCGAGGCCAAACAGGTCACCACGGGTAGCACCCTCGGCAATGCCATTGGCAACATCACGTCCCTCCTCAACGCCACCACCTTCAACTCGACCGAGACTCACGCCGAGGGGGAGGCCCGCAGCAAAAAGGATGTCGACGTCAAGATCAACGGCTTCTCCGCCAAAGCCACTGACATCCCGGCCCCCGAAGAGAACAAGGAGGTCGTTCGCCTGCAGTTCGAGTGCGAGGGCAAGAAGTACGAGGTCGACACCCCCTCCAAGTCGGACAAGTCGACCGTGATGAAGCGTCTGTCCAAGGACGACAAGCGCGAGCTCACCGCCGTCTACATCGAGCGCCACCAGTTCCTCGCCATCCTCTCCTCCTCCAACCTCCACGCCTGGATGAAGGAGCTCAAGGACAGCTACCCGCTGCCCTCGCTCTCCATCCCCGGCACCCACAACTCGCCCACCTGCTACACGGCCCTGCCCTCCGTCCGCTGCCAGTCGGTCGGCATCACCGACCAGCTCGAGAACGGCGTCCGCTTCTTCGACATCCGCGTCTCCGCCACCCCCGACAACGACAACCTCGCCCTCGTCCACTCCGTCTTCCCCATCTCCCTCACCGGCACCAAGTGGTTCGCTGACCTCCTCACCGAGGTCTACGCCTTCCTCGAGCGCAACCCCTCCGAGACGCTCATCCTGTCGCTGAAGCGCGAGGGCACCGGCAAGGCCTCCGACCAGGACATGTCGCGCTACCTCCGCGACCGCTACGTCAAGGCCAACCCCAAGCGCTGGTACACGCGCCCGCAGATCCCCGAGCTCGGCGACGCCCGCGGCAAGATCGTGCTCATGCGCCGCTTCAACCTCGACGACAAGGTGCGCAAGTCCGAGAACGACGGCAAGGGCTACGGCATCGACGCCGCCAGCTGGCCCGACAACTGCGAGGACGGCAAGACCGGCGGCGGCGGCTTCGTGCGCGTCCAGGACTTCTACGAGGTCGACCAGAGCACCAACATTGACAAGAAGATCAACTACAGCCACGCCCAGCTCGAGCGCGCCGCCGAGGCCCTCTTCCACCTGCCCGGTTCCGAGAAGTACAAGAAGGACGCCATGGCGCCCCTGTTCGTCAACTTTCTGAGCGCGAGCAACTTCTTCAACGCCACGTGCTGGCCCGAGCGCATCGCCGCCAAGGTCAACCCCGCCGTCATCGAGTACCTGTGCATGCGCCACGGCGACGACGGCAAGGGCGTCAAGAAGCTCAAGATCGGCGACGCGAGCACCGGCATCGTCGTGACCGACTGGGTCGGCGCCCACGACGACTGGGACCTGATCCGCTGCATCGTGGCCTGGAACGCGAGGTTGCAGCTGAAGAAGTAGGGCTCGGCGGGCGACGGGCACGGACGATCACGAGGACATGGAACGGATAGCGTGGTTCTTCAGGGCACTGGTGGAAAGAGAGTAAATGTATTGAATGCTGTCAACGTCTTGGGGTATCATCATCAAGTCGGTTCTTGGGGCCATGTCAGCAATGTTCTTACGACAGAAGAAACAATTTAAAAATTGTTGTGCCCAGTATGATTCAGTTCTCCAAGGTGAACAGGAATTTTATCAATCATGGTGAACTCAGAAAGATAATAAAAAGGATGTCATCCTCAAAAGGGCGGGGGAAGGAAGAGAGTGAAGAGGGAGCACCTACATCGTAAAACAAAGACACTTGTCTGACGATGTCTCGACAGGGAAACCTGAGTCGAGGCCGGTCAGCAAAGACTCTAACCGCAAATTCGGTACGAAGAAGGAACGAGAAAGCTACGGCGACTGTCAGCACATCGTCACAGGCCGAGGGGAACCAGCATCAAATACCTCAAAATCAGCAAGTGTTAACTTTGTTCATGTCCGACGACGCCGAAGCGAAGCCAATCAAACAGTGTGAATACAATAAAAAATGACATTTCATCATTGTAGAGAGCGCGTCTAACGACAGAGAAGGAGTCCCCAGTGGATATTTACCTGGTTTGTCCATGTCAGCCTTCCGTCTTCCGAAGACATGTAAACCAGCGTGTCGCAGAGAACAGCATCACAATCAGCTGACGAGTTTTCAACAAGAAAACCCGCCGGACCGCCCACCACAAGGTTTGTAAGTCCTCGCTGCTGCTAATGGACGGCCGGCGAGCCTTCATTTTGTCCGCCTGTCGTTCAAAGATTCCTCATATTGTGGTGGGCTCGGTGAGAGCGCGCGGGAGAGATGTGGTGGTTTGTGTTTACCTGGGAGGAGCGAGTTAGCTTGAGGTCAACACAGAAAATGCTGTAGAGAAAAGAAGCTTTTGGCTCATAGATCAGACAAGGCTGAAACTATTGCACCGGAATCAACATAATTTGTTCTGCATGAGGAATCCCTGTGGTGTCTGTCGTGTTCATCATGAAGAGCGAGGGGGAGGATAGGAAGAAAGTGACGGGACAAACCTTTTGGAAGATGTGAAGATGCGGAGCTGCTGGGTAAGTAGAATTTGGTAGACCTGATAAAGATCTCTGCCCATCGCACGCAGCCTGGCAGCGCAATGGGCAGACGTCGCAGGTCGCTGGACCTTGACGATTTCGTTGATGGTGAGCGAGGGAGGAAAGACAAAAGCTTAGGATTTTTTTCGGCGTCGCGTTTTCAAGGTCTTTTCGAATTGGGCTAGTCCAGAAAGAGCCTAGTGACGGACCCCGCAATTGATGCGAGATGTGGCGGTGCATCAAGATCAATGGGTGGCGAATGTCCTTATCTTATCGCCATTCATATAACATCCCGAGGTCATCCGCCACTCCCTCCCCGTTCTCCTCCTCCTTCCCCAGGCTGCTGTCGTAACCTGTCGAGTATCAAGGCTCGATCAGATTAAGACTTCATCATGGCTGCTTCGGGGGGTGTATGGGCTCCAGTAGCCCTGCGCCTGCTCCGCTCGGCCGCCGCCAACGCTTCCAAAGCGATACGGAATACGTTCCCGAACGCACCCAAGCTCCAACCCGCTCCCATCCGATCCGTCACCTCAACGGGAAGACAGCCCATTCATCCGGCCGCTCTCCTCCGCCAGCGACGCTCCGCACGCTGGTCGTCTACCAAGGCTTACCAGAATATCCAAAACGCCACCCGGCGATGGATGTCTTCCGGCAACACAGCACCCGGTGGACCCCGCTTCGACCGGTCCCAATTCCCCACATCGAACACCTCCCGCCGGGTCGCACAAGGCACCGGCCGAGCCCCTTTCGCTAGCACCCTCCGTCCGAACCTGACGGGAGGCACCCTGTGCCGTACCCAGGGTGGCTACAGCGCCGGCGGCGGCGCGCGATACTTCTCGCACACCCCGGCGGCTCCGGCGCAGGTGGTCCAGAACGTCGGCGTCGCCATGCGAGCGTTCTTCCTCTCCGGCCAGAAGGCTCGGTTCGACGGGCTCAACGAGCGCGGCGACAAGCGCTACAGGGCCGTCTCGGAGCTCGAGCACGAGGCCGGCAGCCGGATGGCCAAGGTCTCCCGCTTCTCTCCGGGCTCCTTCGTGGACTTCCAGCTGAGCCCCACCGTCACCGCGCTCAGCCCGCTCGCTGCCGCGTTCCCCTTCCCCGCGGGCGTCAAGGAGGACGGCGTCACCCTGAACCGCGACGGCTTCCTCGACGTCCTGTCTGAGGACTTTGGTCGCGCGCTCAAGGATCTGACGGCCATCTTTGCCGATCTGAAGCGGCTGGCTGTGTTGGGAGACCTGCCCGTGACGTTGGAGAAGTCCAACATCATCCGGGTGCGGTTCCCTGGTGTCGACGCTGCGACAGCGGAGCGTCTCTGCGACGACGTTGGCTTGCAGCGGGGCATGATCCGCCAAGATCCCGAGTTTGACAGCACCGGCGGTGTCCAGGTGGCGCTCCAGTTCCCCTTTGCGCCGGACAGCCAGGCGTCGGAGAAGACGATGACGTCTCCCGGCGGCACCTTGCGATCTCTATCCGGCCTCTCCGAGGCCTTTGACGATGCCTTTGTGGATGCCGAGATGGCGGATAATCCATGGCTGTCGGACCCTGAGGGTTACGAGAGCATGTCGCCCCCTCCGCTCAGCTCAGGAACGCATTGCTCACAGGAGTTTGACGGGCTTGAGGGAATCTATCGGTTCATGGAGGAGTGTGATAGGGCCAAGGGCCGGCTCTAGGGAAGCGATTGACAGTGTTTTCCCCATCAGAATGGAGAATGTAAGTTTTGAGGTCGAATTTGGGATATGAATACGGGATATGGGATATGGACTCCACACTCTTTGCACAGATACCACGACAGGCTCATCGAGCTGCTAGCCAGAGAATGGCATTTCATGTGTTCTTCATGTGATGCAGGAAGAAAGTGATGTATTACGGTAAACTCACACACTGAAAGTCCTGCTCCGCGATGCCACGAATGTGAAGGCCCCTCATTGTGACGGCTGGTGGCCCATGACACGAGCGGCCAAGGTTAGCGAGGATGTAGTCTGCCTGGTGGCTGGCTCTAGCTCAGGGGTACAGGGTGTGATTCTGCCTGGCCTGGCGCCTCAATGGGGGCCGCCGTCGAAGTACCTCACCACCTCTGCTCGTCATGCCAAACCATGGCCGTCGCCACGGCGGAGCCTCCAGAACCTGTCGAAACGCGTCTCGACGCGTATCGGGATGCATCGTAGGCTGCAACGCCCACAATCACGAGCCAAGAGGCGCAATTGACGCAGCTCGGACGACATGGCAAGGCAGCAGTCGCCTGGTCTTGTGACTTCGCGTTGCTGGACCCTGCAGGATTTAGGCAGCACACCCCCTGTAGCGCGTTTGGCAGCCCCGCGTCTTCAGCGCCTCCGCTAATCTACGCCAAATCCAGCAAGGCATCGTTGAGCCACCGTGACAGCTTCCCGCCCAACCTGGGGTGATGCTCGGCAAGTGGCTGCTTGGCAAGAGCAATCGGTGAGCGAGTTCTTGCTCAAGAGTGGCTAGGGTCAAGATATAAAGCAACTTCTTCGCCTCCTCATCAATTAGTCTTTCGTCTCGTCTCATCCCATCGTCGCCTACCACTGCCG
Organism: Verticillium tricorpus MUCL 9792; assembly: GCA_000732205.1. Classification (NCBI taxonomy): domain Eukaryota; kingdom Fungi; phylum Ascomycota; class Sordariomycetes; order Glomerellales; family Plectosphaerellaceae; genus Verticillium; species Verticillium tricorpus. The sequence continues at coordinate 6,463,840 of JPET01000001.1, read as the reverse complement.
TCCCGTCCAGTGCTATCATCTGCCTTTGTTCCGCCCTTCCCTCGACATTCATCGAGACCAAACTGATACCCCTCCATACCTCGATCTTCTCAACCATCGTTTCGTTTGGCTTCCCTTCTCACGACTTTTACGACCTTCCCTTACCACCACCATCATGGCGACGCAGGACCTCCAGGAGCTTCCGGCTCCCCACACGGAGCTGGTCAACTACATCGCCGACCATCCGGAGAAGTCCATGGTCGAGATCATGGACCCCTACCGCCGCTATGAGGCTCAATTGCGATCCGTCTTTGCTCAGGATCGCAACAGTCCTCTGCTTAACGACCCCTACGTGAACCTCCTTCCCCTTTTCAACGATAACACCAAGAATATCAAAACGCGCGCTCGCGACCTCTCGGCCGAGTCGGAAGAGGAGAAGAGCCGCTACATCATGGCCCTTCCCGATGACAAACGCCGCGAGCATGGTTCCCCTGCCGTGGTCCAGTCGATGGCAGAGTTCCGCAAGAACTTTGGCGTCTTCTCCGAATCGTCCCTCGTCGACATGGACTGGAGCAACGTCGTTGCCGCCGGCTCTTCGGTCGTCAACTGCCTGCTGCCCGTGCCTCCCGAGTTCAACGTCAACAAGCGCAAGCTGCGCGAGTACTACCACGAGAAGTTTTGCCCCGCCTCTGATGTCGACCTTTTCTTGTACGGCCTTACCCACGAGGAGGCTATCGAGAAGATCAAGCAGATCGAGCAGGCTATTCGCGATGCCATCTTGACCGAAATCACAGTCGTCCGAACCAAGTATGCCATTACCATTGCTTCTCAGTATCCCACTCGGCACGTCCAGGTCAGTCACCTCTGTCAAGATTGGGCAGTGGCTCCTCTAACACCACACAGATCGTTCTCCGTGTGTACAAATCCATTGGTGAAATCCTGACCGGCTTCGACATCGATGCTGCCGGTGGAGCCTACAACGGCAAGCAGGTCTATGTCACACCCCGAGCTCTCGGCAGCTTCGTCACCCAGATCAATCACATTGACCTCACCCGCCGGAGCCCCTCCTACGAGAACCGTCTGTCCAAGTACAGCCACCGCAACTTTGAAATCTACTGGCCCGAGCTGGATCGAAGCCGTGTGGATCCCACCATTTTCGAGAGGAGCTTCCAGAGGACGCTCGGCCTCGCCCGTCTGCTTGTTCTCGAACGCCTGCCTACTTCCTCCGTACGTGACACATATCTCGACAAGCGCCGCCAGGAGCGAGGACGGCCTGCCATCAACCGGAACTTCCAGCATCGGGTTTGGGGCAACATCAAGGAGGCACATGAGGATGAGATCGCCGACTGGGTCGATGAAACGGAAGTCTCAAACTACCATACCTTCAGTGTGCCGTATGGCGAGAGGTTCAACGCCAAGAAGATCGAGAAGCTCTGCTACACCAAGGATCTTCTGCTGAACGCAGAGTGGAACCAGCACAAAGACCGCCAGGTCTATCTCCACCGCCACCCAGCCTTCTTCGGGCGCGTCCAGGACGTCATCGAAGACTGTTGCGGTACTTGCCCCAAAGCGGTCACTCCCGAGGAACTCGAAGTCGCCGAGAAGGAGGGCGAGATCTACATCTCCGGGCCCGTGTCCTTCCTCATCGACGATCCTGGCAGGCAGCAGATCGGCTCTTTCAACCCTCTGACCCAGGATGACTGGACTGACATGGCCTATGTCGGGAACACCGCTCGCCTCTGCCAGAGTATCGTCGACGGCAACATTGATGAGGTTCTCGACTGGCTCTCGCAAGAAGGTGCTGACCCCAACCAGCGGGATTACACTGGGCGGTCGCCGTTGCACCTCGCAGTCATCAGCTCCACCCCAGACATCGCTCGTGCCCTTGTCGACCATGGCGCCCGCCTGACTGCACGCCTTGCTGATGGTAACACGGCTCTTCATCTGGCCGCGGAGCGTGGAAACGTCGAGATGGTGCGGATTCTCATGGATAGGAGCATCACCAATGAGGCGGAGGAAGAGGAGAAACAAGACCTCCGCCGCAAGGCTCTCCGGGAAGCGTCTTCGAAGAAGACTCCGGAGCCCAGCAAAGATGCCGAGGAAGAAACCGACTCTGAAGATGGTGGCGACACTGACTCTGACGGAGAGCTCATCGACGGCGATGGAACCGAGATCGACGCCCGTACGATGGCAACCGGGTCTTTTGTTGACGTCAAGAAGGCAGACAAGGAGAAGACAGAGGATGCCGAATTAGGCGAGTCGACGGATGACCCCGACTATTACAAGAGCGACGTCCTTGCTTGGGATATTCCCTGCTCGCCTCTCCACTTGGCCATCTCCCAAGGCCACGAAGAAGTTGTCACTACACTCTGCAACGTATGTATCATATGAGGCCCCCCTTGATATTGTACCTAACACATGAAGCAGTACGGAAGTGATGCTCTGCTCCCAGTCAAGTTCCTCGACGATGAGAAGCAGCCAGTTGCGGCACTTCTTACACTGGCTCTGGCGCTAAGACTGCCCCAAGAGAAGGCCAAGTCCATGGCCAAGCTTCTCCTGAAGTTGGGTGCCACCTCGTCCCAGGCCGATCTCGAAAGCTGCACTGCTTTCCATCGCTACGTCGCTGAAGGTGACCATGACCTGATCGACACACTCTGGGACAACGACAAGTCAGGTATCAAGTCCGCAATCAACCACTTGATCCCTGGTCAAGGATACTACAGGAGCAAAGTCGTCACGCCGTTGCATTCTGCCATTGAGAATGAGGATACCATCCTGGTTTTGAAGCTCCTCAACGGTGGAGCCAACCACACCATCGATTTCGCAACTTGGTTGAAGGCGGCGAAGATGTCCAAGGGAGCCGACCAGCTTCGGGATTATACGGACAACCAAAGGAAGTTCGCCAGGTCCGTGGAACAGCCTCTCATCACTGCCGTCAAATACTGCACCGATCTTGAAATGGCTATAAAGCTGGTCGAAATGGGCGCCGATCCCAATACGCCCACCAGCGAGGGTCAGTTGGTAATCCACGATGAGTGGCAGCGCAAGTACAACAGAGGACAAACCGTCCTGGACGTTGTGCGTGAGCAACTGAAGCCACTTCGGAAGTACAAGGGTGAAAGCTTCCGTGAGAAGAAACCGCAACTGCCCCAGGGCATGCAAGAGAGACTCGAGAGTCTGGACAAGGGCTCGTACGAGTACATGATGACTCGCAAGAATGTCAAATACCGAGAAAGCAGTTTCAAAAACGACACCGAGGCTTACGAAAAGGACAAGAAGAAGTTCGACAAGGAGCAGAAAGGTCGAGACCTAAAGGCGACGGCAATCAAGGAGGTCGTCGCTGAGTTGGAGAAACTGGAGCAGATGCTGATTGAAAGGGGAGGCAAGACGTTTTACGAAGCATACCCTCAGGTCCCGGAGCCGGAACAACGCACTGGCGGCTACCGCTATCATTATGATAGCGATAGCGGCAGTGAGAAGAAGAAGGAGGAGAAGCAGCCGGTGTACGAGTGGCAGATCACTTTCTCCGGCACTAGCGATGTCACGGAAATTAGACGGCTTGGTTATGTTGAGCTGTACGTTCTGAACACCCTTTCACCCTGTTTACATTGCTAACTGCTGCATAGCTTTGAGGCTGCTTGGAACGGCAATCTCGAAAGGATTCAGTCTCTGACGCTCCAGGCCTGGGGCGAAAACCAAAACGAGCCACCCCTGAAGGCTTCCGTCAGTGACTCCGACGGCAGCAGCCCGTTTTCTCTCGCTTTCCTCCGAGGGCATCGTGATGTGGCCAAGGGAATCCTGGAGATCATCAAGGCTCAGTACTCTCCCGTCGAGAAGGAGAAGTCTCGTTACACGCTGGATACCGGTAACCCGGACTCCGACGATGAAGATGACGAGGGTTCGGAATACGACTCAGATGATACCGGCACCGCGGAAGGGAAGTCTGACCACCCCAAGATTGTGGCACAGGCCGTGGACAAGAAGTTCACCATCGACAACATTGGCCAGGTGTCAATGCATGTTGATTCGCACGAAAAGCCGGTCAGGAGCTTGGTTGGAAGGGTCTTGTGCTTCAGTAACGAGAGCTCGGACGACGACTACGTCAAGGACAGTCTTTTTGGCTACGTGATCAGGCATGATGATCATGCAGGACTGAAGTTTCTACTGGACCTTGCGGCTCACTACTCGGGCGAGAAGCATGCCGAGGACGGTGATGACGATGAAGACAGCAATTTCTTCTCGTTCCCCGAGAGCGACTTCAGATGGGCGGTTGAGCACGGCAAGACGGCCGCACTAGCCGAAATCATCAAGAGAACTGGCGCCGGAATGCCCCTCGACCATCTCGTCAAGAAGAGTGGCGTGGAGCTGAAGCAGAAGCCGAAGTACTACCAGGGCCTTTCGGTGTACGGAAAGAAGAGGTACGAACCCCCAGATGCATCACGAGATATCTTCGACACTGACAATTGATGTAGAAAGGATTGGGCTACTGCCGGCCGCAACCTGGTTGTTAGATCTACCGGACTCAAGACCCCGCCTCTGCTTTATGCCGCGCTGGCAGGCAACATCGAATCTGTCGAGTGGTTTTTGAGTGATGCCCCTCTCCGCTGCTACGTCGAATTCGGACAGTCCAAGGTAGCCAGCGGAGACCCGAGACTGAAGCATCTCAACCAAGCCCCTGGTGGGTTTGACCGAGCCGTTGCCAAATGGCTTGGCATCCAGAGTAAGTTTCTTTGGTCTCCTAAACAGTGCCCGGTTAACAATTGTGTAGACGAGACGGTTCTTCACTGCGCTGTCATGGGACCGGCAAACGAGAAGACCAACAAGGTCATCCAGTACTTAATCCAAGCATGCCCGAACTCTTTGGAATACAAGTCAACGCTCGGCGACACCCCTCTGTGGCTTGCTTTCTACCTCGGCCGCATCGACTTTGCCAAGTCTCTCATCGATGCTGGGGCAAACCAGTTTGTCCGCAACAAGAAGGGACAGAACATTATTCACGCTGCGCTGCAGTGGCTTCCCAAGGCCCAGAGCCTGAAGGAACTTCTTGATCTCATGGATCCCAGCCTCAGGAACCATCTGCTTGTGCAGAGAAGCAACCTGCAGGACGATGGCACGACCCCCTTACACACTTGGGTCAACAACTGCCCGACGGCTTTCAGCCACAACAGCAACAACAAGTGGAAGGGCTATAACAATAAGGAGGAGGCAAACGCCGTGCTCGATCTGCTGCTTGGGTACTCCGGCGGTGCTGAGCTCCCTATGCTCAACGGTGCTGGCGACACGCCCCTCCACTCGGCGGTTACCGCGCACAAAAAGACCCTCATTGACGCTCTTCTGACCTACAGACCGAGTCTTCTCTACCGCGAGAACGCCGTTGGCCGAACGCCGGCGGAGGTCGCCCACACACGGGTCATCAGCAACAAGTTCAGGCAGCCACGTTCACTCCCCTCTCACTCCAGTACCTGGAACAGCCCTAGCAACCTGGTCCAGCGCAGTGCTGACAAGTTTGTGCACGAAAGACGTGGGCGAGACGCGAAAAATAGTGAGGACAAGCAAGACGAACAAGTCTGGGACCTCCTCGCTGGATATCTCGAGCGACACCCCGGCGAGCGCAGGCTCGTCTCCTTGAGCGAGGCCAACGACGTCGCGAAGCGTCTGGGCGAGGAGTACAAGGCCTCGCGATACTTCAGCATTCAGGCTCGTGGAGACGATGATGAGGAGGAGAAAGAGGACAATGACGAAGATGCCAGTGATTTCGCTGCGTCTCAGCGTTGGAATCAGGGAGGCAACGCTTGGAAGCCGGATAATGCGGAAATTGAGGCATCTGAACCCTGCCCTGGGTGTGGCGAACACCATGATTAGGAGTCACACGGAAGGCTCCAGACTGATTTGGTGACGACGAAATGATGGAGTTTGAAGGTCAATTTGCTCTGGACTCGATCTGTTGAGTGCGTTCATCAAGATAGTCTACTTTTAGTGATGGAATAGGGATTGAGAATTTGCTGTCTCTGAACTTGCAACAGTTGGCGACCTCTTGGTGAATATTGGGAGTTGAGATGTTGAGATTGTGACCCTGAAGAGATGCGTGATACTAGCTACTGGGATTCAGTGCACTACGGCAAGAGGTGACTATGTGATCCATGTCTGTCGGAAAGAAGACTCTACTGAGACTTATTCTGCCAAGACAGATTGCAATTAGGGGAGTTCTTTCCACATGCCTTGAGGCGGAGATGTGTAACCCCTTTTTAAGCGCTGCACCGAGACCTACCATCAGTTGAGCTACAGGGTCGTACGACTAGGGGGAGCTACATTCGCTAAGAACGTTTTGAATCTCGGCCTCGAATCGTACTGCGTTCCGATCCTTCCCTCGATGTGAACAGGACTGAGAAGGCTTCGGGCGGCGTTAAGTGAGTACACAAGGATGGAAATAGCAGCGCCGCTAGGAACAGAACTCGGCATTCCCTGAGCGTTTTGGGGCATGTCCGGGCGTGTGGTAGTTGGACCAAGTAAACACAAACTTCATAACCTCCAGTCCCGGATCACTCATGTTGATTATCAGATTGATGAGATGAACGATGTGGGCAACCTAGCCTGATGAGGGCTCAATAAATGAAGCGTATCGTGAAGAAATATCGGCCCAGGGTTCTGATGTGAATCGTGGTCGAAAAGGGGGTCATTCGCCAAGCCTCCAACAAACGGGTGTAGAAGTCGGAGGCTGATGAGGGTTCATTGTTATTCATATGGATGTCCTTGGCATCCGATATGAACCGCTGCTTCAGCTTCGCTGCGGTTTTCTCGCTGATGAGATGAAATATCAAATAGCCTCGCCCTTCCTCGCCCTCTCGCGTCCTGGTCCTCGTTCTTGAGCTCTGCTGTTGACTTGCCAGGTAAGCTAATGTCTCACGTCCACTGTCGTCACCAACACCCCAGACCAGCTGGAGAATAGTATGGCTCTGGAAAGGTGACCGTGGCCGCCTGTATCATGGCCCACTGAACCTGAGTGGGAAACGAAGGAGCGTCTTGAGGATCGCAGGCAGTGCATGCTTTTTAGCTTTTGAGTCATGGGCAGACCTCTGAGGATTTGATCTGGCTGAGCTGGGTTATCATTGATCTGCTCGTCACTAAGTATCACAAACGCTGCGTGACCCCGTAAAGCACGAAACGCAACACTGAACCGACGCTGGTCCCTACCTACGACTGATCCGCGGTCGTCGACGCTTTCAGAAGCTCCCTCCCTCGCGCGACGATTCGCCCATTCTCAACTATCGTTTCCTCCCCTTGGCCGTCCGTGGCAACGTGCGTCATGTACGCCGCCAGCTCATCGATCTTGACAACCCAGTGCTCGCTCATCAGCGCGCCCATCACACCGCCTCCAATCATGCTGTTCATGATGATGCCACCCGGGCGGAGGATGAACGCCTGCCACTGGTCAGGATAGCTCTCCGCCACGGCGAGCGACCGGGTCTCCGTCCTGCCCTGTCGTGGGTGTAAGTCGCTCGTCACGGGAGAAGAGGCCGCAAGGGGGGGCTGCGTACCTTGATCTTGCGCGCCTGTTCCAGGAAGTACAGCCGCTGGTCTTGGTCCTGCCGGACGAATTTGCCGCTCAGCAGCACGAACCTGAACCGCGGGCCCGCGGGCCTCTCGTCTCGCAGCACCTTGGCGAACGCCTCCTGGAAGGCGACGGGGTACTCCAGGTTCACGACGGCGTTGTTGTTGTCGTAGGTGCCCATCGCCCTGGAACGGTCAGCATTTTCTGAACCTCGATGCAATTTGGGGAGAGGGGGCGTGCTCCCACCAGATCATGGCGGCGGCGTCCTTGTGCGCCTGCAGCACCTCCTCGGGCCACCGCGCAAAGTCCTTGATGATGACCGTGGTGATTTTGGGGTTCGCGGCGATCTCGGCTGGGAGTTCCCGCCGCAGGACCGCGACGACGGACGTGATCTCGGGGTGGGCGAGGCAGGCCTGCAGCACGCCGCCGCCGATGGCGCCTGTCGCGCCGGTCAAGAGGACTTTCATGATTTCGGTGGAAATGATTGTTGGTGATGAAGTGCTAGAGCAATTGGATGGAGCTTCTGAACTGATAACTGCGGGTATGAGGTTTGCGTTGCTAGGGCACCCCGGGGTTGAAATAGGATTCAGATCCTTCAGGCAACGGGTCAATGACGAACGTGCGGAGGTTGCGACGCGAGATCGAGGCCTGTTCAGGTAGGCAGCAAAATGGAAACGCAACGATCTATCAGTTGCGTGAGGATCAATCTCTGACCGCTCGGCAAGTAAAAGACAGCATGGGATTGATCGAATTGTGTCAAGCCCTCCTCAAGAACGGCCGCGTGGAATGCCGTCTGAGATGAGCTCCAGCATCCAGCCCTCACCTCTTACACATGTCACGTTGGAGACCAGCCGGCGAACAAGCAACCAATCGTGTATTCGTTGATTCATCCGTTGACATAGCAGCAGCCAAAGCAGCAGCTTATGTCGAGCCCTGGGTATCTCTAATCCTAAGCCATCCTGATAACTCCACGTGTTCCCACAGCCAGGCCGTGACCGCTGTCTCTTGCAAGGCATGGGACGAGCAGCACGTCCATCACTCCTTAATGTGGACCTCTAGGGAGTCCATGTCCTCAATGTCGGCGTCCTCGACGGTCGTCTCGCCATCCAGCTGTTCCCCGTCAAAGTGGAGCTGGACCTCGATGCTCTCCGGCACCTCCCTCACCTTGCGGAACACCTCCACAAGCTCTGCGATCGTCGTGTTCGACCGTGCTGTCGTCTTGACTGGCTCGCCCGTGCGCGCCTTGAGGATGATCTTGATCTTCTTCTCCTTCTCCTCGGGCGCCTCGTCGACGGCCACCCCGCCGTCCTCTTCGTCGGAGTAGTCATCCAGCTCGCCGAGATCGCGGAGACGCTTGCGCTCCTCCTTCTTCTTGTGCTCCTCCCAGAGCTCCTCGGTCCACATCTCCATGTGCACCTTGGTCCACCCGTCCGAAAAGCCCTCGGTATCGTGGGCGTTCCTCGTGGCGGGAGACTGCAGCGTGCCATTCTCTGCAGCTCGGATTTGCAGGCTGTTCAGCGTGGTCGAGTCGTACAGCCGGCGGCCGCGCCAGGTGATAAATGTGGTGGCGCACTTGTCTTCGGGGAGCCCAATTTCGTACCCCTCGGTGCGGTTCCAGACATCGCGCAGCTTCCCCATGGGCTTCCACAGCGTGTAGAGGTACTTGGCGGGTTTCGCGTTGGGGATTTGCGACGTCATGAGGATGGTGATGCGCGTCTGGTCGGCCTCGGTCGGGTTGGCCTGGGCCTCCTCGGCCTTCTTCTGGCGCTCGCGGGCGGCGCGGATGAACTCCTCAAACTCGTCTTCAACCTCGTCGGCAGAGGCCTCCTCCTCCGCGAAAGGGTCGTCGTCGATGATGATGGCGTCGGTCGAGGTGGTGCGCGCGCCTTGCAGCTTGCGCACAGGCGTCGCACCGTAGCCGTCGTCCTCGCTATCCTCGCTGTCGTCGAGGGAGATCACGGGTTTGCCGTCAGGTGTGGAGCCCTCCTTCTTGGGTGTACGCAGAGCGAGAGACGTCGCCGCGCGCTTCGAAGGCGTCCCGAGATACTCTCGTTCCTGGGAATGCCTGGTCTTGATCTTGCGGTCGGTGGATTCATCACTGGCGCGCGAGCGCTTGGAAGGGGGCGTCTCAATGTGGTCTCTGGAGAAGGGTTAGCAGGTCAAGATGCCAAGCAGAAGGGAGAAGACCAACTCGAGATCGTCGTCGCTATCGCCGATTGTCCTCTTGACATCTTGAGGGCGGCTGCTCCGGCTGCGACTGCGGCGTCCGTGGTCGTCATTGGAGAGCCGCGCTCCTTGGCTGGGACCATCCGAATCCTCTTGCACGTCGTCGTCGGCAGACGTTGCCCGCCCCTTGCCTTTGTTGCGGTGAGAGTGCTTGCGCTTGCGACGGCGCTCCTCCTCGGCGATGACCTTGGGGAAGAACTCCTTCGAGCGCTCGAACAAGCTGAGTCCGTCGTCATCGTCGGACCCCTCCTTCTTGTCGGGCTTCGGGTTCGAGTTCTGGCGTAGGGCGGTGGGCTTGAAGGGCAGCCACCGCTTGGGTGCAGGTGCAGGTGCGGTAGACTCGACCATTGTCAATGGCTGGCTCGGTGTTGCTGCAAGTGGTTCGTAGAGTCGAGAATATAGAATAGAAGAAGAACAAGAAAGTGCTAGATGCAAAAAGGATGGTCCAGAGGCTGAGGGCTCTCTGCAGGGTTCATCTCATCCCGGGCGGTAGCAGGTGGGCGCCCCGGCGATGTGATGTGAATCGTGGTGAAGCTTTCCTTTCTCTCTCAGGTGTCTCGTTGGCGCGAAAGTTGCATGTTGACGGGAGGAAGAAAACACGACCCACTTTCCGCTGTTAGTGGTGGAGGTGGGGGGTCGTAGCTGCTTGTACAGCTGCAGGGAGGGACAGGACAGGGCAGGGACACACCAGTACCGGCGATGGTCATTGGCGATGATGATGTATCTAGGTACCTGCCCGCACTAACGCGCACAGACCAATTGATGCGCCTGCCTCACTCACCTCACACAGCCTCTGCCTCCTGCCTCTGCCTATTCTGTCTACACATCTCACTCAACATCACCGCATCATCTCACCTCGACCGCCACCAACCCAACACCACCTCACGCCCTCCCCCGAGGCCCACACAACCAACCAACATGGAGAACGGCAACCCCAGTGCGCCGCAGGGCGAGGGCAAGGATCCCTCGAGCTTCCTGAGCGACATCATCGGCAACCCCGTGACCGTCAAGCTCAACTCGGGCGTCGTCTACAAGGGTGAGTCCCGGCCCGTGGCTGTCGAGGCCTTGCAGCAGATGTACTGACCCAGAACAATCAGGCGAGCTTCAGTCTGTGGATGGCTACATGAACATCGCGCTGGAGAAGACGGAGGAGTACGTCAACGGCACCAAGCGGAGGGCATACGGCGACGCCTTCGTGCGAGGCAACAACGGTACGTGACGAGACGCCTGGCCCTTTTCAAACGAAAGCTTCCTGACATGTGTCCAGTTATGTACATTTCTGCCGACTGAGTGCGTGATGATGGCCATGATCCTCACCCGGGTGTCGGCCGAGACGTCGTTCAGACATGTCACGATCAGTCTTGACCCGCGCCATCAACCAAAGTCCAAATGAATATACCCACGATTTTTCAGCTCTGATGAAAATGCTGCAGTGCCTCACCTCTAGTCCCACCTCTCGTCTCACCTCTAGTCTCACCTTTAGAACCTCACCTATAATCTCTCTACAGCCGCGAGGTCCAGGCGAAGAACGTCTTGCCATGCAGGGCCACCTCCCCCTTCTCATTCTTCTCGACGCTCTCCTCCCGCAAGATCTCCTCCAACCTCGCCCTGAACCCCTCGAGCGCCTCGCCCTGCAGCACGGCCACCTGGCTCAGCGTCGCCAGCCGCTTCCACAGCGCCTCGGGCGTCAGCCACACCGTGAACGGCACGCTGTCCTCTCCGATCGGCACCGAAAAGTACGGCGCCTTGTCGTCGTCCGCCGTCGCCAGTCCAGGCACCGCGTACTTGGCCACCACCCGGAACGGGTTCGACGCCTGCTCATCAAAGCACGCCCGCCACGCGTTGTTGCGGAACCGCGCCTGCCCGTCGCCATCCAGCGAGTGGATCAGCTCGTTGAGCAATTGCTCCCACGGCGTCACCGCCTTCCACCCGGCCGGCTTGTTGTCTGGTTCGTCAGCTGCGTTCCGAAACAAGCGAGCACACCGGCCGCCACATTACTCACAGTCCTCAATGTTCCAGATCAGCCCCAGCCCGGCCCGCGGCTTCAGCACCCGGTGAATCTCCCGCAGCGCCTGGCCGTTCGCGAACCAGTGGAACGCCTGCGCGACGACGCACCCGTCACCCCACCCGTCTTCCAGCGGGATCCCCTCGGCGAATCCGTCGCGCACCTCCACGCCCGTGAGCCCCTTGCGCGCCAGCTCTCCACGCATCCCCGCGTGCGGCTCCACGCCCACCACCTCGAACCCCTCGTCCCGCGCCGCGAGCGTCTCGGTGAACTTGCCCGTACCCGCCGCGAGGTCGAGCACCCGCCCGCCGTTGAGGCCCGCGAGGCCCAGCCGGTCGAGGAACCGCGCGACGGTCGCGGGCGGGTACGACGGGCGGTGCGCGTCGTAGCTTGAGGCGTCGGCGAAGCCGGACTGGGCGCCTGGGTGAAGCGTCTGGGTCATGGTGTTCCTGTGGTTTTTCTTATCTTGCGGGGTTTGCCAAGGAATGTTGCAGCCTTCGAATAGAGAACAGAACACAAAGAGTTACGGAGACGACCAGAGAGACATCATCAAGCGGCCTGGGCTCCTTATCATTGTAAATCCCCAGACCTGGATTGGCCTCGCCTGGCCCCGTCGCGGGGGGAGGGGGTTCCACGTCATAGGCAGCCCTGGGCACGCGACGATCTGCCGACAACGGGGAGACAGCGCGCCCCAGGTCCGCGCGGGGTTGGGTCGGTTCGGCCCCCCGGCATCGAGGCGAGCGAGACGCGCCGAAAACCGAGCACATGCGGGCGGAGATCCGAGGATTCGGCGTCCTAGCATCGCTCCCAATTCCCCTCTCTCCAACGTCGCAGACGGGCTCCCGCGGGAATGATGAGGACGTCCCGCGGATGCATGCTTCCTCAAATGTAGGTTCGAGACACGACGCGTTTGGCCTCAAATGGCGGGGTTGGACGTCGGTGTAAATGATCACGTACGCCGGAGAGCGCTTAAATTAATAGCTAGCTGCGGAAGTACCCCGAACCGAACCGAACCCCTTTCCGTATGCCACAACGCCTGATATGCGCGCGCAGGATCAACCGCGTTCGCCAAAAAATTAACCCACGAAATTCACATCATCAGGACAATCCCTAGATTCGTCATCGAGAAGCGTTCTTGGGCGGACTCTTCTGCAGCTTCGCCCCACCGCCTAGGGATGACGTCCTTGGGTAGTTCCGTCGCCACGCCGACTCCGCATCCGCTTCGTCCCCGCTGCTGTTCTGCCGCATGCCGAACGTGCCGGCGGGCAGGACCTCGAAGCCGGGGTTCACGCTGCGGCGCAACCGGTTGGCGTGCATGTCGCCCGGCGCAAAGGTCGGCGCCGGCATCAAGGGCTGGCACACGCGCTCCTGCCATTCCAGATCACCCAAGAGGCCGACCTCGGGTTCTGGCGACGACCTGGGCTCCGGGGTGGCAAAGGGATTCGCCTCGATTGGGCTCGGCGTCTGCACGGCCCTCGAGGCCGACGGTGACCGGGTGTTCGTGCCATAGGTGGAGCGGCGCGAGCTGGCCGGGAACCCGCCGGCCGTCTGGGAGCTTTCGGCGCGGTTCCAGGTGGGGCGCCGAGGCCCGCTGGTCTGGTATTTGCTGACGGGGGTCGGGAACGGCTTGCTGGTATCGGGGGTTTCGTAGTCGGAGGAGGATACGGAGCTCCGATCGCCCACGCGGCCGGAGTCATCAGACATGTCGGCGTTGTAGGCGGTCGTTGGGACATATGTCTGGACGGCGGGCCTTGTCGGCGACTTTCCTTCTAGCTGCCTCAGGGCATCTTGTTGGCTGGCTGAGCGACTATGTCCAAGGCGTTGAGGGGGTGGTGTTGGTCGGTACGTTCTCGGGGCCTGGGGCTGAGGGTTGCTGGGGTGGGCGCTCAGCGCGCCGGCGGCGAAGTGGTGTTCGACAACCGAACCGTCGGAGGGGGTTCGTCGGGACGATGGGGCAGACGTCGAAGTGGTTGTATCAACTCCCTTGCCCTTCCCGTTGGCCTGTTCGGAAACGACGGTGCTCGTCGACACCAGCCTCGAGTGGCTACCTGCGGGCGACGATGGCCTCGAGATCCAGATGCCGTCGACCTGAATGCCGCTCTGGATGGCACGGACGCCGAAGGGAATGTCCAAGACTTTCTTGCTCGCGGGCAGGCCGGTCTTGCGCAACTCCTCAACGTGGGCGCGCTTCTCCTCGTCGATGACCTCCTGCTTCTTCAGGTAGCGGTTGGTCCAGAAGAGCTTGATGTAGCCGGCGACAAACACCAGGGCGATGGCGGCGCCGAGGCACTTTGATTGTCAGCTCAAAGGGTCGGCAGACGAGAGTGAGGGGATGTATGGCTTACGAAGGTCATCTGCTGCCACAGCTCCCAAGACATGAAGAAGGTCGGCATGGTGAGCAGGCGTGAATTCAGTGAGCGGTAAGAAAGCGGAAGGAGAAGCGAGAGAAGCTGCAACGGTAGAAACCCAAAGCGCTGTTCAGTATTTCGATGGAAGTGAGGCAAGAGCGAGCCTCGTGGCGGGGTCACTGCCTAGGATGCAGAACGAAGAATATGCGAGGAAGGTGTGAGTGGCTGAGTGTGCCTTCTCAAGGAGCGAATGGCTAAGGCAGGTGCGAAGTGATAATCCAAAAGTGACGATGGGTAAGGTCGAAAGTCGGAAACGATATGGTTGCCGGTATCAAACCGATCCAAGGCGAATGCAAAGGGGGGAGGCAGACAAGACAGACATGGGTCTAACCACCAACGAAAGAGCGTAAGAAAACCTCTGTGAAGAGGGAAACGAAAGACGGTAAACGGAAGCACCCGACCAACAAGCCGGGAGAATCAGAACGACACAGCAACGTCGAACCCCCAGGAGACCAGGTGCGCAGCCGGGTGCTCGCAGGTTATCAATGAAACAGAAACAGGTCGCGGGTACCAGCATGTCTACCTCCCGCTCGCCCCTCGCCTCGCTCAGCCCGCCCTGGACATCTCGTCCGTCCGTCCCATGGCTCCATCCGGTGCTTGATCTGAAGGAGAGAGCGGAGACGACGATCTTGGAACAGGTGCGTGATCTCGTCCACCCGAGTGGAGGGGACATTCCTGGGTTCCTGGGTCTTCTGGTCACAGTAACGAGGCAGAACAGGGATCCAAGTTTGCAACGGCTTCATCTGTGCGCTGTGCCTTGCAGCAGCAGACGACTGACAGACCAGTCAAGAAACGGGTTCTCGGAGACCTGCATGGTCGCATCACCACTCCACCCGCTGGCTCTGTCTCTGCCTGTGACGAAGTCGGCGGCGAAGCGAACCTCGACGACGGCTCAGTCGGCCAAGCATCGCGCGGCTTGGCGGCTACGGTCCCTGCGCGTGGTGGGAGTGTTTGGATCGACCGCTGGCCCGCGTCTGGCAGCACATCGGCCGAAACAGCCCTGCGCCCGGGTTGCGACAAAGAAAATTCTCCTTCACTGAAGCGCCAGCAGACGGGATCACGGGTCGACGTCGTCGAGGAGGGACGTCGACCCGAGCGAGTGGGGGGGAGCACAGCTGCAAAGACTGGGTCGACTCGCGTGCCGGACCCCTTCAGAAACAGCGCTACGCCTAACTTCCAGACAAAGCCGCCCCGGCGCACACGCCTCGACGAGATCGGATCGCTCCTTGGCCCATCTGTGCGGCTGCAGATCCCGCGTGCCGCTCACCCGCCCAACATGGTGAGCCATGAACGAGAACCTTGGGCCATCGTCACGTTCGCGCCGGTGCGGGCTCCGGTGGGCGCTCCGGCGTCTCGGGGTGCTCCCCTGTCGATCGCAACCTCACTCGGCCGGGTCGCGACCAACGGCGGCGGCTCGAGGGTGCGGTTCGAGGACGATTCATGTCAAGCCATCAAAGACAACCAGTCCTACAGTCAGTGCAAGCACAGTCTTCTCTAGACCTCCCTCCCACCTGGCATGGTCAACAAACAACATGCCTGGCCTCCACTAACTTTTCCTGATGTACACTGTTTGTCGGATCGTTGTTGATTCGTGTGGATTCTAGTGCTGTCTTCCTCTGACTTTCTGCAGTAATAAACGATCAAGCATCGAGCACACCACACGACTCATCGCTGCCTGTTCTTTGGAACAGAGCGTGAGCTACCGCCACCATACTCAGACCGCTGCTTCGACTCCCTCTTCGACTCCCGCTGCTTTCTCGCTCCCTTCATCAGTTCCTCGGATACTCTCTCCGCTTGCCGCCCATGAGCCTCTGATTCCCGCAGCTCCCGCGCCTGCAAAACCGTCAGTACAGGCAATCTGCGGGTGTCGCGGGTGAGCTGTACCTTCTGAGGCGATGACACGCCGAGAAGTGCTGCGGGTGCTGCGTGTGTCGCGTCCATGAATTGGTGGAAGCCGTAGGTTTGCAACCATCTAAACCCAAATATCACCTGGGCCGGGCTCTCCTCTGGCAACAGGAAGAAGTTGTCTGGTTCGTGCCGACGTGTCCCCCGCCACATGATGGCCGCTTTGGACCGGGCCCGATGGACGTGGCCCGTGATCCCCTGGATCTGGCTGTACCTGGAATTGAGGGTGATCTTGGCCTCACGGGGCTCATCTTTGATGCGTCCGCGGATCTTCCTGACCACCAAAGGGTGTACCCAGTTATCGTCGGTTCCAGTGTCCTGCCAGGCTGGGAACGCCACCCATCCGCCCTTGTTCCGATGGTCGTGAAGATACACGAGCCGGGGATTTCGGGGCAGCGGCTGGCCACTGGATTCTGGCGACGGTGGTCTGTGTTGATACTGCGATCATGCTCAAGTCAGTCACGGAGAGAGCCGTGTCTGAGGCGTGCCAGGAGCGCGGCCTCCCCACTCACCTGCTGAGCCCCGAAAGGCTCGTCGTCATACAAGTCTTCGCCCTCGATGTCCTCTCCGGGGCTGTAAAAGCCCGCGCTGCTTGGGTCCTCTGCAACCTGGTAATATGTAGCATCTCCGAAGGAGTACCCTCCGTGAGCTGTCTGGTCCAGATATCCCCGAGTCATCCCGTCCTCGTCCTCAGCCTCGTGGCGTGTGACGAAGGCCGGCACCTCCGCCCGGGAGGGGATATTGTCGGTGTATCTCGAATCGGATGCGTAATCCCATTGCGGTTCCTCCGGCCAGTATTCCTGTTCCTTGTCATACTCTTCCCTTTCCGCTCTCGTGGTGTGTCGAGGCATTCTGGCAAGAGGAACAGTTCCACTATGACGGCCCCAAGCACTCCAGAGATCGTGGGTTGCCGCGTCCAACAGTTCTATACACCGACCAAACCTAGGGGAGACAAGACGGGGAGACTCCTTTAAAGAAGGGCTACCTAGTCGCACGTGCATCCATCTGCTCGGGCTTGGTGGCAGCCTTACCATGTCGCTGGCCCGTCTCGTCGACGCCCGTGCCGAAAGTGCAATCGCCAAGCACAGCGGCCACTGGCCGGGCGTTTTCTTTCGGGTGCGCCGTCCGACCTGGAAGTGGTGTGCTGTGCACTGAGTGGACGAGTGCCACGTAGGCCTGCAGGCGCCAGACTGATCACGCCTATCTCTGCTTCATGCGGGTTCGCACAGCCGCGTCGCGGATGTCGGACGCTGAAGCTGGGGGCCCAGTAGAGGCCGGCGGACTGTCACTCGAAGCATGCATGCTGACAGCCTGCTGCGAACCACATGATTCCTGCGGGGTGCAGGAGGGATGAAGCGTAGGCAAATCACATGCAGGCAGTAAATCGCAGGAGCCTCACTTGGGTCTTGGAGCCATCCTGGGCTTTTCACCACGTGTAGTTGCTGGTGGTGGAAGACATGGGCACTGGGGCTAACATGTTGCCCAGGCCGCCCAGCATCTGGCAATGATTTCTACCATCCATCTGCCAAACTGACTGTGGGACGAATGTATGATCTTGATGGGGCGTCTGGTTGGGTCAGATTCCTGGCTTTCGTTCATTCGATTAAATGGCAGTACAGCACAGTCTTGGTAGCAAGAACTTCAAGTCGCGAACGGTCTTGATCTCTTTCGTGCGACTTGATCCATACGTCTGACCAAGTCATACTATTCACAGGAATGGTATCATTCTACATCGATTCAACCTGCCTCTCGACCGACCCGTCGCCGTTCAGAAACACCACGTTCACGGCAGCGAATGCCGCCGTCGCCGCAAAGACCTCTATGGTGCGGCCGTTGGTCATGATGACCAGCGCGAGCGAGAAGACGGCTGAGAAGATAACCACCAAGCCCAGCTTCAGGGTCTCCGACTCGATGTTGTGAAGGACGACGACGGAGCACATGGGCAAGACCGAGGCCATCACCGTGGTGACCACGCGTATGATCGACACCAGCAGCGCATCCCCGTACTCATACACCGTCGTGCTGTCGTCGGGCGCGAGCGGCGCCTGTTGCCGTCGTCAGAGCTCTCCATTCCGCAGCTGATGAACAGTTCCGTGATGGATGGAGGAGGAGAGGGAGGGAGGGGAGGCAACACACCTTGTATCTCTTGCCTATGACGGCGTGGAACACTGGTATCAAGGTCTCTGTGAACCATCCGGAGAAGGCATCCTGGTTCTGGCGGGCCTGGACGCCAACCAGATCTTGGGTGAACTTCTCATCCCAGGCCTTCTTGTCGAGGCCCAGAAGCGGGTAGTCGCCCATGGTGGGCCGAACAAACCAGCTTCTCAGAAAGCTAATATCATACGCCCTCGGCTTCTCGAGGCTCATGACCTTGGAGACCTTCAGCAGCGTGTCGTCTGCGCCCGCGGCGGTGTAAATTTCAGCACAGAGTTCTCGACCGGCGAACGGTTTCCACTGCTGACAGACGTACTGTACCTGTCTAGAGCTTCCCGCAGCTCGAGCCACTTCTCCCACTGGCGGGTGAGGTCCTCCGAGTCGCCCTGGCTGAGAGACCACCAGTCGTGCGCGTGGTGGCCGCAGCCGTCGCGCGAGGCGTCCTCCGCGGCGATGAAGCCGAGCTCGTCCTCCAAGTGGGCGATCTCGGCCTGGAGGTACAGCAGGTTCTGTATGTTGAGGGCGCGGTAGGATCGGAATATGGCAAACTCCGGCTGCGAGGCCATGAACCTCGCGACTTTCGGATAGCCCGCCATTGCCGCATGGAAGCTGTCACCGGGGGGGGGGGGGGGGGGGGGGGGGGGGGGGCAGAAGGCGAGGATAACAGAAATACGCTTCTCACGGGGGCGAGGGAGGGTGATACCTGGGCTTTATCCCTGTCACTTACATGTCCCGGTGCGTCCAGCCACATCACGGTGCCAAGCCCCGAGAAGCAGGCTGCCTTGGGTGTACCACGTTCGCGCGGAGCCTGGTTGTGGTTGCGCGAGCCTTGATGACAAAGAATGCCGCATATGATCACGAGCTCCCGAGTGCTTCTTGGTGCTTCGATACCTAATGGTCGCAGCCAGCCTGATTCGGCGTGTGGCATCCCGCGGTCGTCACCTTCGCTTTGGTGTTGTGCAAGGCTAGGAGGGGAAGGATTCTGCTCAGTTGTAGATTGCTATTATCCAGCACAAGGCTGGAAACGCCTTTTGTCTCGTATGATTAGTGATGTTTTCTTGCTCCGCTCAGTTGTAGATTGCTAGCATTCAGCATGAGGCTGGCAGCGTCTTTCGTCGAGTGTCTCCTACCGGCTGGAGGACGCACCACACACCCCCCCAAAGCCAAGACAACCCTCCCGACTTGCGCTGCCTGGTGTCCTTCTCTTGCTTCACCTCCCACTTCATCATGCGCGCCTGCAGCCGGTTGAAGTACTCCTGCTCCAGGCGGGTCAGGCTGCTGGTCCACTGCCTCTTCTTAGCCGCCTCGTACCACTTTGCCTCCTAGCCCCTGAGGTACCGCTCTAGCACAGCGGCCTCGCTAGCGCTGAAACCCCCCCGGAAGAAGGTGACCACGATGATCTCGTGGGTCAGCTCGTCGGCGTCGCCGTGGCCGTCGGACGTCAGCAGGCCCGAGAAGCGCACCAACCGCGCCTTTTCGTCCTCGGTCATGTCCATCAGCAGCCGGCCCGCGGCCCCGTGCGACATCATCAGGCTGCACACCCTGAAGGCCAAGGCCGGCGACACGACATGCGCGCCCTCGTCGTCCGCCTGGAGGAGCTTATTCATGTCCCACGCCAGCGCCGTGGAGCGCGCCGTGCTGTACTGGGACAGCCAGATGAAGTCGCACCACGCCGCGCAGCTCGGACGCGAGGTCGAAGCACGCGGCCAGCATGTCGCTGACGGCCGGTCGCGGATCTCAGAGGAGGTCGAGAGCATCTTGGCGCACAAGTCGACGAACTGGACAATGTTGCCCGCGAGCCCGATCGCCGCGAGGACCTCCGCCATGGTTGTTGCGTAGGTCGGCCGGGCTCGTCCGGCGTTGCAGTCTGCCCTCTCCGGAAAAGAATGAGATGAAGAGCTGCGCGAGCCGGACGAGGAGCTGAGGCTGCGCGGAAGAATCGAGCGCCTAAGCACGTACGTGGCAGTCTACTGCCGTCTAATAGGTGAGGCTGCCAGAGCTGAGCATGTTCCGTCGCGTGCCAGTCGGTGCCTCTGATGAGCTGAAGGGACGTGGCGACCGGATCCCACAGGGCCAGATGCCAGAGGGCCAGATGCCGGGATGAGAGGAGGACTCAAAATGTACGTCGGTATAGAATGATGATCGAGGCCCGGGCAGACCGGGTTTTGTTGTAGAAGCTCAATTTTATACCTTTTTTCTTTTTCCAAGTTCTTACCTTTGCCACGCAACTCTCCCGGCACAGCAGTCGCTCGAGACACCCTAGAGATATTCGTGTTCATGATTGCGCTGTCTAGCTACGCTATGCCTACACAAGAGGCGTCGCCCCTTGACGTGGGCCAAACCCCATTACCCCTATCCAGGCAAGCCATGTTTCCTACTCGTATAAACTCACAGCCCCGCTGACCCTGCCTCCCCCTACTTCTCCGGACTCCTCCTCGCCAGCCTCGGCGACGGCGCCCCCAGCGGCGTCAGACCCCTCATCATGGTCGTCGCGGGCGCGCTCGCGGGCGAGTCCCTCCTTGACGCCCCAGCCTTCATCGCCGCGAGCATTTCCCTCGCCTCCAGCACCTTGCGCTCGAAGACGTGCGTCCGCTCCCTCTCGCCGTCCACCCGCAGCTTGCGCTCCGCCAGGTCGCGGTCCGCATCGTTCATCAGGCGTCCGCGCTCCAGATCCGTCCGCGCGCGCCTCTCCGCCTTGTTCGATGCCTCTTCGAGCCGACGCGCCGTGGCCGACGAGATGATCCTGGGCGGGCCCGTGGCCGTGCGTGGCCGGGCGGAGGCGCCCCAGAAGCAGCGGAAGGTGAGCTTTGTCTTTTCGGGGTTGTCCATGGTGCCCCAGACGACAATCTCGTCGTCGTCGTGGAGCTGGATCCAGTGCGGAGAAGACGACCCGGGCCTCGGCGAGGGGAGATGACACCCGTTGACGTGGATGCCGATGGTGGCCTTTGTCGATAGGTAGAAGGCATACTTGTCGGGGTTCACGTCGTGGCGGTCCCAGGGTTGAACGGGCCTGCTGCCTTGTCGTTTAGATGGCTCAAGATCCTCGGTCCACAGCACTATCCTGACTGCGTACTTGGGAACTCGCAGTTCGGACTTTGGCGTGTACACGGCAGTGTTGTCGGGGCCTCTGCCCCAAGACACAAACGTGCTCCGGACCGGGACCGAGATGCCGGGCAGCACAGAGCCGGGCGAAGATTCCAGTACGGCCAGAGCACGCTGCGGCCCCTCGTCGTCGATGATGGGCACGATCCGCTGCGTGTCTGGGGGCAGAGTGTCTGGCAGGTCGTCTTCATCGTCTGGCGGCGGGGCTGTTGCCGGTGGCGCGCTGGCCTCTCGAAGCTCCGTCACCGTCCTGACATCGCGCTGCAGGATCCGCGGCCTCTCCTCCGGGCTGAGCAAGAGCGGCTGCTCCGTGTCCTCGAGGGTGCCCTGATGAGGGGGAAAGTACTTCATGGCCAGATCCCACAGCCGAGACTTTCCTGGCGCGAACGACTCTTTCCGGCTTTCGGCTGCCTGAGAAAAGACCTGCCGTTGCAGCTCGGTCATCTCGGGGTAGTCGAGGTGCCAGGTCCCCATGTTTTGTCCCTCCCAGAAAAACGTCTTGTCCTGAGGGCCGTCGATCTGTCGCCCGGACTTCAGTCTCTCGACGAGCGGGACGGAAGCCAGAAGCGCAAACTCCTCCATCGCCTGGTCGGCGACGGCCTCGATATTGCCCTCCGATCGGAGCCGCTTGACCATCGGCTTTTCTGTCCGCGGCTCCTCAAACTCGTCGCTCGTGTCGTATGCCGGTTTTCGTTTGCTCGCCGTCCAGTAGCTGCCGTTGACGCTGGGATCAACGACCGACTTCATCGTCGTGTCGACCATGACCGATTCTGACGCGCCTAGGCTTTGCGATCTGACGTTTTCCACGAGGCTCTGCAGCTGGTCGGTCGACTGCCCGTTCGCCGCCGAGATGGAGAGGGGAGCGCCGTTGTTCGATCGTCCGCCGACTGTCGAGGCGTCTTGGAAGTCCAGGCTGTCGAGGATTTCCGTTTCCATGCTGTCTTCTGGTGCGTGGCGCGAGGAGCCAGGCAGGGAGATGTTGAGTCGGTCCTCAGGAATGACTCCCGAGCTCCCCACGGCGGACACGTTGACCTCGCCGAACAACCTCGGGCCCGCACCCGGACGGCCAAAGGCTCCGTTCTCGTCCCCGTTCTCCTTCTCCGAGTCTTCCGCCAGGAAGTCATCGAGGACATCATCGATGACCTCCTCGAACTGAGGCCCCTGGTTCAGATGCCTGCTCTGGCCCTCCTGAATGCTTAGCTGCGAGGCCCCGACCTGCAGACCGTCTTCGTCGTCATCCGTAATCTCGTCCAGAGACTGTGCATCGTCGGTTCGCTTCTGTCCGCTCACCCAGGGGTCGCCTTGCAGGTCGCGGACGGCCGCCCGATTCTCGGGTCGGCGTTGCAGCATCGACACGAGAAAGTCGACCGCGTCGTGCGAGGCACCGGCGTCCAGCAATGGTACGGTGTTCAGCTCGGTGGTCATGATCTGGTGCAGCAGCTCCGAGTAGCTGATCCCGTTCCGAACCGGGTACGGCGGCTTGCCTGTGAGAGCATAGAACAGGACGCCGCCGAGAGACCAGACATCGATGGCATGATCGTACCGCTGACCAGGGGGCGCTCGCCGTGACTTACTGCGGGGCTGGCGGAATCCGTGGTCGTCGTACTCGAGATACTCCGAGTAGACCTCAGGCGCGCAGTAGAGTAGCGTGCCGCAGAACGTCCGCAAGAAGGTCTGCTCATTGTCTACCATCTTGGACAGCCCAAAGTCGGTAAGCTTCACTTCGAAGGGATCAATCGATTGGACCAAGATGTTGTCAGGCTTGACATCCCGGTGCGTGATGTTGTTCTCGTGCAGATAGTCCATGGCACTCAGCAGCTGGGTGGCCATGCGCTGGACCAGGACCTCGGGAAGGACACCCCTCTCGGTGACGAGTCGACCGAGATCGCCCCCGGGAACGAATTCCATAATGATGATGAGCAACCGATTCTCCCAGTCGAAGTGCTCAATATACCGAACCACGTTTTTCTAGCGAGGTTAGTCACGGGGTTTCGTATTGGGTGGCGTGGGGACGCTCACATGATTGACCCTCTGCATAATCTTCATCTCGTTCTCGACCTTCTGATCCAAAACTCCGTTCTTCATGAAGCGCCGCTTCTCGAGCTCCTTCGCGGCGTAAGGCTCCCCGTCAAATTTGGACGTGACCTTGTGGACGACGGCGAAAGCGCCCTTGCCGATCTGCCCGACCTTGTTGTACTTCTCAGACCCGCGCCACTCCCGGGGGAACCGGTCCACGTTCTCCTGAGTCGTGCCCGAGGGTAGCGGTATCCTCTTGGGCTTGGGAGGCGGAGGCGGCCGGTTCTTCGGCGATGAGAACAGGTCAGGGTGCCCACCGCCGGCGGGGACGACGGTCTCGGCGGCCTCCTTTTGCAGGTCGTTCAGCCGTTCAAAGTAGTCCTCCAGGTTCCGGGTATAAGCCCTGTCGTGTTCTCCCTCCCGCCTGGGTATGCGGACGAGGAACTCGAGGTCCTGCTGCTCGGAGTGCATCAGAATCTTGATCTTGGACCCATGACTCAACGTCCTCCGTACGTCCATCTTGTCGTTGGGGTTCTTCCCCCTCAGGAGATGGCCATCGACAAAGGTGCCGTTGGTGGACTGATCCTCCAGCATGACGACGCCATAGTTGTTGACGTATACCCGAAAGTGGACGTTCGACAGCCGCTTCATGGGGTCGCTGGCGAAGCACACATCGCACCGCCCCGCGTTCCGCCCGAACTGGAAGCCCTGCAGCGGATCCTTGACCAGCTTTGACAGCCTCAGGATGATGGCATAGTCGCCCGTGTTTGGCGGCGCGAGCTGGAAGTTGTCGGCCTGGTGCTCCTGCTCGTAGTCGGGCTCGATGGCGGCGGCCTCCTCCCTACCGAGGATGTGGGTGGCGTCGTGCTGGGCTATGCGCAGGACCTCCTGTCGGGCAAAGCGCGAGTACGGGTAGAGGAGGCAGATGATGTCGGAGATGTCGTCGTCGGAGAAGCCCGAGTTCTGCTTGCCGACGCGCCGGGGGTCCAGGACATTCTGGGTCGCTAAGGGAGGCGATGGTCAGCTTCCAGACATATCGATCGTGAGGCGCTGCAACCTCCTGTCGACTGCATCCTGTAAAGGCAGGCTCGCGGGGGGCGGGGACGTGTAGGGGGGAGCATACGTTGGGTGAGCTCGCCGCCATCACCCTCCATTGGGGCGGCAAAGGGGTGTGAAGCTGCGAAGAGAGGGCGTTGATGCTCCTACACTATCGCGAGCTGTCTCGGTCTGAGCGTCGGTCTCGAGGCGAGCCCTCGACAAGCAGCCTGGGAGCTCGATCAAGTCGGAGGGACGAGCGGGGAATAGCCTCGCCGTGATGCCTATCTCGCGTGTAGTTCTAATATTCGGGATGCGATCGTCGCCGTCGTCAAAACGTCGCGTCGCCGGCCTTTCTGGCGGGGTCGTCAAGTCCACGGCGCAAGGTGCCGGCTGGCAGGCAGAATGGTCGACAAGGGTCTTGTTCGTCACCGAGCAACGGGGCGTTCAAGCAGGCGGAAACGTCATGTCAGGCCAGGCAGGCGGGCGAGCATCAGGTCGGGTATTTATTCGAACGGGAGCGGCGGGGGGGGGATCTAATGCGAAATGCAAGTTCAAAATGATGTTCAGGCGGTCGGAATCAGGCGGTAATGGGAGGGGATGGGGGGGTGGGCGTGACGTTGGGAAAGAAAATGTCGAGGGCGAGTGATGTCTCTGAATTCGAGATCGCACGCGAGGGGACTGGGCCGCAGGTCTCGATGGGAGAGCATGGCACTTGACCTACAGGGGGGGGACAGGGGGGCCAGGGGGCACGAGGACAGGGGGGGAGTACCGATCCCTTCAGCTGTGGCGCGGGCTACAGGGCGACTTGGCACTGTATTTGGGGTGGCAGTTTTGCGCACCGTGAGGAGCACTGGTGCTGAACGAGATTGTGTATAGGTACCCCGACAAGTACTGGCGTGATGTCTCGACGACCGAGGAGGGACGGTACGGCACCCACACAGCCCATGGGACCTGCAGCCCCGATCGCGACCAGCACACCACCACGACGTACGGCCAGGGTTGACTTGAGCTGTCGGACCAGGATTGACCTGAGCTGTCGAGCGGGTGTCTTGATGTATTTTCCGGCTCATGTCTTGTCTGCCGCTTCGCCACACTTTCCGAGGAAAAAAAAATATCACCAGCATCTTCATGCAGTCAGGATAAATTCGATCATGTCATTCCACTCATGAAGCTATACTCAAACAGTTCGACTACTCCGTGTGCAGCACAGATAGCTACGCCCAGTGCGAATCCAGGTGTCGACCAAGACACGATGCGTTATGTGTTGCCTTCCGTCCTTTGGACCAGTGCCAGCCATATCCCAACGCCTGCCTACCGAAAAGAAATGCCGTCCTCGTCTTCCACCGTCGCCACGTCAGCCCCTCCTGCTCCGTCTTCACCCCTTAGAATGCATGGCCCTGGTGCGGGGGGCGCATGCCCTGTTGACCCCGGCCGTACTGTCCGCCCGGTGACTGAGGACGCCCGCCCGCCGCGTAAGGTCCCTGCGGAGGCATGAACTCGCCGCCGGGTGACGGCTGGCCCTGGCGCATCGGCATCGGCCCGGGCGCAGGCCTGTAGCCTCCTCCGCCTTGTTGATGCGGCATCGGCCCGCCGTATGGACCCTGCTGCTGGCGAGGGGGTCCGTAGTTTCCTCCGCCACGACCCATGTTCTGGGGCGGGTACATGCCTTGCTGGCCGTACATTTGCTGCTGCTGCTGCTGCTGCTGCTGCTGCTGCATCTGGTGCTGGTACTGCTGCTGATATTGTTGTCGCTGCTGCTGCTGCATCGCGTGCTGGACGGCCTGGTTGTTCATGCCCTGCTTCATCTGCTGCTTCTCGCGTTCGCGGGCATCAATGGCACCAACCAACCCGCCGCCGAGGGCCTGCTGTTGTTGCTGCTGTTGCCTGTTGCCGTTGCCCATGCTGAGCAGAGGGGCTCCCGTCATGCGAGCCACCTGCTCCTGGTCGCGAGCAGAAAGGTGGGACGCTGCCTCGCCGGAGCTGCCCATGTCGAGCGTATGATTCGCGCCCCGAGAACCGGGCCGCTGCATGAGATCTCCGGAGCTGTTGTTCCTGTGATGGCGGTTGAGCAGCTCCTGCGACGACGGCCGACCCATAGAGGGCGACGGAGTCTTGGAGCGCATCGTGTTCAGGGCCTGGTTCGACGGTGTTCTGACGTGACCAGCCTGGGCGGCTCGCTGTTGAACGTACTGCTCGGGGCTCAGGCCTTGGCCGTTGCCGACGTGGCCAGGGTTGCCGCCGCTGGGTTGCCAGGGGACTCGGCGAGGGTTGTCGTCGCCCTGCTCGTGAGACGCAACAGCGGGGGAGCGTAGAGCCGGCGAATAGGGGCGTTGCAGACCAGGGTTGACCGGCGTCGGCGTCTTCTTTCGGGGACTGGCACCGTAGTTGATCGTCGGGCCGAAGTTGACGTCAGGGATTTCGAACGCCTGGGGGTTTGGCATATCCGGCATGGGGGGCTCTCCGCCCGTTGTGCGAAGAACACCGGCACGAGGACGCTCAACAGAGGATTGCGTCTCGCTGGACTTGCGTGTGCTGGCATAGTCAGGGCTCGTGATGGACGAGGAGTCGTCGTAATGGCTGCTTGCAACACTTCTCTCGCTGTACTGTCGCTGGATCTGCTGATCGGGCTGAGGTGTGCGGCCTCGCCCGGACTCCAGAGGTTGCACCTGACTAAAGCCGGCCTGGCTCATGCCGGGGCCGTAAGCGCCGCCGGGTGCCATGCCGGGGTGCTCCTGTTGTCTCAGGCTGTCCGATCGACCTGGGATCGGCTTGCGGTGGATCGGGGGAGAAGTCTCGATGTTTTGCGCGGGACGCCCACCCTGATCGTTGGGGGTACGAGGACGTTGGTCCTGGAACTGGGGGGGAGGACGGGGTGAGTTGGGCGTCAGAGGGGGGGTCTGACCGTAGCCGAGACCCCTCATCTCGAGGTTCTGCATCTGCCCGGGGCCGCCAACAGTGGGGCTTCGGGCTCCGTCAGGACGCGAGAAGTTGTTGTAGGGAGCCTGAGGGGGACGGATAGGCGGGGGCATGCGCGACTGCTGGTCAGGCCCACCGCGGGCACCATGCGGCGGGTTCGGCGGGAGAGGACTGCGCGGTCCGGGGCTCGGGGGACCGAAGGCCTGCTGCGCCATGGGTGACCGGGATCTCTTCTGGTTCAGAGGCGGAATGGGAGGCGGGAGTCCCTGGGACGGATGGAGGGAGTTGGGCGACGTCAAAGCTTCACGAGACCCGTCGTCGTTAGCAGATGCTCCTACGAGGTTGGCGTGAGGATGTACCGATGGATGCGCCACAGCAGCATGATCCTCACCGCTTCTCCCGTCGGGGTATGCGCCGGGGTGGCCTTCCGTGGGAATGGAGACGCCGCCAGCCTTGGCCAGCTGGGACAAGGTCGTGTTCGACAATCGGCTGTTGGCCCTGCGAAGTTCGGGTGAATGGTACGGTCTGCTGAGGGGTCGGGATTGGGGTCCGTGGTTGAAAGCGGGAGGACGCGAGACAGGCTCCGGGGTCTGAAGGTTCCTCACTCCGTCCAAGGTCCCGGGGGGCGTGTTGCGAGCGAACTGCTCGTCGTCCGAGCTCTGGCCGTCCTGGTTACCAGCGCGGCCCTGCATGATGCCGCGGGAAGCGGGCGGTGCCTGGTACGCATTGCCGTAGGGCTCCTGGCGGAACGCGTCGGTTCCGGGGACCTGGGGGTCTGATGAGTTGCGGACATGGTAGGCCTGTTGGGCCTGCGCCATCGCAACGGGTGGGCGCGCACGATCCGCCGCCGGGGGTGCGGAATCCGTGCGGGGAGCGCCGGTCAGGGAGAGGGATCGAGACTTGCGGTTGCTGATGGCCGAGTCGTCCGCAAATCCAACGCGGGCTCGCGGCTGGGGCATGCCGCCGCTCAGACGGTTGCTCCTGCGGCTGCCGGCGCGGCTGTGGCCGCGAGGAGAGGGGGCATCCTCGATCGTGTTCATGCGCTGTCCGGTGAGCTCCTTCAGCTGCTTGCGCCACTGACTCTCGGACCATGCCGAGCTGCCCTCGTTGAGGATGAGACCGGTCACGTCCAGGATCTCGAGATAACCGTATCTGCGATGCTTCGGCATGGCGAACATGAGGGACCTGGGGTCCAGCACGCTGGCCACCAGCCTGCCGGGACGGCCGTACAGCGCAAAGGTGTCCCAGGTGGGGAAGAGGAAGCGCAGGAGCATCTCAAAGCCGCTGACCATGGGGTGGACTTCGGGCATGATGAAGACGAACCCCTCGGTGGACGAGGGCGGGTCGGAGTGGATGGTGATGTTGCCCTCGATCTTGAGCAATGTGGAAGCATCGATGAGGGACTTGGCCTGGGGGTAGATGGCGTAGGCGGAGTACGAGTCGGAGATGGAGGCGATGGGCTTGGCCTTCTTCTGCTTCTTGCCTTCGACCTTGGTGTCGTAGAACCTGATGTCTCCCTTGAGGATGGGCGGGCCGGAGCGCTCGTAGGGCGACTTCTTCTTCATCTCCTTCTGGGCCTTCTGGAACTCCTTCTCATCCGGCGGCGAGATGACGCACCAGCAGCGCCTCCAAGGAACGCCCGCGCCGAACCTGACGCGCACCCACTCTTCCGTCTTGTGCTTTGACCGGTCCATGACGATGTTGATGTTGTTGAGGGTCTTGCCCTTGCCGGCGATGAGGGCGCCGGTGTAGGCCTCCTGCAGGGTGGAGTGCTCGAACATGGCGAGGCGGATGCCGGCGGTCCACTGGATCAGGGAGTGGTGCGAGTTGAAGTGGAGGAGGTACCGGTTGCGGCCGGCGGTGGAGATGCTGAGGATGTTCTGCAGCGGCTGCTCGTCGTTCGTCCTCGTGGGCAGCGACTCGATCTGTAAGGGTAAGGTCAGTCGGGGGGGGGGGGGCCAAACAAGGTTGGAGCGGTTCTCGGGTGGCCCCGGTGGCGGGCGACGTACCATCTTGATGGAAGCGTCGGTGAGGTTAATGAACTTGGGCAGGACCTCGCCGTCCTGGCCGGCGGCGTCGAGCTCGGCGGCATCCCAAAGCGACAGGACGGTGCCGACGAGTTGGGCGAAGCACTCGGTCCAGGTGCGGTCGGGGTTAGGGCGGCCATCTAGAGATGCCAAGTCAGATCGAATGCACGACAGGGAGAAGGGGGGGGGAGGGTGGCAGCTGGGATGGGGTCGGGCGGACGCACGGGTGTTCTGGTCGTCGAGCTTCAGGAAGTAGCCCTCCTGGTACAGCTTGTTGCCATGGCTGTTGAGAAAGGTGAAGATGGGCTGCAGCTCCGGGATGGTGTCTTCGTTGATGTCCATGAGGGGCGGTTGGTAGGTCTGGACCATGGACAGCGGGCGGGAACTGTTGCGCTTGTGGCCGCGTGCTGGGCTTCCGGTATTTAAGGGTGAGCCGCTGACAGGCGAGGAAGCATAATCGGAGCGGGCGGGCGAGGTGGGTGTTGCGGGGCTCTGGGAGTAGTGGTGGGCGTACGAGGGGTTCGGCTGGGGATACGACACGGGCTCGGGACCTGGGATGGAGACGGGCGGTGGTGCGCCTGGCTTGCCGCTGAAGGCACCTTTGGAGTTGAAGTTGGTGTTGCCGTTGTTGGCGCTGGGGTTGGGGTTGGAAAAGGGAGAATCGTCGCGCGGGGGGGACGAGGTGGGCGAGGGTGATTTTGTGTCCCGTCCAGAAAACTGGGACATGAACGAGAGGACTAGAGAGGCGCGTGAGGAGTCAGTGTCCCGATCGATGTCTTGTCCAGTGCTGCTAGCCAGGTTGAGGAGAGGAGGTGAGGTAAGGCGTCGAGAGCTGCTAGCTTGGTTGCCCAAGGGCGCTGGAAGGGCCAAGCCGGCCAAGCATAAAGCGAGCAATTTGAACGACTGATGCAGGACATTGGGAAATGTCCAGTAATTGGCCGAGAGGGGCGGAGGGGGGGGAGGTGGAGCGGGGCGCAGAGGGAGGGACATGGAAGGGGAGATGGAAGGGGGAGGGTATTTGCTGCGTGTTGCAGGTGTCACCGCCGCGCTTGCGTGTCCACGTACGCAGTGCCTGGCAGGGAAGGAAGGAAGGGCAGGTGCAAGTGGGCTGCCCCCCCAAGGGGACGAGCACAGGTGCCTCCCGTTCGCTTCCAGCGCAGTCCACCCGCTGCAAATCCCGGGCGCCAGGGGGGGGTGGGGAGGGTCTCCCAGCGCATCGCAAGCCACGCCGACTGGCCCGGCCGGTACCTGAACCGACCGACCAGGCCAGGCGAGACACGACAGCCCAGGTAGGGGAGTGGTGCACATCAATCCCGGTGACGACACGACCGACGCATCGACACCCGACCTGACAGCCCCCCAGGCCGTGATCTGCGCGCGCCAGCCCGCCGGGACGTCCACAACCGCGCAACGACGGCGCTCGAACCTCAGCCAGCAGCAGAGCACCCGCCAGGGATGAGGCGCAGGGAAGGGAAGGCGAGGGACGGTGAAGGAATGTTGACTGAGGAGAGACACACCGGCCGAAGCACAAGCCAGGTCGGGCAGGGGAGGGAACGCAGGCAGGCCGGGCAGGCAGATGGATAGATAGACAAACGGAAATGAACATACCTCGATTGCGACCCATCGTGCCACGAGCTGCCCACGGCACCGGCCGGGGGGAGGAGTTCTCGACGATTCCTAGACGTAAACGTAGGGTAAACGAAACAACGTCGTGAGACGAGATGAGCGGGATGGCCGGTCGGAATGCGGCAGCGGCTGCGCGAGGCTGATCCGAGGAGGGCTGCGTTGGGCGGACGAATGTGTGGAAATAGGGAGGCGCATACGACGCTGATCGAAGTTGACGCTGACGCACAGCTAGGTCGAGAGACGGGCTGGAATGGAGAGTCTCGACAGGAATAGCCTGGGCGGCTGGCTGGGTGAGGGGCGAGGAGGGAAAAGATGGAGCCCGAAGGTCGTGGACAGACAGCTAGCAGAGAGAGAAAGGGAAAATAAAATAAAATAGTATGTCGACAGGTTTCCTACTGTCCCGACGTCAGGGGAGCGCCGGATGGAGGAGAGCTGAGTGTAAGTACTCGTTCTCTCACGGCCGAGCTCGAGCTCGAAACCCGGAAGAGAAGGGGGGACCAGGGCAGCACAGGCCCGGATGGACGACGTAATCGGTATGCTAAGGCTTGTCGCGAAGCGGTAGCAGTCTTGGCTCTGATGTCTTGGTCGTCGGTAGACGCGCAACAAGTGGCAGAGCAGACGGGACTAGTCGAGACTACTTGCTGGGGAAAAGTGGTCGATGAATGATGGGCGATGGAGTTCGCATGCGTCGCCCGTGTGGATGTGAGATGGGGGAATGAGGAAGAGAGGCCAGGAGGCTCCGGTCCGGTCCAGTTCGTCTCGTTTTCCTACTCTCTCGTTCTGAGGTCAATGGCGCTGCTGCCCTGCTTGCTGGGATGGCTGACCGGCGTGCCGCACGTCTTTATTGCCGCCCCGTTCGTCTGCCTCCCTTCGCTTTCGCTCTGCCGCCCGCGCTTCTTCTCCTCGGACGGACAGGCCGTGGAAAAGGCGACTGGATGGGGATGGATGGACCCGATGGGAAGTGACGTGCGGAACCACCGGACGATGCGGGTTGCGCGCGGCCGATAGCCTACCAACCCCGGCCTAGACCGAATCAGCACTCGCTCGCCTGCGCTGTTGCTGCGCTGCCGGGGGGCCGCCAGGTCAAGGTTTCCTTGGCCAGGGCTTGGTATGGGGATGGAATGAGGATCAAGGTACGGACAGGTAGGGAGAGCAGCTGTCGACCAGAGTACCTGTCGACCAGAGTACCTGTCGAACAAACGACAGCCTGTTGATCCGTTTGTTTGATCGTTCCGCCACGCGAAGCGAAGCCCTGGTCGATGACAACTGGCCACACACAGGCAGATCGACAGGCCTGTTTGTTCTCTACTGATCGTTCCGGTGGGCGGCCTGGCCAGGTCTCGACAGCGTCCTGTTCGGTGCTCGGGCTGATGGTTCTGCTTAGGAGCTCGGGTGCCCCATAGAGTCCGTTGCTGCCTACCGAGGAGGCTGGGTACGGGGGTTCACTAACCGCTGCCGGTCGTTGATGAATTGGGAAATGAATGAGGCTGGTCGTTCGTTTGTTCGGCCGCCCTCTTTTCTTGCTGGCGGCTTTTGTCGCTGGCAGGCAGTTGTCGAGTTGTCAAGAGACGTAGCGAAGCCCCCCTGGTGTGCTGGCAGTTCTGGCCAAGTTTCAACGGCACCCGGTTTGAGGACGGAGGGGCTGGATCGACGTGTCGGGTTTCTGCTTCACTGACGTCCCGTCCACAAGTACTGACCGCTAGGTTATATATGCCTTACAACGTCGGCGAGTCAAAGCCAGAGCCTCCGTCTGAGCCAGCAAGCACACACAAACGGACTGAACCGGGCCTCGCAAGAGACCAGACGCTCACTCGTCTCATCTTTTGGTCATGTCCGACCCCGACCTGACCAGATCCAGGGCCACACATTACGTGTCGACATCCATGCAAGAGGGCTTAGAGGTGTTCAGTCCCGCGTAAAGGGGGCGACGTCGACTCGCCTGTGGCCTCACTGAGCGGCAGGCACAACAACACCAGGGCACCCCCGTATTTGCCGGGCTCTTCCTGTCTGGCTGGCCTGGGCCCGCCTGACCGGGGAAAACTCGCGCAAGACATGTATGTCGACTCGACACACACCGGCACCGTGGAATGCCAACCACCTCGGCGGACGCAGCACCACCATACAGCGTCCGGCAAGACATCCACCGCCATCCAGGTGGGCAGTGCAGGTCCAAGTACTGTACGCTTTTGGGGTGCACCATGGTTGGGAACCCCCCCCGGCGCCCATCATTCCCCATCTCTCGTATTCCGAATTGCCCTGTCCCTTCGCCTGACGCAGGGTGAACTCCTCAGCTTGTTAGGTCAGTCAGGCCAAGCTAGGCCGGAGAAGTGACTTCGCAGCGGCGGCAGACGCCTGCTGAATGATGAGAACTCGTACCGGGCCAGTGGGCGTGATGGTAAGTGACTATTGGCTTCCCGCTGCCGCTTGAGGCGCGGTCGGCCTCTAGCCTCACCACGCATCCCCATGGCCACGGGTCCAGAGCTTTGGCAAAAAGGTGAGCCTGTGGTACCCCAATCTCTGCAAGTGGTATCGGGCGGCCCAGGGCGGACTCCTCGTGACCAGCTGTTCCCATCTCCTGCCACAGCAGTCTTCCGACGCTTCCGTCAGCCCAGCCCAGCCAGCCCAGACGAGCGGCCTGGCGTGTAGGGGTTCCATGGCAAGTCCTTCTGAAACAGCAAAGCCAGGGATCCAGTTCGAAGCAGCCTGCTTTTGCTGTGCATGTACAGGATTCGCCGTACAAGCGCTCGTCGAGCCGCCAGCTTGTTCCTCGCCATGTTCATGCTTCTTCCTCTCTCGTCCCTTCTCCACCAACGTCGCTGGCTGTCGCGACGGGTCTCAAGTTCTTGTGGGACTCACTCCAGGAGAAGAGGCCTCAGGGTCCTCACCTCCCCTGCCATGTATCCATCCGCCTGTACGTACCACCCGGACGTCGGCTGGGTTTGGCGCCCAAGCAGGTGGGTTCTTGGTCCTGGGGGGGCGGGGGGGACCGCTTTCGGCGTGTCCATCGACCCCGCGCCGGGAATTATTGACCTCTCCAGGCGTCTCGCCGGTGCCTCGAGGCCTGACGACTGGCCATCGTAGAGTCGGAGCTGGCCAAGATGGCATGGTCAGGTACGAGTGTGCAGCAAGCGTGAATCGCGCACGTGGCCTCATGCGGAGTTGCGCTGCCACTGCATCATCATTTCGGCCAACGCGAACTTGACGAGCACGCCTTTTTGGTACGGCATGCGGAATGCTGCCTGGACTCATCTCCCCCGTCAGGAAATCTGTACTCGTACATCAAACCCTCCCAGAGGCCTGTGTGCCCCTTGCGGCCTGACCAAGCCGCTGACATCGAAGACCTTGGGTGACACTAGAGTCGATAGGTTACGGCCGTCTCGGTGATCTCGAAGCGCTGACGTGATGTTTTCCTTGGCGCAGCTAGGGAAGATTCAGCTCGTAGCTCCCGGCCGCCGCCCCCTCCCCTCCCGCAGTCGTCCCTCGCCAGGGAAATGCAGGATCGGAGAAGGAGATGCCCATGCGCTCCACGAAAGGGATGAAATGGCACTTGTCAACCATCGTGATCGGATCCTGGAGCTACCGCGCAGATCGTGTGGGGTGGATTTTCACTGGATAGCCAAGATCCGGTCCCGCGCAGTTTGGGATACGTGTGTGCTCTGGTTGAAAAGGACCAGCACACTGCACTGCCTATGCGGCTCCAGACCAACCCTTCTCCCTCTCCTCTCTGACGTCACGTAGCCGTCCGGAAATCGAGTTTCATCTAGCTTGGCCTGCTGGGCGCGCTGCAATCCCACCCACCCCCCTCCATCATGAACTAGTAATCCGAGTAACCTGGCAAGCTTCTCTTGTTCCACTACCGGGCACCTAGCGCAGGCTCAGGCGGTGTGTTCGGCCCATCTACCCCTCGGTGTGTCAAGGTGACGTCGGAAACGGCAAAGTCAAGGCAGAGAAGTGAAGGAGACCAAGGTGGCTGTGGGTGGTTGGTGGCGGAGTAAGCCCAGCTAGGCTCAGCATAGTACAGACGACTGACGCCGCGGGACCTTCGCGCGTGAAACAAACCATTAAGGTTGTTAGCCGTGGGATTTAACTCTGGCATCCTGCAGAGGTGATGGCAACGGGTAACCGCCTCTCGATCGTGGCCCGATGGGCGGTAAATCTGCCGTGCCGATCGTAACGGCCGATCAATTGCCCAACCGGTGGGAAGGGCTGCCACGGAGCGACAGCCACGAAATTGCATTGTCGAAAAGCATGGTGCCAGGTCCAGATTTGTCGAGAATTGGACCCAGGCCTGATATCTCAACCAACAAGGGCGCGGTCAACTCCTTGGCCGACCGACACCTGTTGAGTGAGCTGACGATGAGACGGCGAGTCATCAATTCGAGTGAGAGCAGAGGCGGGTTTCCCCTGTAGTTTGCACTGGGTACCTAGCTGCGGGCCAGGCGACACGCTATCACGTGCAGCCACTTTAATTCCAGCACGGTCAGTGGAAGTTCGCGATTTCCCGGAAGCACCAGCGCACTCGTCAGCGCAAATGGGCCCTTGTGACCTCCCCTCACTCTGACCATCTCGTCCGCTCAATCGAGAACAACCACCCCCCCAAGGCACGTCACAAGACGGCAATCGACAGCAGGGCCCAACGATACGGGACTGTTGCGATCCAGCATCGCATCAGGCGCCGAATCCCCCTTTCGATTGTGGTGATGAGACCACCCAGTACGGCGTTGGCATATATTACTGTAGCTTCGCGGCGACTCCGACAGCCACCGAGACGTCGTGGTGCGCCAGACGTGGGCGAAAGCTTTGTCGACGACCAGACGCCTCGGTGCCGAGCAACACGGTCCGCAGATTCCAAGCCTTCCCTACCGATTCGAGACCGGCATCGCCCTCTTCGCAAAGCGGCCGCCACGACCTTTTCCGCCTCCTTTCCTTTCGCGACCCTCCAATTCCTTCTCCGATGCGCTGAGCACGCATGACCACAGCCGCGACCGCCGCGCGCGAGTCAATGGCGAGATCATCCTGGGGAAGACGAACGGAGATGACGCCGTCTACGCCAGCGACTATTTCATCTGCGCCAACGACGGCGTGGGCGCGTGGGCGACACGCCCGCGGGGACACGCAGGGTATGTCGAGATGCGGCTCTTTCTGCGCTCCCACTTCCTCCTTTCATCGTACTGACGAATCTGTCGTCAACAGCCTCTGGTCGCGACTCATTCTGCATTTCTGGGCCACGGCCGTGCGAGATGACTTGGCCAGGCTGCAGTCGGCCAGAGATCCGTATGAGCCCGATCCGATAGCGTACCTACAGCAAGCCTACGATAGCACCGTCAAGGCGACGGCTGAGCCGACGAACTGGCAGGGGACGACCACCGCCAGCGGTGCCCAGCTGCACTTCAAGACCGCGGAGGACGGGAAGACGACTCCCGTGGTGTACGTTACGAATCTGGGTGACTGCCAGGTTATGGTGCTGCGGCCCAAGGATGAGAAAGTGGTTTACAAGACGAAAGAGCAGTGGCACTGGTTCGACTGTCCGCGTCAGCTCGGCACCAACAGTCCCGATACGCCGGAGAAGAACGCGGTCTTGGACAAGGTGGATGTGCGCGTGGGCGACGTCATCCTTGCCATGAGCGATGGTGTCATTGACAACATGTGGGAGCACGAGATTGTCGACAACGTCCGGCACAGCCTGGAGAGGTGGGAGAGCGGCGAGGGCGGTAAAGTCGAGGGCGACAGGTCTGATGGTGCCAACGGAGGAATGAAGTTCGCAGCCGAAGAACTGGTGACCGCTGCCAAGGTCGTGGCCTTGGATCCGTTTGCAGAGAGTCCATTCATGGAACATGCGATCGACGAAGGCCTGGCCAGCACAGGAGGTTTGTCTACGATTCCCAAAAGCTCAAGCCTGGGCGGCTACTAACTGGACTGCAGGGAAGCTTGACGACATAAGTGTAGTGGCGGCACTCGTCACTAATAATGAAACATACCCCAAGACATGAGCAGCCCCGAGATATTGTGGAAGCATCTTTGGAGGGCAACGATAGGATGGCGTTTGGTTCATTTCATGTACAAATTCGGATGCTCAAAAGAGCGAACGCTTGCCTGTAAAACAACCAGGACAACGCAGGGGAGGCCACGCGCCACGCAGGCGGCTGCGATTTCATCACACTACGGATAGACTTCAATGGATCAATCAACTGGAAATTTTAATCGCAAGAATGACTGGCTGCATCTGTTTCAGTCTTGCCGTTCGTCTCGTGCCAACCTTCGTGAGAGGGGTCTTCTTGGAGGGGTTGCGAGTGGTCGTTATCCTTATCACGCATGCTTATCTTATCGCGCCAAAGAAAAAAAGTTCGCCTGGGCCGCCCCAACCTCGAAGACCCCCAGCGACAGTTCCGCTCGCAGCTCGGATCAAGCAAGACCACCACCTCAACCGTAACACACCGAGCGACCG
Source organism: Verticillium tricorpus MUCL 9792 (assembly GCA_000732205.1). Lineage (NCBI taxonomy): Eukaryota > Fungi > Ascomycota > Sordariomycetes > Glomerellales > Plectosphaerellaceae > Verticillium > Verticillium tricorpus. The sequence continues at coordinate 6,426,444 of JPET01000001.1, read as the reverse complement.
CAGGCCGCCCACACTCGCCCACGATGCGCGGAAAACGAAGCAAGCAGTATCGGAAGCTCATGACCCAGTACGCGCAGATCTGGGGCTTCCGCGAACCGTACCAATGCCTCATCGACGCCGAGATGGTGGTCGATTGCCACAAGTTCAAGTACGACCTGGTCGCCGGATTGAAGAGGACGCTGCACGGCGAGGTCAAGCCCAGTATGTTCACCCTGCGGGGACACCGCCCACGGTTTGCCGCACCCCGAGGCTAACCAGCGACCGCAGTGATATCGCAGTGCGAAATCCGCAAACTCTACGCACGCAAGGCCGAGCCCGAGATGGACGTCATCATCGAGTTCGCCAAGACCCTCGAGCGCCGACGCTGCGGCCACTTGCCTGAGGACTACCCGGAACCGCTGCCGACGAACGAGTGCTTCAAGGCCGTGGTGGACCCCAAGGGCAACAACGTCAACAAGCACAAGCTCGTGGTGGTCTGCCAGGACGACGAGGTGCGGCGCATGCTGCGGGCGATCCCCGGCGTGCCGCAGATCTACATCAAGCGCAGCGTCATGATCCTGGAGCCGATGGCGAGCGAGAGCGCCGAGATCAGAGCGAGGGAGGAGAAGAGCAAGTACAGGGCCGGGCTCAAGGGGTCTGCGCCGCCGGGCGCCAAGAGGAAGCGGGAGGCGGACGACGAGGGAGGGGCTGAGGGCGCGGGAGAGGGCACGAAGGGCGGCGATTCCGCGGACGCGAAGAAGAAGAAGAAGTCCTACGGCAGAAAGGAGCCCAACCCGCTGGCGGTCAAAAAGGCCAAGGACGCGAGCAAGAGCGGCAAGCAAGGCGCCGAGCCGGAGAAGAAGAAGCGCAAGAGGAAGCACAAGGCCCAGGCCGCTGAGGGGCAATCTGGCGAGGAGACGACAGCGACAGCAACAGCGACAACGCCGGCGGCGGAAGCGGAAGCGTGAGCAGCGTGAGGGGTCTCGTCTTGGTTGGCTTATTCTTTCGGTACGGCGTTCGTGGCATTTAGGGGTGGCTTTTATAGCCCGGAAAAGCTGTAAGATACCATGATGTTGAGCATGACCGACAACGTCCCTTGCGATGGACATCTCTCGTCTGCCTCCTCCTTGAGCCTTTTGAGGCCGAACTCGCTTGCGCATACCAGTCGGTCTGTCGTGTTCCCACGCCTGCATAAGCCCGATATTGGTATCCATTCCGAGCCATGCCCCCAATGGACAGCCGCAAGGTGGGCTCGGCTTCCCCACGTATCCCCACCGCCATGATGAGTGCCACAACACCCATTTCTTTTCATGAACAGTTTCGATAGCTCAGGGGTAGAGCAATCGGCTGCAGATTCCTCAGATCTGAGGAATTAGACTCCGATAGGTCAGGCGTTCAAATCGCCTTCGAAACTTTCGTTTTGTCGGCATTCCCTTTTTTTGCACTCTGGTGTCTCGGGCAAGCATGCACTCAGTCTGTAGTCTGGCGAGCCGTTGATCGAGTCAGAGGACAGCTCTTGGGCGAGCGCTACCTCCCATTGCAACATACCAGTCAGGTCAGTGCTCCTTCTTAGGCTTAGGGCGTGGCATCGCTGGCACCGGGGGGGAACTGTGCTGGGGCCCCACTTACATGTGGAAGTCACCGGTAACAGGGTGACGGGGGAGTGATCGCCATTCATAATTACTGATTTTACGCGTGGCCCAGCACTCTGACAGTGGGTGAGGTGCTCCCAGCGACAGGGGTCTTCCAAATGCGGTGGGCAGAGGCAATCACATCCCACCTCCTAACCTCTGTTCCATCATTCTTTCAACAGGTCCAGGATCACGATCCTCGACTCCCACACGTTTACCCCGGGACCCCTCGCGACACGCCAGAGCAGAGCTACCTCACCTGTCACCGTCGCACGCCAGCGGGAGCTCCAAGATAAGCGACACGCGGCCCGACCGCCGACAGTCCCGTCCTACCTACCACAACTGCCCCCCAAACCTCCGCCCCGAAGCCTCTTCGACGAGAAGCACGGCCTCGCTCCACGCTTCTCTTCCATTCCTGGGGCCCCTCAGCTGTGAAGACGGTCACCACCTTCCAACATGGCGGGCCCTGCCGATTCCGACAACACGGCCTCGCCCAAGCCGACCGCTGAGGACCAGCCGAATGGTGTCCAGTCCGACAAGGTCGCCCAGACGGCCTCCAAGCCTCCCCACGCACCTCCTGCAGCAGCCGAGCCGGTCGAGCTCGACGACTTTGGCCTGCCCATCAGGAAATGGGTCCCGCCGCCCGAGCTCCCCGAAGAAAAGATCGACGATGCAACTCCGACGAAGCCGCAGGAGTCTGCGACACTGCCAAATGGCGAGGACGAACCAAAGATTTCTCCCACAAAGACAGACACAGCAGCCAAACCCAACGCAGACGTCTCGGATGATGACGACGACTTCAAGGACGCAACATCGAGGGCTGCGACACCGCCACCGCAAGTCGCTGTCAAGGAGGTTGGGCCCGAGACGCAGGACGCCACTCTAGCACCTCCTAGCGACGACAACCCTGTTGCTGGCGGTGGCATTACCAAGGCAGAGAGCTCGGCTGGTTCGGATGGCCGGCCCCCCTCATCGCCTGCTAGAGAAGACGAGAACACCAAAGAAGCTGAGGCAGTCCCGGTAGCCCAGGATGCCAAAACTTCTACCACAGAGGCTGCAGGAGCGAAAGCCACACCGGCCGCTCGGGATGCTGCAGCTCCTGCGACAGAGACCACCGAATCGAAAGCCGTGCCGGAAGCACAAGGTACCGCATCCGCCGCACCAGACGCAGCGCCGTCCGCACCTACGTCGGCTCAGCACGCCCGGAATGTCAGCACTTCCGGGGCCGGAAAGGAACACACGAGGAACATAAGCGCAGCGGGTGCTGATATAGGAGAGTTCTCGCACCACCAGGCGACGACGAAGGAAGATGAAAAGAAGGACGATGACGACGGCGACTGGCAAGAGATGCCAGCCTACGCGCCCTACGACATATACGACGAAGACAACAAGTTAGTCGCCAAGGAGCACACGGAGGAGGAGGAAGCGAACGAGGCCTACGGCTATGGTGGTCTCGGCGGTGCCGGCAAAGGCTACACTCGAGTCATTATGGATGATGACGCCGAGTCCGCCACGAGTATGGATGACAACACGAAGTATCTTTTCAAAGACGTTCACGGCACGAGCTTGGCGGAGGATCAAGAAGAACAGCGCGATGCCGTCTCTCAAATGGAGGCTACCAAAGACCTCCTCACTGAAGGACAGCGAGTGGCCTACGTCGGTTTGATCCGCATCGAGATCTTCCAGCTCGTCAAGGCTGCTGAGTCTATCGAGAAAACCAGGAGCTCCAAGAAGTGGGTGACGACGGGCGCAGAGGCAACCAAGATGTGGGGCCAGAAGATGATGATCCGGCTTTACGCCCACATGGACATCAGTGCCGCTGAACAAGTCATGGTCGAACAGTTGGCTGACCACGGTGTCATCCCATCTGATCTGACGCCTATTCTGATGACGAATGCGCGGGTCAAGAACCCCATGGCCGAGGAGAAGGGAAGCACGGCCTCGACACCTGCCGATCCGAACCGGAGCTCCATGTCGCTGTCCACTCCAAAGGATAACAATCGTGATTCGACGTCACCGACAAGCCCGAGGAGTCCTGCGCCGCCGGCATCGCCGGTCCCACCAGAGGAGGAACTGGCCGCGGAACCCCCGCCACCCTACGAAGCTCACCCTGAAGGCGAGATGCCCGACGTGAAGATGCCTTCACAGCTACCCTCGAGCCAAAACCTCGAGATCGATCTGCGGTGGACAGTTCTGTGCGATCTATTCCTCATCTTGATCGCCGACTCCACATATGACGCCCGGTCCCGAGTCTTGCTGGAGCGCGTTGGCAAGAGCCTGGAGATCGACTGGCTCGACATTCGCAAGTTCGAAAAACGAGTGACGGACGCACTCGAGATGCAGCAGCAGGCCGAGAAGGAGAACTGGAACGAGGGCGAGCACATGGAAACGCGTAGGAAGAATGCTCTGAAGAGGCGGTACGCCATGATGGGCCTGGCAACGGTGGGCGGTGGTTTGGTCATCGGCCTGTCCGCCGGTCTGCTCGCCCCCCTCATTGGAGCTGGCCTCGCCGCTGGTTTCACGACTATCGGAATTAGTGGTACCACTGCCTTCCTCGGCGGCGCTGGCGGCGCCGCCATCATCACGACGGCCGCGGCCAGTTCAGGTAGTGTCGTCGGCGTTCGTGCCGCCAACCGGAGAACGGGCGCCGTCAAGACGTTTGAGTACCGCCCGCTTCACAACAACAAGCGTGTCAACCTAATTGTCACTATTTCTGGCTGGATGACAGGTAAAGTGGACGATGTCCGCTTGCCGTTCAGCACTGTCGATCCCATCATGGGCGACCTCTACTCGGTGCTATGGGAACCCGAGATGCTGAGGAGTACTGGTGACACCATCAACATCCTTGCCACCGAGGTCAGTCAATGCGCACGTCTGAGTCGAGTCCGTATGCTAACACGACGCAGGCTCTCACCCAAGGTGTGCAGCAGGTTCTTGCGAGTACTCTGCTGATGGGTCTCATGTCTGCACTGCAGCTGCCGGTTATCCTCACGAAGCTAGCCTACCTGATTGACAACCCGTGGGCTGTGTCTCTCGACAGAGCCACGGCTGCAGGTCTGATCCTGGCGGATTCCCTGATCGACAGAAACCTGGGAACCCGGCCAGTCACACTGGTCGGGTACTCGATCGGCGCCCGTGTCATCTTCTCCTGTCTCCAGGAGCTAGCTCGACGAGGCGCGTACGGCCTGGTGCAGAACGTCTACATGTTCGGATCGCCCGTCATTGTGAAGAAGGACGAGTTCCTCCGCGCGAGGACCGTCGTGCCGGGCCGGTTCGTCAACGGCTACAACCGCAACGACTGGATCCTGGGCTACCTGTTTCGACTCACAAACGGCGGTATCCGGCGCGTGGCCGGGCTGGCGCCTGTGGACGACTGCCCTTGGTGCGAGAATGTGGACGTCACAGACCTGGTCAAGGGCCACATGGATTACCGCAAGATGATGCCCCGCCTGCTGAGAGAGTGCGGCTGGCTCGTGGAGAGCGACGAGTTCACGGAAATCGAGGATCCGGACCCGGAGAACCACGAAAAGAGACAGCGCGAGCTGATCAACGAGATCGAGGAGGCTCGCAGAGAGCTCGAGAAGGAGGGACAGCAGGCTAAGAAGAGCAGGTTCTCCATATTCGGGCGCAAGAAGAAGATGGAGAAGGCCAACTGGGAGATTTACGAGGATTCGGCCAAGGCGGGATCGGCATCCAAGACGGAAGACGAGAACAAAGATGGGCTGGAGGGCAACAACCACGGGGTCTTGTTCGACGTCGACGCCATACGGGCTGAGCTGGCCAGAGACGAGATGCAAGTGACGGAGCTCAAGTCGACGCTGCCACCGATGAAGCTCGACCTCAACGCGATGCCGAATCCCAGGGACAGCTTCCGGGGCACCAAGAGCGCCGACGCGTCGACGCTCAGCCTCCGGCCGTCACACGACACGCGACGCATCTCAGAGGAGCCATCGCCCATCGGCTCGAGCCGCGGCCGGATCGCATCACCATACTATACAGAGCCAGACCCGTACCGGGAGGACGAAGTGTCGATGACGTTTGACACGTCTTTCGATGACCCCCCGCCGCGGCCGGCGCCCCCGCCGAAGGATGACCCCGCGCCGGCGAGGCCGGAGATGAAGTCTGCGCAGACGGTGCCTAACATGACGCTGCGAGACCCGTGGGGCGACCCAGACGACGACGACTTCGGCAAGGAGAAGGAGATGACCATGACGTTTGCGTAAGCAGCCTCTCCGTGCCGTGGGACGCGGGGGGGCGACGCGCCTGTTCAGTACACAGCTGGGAACGATACGTACACAATGACGGCTTCGCCTCACCTATTTGTAATGTTTTGCGCTGGACGGCGTTATTTGGTGGCTGCTGATGGGGTAGAGAGAAAGAAGGTCAGGGGCATGCATGCCTGCCTGCGACGGCGGTTCGAACGTGACTCGAGAAGAGGCGTCGAACTCTGTAACTATATTCGAGCGAGTAATGAGACGATCTACAGAAGCCGAATTGGCAGCACGAGCAAGTCGTTTGACGAAAGCGGTGTCGGGCCGTCCGATTCGGCCGGTCACATCTGGTCGGCACTGGGGGCGAGAAGCAGCTTATGAAGAGGTAGGGTTCTGATGTGCAGTGGACGCGGTCGGTGACGGAGGAGGTGTTTCAAGGTGCCGGCGATCAGAGAGAGCTGGCGGGCCATTGGCTGCGGCGGTTTGGGGGCCGCAGAGCCATGTGCTCCGCGGCTTCTCCAGGCGGGCGCATGCCCCCTGTGCTGACGCCGAGGGTATTCTGGCGCTTCCGCCTGTGGCTCGCTTCAGGGTTGGTGATGCCAAGGCAGGTAGGTAGGTACCTAGGTAGATAGGGAAAGGCCAGGTATAAGGGGATAATACGCAAGAAATGAGAACCAAGGGCCATTCATTGAAGCTCAACAGTCTTGCAAACGAAGAGACGGACGATGAGCACAGTCCATACGGACCCGACTCAAAGAATCCCATACAAACAAATCTTGACTGAAGTTCCAAAGACCAAAGAGCCGACGTCGAAGGATGGAAGGCGGATCAGCCGCAGGGGCGCTAGGGGGGGGATCACGGCCGAATGTGGGTTAGGTGGTGACACGAATAGCGACACTGGCAGCACCGCCCCATCCTGCTGACGGGAAGGGGGGGCCTGAGTGGAACGGTAGGTGGATCCCGGACAGCCCTGCGGCGGGGCAGTTGCTTGTTGGCCGTTGAGCTTGTTGGCGTATCGCTGGGGTGGTCCTTCCCACGGTAAGATACCTTGCTTTGCCTTCAGGAAGCTTCGAGGGAAGCGCCTGCCTTGCTGCTTTGTACTCTGGCATCAGAGAAGCTGGAGGGCTGGTCCTATGTCACTGATCCTGTGTCACTAAGGTACTTTATCTTTGGACAGAGGCTGGGTCATGCTACAGAGCACGATGCGTTGGCCGTTGGCTTGAGCCAGACAGGAGGACCCCTGGATTCGGGATGCTAGCGAGCGGGTCCGCTAACAATTCAGCATCCAGCGCCAGCACGCAGGGGTCTCGCAACATGTCACCTCTAACGGCTCTCACCTCTGAACCCAACACCAACGGCCCAGCGTGCGAGAGCCCGTGGCGGGGCAGCGGGAGACTGCTTTCTGCTCATTTCGTTCTTTCAGCTGCCTCAGATATACATTTGCTCGGTTTGCCCGTCAGAGACAAACCGACCCTACTGCCACAACCGAGCAAACACCGGCACGCTCCACCACGAGCGAGACATCGCAACTCAACCTTGGCTGCATATATCATACTGGCTGCTGCAAGCCCGCCAACCCTTCGCGAGCCGTGCAGATCTGGGCTTTTCAAAGTACGTACGTCCTCGCCAATCCCATCCCACACCCTGCCGCACTCCTGTAACCCCCTACCTCACTTTATGTCGGACCGGCTGAAGGCTGTGGCACGGCACTCCCTTACTATCCACAATCGCAAACCCGTTGCGTCCTAGGTTGGCTGACAGCCCCCCAGGCGCAGCACTCTAGCTCCCGCCCACCGCCCAGCCTGACCACATCCCGGTTCGGGCTCTCTTATTCTTGTCTCCTCCAGTCATCCCACTTCTCCTCTCCCCTCCATCTCTTGTGCTCCCCAGACGAACCCTCTCGGAGAAGCGTTTGGCTGCCAGCATTGCTTCTTCCCCTTCCGCACCTCTCCATCGCACCGAACCATCGACATACGACTCGCTGAGAAAGTGGTGGGCGGTCTGGCAGCGATCGTGGACACCATCGAGCCGGGCAACACAATCGCCCACAATGGCAGGTATCGTCGTGAACAGCGGGATCGAGGAATTGGAACCCCATATCGCAAGCCCAGCAGGGAGCTCTGCCAACGAGGCGGCCACCCTCGTCCCGCAGTCCCCCTTCACGTCATCCATCCAGACGTCTGCGAAGCCCACGACAACGGCGGCCTCGAGCGCACAACCCACCGGCGAGCAAGCCGCCATCGAGTGGAAGAACGACTGGAATGACGACTACCAAGATCACGTCTTCACCGCCACTGGTCGCGGCGAAGCCTATCACACGATCAACAGGCTGCTCGCGAGCAAGCTGGTCTTGACGCGGGGCGAGTGGACTGTCATACGGGATGGAGATGAAGTCCTTCTCACCGATCAGGAGCTTGAACAGAATGAGCAGCCGCCCACAGCCGGCGGCCGTGGGTTTCAGGCTCGCCAGGACATGACGCCTCGGCTTGACGGTGAGCAATCTCGCATCTCTACCTGTTGACTTACTGCCAGATGAACTGACCGTATCCGAGTGAACGCAAACGTGACGGTGATCCCCCTAAGCTACCTGACCAGCCAGCCAGACGACTACGGCAGGGACATGTTCCTGAACCTGACATGGGAATATGACGGTCAGACGGGCTGGAGCAAGTCCGGCGTCTTCACCGTCGCGGCCGCGGGTCTTGAGTCGTTGGAGCGCGACGCCATGCGGAGCCGAGACCCGAGGGATTTCGTTTCCAAGGAGGGACTCCCGAACGCCGTCTCGAGCGTCTTTGGTGGTGCTAACGTCAGTCCTACACTACCCTCGGGCGTTCGCACTCCCGGGGTAACCTTGAACCCATCCGCAACCGTCGTCTCGTCTTCTGATGATATCGATTCAGATGACAGCAGCGACGGGGGTGGCGGGCTTTCCATTGGCGCCAAAGCTGGCATCGGTGTCGGTGCTGGCCTCGTTGGCCTCGCCCTCATCGGCGCTCTCGTCTGGTTCTTCTGCCTGCGCAACCGGCGCAAGAACAAGGACCACGTCAGCGACACGCCATACGGCGCCGACGGCCACGCCTCCGACTACATGGTTAACAAGGAGACCACCGCTGCCCACGTCACCGAATCACCTCACTCGCCATACTCAGACGACAGCCTCGCTCAGCAGCAGTACCAGCACCAGGCGACTGGTCACCCGGCGCACGAGGCTACCTCGCTCGTCGGCGGGGCGGCGGCGGTCGCCACGTCTGGGCACGGCCACGACCATCAGAGTGACGGGCAGGACCGCGGGCTCACTGAGGCGACACCTCTCGCGGCGCCGATACCGCGCAGCGGGTCGCAACAGCAACAGCACGAGTCAACAAGGGCGGGCTCGCGATCCGAGACGCCACAAGGCGTGAACTCAAACGTGTCGCACCTCATCGAGGATGGCATGACAGAGGACGAGATCCGGCGGTTGGAGGACGAGGAGCGGCAGCTGGACGCGGCGATCGAGCAGCACGGGCACAGCCGGCGCGGGGCGTGAGTGCAGACGATTGTGTGTATGACTTTGGCGGCGTTCTGGCTTACTCTGGGGGGCTCGATGTGCCGATTGGTTGCAGAACACGTAGGGTACGAGGATGTCGGATACCAGCATGATTGTAATGAGGAGTTTCGGCCTGTGACTGTGAGCTGTCTGTCACCAAACATCAACCTCGTCGTGTTGGTGAGTCCCGACGACGCGCGGATGATAAGTAAAACGGCCAGCGCAAACGGACCGGCCATCGTGATGAACCATTGAACCATGTCTTCGCGTACACGCCTTCCTAGTATACAGCGGGTATTGACGCTCCCAAGAGACCCCTCTTTGCGACCTCGTCTTTCCGTTCTGACGAACCTGTTCCCCTGACTTTTGACTGTCGTGAACCACACCACGGGCGGCGCTTTGCTGCCGCCATGCCCCCTTCCGAGTCGTATGCCGGTTCCGCCGCTCACCCGCGGCTGAAGTACCGCCCCACCACGTTGCTGGCCAGGCTGCTCGCCAGGCCGCCGCCGTACAGCGCGCTGCCGGCCATATTGGACGCGTGGCTGAACTTGTCGCAGCGCGAGAAGGCGAGCGTGTTCATGATGGTGAGGACGAGAGCGATGACTGCGGCTGTCAGCACTCGGAGCGACGCACTGAGATGCAGGGGGGTCAAGGGGCCCGGAAAGGAGCCAGGGGGGGAGGGGACGGGGGTGACGTACTGACGAGCGGCAGCCACAACTGCAGCCGCACGAGCGCGAAGACGGCGAGGAGCACCCACAGCACGGGCTGGACGTAGAGGGCCAGCCAGAAGAAGCGGCTGTCGGTCGGGTTGATCGTCTTGGTGCCGGGCTCGGAGCTCTCGAAGACCCATTTGGAGTCGCCGGACTGGGGGTCGACCTCGTTCCACCAGCGCAGGCCGACGAGGCGGCGGCCGGCGATGTTCTTGAGGTAGTAGAAGTCCGCGGCGAGGAGGAGGATGGTGATGATGAAGATCATGATCCTTCGCACGCGTGTCAGCGCCCGGGGAGGGGGACCACAGGCAAGGGAGGGGAGGGGGGGAAGAGGTTGCGTACATGCTCTTGATGATCCAGAGGCCGAGGAAGTAGACGAGGACGCTTGCTTTGGGGCCGTTAGCTGGGTTCGTCTGAGCGGTCGCACGGCGGCGGAGTCGTTACATATCCGGAAGCCGAGGAAGGTGAGCAGCGTGATGGGGTGGGAGCTCAGTCGCCAGCTCAGCGACCCTTCGACGGGCGCCTGCGGCGCATTCTGGCTCTCCATGGCGTGGCGGACGGTGGGTGGTGCTCGACTTCGGCACGCGGCGTCTTGCGTTCGTGTCCTGTTATCTCGAAATGGCGGTGGGAAGGCCCCGTCTTCGATGTCGTCGGTGGTCGATCGTCGGGTCGCGTGGTGGAGGCAGCAGTTTGTCGCGTTGGGGGTTGAATAGCTTCGCGCGAGACAGCTCTCTGGGCGCCGAAAGTGATAGCTGTTCGTAAAAGGGAGACTGACGGGTTGTTCCGAGGCGGACCAGGGGACTGTTGAACGGTCGGCTGAACTCCGGTAGAGTGACACAGGTACCCTGGCCTGTGCCCTTACGTCATCATGGGCAAGACGCCGACTTCGACTGCTCGGCCACTGTGGGCAGCTCGACCAACGCCGTGCAGCGCCGGGTTCTGCGAGCTTCATAGCCGAGCTTGGGGATCTAAGTGAGGTCTGGGGTCTATACAATACTGTCATGCACTCTTGAAGCCTACACCTTGATTTGAAGCGAACAAGACCATTTTGCCATTTTTTTGTCCCAGGTTAAACACGACCTCCCTTTCCATACCCTCTCTACTGCCCCTCGGCCCCTCTCATCATGGCGCTCGCAGCACGATCACCCTCCATCCTGCGCAGGGCCCTCCTCTACGGTACACGCCCTCATGCCTTTACCTCTGCATATTCACTAATACCTACAGTCCCATCGTCATCGGAAAAGATGCTCAACAAGTCACTGGGTCTGACGGCGGACAATGTAACATACGACCTTGAGGACTCCGTGACGCCAGCCCGTAAACCAGACGCCCGCAAGCAGCTACGCTCTTTTCTCTCTAACCAGACTTCCCGTCCCGCATCCATATCCGAGCTGGCGATCCGTATTAATGCCGTGGAAACCTCATTCGCGCTCGACGACCTTACCACCCTCGCCCCGCTAGCCAATGTCGATGCCGTGGTCGTGCCCAAGGTCGACTCTGCAGCTGACCTGACCTTCGTTACCGATGTCCTGCGCCATGTCGCCCCCGAAAGACATGCTGAAGGCTCGACGAATCCTATCAAAATCGTAGCCTTGGTCGAGTCCGCACGGTCGGTGATGAACCTGAAGGAGATATGCAACGCCTCGCCATACCTGAGCGGCCTCATCTTCGCAGCCGAGGACTTCGCCAAAGACCTATCCATCACCAGATCACCGTCTCTGAGCGAATTCCTGTACGCCAGGTCCGCCATTGTGACTGCAGCACGGGCGGCTGGCCTGCCCAGTACCATCGACCTGGTCTGTACCTCGTTCCGGGGCGACGCAGGGCTCCAGAGACTCGAAGAAGAATGCAGAGGCGGCAAGGCCATGGGATTCAACGGAAAACAATGCATTCATCCAACGCAGGTTGAGCTGGTGCAAAAACTATTCGCACCGGCGGAAAAGGAGCTGGAGTGGGCGGTTCGCGTCACCATTGCTGATGAGAAGGCCAGCGCTTCGGGGCGGGGTGCCTGGACGCTGGACGGCATGATGATTGATGCGCCGGTGTCCGCCAAGGCCCGATCTGTGATACAGAAAGCGGAACAATGTAGGATGGATGTCGAGAGTGTGCGTGCAAAGTGGCAAGGCCAGGAGCCGGAGTAAGCTTGTCTCAGATAAAGTGATTCGGCCGCCAGAATGCGGACATTCGTTCAGCTTCTTCGTCTGCTTCGACTGCGTAAGACGTGTGCCCGGGGTGTTTCGATACGTTGTTCTTCCATCGGGGTTTTGTGTCCGCGGAGAACGCTGGCCATGCTTCCATCCTCCTCCTCGAGCTCTCATTTGGCGCCCTGCCGCGCATCGTGATGTGGGCTGGCGGCTCAGCTGCTGTTAACATCCACGCATCTTCCGTCAGATAAGAAGGCTGTGCTACTTCCGGAATATTCGCCCAACTGCGTTCTTGGTAGACTTGGTGCTGCAAACGCATTGTGGCTTCGTCTTGGAGAACTTCCCGCTCGATACGATATATGAAATCGCTGATGCTTTCTTTTGCGGCTTGACCATCCACGCTATCCACAAGCTCGCAGGGAGAGGAGCGCCGCGAAGGCAGTAGCCATTCCCTACCAGCATTGAACTCATGACGTAGGTGATGTCGGTGGTGTGAAGAGCCTGTTTGTTGTGTAACGGCATTGAAATGACATGGGCTTGCACATCTTTCAGCCGTCCCGAGATGATCACGCTCTGCATTGACTTGGGTCTCCTGATCAGCTGGTGGGTCAGCCACAGATATAGCATTGCAATCGTTCAGTGCGTAGGGTAAATCTGATTCGGTTGCTGATTTTGCATAAGCTGTATGTGGTCTCTGAAGTTCGCCACTTTCGAAGATAAGTAGCTGGCCCGTAGGCTTCTCTTCGGGTGACTTGAGGCGTTGTGATTTCTGTAATGCTGCTGGCGCGTCTGTCAATTGGGGCTTACGGGTAGGTGGCTCAAGATAGACCTTCTTGGCAATACCATCTCGAGATAGAGGATCGGTTTGATTCTCTTCACCTTCCGCAAACTTGACACTGTCGTCATTTCCGACGTTGCGCGATCGACATTGGGCCTCTTGGGGGCAGTTGGAGTCGGTAGTATGTTCCTTTGGTGCTGTGTTGCACTCGCCGATCTGCTCATGGGCTATGACATCGAGAGCAGTGATACCCTGGTCGATGGAATCCTCTCGCGCTGTAACGCCCTTGTCTCTGTATATCACCACGACGGTCTTCGTCGAAGCCACTGGGTGCTTTTTTGTCTGACCATTGTTATGGCCTGGAGTCGAAGACCCTGCCCGAAGAGTATGATGTCCATGCATCAAGTGTGTGTCCTCATGGAGCTCTGAAGTATGGCGATCCTCTTGTTCCAAACCGGTACCCTGCAATATGCCTGTTCGTCGCAAAGCCTGCCGAATTTCTTGAGGCGTTGGGCTTTTTTGCCCACAATGCTGTTCTTGCTGTGTCTGTTTGCTCAAGTGCTTCCATTGGGATTTGTCGCTCGGCGACCAGCTACAATGCGACGTGGAACGGCTTCGGGTTGTCCGATCGTCTCGAACACGTCTATTTGGTGGCGATGCTTCGGGACTCCCTTGATTGACATGATCTCTTCGCTTCTGGTCAGATACGTGTCTCGGTCGAGGTTCGTCACTGCTCTCCCTGCCGTGGAAATCCCGACCTTCTTCTTCCTTACCGGGCCGCTTGAAGAAGTCGGCTGACCCCTCTGATTCATTCTCCTGCTTCTTGCTGCATTTATATTGTGACCGTGCGGATGGGTTTTTCGTCGGCTTGGGGCGCTCTGATCGGGATGCTATGTCCAGAGAGCTATGGCCGAGATCTTGCACTGCCATATGTCAAAAGGATGTCAAGAATGTTCAGTCTGTGAAATGGTCATACTATGCCTATGGCCGAGACGACCGTTCTGAAATAAACCAGGAGTTTCTGTTGGCTGCAGCTAAGTTCAGTTAACTTCACCATGAGTTTATTAACGGAGAGGCAACCACACTGTTACCCGGCTGTTGTGGACTGCTTCCGGAGCGAAATTCTCCATGACATCCCGTGATGCCAGTAAGAACTTCTTGCTCGTTTCTTTGCGCCGACTCGGACGGCTGGCTTTTACATGATTACGCTTCCGGGCCAGGGTTTCGACTGATGCCCGGGTGTCGTACTTGTCTTCCCTCGTCTTTCGCCTAAGTCGTCTTTCAAACACAGGTGGTGTTGGACGGGCACTTTCGACAGACTCGATGGCAACGTTGGCATCGAGTCGACTGTAAACTGGTGTGTCATTGTCGTCCGCCGAGACAGGGTCATCGTTAGACCATGGGCGCTTATTGCCCCGACTGGGTGCTTTCTTGTTGTCGGCAGGCGGGGTACTGTGTGATAGCCGCGGAGCTACAGTCTTCATGCCATCATCGGGGTGATCCTGCGTTTGAGCGACACCTAACTTGAGTGAGCGACCGCCGATGCGCCCTAACCAAGCATTAACGAAATCGTGGCCATTAACTGGACTGTAGTCGGCTTTGCGAGATAATATTTCTGATGTAACCAACGGGTTTTGGCGGTGATGGCTGCCGTGCGTGAGCCTTTGATGATCAGAATGACGGCGCTTCTTCGACTTGTCGTGATGCGATCGCTGACGCTCCATGGCGCGAGGATTGCCTCCTATTCACTGTATCGAGGAGCCAGACAACGAAACCGGACTCCGGTTGTATTCCCAACAGCAAAGAAGGATGAATGACAGTGTTTGGACGAAAAGAAGTGGATGTCGACCACTTGATTTGGACGGACGTTGTGATTGCTTCAACTCGTTCGGGCATCGTCTTCGGTCAAAAGAGGCAAGGCCACTTGACCTACATCGATCCTGAGGTCTGAGGCTATGCAGGTGGTCCCTGAAGCTCACGCCTACCCCCTCCCCCTTCCGATTGTTCAGATCCGAAAAGGTAGCATCGAAGGCAAATGATGACAAGATCAGGCTGGGGTCAATTATATTCTCTTCCAGTCTCGCGGGCGCACCGTCTCGGACCAAGCTTGGTCCGAGACGAAGCTTTCTCCTAGGGCCGCGAGAAGTTCGGTGAAGTCCTCACTGTCATCTTCGTCCTTGTCTTTCTCTCCTCATCCTTGGGTCGCCCGCCATCTGACAGTGAAACCTCCTGATTCTAGAGATCAATGTGAGTCCCCACTCGGATTTTGAAGAAACAAACCCTCCATCATCTTTGTAGTAACCATGTGCACGCTCTTGCACCTTCAAGCGATGAGTCTCGGTATGTTGGGGTGCTCCAGAAAAAGCAACAGAGCAAGTACAGATGTGTTTCACCAGGCAGAGCGGAGGTGCGTTCCCCTGCACTATCGTCACCCACGTAGGCAGGCAAGATAGTCGGGAAGGAGTCACCGTTGAAAGCTTTGAGGAAGGGGCAACCTACCTACCTGGCCATCTGGCGTCTCCTGTGTGGCTAACATACCTATCCAAGAGGTATACATCCATGGTGTCTCGATGACTTTCTTCGTAGGGAGGCACATAATTGTTGTGGCCACCAAGGTAGGGTTTGGGTTGGTATGACTCTACGCCGACCTCCGCACTGCCTATATCTTTTTGAATTTGTTGACTTCCATCTTTGCTCAGCCAATTCGCCACAATTCGACTGAAGATGCTTTCATATGTGTACATCAACGGCTACCCCGGGGTCGGCAAGCTCACCATAGCAAAGGAGTTGGAGAAGTTGATTCCTGGGTCCAAAGTCTACGATAACCACCTGATGATCGATGGCATCGCTCCCATGGTCGACCGCTCATCACCACATTACCAGGAGCTGCGTACAATGGCCAGGAAATTCTACCTCGGGATTATATCCACGCACGAGGCCACCGATGGTGCGACTTGGATCTTCACGGATTCACGAGAATCGACTGCCGACGGCAGCGCGGCGGCGCAAGACTACAGAGACGCTGCTGCAAAACGCAGCATTGGCTTCGTCTCTGTCGTTTTGCACTGCAGCACGGAGGAAAACGAAAAGAGACTCGTCGGCAAAGGACGCGGCGGCGATGCGAATACGAAGCTCACAGATCGTGTTATCCTGCGAGACATCCGTCAAAACGAAGACCTCCATCGATTTGGAGGAGCGAGCGAGCTGGAGCTAGACGTTACGAGTCTGCAGCCGAGTGCAGCAGCCAAAATTATACGAGAGCATGTTGAGAGGGTGATCGCTCAGCGCGACACTCAGAGTTGATTCCCTCCTTCGCTGGCTCGTTCAACAAGTCCCATCCAGTAAGCACAACATGTCGTCGTCGCCAACCAGATGAACTTGACAGTTGCGCGACGCCTGTCAGCCGATCTTGCCGGTTGATCAATCTCAGACATGGGACCAGACTGACGTGCGGCATCTACAGATGACCGGGACATCCACGGAACACAAGGCGTGTCGGTTCTCCAGATCGTTGCTATTTTTGAGCGGTGGATCCACCCACCAGGAAGCGAGTGTCGCGATGGCAGTTTGGCATGTCTTGACATGTCGCCGTTAAGCCTCGAGCTTTGACTCCCGCCCGCAAAGTAAAGGGAAAGCGTTTCACCGTAACGCTTGCGGCTGCATGGCCGAAGTAAACCAACCGGCACTGGACAGGGAGGTGTACGAAGGGCACAGCGGGGAGTGATAAGGGATGGCGTTATGCACAATGTTACGAGGTTGGCGTGCGCAACAGCTTGCGTGGCATGCCGAAGTCATGCCTTGGGTGTGGGCGCGAGGGGCAATGAGCCGGGTATAGGTGTTGCTGTCGTCGTCCTCGCCGTCGCGTCCTGGTCGGCACACGGCAGCCGTCTTTGAATATGCCCCAGACGGAGCAAGACCCAGAAGCTTGGGTCAAGTGTGCGGGTGGTCGGGATGTGGGATGTCGGAGTCAAGATCAGCCAAGAAACCCAAGTTGCTCTCCAGGGTCGCATCGGCTCTGATCACGCACGTGCCTGCGCCAAATGGATCCACGCCCCCTCCCTCACCGGGCCCCTGTCCTGGTCTGTCCTTTTGCTTTGAGCTTGTGCTGGCATGTTCGTCACTCTCGTCGACCGGCCGGTTGGTCGGTGGTACTCTTGCTCGCGCTGTTGAGACGTGCTCAATGGCACACATGGGACAGGGCCGGTTGCGGCGACCAGAGTCGAAGGCTACTGATGACTGAGGCAGGCGCAGCAGGTTTCACCCTGAATGGTTGCAGAGCAAAGAGCACCAGTGGGGTGGCCACGAACCCCTTGTGAGCCCGCCCCCTTACATGTTCGCAAAGCTGGGCGACCCAACGACAAAGCCGCATCCAGCAGGGCCTGTCCGGCTGACCTGGATCGCCCCCAATGGAGGGGCCAAGCCTGGAGATCATCGCCGGGAGTGATGGATTGTCCTCGACGAGCCGCGTCCACGAGCACGCACACCTGTACAACCAGAGGTCCAGTGGTGGCGTACTTCGGAACGAGGGGCAGGCAGGGACGGAGGGGTTGTTGCGTTGAGAGCAATGCAACGAGGGGCAAACGGCCGTCGATTGTCTCGGCCGGCGACCATGATGCGAGTGGGTGGTGTGTCGCAGGGCTCCACACGGATGGCGTGCAGGCAGCCTGTCGACGATCTCTTTGGCCGTCAGTCATGCCTGAGTGAGCATGTTTGGTCTTCACAGAAGGTCAGAGTCAGGTCGAGGGAAGGACAAGTCGCGTCGACTCGACGATTGCCAGGCGACCGGCACCCAGAGAACGCGATGCCGACGAAGGACGCTCGGGCCAGCAGCCTAATTGATGTCGCTACGGGAGGTACTTCAAACAACAGCACCCTGCCATTGGCAGCGGGGGGGGGCGAGATCTGGGAGATGGGAGGACAGGGATGGAGGGAGGGGCCCCCATTAAACGGACAGATGCACTGCCTCGCTGAGGGTGACATCGAATGGGAGCAACGGCGTCACGAAGAAGCGGCGAGATGCGTTCTGGACACATGTTTCATCCGGCAGCGCTCGCAAGAGGCAGAACAGCGGACTTGTCGCTAGCCCACTCCACTCTTCAGGAGAGACGGCGCGGCGCTGTCGAGATTGTGCCCGACGTGCTCATCTGCTTCAAACAGGGCAAGGTGAAGGAGGCTGTGCAAAGTGTGGGGTCGCCCGTTTCTGCCCATCATCCGTCCGCCACTCGTCACTTTGTCTCCTCATCATGATCCCATCGACAGAGGAGGTGTGTGATCAGTGGGCAGGCTGAAGGACACAAGCATCAGGATTACAGCAGCGCAGAAGTCAGCGGAAGCCACGGCGGGTACTCGGCGCCGTAATGAGAAACAGCAAAAGGAAGACCTATGCAGCGGTAACCGTAGCCGAGTCATCTCCCTCCTCCTGGCGCCGAGCAGGTGCTGCGCCCGTGTTGAGACATGCTGAGGGAGCAGTAGCTGGAGCTCAGCACGCAGAAGCATCGAGTTACACCCACAGGGACATCCCCCGAACTGGCACGCTTCATCCTCCCTCTGGTGCCGCACTGCTGGCCCAGCCTGCCCGTTCGAAGCTGGCGGCGGCCTGGCGAGCTAGGGGGGGCAAGCCACCCCTTGTAGCACACCTTACAAGTACCTCCCACCTACGACCTCACTCCCCATCCTCATCCAACCATGCGCATGGGCATGACACCCACCCCCTTGAAGCCCTGGGCCCTGGTCGGTCGAAACACTCATTGACGGGCGATGGAGAGGCAGGAGCAACAGCCCCCCCGCCCATGTGTATTTTCGGGCAGATCTCCCAGATGCCTTGGCCGTCTTCCTGGCGGCGTTCGGGCCAAGCTCATCCTGGAGGACCATGACATCTGCTTGGGACCTTGACCTCATTAGGCCTGGGGGGTCACGGTAGCAGGAGCAAGCAGAGGAGGAGGGGTGCGGGCCCAACGCCCATCCTGTCATATAAGAACCTGGAGGGACCACGGGACGGCTGGCCTTACCATAACATCTTTCCCTCACCTACACATTTTGTCCGTCTGTCCGCTTTTTTGATCGCAGTCTCTCAGAAACGGCCTTGTTCGAATCACAGTCCTTTTCGTACACGTTCGACGACGATTCCACTGTCCGACACCAGACGAGACGAAGCAGCTCCCTGTTGTCACCCCTCGAGAGCTCAGGCACCCGCACAACCAGGTACGTATCTTAGCTCAACAGCAAAGTACCGTCTCGCACTTTTCTTGCGCATTGAGGTACTTGCGATCAGGTACCTCGACTTCCTGGCCAAGCAACAACGTCAAGCTCTCTCTCACCCCGCTGTCCCTTCCACACCTGCCCGCTCCTGTCCCCCTCGTTCCTGCCTCCTCAGCACAGCAGGCAAGCTAGGTTGTCGCGCTCGCGCCGTCTTGCCTCTCTCCCTCTCCCTCCTTCCTCCCCCGTATCGTCGCTGCCTGGTTCAAGTTAGAGCATTCGGGCTTCATCACGTTACCTTGGACTCCTCCCCTCCACCCGTGCATCATCTCATTGGAAACTCGGATTACGGCCCTGGTTGTTCCTGCCGTCCGTTTGCCGCCTTCACTTCTGGATCAGCAAACTGGAACCTAAGGTACCTCTCATCACACTACCGACCCCTCCTTGCCAACCATCCCACCATCCACCGCCAGACTTGGGCAGCTCGTTTGTCCGTCCGTCTCCGATAAACTTTCTCCTCCGACACCATCGCCGCGTCGCACCTCTTTCCCGAACCAAAACGCCATCAGTGGTCATCCTTGCGACGCTCCTCACCCTCTTCCATCCACAATCTGCGAGCCTTTCTCTCCCGCTTCCGCGATCTCGATACACCAGAATAGTCCTTCTGTTCGTACACTGCCGCCTGCCCTGGAAGCCCTCGGCAGTCCATCGCTTGCCCACTACCGTCCGCATCCGTTCCGTCGTCCACACAGAACTGCGCTCTCATCGCTTGGAGGACCATCGCTGACTTGACTCCAGTTTCTAGAACCAGGAAACATTACCCACCGACAGAATGTCTAAGCTTTTCGTTGGGTACGAAATCTCCCCAAACACCCGCGTTCCGTCGCTTGGAGTAGGAGCCCATTTGCTGACAGGAGTCTAGCGGCCTCGCATGGCACACCACTGAGGAGACTCTGCGCTCCAGGTTTGAGGAGTTCGGCGCCGTCGATGAAGCTGTGAGTACCCCCTGACGAAGCGGATTGCGCTTGCACGCGCAAACAGACAGCAGGGCGCTAACATTTGGAACAGGTCGTCGTCAAGGACCGTGACACTGGCCGGAGTCGCGGCTTCGGCTTCGTTCGCTACGCCCAGGACGAGGATGCCCAGAAGGCTATCGACACCATGAACAACGTCGAGTACGTTCTCCCACCCGCTCTTTCGCGGCCGCATGACTTGAGGCCTTGCTAACACGTACGTGCAGGTTCGACGGACGTACCATTCGCGTCGACCGTGCCTCCGACAGCGGTCCCCGCGGCGGCGGCGGCGGATTCGGCCGTGGCGGCGGCGGCGGATTCGGCGGCCGTGGCGGTGGCTACGGCGGCGGCGGCGGCTACGGCGGTGCCCCCCAGCAGGGCTACGGCATGCCCAACCCCAACCCCTACCAGCAGGGTTACGGTGGCGGTGGCCGCGGCTACCCTCCCCAGCAGGGCTACGGCGCCCCTCCCCAGGGTCAGGGTAAGCATCGCACCTCGATCTCATCTGTCCACAACGCTCGCTAACACCTCGTCCAGACCCCTACGGCGCTCCCGGCGGCTACCAGGGTGGCTACCAGGGCCAGCAGCAGCCCCCCAACGGTGGCGGCTACTAAGCGTGTCTGGCTACGCCCCGTTTCCCGAACGACAAATGATGCGTGTGCGCCTGTGTCCGTAGGTTCGATCGAGCGAATTGGTGCTATCCTTCGGTGCTACAACAAGATACCCCGGTCCTAGTGTTGCGCGCATGGACAAGACTCTGGTGGGAAAGGAAGGCTCGGCCCCCGGCAGGAGGGGTTGTAGTCTGGCAAACGGAATTGAACGGCCTTGGGATTATTTCGACGGGGGTTTTTCGCTTCTCTCACCTGTTTTACTCTTGATGGTGACATGTGTTTTTTCCTTGGTTCCTCCCAGTGTTTGTCTGTTGTTTGAAACGTCGCTCGCTTTCTGCTCGCATGGGAGAGATGAGGTTAAGGTGGGAGTGAAAATTGACCGAGACGTGCGGCGGGGCGGCGGGTTGTGGTCTGGTTGACTGTTTGGTCTCGTACCGGATTCTTGATCGTCTAGCATTTAAACCCTGTATGACGCGGTTCTATGAGTTTGGCCCTCCTCTGGAAGGATTCTGGAGGACGGCTGGGGGAAAAAAAGAAGAAAAGTTGGTGGTCCTTGACGCAAATGATGGTGGCCCTCCTTGTCTCCCTCCTCTCAATGCTCCGTCTCCTCCTGCTCCTCCGTGCTCGTGACGCGCTGGAAATCGGCGTTCGTTTTCGAAGGATCCTCGACCGGGGGCTCGCCCTCGGCGGCGATGATGGCGCGGACGCGGCGGGTGAGGTCGCGGATGTGGTCGTCGCCGCTTTCGGGGCTCAGCTCGTCGAGGGCCTGGTCGAGGTTGAAGAGGTAGTCGGTGTTGAGGCCGCTGGGGCCGGCGCTGTGGCGGATGTGGGCGGCGAGGGCCTGGGGGTCCTGGGGCCCGGTGAACTGGTCGTTGTCGGGGGTGCCGATGTAGACGAGGGTGCGGATGGTGGCGGAGGGGGTCGAGGTCGAGGACGAGGACGCGGTGCTCGTCGCGGCGGGGGAGGTCTCGGCGGCGGGGTGGAAGGGCGTGTGGTGGATGGTGTAGCCGTTGATCTCGCGGATGTCGAGGTAGTCGCGGACCTCGGCGACCTTGTCCGGGCGGATGCGGTAGGCTACGCCCCAGACGCGGTCGGGGGCCGTGTCGTGGGCGTCATGGATGGCGGACCAGTAGGCGCGTTCGATGAGTGTCACGACGCGGCCGGGGGCGGTGGGTGTGCCGCGGTGGTCCTGGCTGGGGGGGGAGGGTTAGCAAGTCGGCGGACCGGGGTGAGCATGAGGTGAGGCCGTGATGTACCTTGCCTGTGTTTGGTGTTAGTGAGGTGAGTCTGGGAAGAGGCAGCGGCGACAAAGAAGTGCCTGCTTACCTGCCAGAAGCGGCGGACATAGCCAGTTACCCAGCCGGGGATTCTCCTGTCTGATGAGTGTCAGGACAAACTGGGAGGGATAGGTGGTGCGGTGCGAGTACCAAAGTGCGGAGGGGGCTTCCAGATCAAGCTCCTGGGATGCGTTAGAGGCGAGAAGCAGTGTACTAGGTGAGGCGACGGGCGGTTGTCCAACGTCGGACGGAGCTCCTCCGGGATCGGGGTCACTGGACATACCCGTATCCGAAGAGCCAGAACTCATCCCCGTCGGTGGCGAGGTCGGCAGACGCCATGATGGGTGGTGTGTGCGTAAGAGAAGTACGATGAAAGCGTCAACGGATCCTCAACTCGAGGTCACGGTGTAGGAAGACGTCAGAAAGCGTATAGACGTGACGGAGAGAAGCAGAGACAGGTACCCCGCGGCGGGGCAGATGGGGCGGGATCGGGTATAAAATCGATCGCGCGGGATCCAGGGCTCGCACTCGCAAGGTACCTCAGGG
The DNA here is from genome assembly GCA_000732205.1 of Verticillium tricorpus MUCL 9792. Lineage (NCBI taxonomy): Eukaryota > Fungi > Ascomycota > Sordariomycetes > Glomerellales > Plectosphaerellaceae > Verticillium > Verticillium tricorpus. The sequence continues at coordinate 6,403,823 of JPET01000001.1, read as the reverse complement.
CGATGGGTGGTCACGGCATGCCCTGCCATGACAAATGCCCCGGGTGGTTCGGTGGGGATGGTGTTTCGGTGCTCCAGAGCTTCTTCGATGTCGTGTGACGGGGGTGGGCGTCACGCCATCTGCAGTGGGAGGGACAGACAGCTTTGTCTGGAAAACGTCGAGGTACGGGTTCTAGAGGGCACGTCTGTCCCCTGGATCTCGAAGGCCAGGAATCCGGAATGCGGCGGGGTGTGGCGTGGCTGCGGTTGTGGTTGCTGGGCTCGAACCGGAGACAAAAGGGTACGGGAGGGCCACAGTTCCCGGCTCCAAGCCTCCCACCTCCTCTGCCCTAGGAGGTCAAAAGGCGATGGGACTAGAGTCGAGACGGGACGAGAGTCGAGACGGGACGAGTCTGGCTCGCCGTGTGCACGAGGGCAGGCTGGAGTCTTATTATCGTCCCCCCCTCTCGCCTGGCTGGCCACCCTCACACGGACACGGCATGTTTGGTGGGTTGGAGAGGGGCCTCCGAAGCATACGCAATCCCGTGGGCGCATGCTTGCCGGGAGCCGTGAAAAAGTCTGGGCATTGGAACGAGGCCCCCCAAGATGCATCTCGATGCCATGCGCCAGGGCATCTCGTTAGTGGACGGACGTCTGAGGGCTTACAGTGGCAGCGCCCTGTAGATACACTGCAATGGCCTGGCCTGGCCTGGCCTCTGCGGGAGGGCGCCGCGGGCTCGATTGGTTCTGGAAGATGGCACTCACGAGGCGGTCACGTGGGATGCCCCAGCAGTTCCTCGACACCCATCAAAATGCTGTTCGGCATGGCTCGGCGTGCTAGCAGAGACATGCTACCTCACCGCCATGTGCTGTCATCCCGAGTACATCTTAACATGCCTCATCCGTCCAGCCCGCCAGATGAAAGCAGCCAAGGCAGGGACCCCCGAACAGCCTACGGAAAGGGTATTCGAGGACAAACGCGGTCGCGACTGCAAATGCCAACCACCGACTCCCGTCTTGCCAAACGTGACATGTTCGTCTCTTCTCTCCCAGTCCATCCAATCCGTCAGGAAACAGATGACCAGATTACCTCTCTCATGCCAAGCATCCCTCTCGCTACCACATGACGGCCACGAATCCGGCCATCCTTGCATCTGCACCTGCGCCTGCACATGCTTATTATGCTTGTGCACCCACAGCCACTGCGGCCTTCCCTGCCCGCCTGCCGTCGTCCGCTTGAACCTGAGTCGACTCGTTTGTTTCGTCCAGCGCCGGAAGCAAACCATCGACGACAACGACGAAACCGTCTTCTCTTGCGCTCTGAACCTTGAACGTGGACCGCGACACTCCAGGCGCCGGACATGGACACACACGTCCAAATCCAAACCATCCCCCGGTCGTCGCGATCGGCGGTCAATCCGATTCTGTTCCGACGGCGCCGAAATGGACGCCTAGTCGCCCTCGCCCCCTGCAACCCACGCCGTTGGCGCCATCTGTCCCCTTCTGCCCAGACACCAGAGGCGAGCCCAGCCCGGGGCTTCTGGAGATGAGCATGGGCCCAAAGAGATGAAGAACGGGCCAGCGTCCTCCACCTCCAATGACGCCTCAAATAACCCCCCAGCTCCTTTAGGGGTATCATGCACATTGCCTTGATTGGACCCGACGACCGCTGCTTGGCCGTCTGACAGCTTTCACCCTTATTTTCACCTCATCCTGGACCACTCGACCTCGGTCGACTCTCTCTGTTCCTGACTTGTCTCCTGACTTGAATCGGCTCCTCCCGCGCGCAGCTAGTAAAGAGAGGGAAGAGGAAAAAGCTGATCCCGCCAGCCAGCCGCTCGCCCTCCGACGCCCGCTGCTGCGCTACCCGAGCAACCGACCGCCCAAGGTTCTCAATCTTCATCACGAGCCTTGACCAACCATGCTGTCGCCATCCTGACGACTATGAGACTCAGCTTCGGCCTCGCGCCTTACCGCCTTAGGCCATGGCGCCTCGCGCGCAATGTCCTCGCCTTCCTCGCCATATTGTATGTCGTCTGCTACATCATTCTTGAGGAGAACGGCCCCGCGACATGGATGATGCACACTGTCAATACCGTTAGTGGACGCGCTCCGCCGCGCATGCCACCGCCGCGCCCTATCGTCTCACTCGGGCCCCGCGTGCCCTGCTATGGACCCCGCGGCCACCTGTTGTCTAACAGTTCCGACGATGCCCTCGTCTCCGCTCATCTGGATCAGGGTGAGTTCATCGGCCTGCGGGTTTGTGCCAGCCTGCTGACGATCGACCAGCTTACCCCACGCCGTTCGCCGGTTCTCACGACGAGCTGGGCTTGGAAAAGACTTGGATGTCTCCAGATGGCCGATACGGGCCATACGGCTACGGCGAGGAAGACAAATCCTACAGCCGCAGTGTTGTCGACTGGGACACCGTCGACTGGGGCTTGCTGCAGAACGACTGTTTTGATTTGAATGCCCATCGCTTTCCCAACGAGGCCACCAAGTTCCTCAACGACCCCGTGCGGTTCGCATGGAGGAGCGCGGCCAAGGTACCCGAAGACCACGTTTGGACTGACTTCAGCGGCAGCCGACGGACGGCTCTCGTCTTGAGAGCCTATGACGGGTATGAGTACAAGAAGCGTGACCTGCATCACATTCGCTCTCTCATGGTCGAGGCTGCACTGCGCACGGGAGGCGAATATGTTGTCATCTTGCTGGTTCACATCCGCAGCGAGGAGTTCAACCTCTGGAACTCACCAGAAGAGTATGACCGTGCTTTTGAGCATGCCAAAATCCCCAAAGAACTGCAGTCGATTGCTGTGCTGTGGAACGAGCCTCTCCTCGAGAGCTGGTACCCGGAGACCCTCGAGCACAGGACTTTCTGGCAAGCTTTCCAGCCGCTGCAGCTCTTCGCCCATCACTACCCCGAATTCGACCACTATTGGCAATTCGAGATGGACATGCGTTTCACGGGCGACGCGGGTGCCTATCTTGACGCGGTGGATCTATTTGCGCGCAAGGAGCCGCGCAAGCAGGCCATGGAGCGATCTACCTTCTTCTACGATCCGTCGGTATTCAACTCGACCGATGAGTTCCGGGCTGCCGTCGACGAGGCCAACAGGGGACGGTCTCACATTGTAAGTGGTGCTCACTGCCGCGGCAAGATCCTGTGCTAATCCTGCCTCAGTGGGGGCCTGTCCGTGTGCGCGAGGTCTCACCCATCGGGCCCCGGCCGCCCACCACAGACGAAGAGGACAACTTCGAATGGGGTGTAGGGGAAGACGCCGACGTGATCGTGACGAGCCTATGCGCCGACGCGCGCAAGAGCACGACGTGGATCTTCCGTGGATGGGTGTACGGGTTCCGGGCGGGCAGCAGGGGCCCGCCGAGGTACTTCTGTCCGCCGGCGATCCAGCGCGGCAGCCGTTCGTTGCTGCACGCAATCCACACGCTACAAAGGCGGGGACTACGAATCGCCTCCGAGGCGACGCTCCCGTCGTTCGCGATATGGCTGGGACTCAAGATCAGCGCGCCGCCACTGCCATGGTATCTTCACAACGTCCCTGACCCAGATGAGCGAGCGCGTTGGATGCTTGGAGGCCCGAAGGCAAGCGATGACGGCTGGGGCAAGGGCGACCCTCAATGGGGGCAACCTGATATGCCGAACGCGCCAAAGATAGCCAGCACGTTCTGGTGGGCGGGTGGCTGGCCGGGAGATCTGTTTGAGGGGTGGTTGAGGAGTAAGAAGACCCAAGATGGGAAACTTCGACACCCGCTTGCAGAGCAGGACGGCCAGGCCTACATGCCCAACGTCATGCTGCATCCGGTGAAGCGAGAGTGAGGTGTAAAGGGCGGCGGACGTCGTTATACCCTGTGTACGAGGGAGAGGCTGTCATGATGGTTCGCCTTTGACTGGACGGATCCCGGGTGGCATTTTGAGCGATTCATGTGCCTGCTGCATGGCGTGTCGGAGTTGGATTGGCTTTGGTCCCTGTATGATGTGTAGATATGACGAGATTGGTAGGGAGAACGTGATGGAGGTCGTAATCAGGGTTTGTATATATGCCTAGCCACTGTATAGTACTCAGGTTCAGACGCCCTCGATCAGCCACGGTGACGAACTCGGCACGGCGGCACGCTCAGGCACGCACGGCAGACCTCCTTCGCTTCTTTCCGTGTCAGGAACCGCAGATCATTCAAGGTCACGGCCCTCCGTGTAACACATGGCCAGGCGGCTCGGCAGTCGGCGCGAGACGGCCGCGGGCGAACGAAACGAAAGCGAGCACGCATTCGAGGGTATTATCGCCAGGATACGGCGCAGATCCGACGCGCTCGTATTACTCCCGAGGGGCAGGTCACCACGTCCCGAGCCCTCAGCCCCTGGGCCCCACAGCGCACGCCGGGCTGCCCCGAGCGCCGGCGCTGAGAGGTACACTTGGTGCTCGGCACTAACAGCGGAGCGTTAGGGGTCGCTCGCGCTGTGAAGAATCAGGCTGCTGGAGGTGTCCATGGTGGTGGTGTCCCTGGCTTGACGAGGTAGAGGCAGGGAAAAGCCGTCATGTCTATAATGACAAGTTGATGTCGTGCGTTGGGTGAGACTCATGACGAACTTGGCGAAGCTTGTTTGCTCTGAGGCCATGTGGCTGGCCTTGGCTCGTCGACTCTCGTCGGAGGTTTTCTGCGACATTGTGATGTCACGCTGAAGCAGTCCGTCGTGATGATTGACTCGAAGGAGCTGCTTGGTGCTCTCGGGGTCCCGGTAGGTCTTACATGTTGGGTGAGTAGCCTCTGGTTCTCGAAGATTCACAGTCGACATGGGATCTTTGCGCAACACGGTATGACCGATCATATGAGTTAATAGAAATGTATGCTTTGAAGTCAGGGGTGCGTGGATGAGGGTTTCTGTAATATTGTCGCCGCGAAGACTCCTGGTTTATCAGCTATATTAACATGATATCCTACGTTCTGATCTCACGATGTTCGAGGGCCTTGGCTTAGGAACTTTCATGTACTGGGTGGGATGATTCGTTGTGCTTGTGCTTGCCTGCCTCTGGAAATATCAGATGGCACCGCATCTGGCACGATTGCCGGGGCCAGCTACCCGGATTCCAAGAGAATTCGCTGGAACCGTTGGTGGCGATGCACTCACCTGGAGGACGTTTCTACCCAACACTGTGGAGGCCCAAGTGGAAGCCCTATCGTCATCGCTCCGTGACAGGGATGCCATGCCTGGCGCACAGCCTGGTCACGCATCACAGCGGGCGGCGAAGCGCCCAAGAGCCGCCGCCGCCCCCGCTGGCGTGCCCCTGAGTATAGCGGCTGGGGGTAGACCCTGGGGACCCTCCCTTAAGGTGACTTAGGTAGCTAGGTAGGCGCCCTACCTTCAGTAGGTACCTACTAAGGTGGGTAGAACACCGCGAGTGGTAGCGCAGGGACCTCCCCACCGCGTCCCACTTCTTCCAGGTTCCGACAAGGCCAAGCTCGTACTGCGGCTCTTCCTTCCCGACCAGCTTGCGACAACCTTCATCTATTCAGAGCCTCAATCCTCAGCCCTTGCGCCGCTCGATTTTCTCTCTCTCCTCCCTCTTTTCCTTCTCGCACCGACGGAGCCACAGACTGCCGTTGCGACGCGACTACCCACAATGGCCTACAACAGACCCTACAACCCCGACGAGCTGCCCAGGTACGTCACCCCGCGATCGCTACCCCGCCAAAGAATCCTCATGCTGACCCGGTCGAACAATGTAGGTTCGCCGAGCCCGAAGCTGTGCGTCCCCCATCACAATCACACTCTCCTGTTCTCCCAGCCAGCACACCACTGACTCCCCTCCCAGAAGGGCGGCGCTCCTCGTCCCTCGCCCACCGCGGCCTCCTTCCCCCAGCGCCACGACTCGAGCGCCTCGTCCAACTATCCGTCTCGCTACGACAGCAAGCCCCAGCCCGCGCCCCCGCGCCCCTCGGACGATCCCCGTCGCGATGACCCTCGCCGCGCCGACTCCCACCGACAGCCCTCCAGCTCCTCCGTAGCGCCGCCGTCTGCCTCCCACGGCTACGGCGCCACCTCCCCGCCGCCCACCAACCAGCCCCGGCCAACCCACCACGCCCCGCGTCCCGAGCCCTCCTCCCGCCCGCCCCCCGCCGCAACCCGACACGACGGCCGACGGCGCTGACCCCACCCTCTTGCCCCTCTTCCGCGCCGTCGACAAGGACGGCACCGGCCAGCTCTCCGAGCGCGAGCTCTCCGCCGCCCTCGTCAACGGCGACTGGTCCCCCTTCGACCCCCACACCATCCGCATGATGATCCGCATGTTCGACTCGGACCGCAGTGGCACCATCGGCTTCGCCGAGTTCTGCGGCCTCTGGTCATTCCTCGCCTCCTGGCGCACCCTCTTCGACCGCTTCGACGCCGACCGCTCCGGCAACATCTCCCTCGACGAGTTCAACAACGCCCTCGTCGCCTTCCGCTACCGCCTCAGCCCCGGCTTCGTCGACCTGCTCTTCCGCACCTACGACAAGCGCGGCGAGGGCGTCATGAGCTTCGACCTGTTCGTCCAGGCCTGCATCAGCCTGAAGCGCATGACCGACGTCTTCAAGAAGTACGACGACGACCGCGACGGGTACATCACCCTGAGCTTCGAGGATTTCCTCTCGGAGATCCTGAAGCAGCTGAAGTAGAGAGGTTTAAGGAGCCGATGACGGGTTTGGAGAGTTGGCGAGGTAGCATGGGAGGTTCTCTGCATTATGGGCCGTTGCCCGAATCATGATTCTGTTTGTTGCCGTTATCAATGACTGATGCTACCGCGTGGTGTGCTCTTGGCCTTGCACTATGTATATGCCATGTACTCTACACTATGAGCTATATTACATGTGTTGTGCTGTGCAACGTACACGTGGTTTCGCTGCCCCGTGCAGGCGCCTGAGAGCTGGTGAGCGTGCCTTGACTGAGAGTTTACGGCCTACGGGTGACTTGGGGCAAAGCAACGCGGCGAAGCAGTGTTTGAGGTTGAGTACCGTATTTTTTGTTAGCGGCAGGTAGAAGAAGTCTGGACATGAATTTATACTGTTTTCGATTCTCCTGCCCGATGCCTGGACCTTCAAATTCCGACCCAGGATATCACTTGTACACATTGTTACTCCCAATCGCTGATTGGAACTCTCCGGCCTCCTCTGGCCATCGAACGTCCACGTTGGGAGTCTCATCGTGGAAGAGCACAGCACGGGCTTTTGTCTCACCGAAATACTTCCATCGACGGTCACTCTCGCAGCTGTCAGCGACGATCAGGGCCTTAGTGCTGCCGGGTGGAAGCTGGCGCAGCGTCGCCTCATTGACTCGATATGTCGTTGTTTCAGGGGTTGAGGAGAGCTCAAAAGCGCTTCGGACTCAACTCCGGGATAGGTATCGGCATAAAGAGCTTGAATGTCAGGGGGGCAGAGATATCAGAAGTCAGCTGCCTTGTGGCCAGCACCATGAAGTAGATAGTCCATGGTACCTTAGGTAGCTTTCTTGGTAGCAGACGAGATAAGTACCAAACATTGGAAGCCACGAGCAGAGCACGTGCCCGCAATACTCCTCGGGGGCAGTAGCTGCCTTGATAAGGCCACCAACCTCGCAAGGCTTTTGACCAGTACCAGCTGCCTCTCGTGGTGCAACTGGTATAGGTGGTAAAAATCCTGTTCAGCACGAGTAGGCCTGGGATTCGATTCCAGGCCGAAAAGTTGATAGATGGGTTTTCGTAGGCGCCCGACGCGGGCGCCGAGCTTTTTGCTCCCAGCTTTGGGAATACCTAGTATAGCCCTTTACGGGCCTCTAACTGACATTTATGCCTCTGCTAGATGTATTTCCTGGATTGCATTTCTGCTAGCACGGTCCTAGGGTAGGTCCATCCCCCCGATGGCTGTCCTCAGGCATAAGTAACTAACAGTGTGCGTCGACCACAGCTGCGAGCATTCGATTGTTGACATGAGCTGTACTATGTCCAACTTTCTCTCGATACGACCGACAAGTAAACGCGGAGCCGCGGTGACGCTACGGTATCCTACATGGCACATAGCCTCGCGTGGTAAGACGAGCTGTCGTCAGGCGGCTGAAACGAGGCGGTGCTGGGCGTCTGGATTGCGCCCAGCTCAGCAGAGAATGCAGACTTGGTCGAGATATATTATAGGAGCACAAACAATACTCACGACTGTAGAGCAATTTTCACCTCTCGAACGAGGCTGGCTTAGATATGCAAGTCTGCTTGAGATTGGTCAAGGCGATTGTAAGTCTCTTTCGGTCAAAGCAGGCGAGGTAAACGAGGCTAGCAAGGCAGACAGACTTGTCTGCCTTGTATCGTGCCTGGCAGGCAAGGCTCTGTTCTCTGCAGGTCAGGTGCCGTTCTTTGCAGGCCAGACACAACCGTTCCGAGAGGCAGTTGTTCACACAGTACCTGCCAAATCACGGGCCAAACCGACTCGCCTCTCCACCACTCCCGTCCATCTGACTACCCTAACCTCTCGCCACGCCAACCATCACCTGTAGGCAGGCTCCTGTCGGCGAATGTCTTCGGACGCCGAATCTCATGTGGCTCTCGCACTTGCTCACCCTGACATTGACTAGAACCTTAGCTCGCGACACCTTCGTTCTCACTTGACCCCTTCTCGAAGGCATTAAGGGGTAGTCGCCTCCGGCCCCGGACGGCTATCACGCCCCCTGATCAAGGATAGTTCTTGCTTCTGGCGATCATGTCGAATCACCGTCCCACACCCCGCGCGGCAAGAAGTCCCACTGAGCTCAACAGCGTGTTGCAAGACCTCAACCAACGATACAGACTTGGAATCAGTATCGCTGATCCTGAGCTGTCACCTCGCAAACGCCGGCAACAGCTCATCCAAGCTAGCCAGCAGACCCAGTGTGTTGAGAAAATCAAAACACGCTTGCGCTACTTTTTCTATCAGGACCCTGTTGTTTTACACGGGGTCCTTGATCAATTCCACCTCTCTGCCATCAACATTTGCAGAGGGTGGGAGCCCAGGCCTGGTCCCGACCGGGATATGCCTCAAACCTCTCAGGGCTCTTGCCCACCGCAAGGTATCTCAGAGACCGAGCGCTATGAATTGCAGACAAGACTACACGATGTTCTCGAAGACGCCTGGGGCTGCCGCACATCGCACGATCGCTCCTTCGAAAGTACCGCCCATGATCCCGTCCCGACTGATAGCCGGAGAGCCCTCAAAAGGATCTCGAGAGAGCGAACACCCGAGCCATTGCCTAAACGAACAAGGAATACTCTACCACAGGAGCGAGGCGCGGACGAGCTTGAAAGGGTGCCCATTCACACTAGGTCAGGCGCCTCGCGAATCGCAACCGCTGTCGATAGAGCGAAGGACTCGATACCTGCTCGTATACCCCAAGAGTCGGCTCATGATTTGTATGACAAGTCCGCTAACATGAGCAACACCACTTTCCTGTCTAGCGACTTCTCGCAATTTCCCGTTGAAGATGGTCTTACGCAGACGACCGTCGAAGCCGATAGCCAGGAGAGGAGGCAGGACGATGTCTGTACGGCACCTAGTACGCCTTCAAGAGAATACGACGCGTCTTATGAAATGCTTCAGATCCTGGAAGAGTCTTTTTCTCGTCACGAAAACAGCTTCGAACAACTGGATGAGACCCCTTTGAACCCCTGCGTCGGGAAGAGAGGTCATGCGAACCTGTCCAACATCAGTGCGAAAGCAGAGAACGACTGCACAGAGCAGCTCACCACCCTCAAGGAAAGGTTGAAGACTGTCTGGCCGAGGTTGCCAGGCTTTTTGAACCTCGCCCCTTTGGCCGTCTGCTGGGAAGTCATCCGGATCGCTACGCACTGCGGTATCAAGCTCGACGAGCTCGACGGCCTCTGTTACAGCGATGACTGGCTCGACCAGACTCAGCTTAGAGAAGCCCTGCAGCGGCGCTGTGCTTTCGACGGCAAAAGGTTACCTGAGCCCTGCCCAGATGCGACGTGGGCTGCTAGCATTGGCAAATTCGAGGCGCAGGGCGGCCGGACGGTCAGCCTCGTTATTGATTTATATTGGAACACGCAAGCAACTGGCCCTCTATTCAAGTTCTCGCTACAGCCACTCAAGCTTGAGCTGGGACATCGCTTGAGCCGTCGATTCGGCTCGGATAGGTTCCTGGAATTCAATCTACCGCCCCCTACTTTAATAGACGCCCCCCCGGAAGTCAAAAAGCTCAATGGAGCTATGGACGAGATCATCCTCTGGTTGGCTAAGGAGAAGCACTTCATTGCCGGCAGGCAGTGGGCTGCTTTCTTCACAAGAAGCACCGACAAGCTTGTTGTAGAACCTCAGAAGGGCCCTATGGGTCGGAATAGGAAAGAAACGACGACGGTCAAAGTCAAACAGAGCCGTATTTATTGTTTTGCCGAAGACGGCCATTCCTTCAGTCCCGGCAACGGTATACCCCCAAAGGCGGAGACAGGTCAGGTAAATGAGAGGACAAAGATGAGGCTGTCTGAGATGCTCGAGTGGTCTATTGCAATTAGCAGGAATGCGTCTCAACCCTGCTTGAAGCTGTTTTCTCGCCTGGCATTGAGTAAGTATAAACTAGCCAGCACACCTTTGTCGGTCTAACGATCCTAGGTCTGAGCCGGACGCATCCAACCATCGTTTTCGAACCACATCAGATCCTACACGAGCAAAGGGACCTCCTCTCACCTTCTGGCAAAGTAATGAATGACGGTGTTGCCCAGATGTCGAGTCGAGCTGCGAGACTCATCTGCGGCGCACTTCATCTATCAGATATGCCAAGCGCTTATCAGGGTCGCTTTGGAAGCGCCAAAGGTGTTTGGGTTGTGGCCACTGAGTCTCCCGACGACGAAATCTGGATCACAACATACCCCTCGCAACGAAAATGGGAGTGCGACTTTCTGGACGAGGACCTCCGCACGTTCGAGGTCAAGACCGCGGCTCGTCCCCTCAAGGTTGCAAGTCTCAACATGCAGTTCATCCCGGTGCTCGAAAACCAAGCGCTGAACAAACGTGAGATGCGCATGGCCCTAAAATCTTGTCTGGAGAAGACGCTTGAGGAAGAGCTGGCACGTCAGCGCTCGTCCATGGAAGATCCGGCTCAGTTCCGTCAATGGATACATGAAAGCTTCTTCCAGGGCTATCGCATAGACCGCCTCAGGTACGGCTACGTACCCTTTTGTGCTGGCTTGCCCGATAGCGAATCCGAACGCGTCAACACGCTGCTCGATGCTGGTTTCCACCCCAAGAAGCTCCGGTATCTCCGGGACTTATCATACAAAATGGCCTTTCGCAAATGTGAGCTGCTCAAGTCGAAAATGAATATCAAAATCGGCCGCTCGGCATACGCCTACATGGTTGTAGACTTCGCTGGCATTCTCAAAGAAGGCCAAGTCCACCTGGGTTTCTCGTCGAAGTTCCAGGACCTTGACGGGGAGTTTTCAGACACGCTCCTCCATGACATGGATGTCCTTGTGGCAAGAGCGCCTGCCCACTTGCCCAGCGATATCCAGCGGGTGAGAGCCGTATTCCACCCGGAGCTTCGCCACCTGAAAGACGTGATCGTATTTTCCAGAAATGGCGATGATCCACTGGCTGACCTTCTTTCCGGCGGAGACTACGACGGTGACCAAGCCTGGGTCTGCTGGGACCCGAACATCGTCAATAACTTCCGGAACGCCGAATACCCGCATGGGCCGGACTTTTTTAAGCTTGGTTACCTCCAGCGGCGGAAGGGAACATTTCAAGACCTGGTGCTCAAGAGAGAGAACCACATGGAACGAGCCGTTGCTGACTTTATGTACGACAGCTTCAGCTTCAACATGCAGGACCAGTTACTGGGTATCTGCACGTCCTACAAGGAGAGGCTCTGCTACAAATACGGCAGTGTCCAGACTGAGGCAGCCATTTCGCTGTCCAGACTGCTAGGTCACCTGGTAGACCAGCCCAAACAAGGCATCGTCTTTGGTTGGGATCAATGGACGCGTTTCCGCAAGGACTGCCTCCGTGAGAAGTCTCAGTACCTCGAAGAACCCCGATATAAAAGTACGGTCGTGGGCGTCAACGACAATGACCAACGCTCGTCCACGGAGCACGTGTTGGACTATCTAAGGTTTACAGTCGCCGTGCCTCTGATCGACAAAGAGCTTAGGGCATTCAGCGAAATGCTCGGCAGTGAAGCTGAATGTTGGGACAAGGACCTGGCGCGCCCCTTAGACGAACTCAATGAGATCACCCGGACTTTCAAGTCTTCGACCTTCGACGAGGCCTCAAAAGTGGTCAAGCGCCATCTGACAACTCAGCTGGAGAACGTGAGGTGTCAGTGGGCTAAGGTGAACAGCGCCGAGGGCGACTACGCAGAGATGGTGCAGGCGATATACGATCAGTGGATGGCCATTGGGGTCCCCGCGGAGGCTCTGAAGAGTAATGAGATGAAGTTGTACCTTGGCATTGGCCAGCGGGGTCCGCTGCTGGACAAGTGGGCGCTGCTGAAGGCGTCGACGACGTTCAAGCAATATTACCGGACCGCAGACTCGTTCGTGTGGACAATCGCAGGGCAGCAGCTGGCTCACATCAAAGCGCACTGGGGCCGTGAGGGTTGGTCCGGACCTGTCCCGGTGGTGCGCGCCATGTATGCCACCCTGCGGCCGGATTCTGGGCTCGTCAAAGACCGCCTGGCGAAGAACAGGTCGGCTGACGGGCAGAGCGTTGTCATCAACGCTGTCGAGTATGACGAGGAGGGCACGCAGATGGACGACGCCTAGGAGGAATGCGCTGCGTTGCTGGACGGCCTGGAAGCATGATGCAGACCGCTTGGAATCAAACAAAGAAGCGGTGTCGCCGTTGTCGCTTGGGCCATCGGGCTATGACACGAGGGGGTTTCAGTGACGGCCTCACGTTCGGCACGTGGCTGTCGACTAAGCCGGGTCGGACGGGTTAGGCGCGAGAAAGTCGCAGCGTGCTTGCTTCTCGGGTCCCTTCGGAGAGATGAGCTGTTGCTCGGAACACGTATTGAACGACGGTGCTGTTGAGCGTTGTGGCCGGATGGTTGGATGTTGCGGTCAAGGCACGCTGGACAGGGATGACTTGGATGGGTTGGATGGGTGAGCTTGGATGTGTTACGAGGCGATGACGGTGAAGAGATGTTTGGACGATAGATGATACCAAGTGGGGGTGCTACTACTGGTAGGATAGGCGGTGGACGGTCACATCGGTATGTTGGTTTTTGTACATGGTAAGGCTGAGGTTACGATAATGGATGAGATGAATAGACGGTCGTCGACGGGCTTATCGAGGTTCTCGAGGGTGAGTCGGCCGATATCTGTCTGGCGCTGCCATGTCAATGTCCCACTGCATCTGTGCAGAGGTTCCGCCGCGAGGCGAAGGATGCGAGCACTCGCATGGACCTAGGGAGGCGGGGTGATGTCACTGCACCCTGGACGACTTGCAAGCGAGGGGTTGACTCAAGCCAAGGGCGACCCCTCCTTGCGGTTCTTCTCGGGGCGGTTCGATGGAATCGTGAGGACGGAGGGGAGGTTGCGATTGGCCGTCGAGACAGGAGCAGAAGGGAGCTAGCTCGTCAGGCGCGGATGATTGATTTCGCAGCGGTTACTCGAGGGGGGATTCGAGTGGAAAAGACGGTGAAGGGGGGCAGGTCGGTGGTAGATTGCAAGTCATGCTCTGTGTTTGGGGCGTGTGCTGTGTGCTGTTAGAGCGGCTCGGATGGATGGGCGCTTGGGCTTTACTTCGGACGATTGATTTTGATTGCCCGGAATGATGAGCGCTGGGGGGTGGGAGAGCGATCGATAAGAGCTCCAGAGGCACGATTAAGCTGCCCTGAGCTTTGCGGGTGGGTGAGAAAGCTGGAGGGGGGGATTGAACGTGGGCTGCTGGGCTGAGGGGCGAAGACGGGGATGACGTGCTGAAGAAACCCCGAACCCCGCTGTGGATAAGGTAAGGAAGGCGAAGAACAGGCAGGGAGCTTTGCTGCAGCAGCTCTCGCATGAGTGGAATGCGCTTGCCCTGTCACCTGCCACCTGCCACCCTGCCTGTGGAGTGGTGAGGTAGCGCCTGCCCGCACCGATACGATACTGGTACAGACGACGCAAAAGACCGCGACAGCAAGTACCATGATCACCGGGCGGGAAAGCATAGTGGCATCGAGCAAAGCAAGAGCATCCCGACAATGACCGAACTAATAACTGAGACCCGAGAGATCCAGTGCTTGCCAGGAGCCGTTCCTTCGTGGCTGCCCAGCAAAATTCTGCAGCTGCAGCCTGCATCAGTCAGGCCTTGCACTTGCAGTGGGCTGCCACTTGTACCTTCCCCCCTTGTGTCATGTTCCGTCCGGCCCAGTGCTAGACTTTTCTCCTCACTTTTTTTTTCTCTTCCTCTTCCTCTTGATCTCCTCGAGCCACACCCTGTAACCACTACTGTGGGCACACCCTGTTCTGCTTCTACACTGCTCCTCCGTGCGTGCAGAGACAACAGACCTGAGCCCAGCTAGATGGACAAAGGACGGACTGTCGAATCGAGTCATTCGAGTCGCCAATCGCCAGAGCTCCCCACCCCCTACAAACCAATGGGATGGCTGCATCAGCTGCCTCGGCCGTCCTTTTTGCCGAACCGACTGGCGTTTCTCCCTGGCCGGCTCCACAGGATGTTCTCTCGCTGCTGCGAACGCCGTTTGCCAGAGCCCGAGCCTGCGGCCCAGGTTCGGCGATGGCGTTGTCTGTGGCGACACGGACGACGACGACGGCAACGAAACGACGACGGAATGGGGGCATGACCTGACCCAGCGACTCGCCGGCACTGCTAAATGTCTTGGACGCAGGCCCTGACTCTTTCGGCGCCGCCGACACGAACAAACCAAGCACACAGACACAGACACAGACACGGGCACAAGCAAGGCAAAGCAAAGCGAATCAAGTGCTTGATACGTGCCGAGCGCATTGGGGGTCCTGGAAGCAAGCTTGCGGGAGCTCTCTGCGCCCCCCTCCCAGCTTGCGCCGGCTAACGAGCTTTGCCTGGACCAGCTGACCTTTGTCCATGAAAGCCAATGACTCGATTGGACGGCAGAACCTGGGAACCGCTTTGCGCGCTGCTCGGCACCTCCTGGTTCCAGCACACACACCCCCTCACAGGTGCCAGCCAGCCCCGGAGCTGGGAGCGCCCTTGTCCGACGGACTGGGGGGCGCTCCTACAGCGGATCGCACTACGCCAGCCAGCTGTCAGATCCTGGGTGCGCACCGCAATGCGAGCGACGAGTCGGGCATGACAAGCTCGGTCGAGCATGACAGGTTTTTTTTTTGGTCGTCGGTGAACGAGCCGCCTTATTTCCTGCCCTGTTTGAGGTTGGCTCTGGGGGTGTGGGTGTGCCATTGGGAGCCACCCGTGACCGAGAGTTGGTTTTGCTGTTCCCGACTCTCTGGCTGGCATGAAGTCGCATGCGGACGCCGTGCTGCGCTGACTGCAGATCACAACCCACCAGAGGGCGCGATAACAGAGCGGTACCTGGGCAGCTTTCAGGGAGCTCCTCCAAGCTCGAGCTTTATCGCCGTATCGCAAGACGCCAGTGGGCAGGCTGCAGACCTGTTGACTGGATTGGACTGGAAACGACTGCGGACCTGCCCGTCTGGTGTCCGTCTACCCTGACATATACCTCGATTCTTCATCAAGCTTTGAGCTCGAGCTCGCGCCGCTGACTGCCGCCCCAAGGGTTACTTTTGGCTTGACTTGGTCAACGAACCCGACGCTGGACACTGGACGCTCGACCGACACCCCAAGACAACCCTCCAGCTCCGGCGGCTTCGAGCTGGACGTCCCCGAAGCCTTGTACTTGTCCAGGACCGGCCACCGGAAGTTGTAGGAGGCACGACTAGATCGATACCTGACCTCGCCGTACCGACAGACTACATCCATCCCTCCTGGCTCCCGTCCCCACCAGCTCCGGACCACACCCCCCCCTCCTTCTCATGCTGCCCCCCCCTCGACTCCCCTCCTTGCCTCTCTCCTCTGCTTCCCTGTCGCCTCTCCTCTTGCTTCCCTGTCACCTCGTCTTCTTACCCCCCGGGCCCCAGAGACCGAGGGACCCAGCCCATTCCCGCCTCTTACTGCTTTCGGTCGCTTGCCTCCTCCTCCTCTTGGGCACCAGAAACCAGACCTGCCTTTCTCTCCTCTCATCCTGATCTTCCCTCCCTCCACCACACCACAACTTCGAAACACTTGCTGTGTCACCCCCGGCGTCGTCACGAGAGCTTCTGAGAGCTTCTCCCAGTTCAGTCCGACCTCTCGACCTTCTCAACCAACTCGTCGCCCTTTCACAGCAGCTTCACCTGGCCCGCCAGATGCACAGCATTGCCCAGTCGGACCCCATTTCAATTGAGAGCTCCCCTCGCCAGATCCCACAGCCGATAAACTTATCGCCCTGCCACCCCGCTCAATATCGATATCAGCGTCTGTGCCGCCAGCACCAGCGCATGGTGGGGTCAAGATGCCGCCCAGATCTTCTCTGACTTCGCAGTTCTCGATTGCCGACTCCAACAACGAGGTCGTCTGTCCTCTGAGGAACCAAGATGGCTCTAGCTGTAGGAAGCGCTGCATCGGCGTGAGTAATCTGCCCGCACGCCCCCAAGCCCAGCCCAGCTCCGTCCGGCCGCTACAAGACCTCTCTTGACCCCCGAATGTCGCTACCCGGCGGCGACCGACGTCGAGAACCGCAGCTGCAGGCGCTCTGGCGACGGCCGAGAAACATCGTGCATGCTAACCAACGTTTCCCCGCTCGCAGGAGAAGAGATACCGCTCGATGCAGGAGCACATTCGGCGTGCGCACCCCGAGCACTACATCCAGAAGCTCCCCGCCACCGAGGAGAGCTTCCTCCTCATGATCAGCACCGACCCGTCCACTCGCGTCCAGCAGCAGCCCCAGCCCAGCGCAACTTCAGCTCCTTCGGGTGCGTTCCCATCAAGTCAAGGGTTTTCCCCCATGATTGACCGTTTTCAAGGCTTCCTCCACGACCGCCATGCCTACGATTCGAGCAATCCGGGCACCCCGCGGAACATGAACCTCGACGACTATGGGACGCCGGGCTCGCTGCTGCCGGCCGCCAGTGCTGCCGCGGCCCTGGCGCAGCTGCATGGACACAAGATTGAGCCCGACTGGGAGTCCGAAATCGTAAGTCTGCTTATGGCCCATCTCGGGAAGACCTCCGCTTATCGTTGTCAACGTAGGACTGGCACTCAGATACAGAGGGGCGCCGCTTGCCCAGGACCTCCATCGAGCTTCCCCCCATACACCTACCTCCCAACGAGATTACCAGCGAGCCGTTCCCCGCCATGAACTCCAGCAGGCCGCGCGACATACTCCCGTCCATACTCGCCAACTCCCCGCCCGGCCGGTCGTCAACGCTGCCCCCCATTCAACGACCGACTGGACCCAGCCGACCCAGAAAACAATCCGTCACAAAGCGGGGTCGAGAGGGGTACCACAAGAAGCAGAAGTCGCGCGGGTCCGCCAACGACTGGCTTCGCCGCATCCAGAACGACGACCGCCTGGGGCCGAACAATCGCAAGGCCCTGTCGGCTGAGCCGTCGGCCGACTATGGGAAGCGCTGGGAGGATCTCATCGATGCCGCCGACCAAGCTGCTTCTGCGGCCGGCGACATCGATGAGGACCGCACTCCAGTACGTGAACTCCAGTCTGATTCGAGTCTAGATCGACTGATGAGCTATCAGGTCCCGCAATCACCCGTCTCCATCCCTCGGGCCTCCATGCCGCCGTTCCAGCAGCACAACTTCCACGGCGGGAACAGCTATCAGGCATCCCCGCTCCAGCAAGCCCTGACCCCGCCATCCTACAGCCAGGACACCATCGATCCCTTTCCCTCGGTTGAAAGTGGTGAGAGCGGGGAGAACTTCCACATTGAGTCACGGGGGCTTTCCGACTCGTCCCCGACGTATTCTTCTCAGAATACACAGATTTACTGCGCTGCCTGCCAGAGCGTCTCTCGGCTGAAGGAGTCGTATGCGTGCACCGAGTGCATCTGCGGTCTCTGCCAAGCCTGCGTCGACGTGCTCATGGCGGAGCAGGGGGCCCGCAGGAAGTGCCCCCGTTGCGCCACGATAGGGGGGAGATTTAAGCCGTTCCAGTTGGACATCAGATGAGTTGGGTGTTGTTGCAAGGGGCTTATTTTCCCACGCTCTGGATTCACACGGGATGCACTATCTGCACCTGGGGACATCAAGCATCGATGGCGAGGGGCCATGATTTTACACGACACGACCTACACACATGCGCATGAAAACGGCGTTACTCAGGGCCCCCGGCCTATCACAACGAGTGAGCGCCGGCGGGTTTCTTTCCACATTCTCATCATTCTTTTTTCTACACTACACTAGGGATACGGCATACATTGCTTACGACAAGGATTTCGGATGAACAGGTGCGACTGGTTTTGGAATGGGATGGGATCAACATGATGCTTCTTGCAATGGGTGGCTATCGTCTTTTTGGGATTGTTTTCTCCGCCATGAATGACGCGTTATTTTGGGAACGGGTGAGGCATGGCTATGCCCTCCTGCGCTGCTTATAGCTAGGATAGATGCCAGCTTCAGAATTGACCGCACAAGACGGGCTTCACTAGGTTTCTGCGCCGGACGCTTCTGAGATGATCGAGGGGTGAGATTCTCTCGATGCACAGTAGATCCCTCGGGAGAGTCACAGACACGATTATTACTGGATTTAGCATGTTCACGGCCTGAAATCGTTGAAAGTGAAACAGGTGACGCCCTCCAGGGACGAGCCCGGGTATCATTGAGAACTACCAAGACAAACGGTAGCAACGGCAGCAACAGCAGCAGTGCGGCCCTACCGCCGGCCCTGCTTCTTCTTCTCCTCGGCGAGCAGCAGGTCCCGCATGGCGGCGCGCGCGCTGCGGCTGCCGCCGAGCTTGGGCCCGCGCAGGACGTCCTCGTCGGGCTTGCCGGGGCCGCCGGGGCCGCCGCCGACGGCCGGCTTCTTGCGCTGCTGGGCGTTCTGCTGGCGGCGCTGGGCCATGGCGTCCATGAACTCGCGGCGGAACTCCTCGGCGAGGCGGTCGTCAGCGTCGTCGTCGGGGGCGGCCGCGTCGCCGGCGGGGGCCGGGGCCGGGTTGTCGTAAGGAAAAAAAGAAAAAAAAACGACGAAAGGCGGGGAACCGGGGGCGGCAGCTAGTGTTGGGGGGCGACTGCACAAAAGGGGGGTCAGCTGGGCAGGTCGTCGCTCGTGCGCCGGTTTTGCGCGCGCGCCAGGGCTTGCGTCGTCGCGGCGAGGCGCGGGCTTCTTCCGCGGGCGGTTGTGCGCGGCGTCGGAACTCGGGCGTCGCGCCCTTGCTGCGCGCGCGCGCTGCGTCATGGCGATGTGTGCGCGCGCGCGCGCCTCGTCGCCGAGGTCGACTCCGCGGGCGGAGACGCGGACGCGGGCGCGGTGGATTGGGCTGGCAGGGGCGTCGGATCCGGGGTGGATGGGGAGGGGCGGTTAGAGAGCTTGGATTCTATGTATTCCATCCTTGCTTGATCAGTCGGTGGCCTGGGAAGGTAGGGGGAGGGGGGCCGTGAAGGGGAGCGGTATTCACATGTGTTTGTTGACGAGCTCGCCGACGAGACCCGTCTGCGGGGCGAAGCGATTCGTGATGCCGCCATCGGGGGCGGTGTCTTCATCGTCCTGGGGTTTATGGACGAGGGCTTGTGAGGAGGAGGAGGAGGGTTCGTCGTCACGGGCCTGGGCGCGGAAGCCGACGCCGTTGAGGCGGGACTTGCGGAGGGCGCGCAGACGGAGGGCTTCGGCTATGGAGGAGTCGTTGTCTTCGTCGGCGGCTGCAGAGGGTACTGTCGAGGCTGGTGCGTCTGGGAGGTGGGAGGCGTACTCGGTCGTCGGTTCGGCGCCGTCGTCTTCCTGGCGTTGGCGGCGGTAGTTGGCTTTGCGCTTGCGCGAGGCGCGGAAGAGGGGGGGTTCGGGCGTGGGCGTTTCCGCAGGGGGTGATGCCATTTGTTGTGTTGCGAGGGCGCTGTCTAGGCGAGGCGGGTGGTTGTGTGCGGGGGTCGAAGTATGATGGCTTTGTCGTGGGAGTTGATGAGTTGGGCGGGCGGAAGAGGTTGATGGGGGAGGAGGGATCCTGGGGGGGGCAGATTCGCAGATCGCGGTTGTCGTCGGCGGCCCATCTCATCTTTCTCCACCTGCCGACAATCAGCCGCTTATCGGACGCCGGGCCATTGCTATCTATCGGAGCAGTCGACCCCTGTCCATCGACCCCTCCATGCCCCTCGACCTGTCTTCATTTCACTGCAACATCAACACTTTTGAGACGACGATACCTCATCTCATCAGAATGACCAAGCGCGTAGGTGAAAATAAAAACACGGCCGGCCATCTCATTAACATTATGTAGATCTACTTTGTAGCTCATGGCGGCCGTGTTCAAGGTCCGTCATCGCGAGAGCCTCCATTTCATGACGGTAACTGACGTCACCTCTCGCGTTCAAGGAGTCGGCTTCCGTTACTTCACGCGGAAGCGCGGCACAGAGTATGGTCTCACGGGATGGTGTCGCAATACGGATGACAACAAGGCATGTTAGCTCGAGCCGTCGTGCTCATGATGGGTGCCTCAAGCTGACGCCGTGCCAGGTCGAAGGCGAGGCCCAGGGGGACGAGGACACCCTGAAGAAGTTCTTCCAGGACGTCGACCAGGGCCCTCGCTCGGCCAAGGTGGTCAAGCTGGACCAGACGGAGCGGGACGTCGTGGACGGGGAGAAGGACTTCCAGGTGCGGTAGCGCAGGCCCTTCCCCCTCTGATTCCCCGGACACATTGTACAACAAAACAAGACCGGCAGCAGGTCGGCAGCATGTAAAGCAGCATCAGAAAAGAGGCGGCTCGCTTCGTCCATTCGTACACCACCGACAACAAAAACACTTGGTATCCTAAAAGTTCCTCCCCTTCCGCTTGATCACCGGCTTCTTGACCGCCCCCTGCGAGACCACCTTCTTCACCGGCCCGCTGGACGTCTTCTTCCTCGCGTCCCGGTCCTGCTCCGCGGCCATCTGCTCCTGCTGCCGCCGCCGGTCGTCCGCCATCTGCGTCTCGATCTCCATCTTGCGGTTGAACTCGGTCTCGGTGATGCGCTTGTCGCGCATCGAGTACCCCTTCTCCTTGACCGAGTAGAAGACGCCGCCCAGGTCCGCGAGCCAGTGCGGGTCCACGGCCGTGACCGTCGACACGTACACCTTGGACGTGAGGATCAGCTCGTGGTACACGATGTAGTCGGGCGGGTGGCCGGCGTACAGCGCCGACGTCGGGTGCAGCTGCACGCCGAGGTTGGTGCGCAGGTTGATGTACTCGCCCGAGCCCTTGTACTTGGCCGCCTGGTGGTAGTAGCCCGAGCAGATGCACTTGCGGATGACGTCCCAGTCCATGCCGCAGCTGAGCATCTGCATCTTCTGCATCTTCATAATGTCCAGCAGCTGGTCGCGGATCTCCTTGGCCCGCCGCAGCGACTTGGGGTGCAGGAAGTGCTTGACGCACCACCCGTCCGACTGCCCGTTGGACTTCCACGCCGAGTACACCTGCAGGTACGTCAGGTGGTCCGACTCGTGCACCCAGAACTTCTCGCGCTGCGTGTCCGCCTCGTCCTGCCGCTCCTTGGGCCGGTAGAAGACGTTGGGCACCGACAGCATCGACACGATGGTGATCATCTCCTCGCTGCAGCCGTACTCCTCCGCCGTGATGAGCAGTTTCGAGAGCGACGGGTCCATCGGGAACGCGCTCATCTTGGACCCCAGCTTCGTGAGCTCGCCCAGGTTGTTCAGCGCGCCCAGCGCCCAGAGGTCGAACATGGACGTCGTGATGGTGTCCTGCGGCGGCGGGTCCATAAAGTCGAAATCCAGCAGGTCCTTGACGCCGAGCGACTTGAGCATCAGCACCGTGTTGCTGAGGTTCGTCCGCTGGATTTCCGGGATCGTCTGCAGGTAGAGCTCCTCCTTGAAGGCCTTCTCCGTGAAGAGACGGAACGCCTTGCCCGGCCCCGTGCGGCCGGCTCGACCAGATCGTTGGGATGCGTTCGCCTGCGAAATAGGGGTGATCTGAAGCGTGTCCATGCCCATCTTCGGGTTGTAGACCTTCATCTTCGAGTAGCCCGCGTCAACCACGTACTTGATGCCATCGACCGTCAGACTGGTCTCCGCAATGTTGGTCGCAACGATGCATTTCCGCACGCCGGGCGCCGCGCGGTCGAAGATCTTGGCCTGAAGGTCCGCCGGCATCTGACTGTAGATGGGAAGAATGCTGAGTTTTGGCGGGTCGTTCAGCGCGTCCAGCCGCTTCTGCACCAGCTCGCAGGTCACTTCGATGTCCTCCTGACCGGTCATGAACACAAGGATATCTCCCTGGTCCATCGACACGTGAATAGACAGGATCTGCTGCACTGCCTGATCGACGTAGTCCTCCACCGGTGACCTGTGGAACATGGTATCGACCGGGAACGTCCTGCCGGGAATGGTGAAGTCAGGGGCGCCGCCGTAAAATTCGGAGAACTTTTTCGAGTTCATCGTTGCCGAAGTGACGATGAGTTTCAGGTCTCGCCTCCGCTGCAGAATCTTCTTGAAGAGCCCCATGAGAATGTCCGTGTTCAGAGCGCGCTCGTGTGCCTCGTCCATGATGATGCACGAGTACTTGTCGAGGTCCGGCTCGTTGAGCGACTCGCGGAGGAGCACGCCGTCGGTCATGTACTTGATGACCGTCTCCTTGCTGGTGCAATCCTCGAAACGGATCGCGTAGCCGACCGTGCTGCCCAGCTTGACGTCCATCTCCTCGGCCACACGCTTCGCCACGCTCATGGCGGCCACACGCCTGGGCTGAGTGCAGCCGATCATGCCCGACTCGCCGTACCCCTCCTCGTACAGGAACTGCGTCAGCTGCGTCGTCTTTCCGGAACCGGTCTCGCCGACGACGACGATAACCTGGTTCTCCCGGATCACGCGCATCAGGTCCTCCCGCACCGCAAAGGCGGGCAGGTACTGGCGCTGCTCCCGCAGCGTCTTGGTGCGGCTGAAGTCGCTGCCGCCCTCGGCCTTCTTCTTCATGTGGTCGCTGAACTTGTTGCTCGTCTCGCCGCCGCCGCTGCCGTCGGCCTTTTTGGCGTCGTCCTCGCCGGCGATGGCCATGGCGCTGTCACCGTCCTCCTCCTTGACGCCCATGAGGTTGCCCAGGGCCGTGCCCTTCATGCTCGTGGCCTCCTGGGCCTGGCGCTGGCGCTCCCGCTGCTGGCGCGCCTCCTTGACGACTTTGCTGCCCTTGCGGCTGAAGACGGCCATGTCGCTCTGGTAGTCGCGCACGGCCGGCACGGGCTCGAGCTGCTTGGTGAAGATGGTCCGGCCGTCGAGGAACGGCGGGCGCAGCTCGTGCACGAGCAGGTGCACGCGCGTGGCCTCCTCGTCGTCAAAGTCGGCCGCCATGTCCCGGCGCTGCGCGACGCCCGAGACGAGCATGCGGTTCGTCTCCCACGCGTCGTTCTCCTTGTTCCGCTGCTCCTTGCGCGCGTCGTACCGGCTCGCCATCTTCTCCGCCTTGACCGCCTCCTGGTGCTCCTTCTCCCACGCCGAGTAGTCGTTGCCGAAGGGGTTGTGCATGTCGTCGCCGAACACGTGGCCGCCAAACTCGTCGCCGGCGTACCAGTCGCGGTCCAGCGCCTTGGCGTCCTCCTCCGTCGGCTGGGGCACGTCGGGGCCCGGTGTCGAGGCGTGCTCGGCGCGCGGCGTCGACCGGCCGCTGCCGTCGAGCCTTCGGCGCTTGAAGACCGGGGGGGCGTAGGATCGATCTTCGGGCATTCTGGCGGGGGTGTTGTGAGAAGGGGGGTGGTGCGTAGAGTGGAGGAGTGGATGGGAGAGGATGTCGTCCGTAGTTGCCAAAAACACCCTGATGTCGAGAAGTCGCGATGCTGCCGAAGATGTACCGGCGGATCTAATCGATAAGATAAAGCTGCCCGAAAGTTTACTGTCACGTCAAATGGTGGTTCCAAAGAGCAGGAAAGGCTGCCCCAAGAAAGGCATTAGCATCAATCGCCAGCAGTTCGAATGAGTACACCAGAAGGCTAGACGTAGACATCAGAGTGAATCAGATTCAAGGCTCCCCTTCTGCTCCCACCATGAGACCCTCCTTCCTACCCCAGCTCCCAAGGCCTGCCGTCATGGCGGGGAACCGATAAGATAAGCCCCACCACATAATTTTTTTTCCCACCTCCACCACCAACTCCCAGATTTCACGAGCCCGCCCGCCTTACCGGAAGTTGAGGCGCAAAGCACCACCACACACACACAGCCCGCCATGTCCATGATCACATCCGCCACATGGGTGCCGCGCGGCTTCGCGGCCCCCTTCCCTCAGAAATACGCCTTCGACGAGGCCGAGTTTGAGCGCATCGCCGAGCTCGCCAAGCTCCAGCTCGACGACGCCGAAGACGACCTCAAGGAGGCGCAGGACGCCGAGGGCGCAAAGGCCGGCGGCAAGACCGAGAAGAAGGACAAGAAGGAAGAGTGGGTGCCCCGCATCGAATGGCGCCTCGGTCAGGAAGGGTGCAAGACGGAGAGGACCGCTCGCTAACACGTGCCCGGCGCAGGATCGACATCAACGACGATGACCTGAAGGAGTACGACCTCGAGCACTACGACGACGACGATGAGGAGGAGGATGACGAGAGGCCCGGCCAGGGCGAGAGCATGGGCATGTTCGGCAACACCAAGTCGCTGGCCTACTACGAGTCCAACAAGGACGACCCCTACATCACGCTGAAGGACGACGACGAGGACGAGGACCGCGACGACATGCAGATCCTGGCGACCGACAACCTTCTCCTGGCCGCCAAGATCGAGGACGAGCTGGCGCACCTCGAGGTCTACGTCTACGAGGACGCCGCCGACAACCTCTACGTTCACCACGACATCATGCTGCCCGCCATCCCGCTCTGCGTCGAGTGGCTCGACATCCCGGTGCAGAAGCAGGGCGTCGAGAAGGACGCCACGGCCAACTTTGTCGCCGTCGGCACGATGGACCCCGACATTGAGGTCTGGGATCTCGACACGGTGGACTGCATGTACCCCAACGCCATCCTGGGCCAGGGCGGCGAGGGTGCCGAGGAGAAGAAGAAGAAGAAGAAGAAGAAGGCCAAGGCCAACGACGAGTACCACGTCGACGCCGTGCTGTCGCTCGCCGCCAACAGGAAACACCGGAATCTGCTGGCGTCGGCGTCGGCCGACAAGACGGTCAAGCTCTGGGACCTGCACACGACCAAGTGCGCCAAGTCGTACACATACCACACGGACAAGGTGTGCTCGCTGGCGTGGCACACGACCGAGCCGACGGTCCTGCTCAGCGGCAGCTACGATCGCACCGTGGTGGCCGCCGACATGAGGGCGCCCGATGCCAAGGCCCCGCGGTGGGGTGTCGAGAGCGACGTCGAGAACGTTCGCTGGGACCCCCACGACCAGAACTACTTTTACGTCTCGACGGAGAACGGCATCATCCACTACCACGACGTGCGCAACGCGCCCTCGAACCCCGCGGCGACCAAGGCGGTGTGGACCCTGCAGGCGCACGACGAGTCCATCTCATCCTTCGACATCAACCCCGTCGTGCCGGGCTTCATGGCGACCGGATCCACCGACAAGACGGTCAAGCTCTGGAACATCCAGGCGAGCGGACCCAGCATGGTCGTCTCGCGCAACCTCGACGTCGGCAAGATCTTTGCGACCAACTTTGCGCCGGATCCCGAGGTGGCTTTCCGCCTCAGCGTCGCCGGCAGCAAGGGCACCATGCACATCTGGGACACCAGCACGAACGCCGCCGTCAGGCACGCATTCTCGGGCCGGGTGGCGGTGCCGGTCAAGGAGGGCGCAGCGGAGGACAGGACGGTAGGCGTCGACTCGGACGACAGCGAGGGCAGCGATAGCGAGGATGAGGGCGACAACGGGGCGAAGGCCGACCGGAGCGACGACTCGATGGACGAGGACTGATGAAGTGGGTGGAGCCCGCTATCGGTGTCCGGAGCGAAGGACCCGCCACAAGGTCGGGTGGAGGACTAGATCAGGGGGCCGGGGACCATCGGGTCGTTGGTTCAGAAGCGGCGGGGAGGCGATGATCGACGTCGGCCGTCGGGCACCCATTCATGGATGTCGTCCACATGTGTATCGGTCTGCTGTCAAGCTTTGCTAGTGTCAACCCGAATGAAAAAATGATGAATCCTAGGCTCTGGCCAGTGTGCCACGCAAATCTACCAGACCAGTCCAGATTATCTGTCGGGCCAAGGCAAGTCTAGACGGCTCAGTTCAGCTCATCTCGAAGAACAAAGAATCCAAGGATCATGTCCGCAACGCCATGGAAAGTCTCAAGGCACCAGAATCAGCCCTGAGTAAGAAGCATGAATGGAGTTGGGATGGCATGAGACCACCCATAAAAAGAAACGGGCGAAACGATCACGGCGTGGCCTGTCCCAAGTCTTGACAGGGCGGCAAGACGGGTAAGGGCCGCACAATTTCATGCGTTGCTGATGAAGGGGTTTGATGACCATGCGCCGCCTCCAGCTGGCACGAGTATGTCTGTCTTCCGTCTGTCTCTCCTTGGTGTGCAGAATGTCTTCGTGCACCTGATGCAGAGCTGAGCTCGTTGCACCGCGGTCGGCTGAAGACGAAGCACATGTGCTTCTCTCACCTGCCACCTGTGACTGCCCTTGGGCTTGGGAGTTTCCCTTCTCGGTAGTTCCAAACGGTGCCAGCGGGTCCAGAGAAAACGCCCGATGAAAAGTCTTGATCGCGCGGTTGCTCGAGGGTGGGTGGAACGGTGGGAGGAGCCCTGGGGCCTGGACCACGCTGCTTTACCCTGTGGGGCCTACGAGTGTGGCCGGACTGGGAATAGCAGTGAAGCGCCACGCGGACTGATGCTCGTGGGCTAAAAGAAGCCAAAGCAGCGAGGGCGCTGTTCCGGAAACGGCTGGCGCTCCAGAATGGTCAAACCCAGAGCCCCTGATGTGCGCTCAGGGTACCGGGGGCCAGAACCCAGCACGCAGAGCCCGGAGCCACTTGCGCAGGCACAGGCGCCACCGATTGAAGGACGGCTCGGCGTGAAACACTGAAACCGCATGTCCGTACCCAATGAGATGAGGGCATTCGTTTCGACAGGGTGATCCTGAGGGCCTTGGGCGGCGCCCTGGGGGGCCGCCAGGCCTGTGATCTACTCTCTCTGCAGCAACATGTTCAAAGATAGCAGCAAAAGCGCCCCCCCCAGCGCTCCTTCATCGTTTCCGTTTAACGCGCGATATCGATCGATGGGTCGATGACGGGGTGCCGCCCGCCAGTGCGCAGTACCCATGGCAGCCTGGCGCCCGGTGAGGGGGGAGGGCTGCCTGTAGGGAGGCTGGCGCGTGAATACCGTTGGGTGGCTTGGGACCTCCGAGCCAAGACTGAATTGGATGGAGATGGCTGCGTCGACGAGTCCTCCACGACGCCCTCGGGGTCCGAGGCACACGGGCTCAAACCGAAGGCTATGCTCTGTGGCCTGTGGGCTGTGATCCGAGGTCTGCTAGCTGTTTGGTGTCCAGGAGGCTGTACAACGAAGCATGCCAACAGACGCACCAGACAGACGTAGTGACGCATGAGCTGGCATTGTACACGTCTGTTGCAAGCCTCTTCCTCTTGGCTTGGCCCAACCCAGCGCAGCCCGTGTGTGTGTGTGTGTGCGTGTGCACACGCGTGTGGGTGCAGCATCGTCCTGCCGTGGGCCTGTGGGCGACCAGTCGGTGCCCCAATCGCTGGAACCGAGGGGGGCAGCAGCGTTGAAAACCCGCGAGATGCGTTGGGGGTGCGAGAGTGGCATGACTTTGGTCGCTGGCCTCCCAATCCGGCGAACAATCGGTCTGGATGCCGCTGTATGTATGTATGTATGCCTGGAACCGTGCCTGGAGTATCGCCTGGAGGCAGTCCGTCGCCCCAACGAGCTCCACGTGCCGTAGGCCGGGCCGTCCAGATGCGAGTCAGAATTCTCCAGGGAGGTTGAGGGGGAGCCTTCTGGGCGGTCGGCCGTCGTCATCATGGCGTCCAGCGGGCGCTATGGCTTTGTCCTTGGCCCTGATCTCGCTCCCCAGCCGCAGGTGGGTGAGGTCTTGTCTTGCCCCAGAGCTGAATGGTGCGATCCGAGTCCGTGGAAACGCGGCATTGGGATGGGGACGCTTCGAGGCAAAAAGGGAATTGAAGGCGAGCCATCGCGACAGGGTAGGGAAAGAACAAAGGACCAGCGGGTAGGGGCAGGGCCCAGGCGCGGCAGAACCCATTGGCTGAAAGCCCGCTGATCTCTGCTCCACTCCTCCCACGAACTTGCTAGGCGCGACCAGGGTCCGGACGAACCGGGGGTCTGTCGAGGTCTCGACCAATGGGGCAAAATCATGGCCAGCAGGGACAGGGGACGCGCGGGATGCTCCTGGCCAAAAGGGCAATCAAAGAGCGACAGAGCGCCAGGGCAGGGAACAAGAAAGGGAGCAAGAGCCAGGCATCATCCATCCACCACCTTCCTAGCAGTGCCCACCGTCTCCAGTCCTCCAGTCTGCAAAGCACACAGCACAGGCAGGGTCCCCCGCCTACCTTCCCTCAGGTACAGACAGAGCTTGTGCCCCCCCCAAATAATTGGCGCCTCCCTCCCCTTGACCGTTATCGACTCTCCTTCCTTCATCCAAGTTCTCTTCACGAACCAAGGCAGCTCGACGCCAGATCTCCAGGACGTCCAGTCTGATTCCTCTTCATTTCTTTCATCTTGTATTCCACGCTCTACATTCCCTTGTGGCGTGACGAATTTTTTTAAACCTCCTGTCCTTATTTTACCCGAACACTACAGTCAGTCTAGACGACTGCGAGGATCAGCACTTCGTGTCGAACACGGTCAAACCTCACGTTGAACGTTCATTTCCCACGACGCGACACACGGGACTCACCCCAGACTCAGAACCAGAATCAGAATCAGACTCATCTGTACGAACGTCGACCTAGCTGTCGACCGTATCACTCACTTTCCTTCCACAAATTACAACGGCCCGACCAACGCGTCCATCGCCTCTTCTTTCCTTCATCCACCAGCCTGGAAATCCAGACGCCCACTCACGTATTTCTTACGAAAATTCTCACCAGAAGACTCACTCCTTGATTCGTCACCAGACGCCGCTGTCACAAGACGCCGCCGCTGTCACCAGAGTCTCAACATTCTTCGGCGCCTGACACCCCTCCGCCGCCACCCGCCCACATCCACGCCTTTACCTGTCTCGCACGTCTTGCAGCACGTTTCCCCACCGAACCTGCCAGTACAGCACCTCGGCCCAATCACGCCTGCAGCCCTTGCACCACCATCACCACCCCGTTCGGCGGTATCGATTCTGAGCAACGGCACCGACGCTACGTTCTATTCGGACCCAGACCCTCCACCACACCGAGTCTTACGTCCCTTACTACTAGGGTCCCCTCCCCCAAGGCTCGCTCCAAGCCGTCCACCGTCTTCATCGACCAGACTTCTGGGTCTTCACCACCACAGCCACATTCACCATGTCGTCACTCTCCAGGGCTTTCACCACCCGCCGGGTCAAGCAGAGCATCGACGTTGCTGCCGTCGCCAACAAGGACAACGGCCCCCAGCGAAGCAAGACGACCAAGACCCCAAATGTCTCGGTCCGGAACCTGATCTCGGCCCCCGTCGAGCTGATTCACACCACCAACATGCTTTCCTACAACGCGCCTGACATCTCGCGCAACACCTCGAGCAGCAACTCCACCAAGTCGTCCGATGAGGAGCCGGAGAGCCCCAGCACAGTCGCCTCCACGCCTCCCACCAGCCCTGACGTGGACCGTGACGATCATTCCAAGGCCCTCCAGCCGAACCACCTGTCCTGCTACTTCGTCGCCCCGGCCGCGGCAAAGGATTACGTCGTCCCAGAGATGCCTCCCGTGCCTGCCATTCCCAAGAGGTCTCCATCTCACACCAAGAAGGCATCCTACGATGCTATTGCTCGCCAGCGATCCATCTCTACCATGTCCCGGGACTCGAACCACACCCTTGCCTCCAAGGCCAGCTTCAGCTACTCCAGAGCTTCGTCCGCATCCACAGCCGCATCCACCGTGTCGCACAACTCGATGACCCCCAGCATCAAGCCGCCCGTTCCCGCTCTTCCTCCTGTTGCGTACCAGCAGCAGCAGAAGCCCGCCAAGACAGAATCGCACCCCTTTGGCCGAGAGCTGGCACAGGTCTCGGAGATCGCCGAGGACTATGGCATCAAGCACTCCATTCTCGACCAGGAGGAGCAGGCGCTGAAGGCGCAAGGTCTTCACAAGCACAGCGCCGAGGACTACATGGGCGAGGTTCAGAGCCTTTTCCACGCCTTCTTCCACGACGGCTACGCGCAGCCACAGGCGTACGCCAGGCCAGCACCGGCGGAAGTGTGGATCTAAGCGCAGACCACTACTAGCCACAATGTCGATTGTCGACATTTCCATCATTCGTTGTACATATTCACGCGACTCCGCAACTGCGGCTGAAGCTTTCGCACGGCATAAGGTAGTGGTCTGGTTTACGGCAGCCCAACTTTTCTGGACAGGGCGCCTGGGATGGGAATCTGGGTTAGGGAGCAGTCAGGGTTACTGCCACGCTTTTGGCTGGCAACATGGAGATTCTGGATGGCGTTTTGAGTAAACGGGACTGACAGAAATGTCCGGATTGATGTGTGGATATTCCCCGTGCCACATGGCAGCAAACACGATTTTCTTAACCATGCATGTTCTTTCACTTGCTCTCCGTGACACTCTGTGACCTGCTTTCGACGATGACGCCTGCTTTCGACAATGACACGACTTGATTGAACCTTAGGGAGGCTGTCATGGAGATCTCCCATGTCACCGGAATCACATCTGCCGATGTCATGCGTGGGGTTCTTCGCGGTTCAGGTTAATTGAAACCCCGCCCCCGGACGGAGGGGTCCCGGGCGGATATGGGCACCGCGGCGATCAATTGCCCCATTGGGGGCGTGCGGCACGGAGGGGGCTGCCGAGGTCGACGCTCGTGATGCTTCGGGCCATCTTGCATCTAAGAATGGGCTGGGATTGATTGATTCCAGATTGACGAGGCTGCATCTTGGCTACCCGCCTACTGGTCACGTCTCGCGTGGGTTATTTGCTACGTCACTGCCCTAAACTGAGGCTCCGAAGGGTGACGATGGCGCCGGATGGTCGGGGCTCTATCCGTATGTCATATTCGTCACGGCGCGGAGCTGCTCGCCGCGACCTGGAGCTGTTATGTTTGGATGCGCTTGTTGGTACATGCATGCACTGCGTCCACTTAACTGAAGAGGTCTTGGATGGTCGCGCAGGACCGTCGACGCACAACCGTCAGGTCTCCCCCATTTCGTCACTTCTCGGCTTGCCCAAAGCTACTCATGTTGCATCGCCTTGTCTCAAAGTTTCGCAGCGTGTTTTCAAAACAGCATGTTATGGTTCGGGACATGATACTCTGGAAGAAAATTGTAGGCCTCCGGGCGGTCATTCATGTACTCCTCACGGGCACGAGTATCAACGGCTGCTTCCATGGGATCTGCCGGCTCTTCAGCATGAATTCATCGGTTCAGCCCCCATCAATCGCTATTCTGCCTGAACATGCGTCGTCGTCGCTGAAGTTCCACCAAGCTCCCCGCTGATAAACACCACCAACACGGCGGCATATCTGGACTCGTCAACACCATCCTCCAAGTGGATAAGGTGAGGTATCACTTACGCGGCTGTCGCTCCGAACACCTCTGCTCTCCGCCCGTTGGTCAAAACCCCTACACTGGCTGCGAAGACCACTGTGAAGACTCCCACCAGGCCCAACTTCGCTTCAGGCGATCGAACCTTGTACAGCACGACGATGGCCACAATGAGCACTATTGCGGCGAGAATGGTGCTCAAGTACGACACAAGAGCTGATATCCGCCGTCCGGAGGCGTACTCTACCCTCGAAGAGGCATGTGCTCCCGCCGGCTTCCTCTCCTGCACACGATGCATATTAGACGCTCGATCGGCATAGACAGCTCCCTCCTATGAATGTACTTACACTGAAGAGGAATCCAAAGTAGTCCTGGAAGAGGGTAGAGAGCCTATCCTGCTGTTCCGGGACATGGAGAGCGACAAGCTCGTCGATATCGTTGTACAAGTCTCCGTCACGGCCACCCAGTATGGTGAAGCTGCTCGGATCTCCGGGTTTCCCGTGGAAGAACTCATACCGGAATGCCTTGAACGTTTTGGGGTCAGGTGGAGGCAACGAAGTCATTTTGCTCTCTGCTAGCAATGCTTGCCCTGGTTACCAGTGCGACGACAGGATCAGTCTCTTCTTCCTCAGGACTTCAGATTGGGATGAGTCGGCAGGGTGGCTTGGACGACTATTTGGCCCAGTGACTCACGATACTCTCTCATCACCTCTCTGACCTCTTTGATGAGGCGCATTCTTGTCGGCTCTGTTTCTGATCTCCTCTTCACCTCGTTCCAGCTGCGGGCGGCGCGTAGAGAGGCCCCGTCCCGCGCATCTTCGGCGTCGATGGCATCCAGTCTTTCCTGCAGCTCGGCGAGCTCACTCTGGAGGTACAGCAGGTTTCGGGCTGCCAGGCGGTCGAAGCGCTGGTACACCGAGGCCGTGTGGTCTCTGTCATTCGCGATGAAGCTCGCAAGTGATGGGTATCCTAGGATACTGGCGGCTGGCACTTGGTGGTCGACGCCTTCAGATGAACTGGCCATCATGACCACGACGTTTCGGGCAGGATGTGGACTGTTCTGTTGGTGTTTGTCAGAGGTGCCTTTCGCTTCAAGTGTGAGCCAATCGTCGCCGTTGACATCAACCAGAGGCCGCTTCGAAAGCAGCCTGCAGGGAAACAGCCAGTCACGCTGCCGTCCTGCAGTCTGCCCCCAAGTCTGCCTACAGGCGGCGCCAAAACCGCAGGGCGAATGACGGTGAAGGGGCTGTGTGCAGTACGAACGAGGCAGATTCTCCCGGTCTGCCAAAACCGCACGAGGCCTTCATCTTGTCGTCTGCCGTCGTCCCTCTGCCCCAGTCTACTGCGGAAGCGCGCAGTCCACGATTTCTCCGCGCGGGCTACCGTATGGATCCTTCGACCATCTTTTTTTCCGAGGACAGTGAAGTACCTCACAGCTCTTCGTCGCCTCGCCTCGAACCGTTCGTCTTCAAGAGACAGCCTGACGGCAAATACGAAGACCCGTGGGGGAGCCAGTGGCCATCGGACAGGCCGAACGATGCGCTTCAAGACGATGCTACGGACGCAAGCGCTCTAGATTTGGGTGGGGAGGTCAACTGGGTAAGCTTCCTTGGAAAATGATAACGCGATCTGCAGGGTGGACTATTGTTAACTGTCACCGTGTTCAAGGACACAACCTGGCATCCAAATCTCCGTCTGGTACACGACGACCCTCGAGCCGGCGCTCCTACCGATGAATATATTTTGAACCAAGGATCATGGAAGAAGGTGAAGAGGAACTTTCAGGATGCTGCCATGCGGCAAGTTCTTCGGGAGATGGGACCGAGAATGGAACTAGAGATCGCCGAGTACGCCGCTGCACAAAGGCTGCCCGAGGAATCAGACCAGCCAGCAGCCACTGCAGCACCCAGGATTCGAGGGACTAGAAAGCGGCTCGCCTTGCCGCTGAACTTCATGGTCGAGTCCAGACAAACCAGCCTGATGACTTGTCCTGATTCTGGATCCGACGCCAACATCATTTCCCTGAAGACCGCCAACGACCTCAATCTACCAATGGATGAATGCAGCCGCCAGTTCACCCTCGCGAACGGGAAACTCGTTGATTCGATCGGCACAATCAAAACATCGTGCTGGTTTTCGGACTCATCGCCCGCTGAAGCCATCGACTGCTTCTTTCACGTGTTCTCGTGTCTCGCAACGCCTATCATCATGGGGCTGGAATTCTTGCAACATACCGAGACACTCACAAAGCATCGATCCAGACTGGTATCACAGACTGTGCCGCGAAACCAGGCACTACGTGTCAACGCGGTCGGCAACCCCCGGAGGGCGTTGGTATGTCGCGTGGACTCATTCGTTGGCTGCGCGAACGCAGACACGGGCAGCGACCTCGATCTTGTCAGCCCAGCATATGCGTTGGCTAGGGGGTTTGCGGTCGAGGATGTTGTGGACGAGATCATGTTCGCGGATGGGAGCATCGGTCACACCTCCGGGGTGTTCCGTGCCCAATTCTCCGCAGGCAAGCTCGATGAAATCCGGGGATTTGTTGCTCATGGGCCGCAGATCAGTCTCGAACTTTTTATCCTTGATTCGCTTACTTCCGACATCCTCATCGGACAGGACACGGTGGAGGAACTCGGGGCTTTCAGCAACCATGCGGAATCTTTTATTCCAGCCACTCTACCCATTGGGCAGTCCGACGCCAATATTATTCGATACATCGGGAGGTTAGAAAAGAAGGTAAAAGATTGGACCAGCAAGTTCTTCGGACGCAGCAACACAGGTGCCGAGGGACAGAATGGTTCGTGAGACCGACCTCTCTAAGCTTCCATGACGACTAACAAGGGGTAGAAGATAATGACGACGAGCAACGTGAGATTCGACGCATTGTTGAACTGCAGCGAATGAATGCTAGGGAGGAGACTGAGGGCCGTTCCCTACCTCGACGCTCTGGCGAGGGAATTTTTGAGGACAGGCAAATACCGTTGAGTCGAGGCCCTTCATTCCACCACGAAAGTCTGCCAGGCTTGCGGATAGACTCGCCACAGACCGACCTAGAGTATTCAGCATCATCATTGCTGTCGTCGAGGACGCATCTTGGCGACCTCGGTGTCACCGCTGAGCATCATGCGCTAAAATCGCCACCGGACACGCAGACAGGCACACAGACGTGGTTTCGGTTTCGCCCAAGAGCACGATCAGGTTCAACATCCGGTATTTCAATAAAGAAGGAAAGGGATTAAAGCTGAAGAATGAGATGATACGACACGGGCTGGTCCACGACAGCCCAGGCTACGTCTGTCCGTTCTGTCCCGGTAGGGAGCACAAATATCCACGACCGGACAACCTGCAAAGGTTTGTTTCCAGACTCCTGAATTCGAGGTGCGAGCTTCCTTGGTGGTTCCGGTCCTAACTTCGCGACTCACCTAGACATGTTCGCGTTCACCACACCGATAAGAATCGAGACGACCCTCGCCTTTGGGAAGTGCTTTCGCAAACCCCTCAGCGGGCTCGCCGAAGAAGTTGAGGATTTTGGGGGCATTATGCGACCATCTTACCCGCAACCAAGTATTTCTGTAGATCATCGTTCCATGTAAACCCCAGTGTGTCATCAGGGCTGTTCGGCGTGACCATCGCGAGGGCACTCGATGACTGTCATTGCAAGCCGGCGGTTGTACCATGATTGCTCAATCATTCTCTATCATTGGCGTTGCCATTCTCGCTATCTGTTTGGCCACCTATTTGGCCAACTCTTTTAAACCCCCTTTACCAGTGATGCGTGTCCCGCCGATGTCCGATGATAAAAGACCAGATCCCGCGCCTTTCGGATGCTATACCATTGTCTCGCCACATCTGGTGAAGCTCCCTTGTGATGAAGTTGGGAGAGCCATGTCATCGGGGCCATGAGGTCCCTGGTGGATCCAGACCAAACGCGTCAGCCACTGCGCAGATCGGCAAGCCACAGACCCCTAAACACGAGGCGTCCGAGCTCAAGCTCCGTGTTCTGGGCTCTGATCGAGCCTCGACCACCATTCCGTTTCAACTTGCAACAAACACCATGTCGGTCTCGACCCTCCGCCTCCAACACCTCTCTCCTCATGCCTCACAGGTCTGAGCGAGAGCAATGGCACCCCGACTCCACATACTGCGACTGCCCACGAAGCTGCGCAGACGCGTGCGGCGCAACCGCATGGCGACGCTCCTCGCCCTCCTCGCCCTCGTCGTCCTTTTGGTCGTGCCGTTCTACGTCATCTACAAGCCCCCCGCATCCTTGATCCGACACTTCCAGCGCAAGTGGCCCGATGTGCTGTGGCAGATCGAAACGGACCGCAAGATCATCGCCCTGACCATCGACGACGCGCCCTCCCAGCACACCACCGAAATCGCCAAGCTCCTCCGAGATAACGATGCGCACGCGACCTTCTTCGTCATCGGCTCGCAGGTCGACAGCCGGCTGGACGATCTAGGCGAGCTCATCCGAGACGGAAATGAGCTCGGCAACCACGCCATGCACGACGAGCCCTCGCGCTCGCTGACCGACGCCCAGCTGGAGAACGAGATTCGAAGTGTCAGCAGGAAGATCAAGAGCGTGTACGGCTACGAGCAGCTGCCGGTGCCAGCGAACTACTTCCGCCCCGGCTCGGGCTTCTTCAGCGATCGGATGCGGTTGCTGGTCGACAAGCTGGGCTACAGAATGGTCCTCGGCAGTATATACCCCCACGATCCCCAGATCAGCTGGCCACGGGTCAACGCTAGACACATCCTCAGCATGCTGCGACCAGGCGCCATCATCATCTGCCACGACAGGCGCAGCTGGACCGTGCCCATGTTGAAGGAGGTTCTCCCAGAGATCAAGAGACGGGGATATGAGATTGTTACCATTACGGAGCTCGTCAAGGAAGGAAATCCGTGACGCGACACAAGCCTCTCCAGAAGGTACCACTGAAAGAATGCTGCTTCATGGAGACAGCAAGCGCCGTGCGGCCAACCATACACACTGGCCTGGGCTTGCCGAGCTACCAACGAAGCTAAGGCCAGGTTGTTGAAGAACAACGTACGTCAGGTCGTTAGAGCGTCTGCTGGCAGCAGCAGCACTGTCACCGTGCCGGGCTTTTGGCCCGCCCGTGTTGCCCGTCTCAGTCGCTCGATGTCACACAGGCCACGAGGTTTCGGCGATGTGCTCCCGCTAGGCGAGGCATCCGACGGCTGGCCTACGAATTCACGCGGGCCGCGGCATGATCGAGCGCAGGCAGACGTGCTGCCCCGGTGGGCTCGATCATGCCCTCCGGCCACCTCCCTGTGTGTTTGTTCGACACGTCAGCGGGCAGATCCTGCAGACGCTGCATGTCTCATACACAAAGTTAGGGCTATTTACTCTTGCACGACGAAGGGATCGTGCAACATAATCTCGCCAGGTGCATCAGGGGTAGATGGGCCATAGTCACTTCGGCTTCCGGCTAGTATGCGCTGTGTGCCAGTTAGGAAGGTCGTTGCCTACTACCTTGAAGTACCTATACCTTACCTTTCGGACCATGACCAGACTGAAAGCTACCAGACACGTCATGACAGACGAAGATATAGCACAATATAAAATCCACCAAGCTTGCAGCTGCCCCCGATCCTCGGACACCTCGTCTTGACCAGCCTTGCCTCGGCCAGGTTGGCTTGAGCCTACTCTTCACTTGTTTTTGACGCGGCGCAACGTAGTCTTGCTCACATCTAGGAGAATGATGTACCCCTGTTTGCGGACCGTTGCATGGCTACTATCCGAACGGAGTTAAGTTCTCGAACACCTGCTGGG
The DNA here is from genome assembly GCA_000732205.1 of Verticillium tricorpus MUCL 9792. Classification (NCBI taxonomy): domain Eukaryota; kingdom Fungi; phylum Ascomycota; class Sordariomycetes; order Glomerellales; family Plectosphaerellaceae; genus Verticillium; species Verticillium tricorpus. The sequence goes on along the minus strand of JPET01000001.1, from coordinate 6,366,257 downwards.
CTGGTTGGCGCTGCTGGGTGTGGCATTGCTCGTTGCGCAGGATACTTAAACGTCGCTCGGCATCCGTTTTCCTTTAGAGCTTTGTCGTCTGCAGCTCTCCGTGTTGGCCCTCTCTGCTACGATCATCCCAAGTACGTTGGTGATTCACCATCACCTCGTGTAGACACATTATCAATATTACGGCTCCTGCATAAGCACTTTTGTTTACTGAAGGAAAGAGCAGTCAATTTGTTACCAGGGTATAAAGGGACCTTCGACTTCGCCCCTGCTGTTTCTCTCAACGACCTGCACAGATCTGCCGGACTAGACTTTGCTAATCGGGTTTCGTCGACCGGGGCTCTTGCTTTTCGCATTTTTGGCTTCGACCGTTATCCCATTCTTTACCTTTGGCCCCCGGCCCACGAAAGCTCACGCCATGGTTCCAAACGGATCTGACGGCGAGACTATCGCTCGCGCCTTGCGCGGCCGCACCTTGCATGTCCCCAGCATGAAGGGCATGTTCGAACACTGGCCCGAGACCGTCAAAAACGTTCACTACCCGCAGCTGGTGGGGTTCGTTAACAAGCTCATCAGCCAGTGAGTTGGTATCTGCCGTTGAGGGAAGCTGTTTTAACAAGCTTCGCAGGATGCTCCATGTGCCTGATCGCGTCACTCAGCACAAGAGCCAGGATCTTGCTCTGTTCTGTGCCTTGTTGGTCTTTCCTTTGGGATATCGCTCTATCTTGCTGACCTGTCGCAAGCTGGTACCCCCACGTCGGCTGGGAGACGCTCAAGACTCTCTCGTACTACACGATCTGGCTCTTTCTCTGGGATGATACCATTGACACGGCCGAATTCGATCTTGCCGACGACCTAGAGGAGGCGAACCGCTACCGCCACGAGACGATTGTGTCCTTCCAGCAGTACATGCGCAGTCCCGTCGCCGCCCCTGAGTCTGCCTTGGACAGCGTCAACGGAGCCATCAAGCTGTTTAGCCGCGATGTTGCGTCCTTTTTCACCACCGGTAAATGCAGTTGCTTCGGTTCGACTGCCAGCGGAGAGAGATCAGGGCTAACTATTCCATTCAACGCAGAGGAAACAGACCGTTTCCTGCATGAGGTTAACGTCTTCATCAGGTGTTCGGGGCAGGAGCAGGAGCATCGCATCTGCGGCACCATTCTGGGCTACGATGACTACATCGACCTTCGTCTCGGGACCACCGCGGTCTACACCCTGACTGGTCTTGCTGAGTTCGTGGCCCCTACCATCGCTGCTTGTGCGCACGCTGACATGGCCAGGTTCATCATCGGCGAGCATCTCCCGCGGCATGTGATGAACTCTCAGGCCCGGCGCGACGTCTGGAAGGAGACCAACATTGGCATCATCATGTGCGTCCGGTCCTGGCCTTTGTCTTTGAAAGCAAACTCGCGCTGACGCAGCATCTAGCGTCAATGATGTGCTGTCACTGAAGAAAGAACTCGTAGGTTTCGGGCCGTCGTCTTCGAGCCGTGAGCCATCGCTGACAGGACCAGCGCACCATGTGCCTCATCAACGCCGTCAGCGCCCTCATGAAGGAGGGCATGGATCTGCAGGCGGCCGTGGACGAGCTGATGGACAGACTCGTCGCGTCCATCGCCAGGCTCGACCAGGCGGCCGCGACCCTGGACAGCATGACGAGGCAGCAGCCCGCGGTCAACCAGACGGTCAAGCGGTACTGCGATGCCTGTCGTACCATGATCACCGCGACGTACGAGTTCAGGTCTGTCGTCCCCGCCGGGCCATTGTTGTGGAATGAACGGCTAACGAGAAGCAGCCTCGTATCGGCGCGGTACATGCTGCCGGGGTACGTCGCCGAAGACGGGTCCGTCGACGTCCCGCTGTAGACCTCTCGGAGAAGCACGGGCAAAGTACAGCAGCATAGGGAGGGTTGACCCTTAAAGGGGGGGGGGGGGTTCGGCGTTTGGGCTTAGAAAGATACACAGAGAGAATTGACTCCCCTTGCTTGAAAGCCCGATTTGTAAGGTCACGGCAGGCATCGTGTCTCGTGCGTCAGGCGCGTGGTCTATTTGCTCTTTTTTTTCTAAATCACCAGAGACCCGGTCAGGTCATTCAGGGGCCCGTCGTCCTCCTTGATCAGGGCCTCGAAGCCCTGCAGCAGATCGTCGCGCAGGTCGTCCCAGCCCTCGACGCCGATGCTCACGCGCAGCAGGCGCTCGTCGCACTCGCCGTCGCTCACGCGCCTCCACTCGATGATGCTCTCGACGCCGCCGAGGCTGGTGGCGTGGTGGAACAGGCCCAGCTTGCTCGGCAGGCGGCGGGCGTGGTCCTTGCTGCGCATGTAGAAGGCGAAGACGGGGCCGAAGCCGCCGGGCATCTGGCGGCGCAGCCAGCTGTTCTCGTCGCGGGCCTCGGGCTGCAGGCTCGCGTGGCTGACCTTGAGCACGAGGCGGGCGGCGGCGCCGCCGTCGCGCCGCGCCTCGCCGTCCAGCCAGGCCACGAGCCGCTCCGCCGACGCCGCCTGCCGCAGCACGCGCAGCTCCAGCGTCCGCAGCGACCGCAGCCCCAGCCACCCCTCGAGGCTCCCCATGACGCTGCCCAGGAACAGCCGCTCCTGCCGCAGCGCCGTGGCCATGCCCTCGCGCGCCTCGCGCGCCGGCGCCACCGCCAGCACGCCGCACAGCATGTCCGAGTGCCCGCCGAAGTACTTGGTGCCCGAGTGCAGCACGACGTCGGCCCCCAGCGCCAGCGGGTCCTGCAGCGGCGGCGGCGCGAACGTCGCGTCCACGGTGAGGTAGGCGCCGGCGGCCCGCGCGCGCGCCGCGTAGGCCACCAGGTCCTGGGCCTCGCCCGTGGGGTTGAGCGGGCTCTCGACGTGGATCACGTCGCCCGGCTGCAGGCGGGCCCAGACGTCCGAGTCGGCGTGCGGGTCCGACGGCAGGGCCAGGGCCTCGAGGCCGGTGAGCCGCGTCATGAGGCGCACGATGCCCTGGCAGCCGTGGTAGCAGGGGCCGATGGCGATGCGGCGGGGGTTGAGGCGCACGAGGAGCGCGTGGAAGGCCGCGAGGCCCGAGGCGTAGGTGAGCGAGGGGCCGTTGAGGGCCGACGAGAGGATGGCCTCGAGCCGCGTCGTGTTGGGCGCCGACGCGCGGGAGTAGATGTGCGAGTCCAGGGGGGCCGCCGGCTAGGTGTGCGTCAGTGTCCGTCCAGATGGTCGAGAGAAGAAGAGAGGAGAGGACGCACATCCGTGTTGTCCCAGTGCCGCAGCTCGTCGGGGTTGCGGCTGTACTCAAAGGTGGTCGAGACGTGCATGGCCGGGGCGATGGCGCGGTGGGCGCTGATGTGGTCGTCGACGTGGACGGTGCGCGTGGCCAGCGAGAGCTGCTTGGGCGCGGCGGGGGCCCCGTCGGCGGTCTGCGTGGGGTCTGACATGGCGGCGGCGGCGATGTTGGTGATGTTGGCGGATGGTGTTGAGTCGACTCTTCAGACCCGGCAACGAGGGAAAGGGGAGTCATGAGAGAGGCGGCATGATGCGCTTTATCGCTTGGGGTGTCCCGCCATGTGGGGTGGATAGATGGGTGACAAATGCCGACGGATGGGTACTGGTGCCATGAGTGCATGAGTACATCATGGCAAGACGCGGCTAGTCGATCACGTCAAGAGTTGTTTTCTCTCTTCTTTTTTTTTTCTGGCGTCTGGTGATGCTGGGCATTGGGGCTTCTGAGCGTTGGCATTGGGCCGTAGGCTTTTGGAGGGGGCGGGCCGCGGGGCAAATCCCGATCTCGGACCCTCCCCGCCTTATCACCGGAATGGCGGAATGGAATCATGTCATGATGGCCAACCGAAGGGCGCGCAAATGCGACAAAGGGCGTCTCGGCGGCGCCACGTGCGCGGGTGCAGGGGGACATATCTCATTACCATTAAAAGAGTCCGTACCATCTTGTGGACGTCTTTTGTCTTGCCGCCTCCAAACTCTGTCCACTCCCTCCCCCTCTCCCGCGGCCCATCTCAGCCGGAGCCAGCGAGCGCCGAAAGTCGACCCTCGACAGTCGGAGTGAGCGTCGAAACGGACCCAAGGATGAAGGGAGTCGAGGCAGGTAACCCCGTACCATACCGTATCGTGCCGTGCCGTAACCATAGCGAATGCGTCTCTCCCCGCCGCCGTCCCATGTTTGATCCCGAGTGATCCGCCGAACGCCGTTGAAAACCAAACCCAAAAGTCTATAGCTTGTACAGTGAAGCCAGGCTGCCTGCCGCTCAGTGAATCTCCTGCGTCTCGACCGAGGCCGCCGTCTTGGGTCGCTCCATGCTGCCGAGCTCGGCGCCCTGCCCGCTCTGGCTCTGGCCCCGCTTGCGCCCTAGGAACCGGGACATGGCGTTGTTGTTGGGCTGGCTCGAAGGCGTCTCCTTGTGGAGATCCGTGTTGGAGTCGCCGAACCGCGCAAAGAGGCCGCGCTTGCGCTGCGGCTGCCCGCCGTGCTTGTGCTCGTCGTTGAGGCCGACGTCTTCAAAGTTGGACTCCTCCACCGTCGGCGGCTCCGTGGCGACGGCTTTGCGGTCGAACGCCGAGCGCGGCAGCCGGGGGAATCGGTGCGAGTCGAGGGACTGCCGGGCTGGGAGGTCGTGCGACGGCATGGGCGATCGTGCCGAGATGTCCTGCGTGAGGAGTTTTAGCCAAGGTCCGGACGTTCCGGTGCATCGAGCGCCGCCCCAAGCCAAGAGAGCCAGATTCAAATACATACAAATGATCGCCTGTACGAGTCGAAGGATTCGCGAGAAATGGAAAAGTGTTCAATGTCGCCGATGCTGCTGTTGCGCGTGTCCGTCGAGTTACGAGCCGACGAGAGATACTTCTTGGGCCAGGCGGCCTTCTCTTCTGTCGGGGAGGGCTGCGCACGGCGTTAGCGGTGCTCTCGGGGGGCTCGGTGGGCGCATCGGCTGCACTTACTGGTAGGTAGACTCCGCTGTCGTTGACCACTGTTGCGAAATGCACGTGTAAGTCAAAGTGTCTCGTGACGGATGGAATGAGGGTGGGCTGGGGTGGCGCGCGTTGCGACTTGGCATGGGTGGGTGAGGAGAGGGAGAGAGCGAGCGGTCGAAGGGGGGACGCCGCTCCAGAAGAGGGGAAAGCAGAGGACCCAGCAATGCGTACCACTCATCTTGTATTCGCCATTGTCTTGTCCGCTGTTGACGCTGAGGGCGGACGAGGCCTTGGAGCCCACGGTGTCGACCTTTTCGAAGCCGGGGTGCGAGGGGTTGAGGCGGTCGTCGGCGGGTCGGGCGTTCTCGTCTTGGGCGACGACGCCGGGGCCGGGCCTGCGAGTGAAGGGGTTTCGGATAGGCATGGTTGCGATCGATGCGAGGCCTGCGAACGTGGGAGACGAGGAGAGGTGGCAGTGGTCGGTAGCTGGAATTGAAGTAGGTGAAGAAGAAGAACGAGTCGGCGGGTGGTCGAGGTGGTGCGCCGTTGAAAGTCAAAAGGTTATTGCTGAAGGTTTACAGTAGCAGACAGTGCCAGAGTCTCGGTGTCAGAGCAGCGGCGGATCAAGGTCAAGATCCGGATCAGGAATTGGAGAGTGATCGGATCGATTGCAGGGTGGACCTGACATGGGGGCGTGGATCAGGTTAAAAAGAGCCTAGTCGTGGAGAGGGAGGGGGGACACCAAGAAGACGGCCCATCTTTGGAGGTTGATCGGCGTTCCTGGGGGTCGCTCCGTCTGCTGGTGCTGGGCCTGATTCTGATCCTGACGGGCCGTGCTGGGCTCCTCGGCACGCCGGGGTCCTTCGAGTCGTCGATGCTGGTGTCGACCGACCAGTCATGAGCGCTTGAATGCAGGAAGGCGGCGAGTCGGGCACCAGCAACCTCCGAACGAACGGAGGCTTGGGCGACGATCAGGGCAGACACTGCCGCCCCCCATGGCGGTACAAATGCGAGGGAGGAGTCAGGTCAGCTCTGCCGTCAGCACTCGGCATTCAGCAATCAGCGCTTCAGCGCCGCTCAGCTCGCGGCACGCATCCTCCATCGTCGGGCAGCTGCAGGGCGGTGCGCCTCTTGATCTGATCCGCGGATGGATGCCCAGGGCCTGCCTTCCCTACTGCGATGTGATATATAGGGCATTGACGATGGATCGATTCGTTTCGGAGATGGAAAGGGTGCCGTCTCGCTTTGCAGTTTGCATCCGGTGCTTGGTTGCCTTCTGACTCGCTCGTTCCGCCTTTGTCTCGACTCGGGGGCCACTCGTTGATGCCGTGCTGCCCCGCGACATCTCCGTCTTTCAGCCCTTTCAGCCATCACCGAAACGTCCATCCACCACCCTCCAGTTTTCCATCCCCCACCGCCCCAGTGGCCCCCTCCTAACAGTGGTTTTTTTTTCTCACCATCGGTGATAGATGGCAGACGTTCAATGGTCAATGTTCAATGGCCGATGACCCGAAAAGGCGATGGTGCCGGTTCCCGTCGAACGCTGGCTCGAGATGGCGCTTACCGTCATCAAGTCGTCCGCTCAGCCGTCATGGTGCCTTGCACCCTTGCGCAAGCAGCCAGCAAACCGCAGGCTCTTTTCTGGCAGACCAGAGCCAGTCCGGCTAAAAGGGGGCCCGTCACATACGCGGACTTAGAAGATCCCGACGTGCGATGGCGTAGCTGGGTGCTGGGTGCATGGTGCTGTGTGTTGGATACTGTTCTGGGCAGGTGGGCTGGTGGTTTGTGGCCGGCAGAGGGGCGTCGCCCGGTTGTGACTGGAAGGGGAGACGGGACCCTGCCTTGGCTGGAGTGATTGGACTGGCCAGAACTGGGAAGTGGGCCACGGGTCACGACTTCCCTTGGCTGACGCCAGCGTGATTGGTGGGGTACAGTGCTTTTATGGGCTTCTAGCTCGTTGCACTGTATCGGCGAGTTCGTGCTATCTTATCTCCCTCGATCTTATCATCCATTCATCCATCGTGAGAGTGTTTCTTATGTCATCAAGATGATGCCTTCCCTGGACTGCATGGTCAACTGCGCCTTGCGTACCTAGGTCTTCTCCTTCACGCTTCATTTATCAATCATGATACATCACAGCAAAGCCCTTGTTGTAACACAGCATTGGAATTCATCTAGCAATCCATTCGCCTCGCTCATCCCCGCAAACTGACACCCCACCCTACTCAGCCATCATCTTGCCCTCGGTGGCCTCCGCCCCAAAGATCTCCGCCTTGGCCGTAGCGAACTTCCTGGTCGGCGTGAGGTTGGCGAAGAGGTAGTCGAGCTCCTCGTACGTGCGGCCCATGGACTCGGGCAGCCGGAAGAACGCCCAGACGAACACGGCGAAGGCCGTGCTGCCCCAGATGAAGCCCGTGTAGCCTCGCAGGTTCAGCTCGCCCGGATTCATGAAGTACGGCTGCAGCACCTGCGAGATGACCGAGATGACATAGTACGAGTTGCGAGCCAGGCAGATGGTCTTCTGCCGGAGACGCGTCGAGCCGATCTCGGCCGGGATCGCCCAGCCCAGCTGGCCCGCCGACAGCTGGAAGACGAACGTCCACACCAGCGTCAGCACCGCCTGCACCATGCCCACCGAGTTGCGGTCCGTCCACACGTTGAGGATGCCGATCGTGTACAGCACCGTGGCCATCGTGGCCATGCCGCAGAGGTAGATGCGCCGGCGGCCAAAGTACGGCATCAGGCAGAACCAGTTGACCAGCGTGCCGACCAGGGCCATGGCCGTGCCGCCCGTGTTGAGGTAGTACGTCTGGTTCGTGCTGAGGCCCACCTGCTGGAAGAAGTAGGTCGAGTTGTACGCAAAGGAGGAACCCGCGAGGACCTGGCCGGCGAACGCCACGCAGGCAATCTCCGTCCGGCGCCTCTCCGTGCCCCGGAAGCAGTCGAAGTAGCTCGTTCCGGCCGTGAGCTCAATTTCGACTTCGTTGGTGTGCACAATCTCTGCGAGCGACGCCTTGACCGTGAAGGTGGCCGAATCGTCCCGCTGCAGGCGCCGAAGGGACTTCTCGGCCTCGTCGAGACGGCCCATGCGCACCAGGTGCCAGGGCGACTCGGGCGCGAAGCTGAGGATCGGGATCAGGAAGGCGGGCCAGGTCCACTGGAGCGCGAAAGGGATGCGGTACGCCCACTCGTCCGGGCGGTTGACCAGGCCGGCGAGTACGCCGGCGGCGATGAGCTGACCGATGATGAAGCACATGTTGGTCCAGCTGGTGAGGTACACGCGGAGGCTCATGGGCAGGACCTCCGAGGCGTAGGCCGGCGCGGACGTGGCGAAGACGCCCCACGGCAGACCGCAGAAGAACTGTCCGATCAGGAGGATGACGATGGTGTTGGCGAAGAAGGTCATGAAGATGAACGCCGACAAGACGAAGAGCGAGATGATGAGGATCCTCTTCTGGCCGAACTTGTTCACGAGGTAACCGTTGAGGAGGACACCGATGAAGCAGCCCACGCCGCTGGCGTTGCTGAGGCCCGCCTGCCAGGCGGCCGAGAGCTGGTGCTTGCCGTTATCGTCGATGTACTGGCCGTACTTCTCCGCGAACTGGGGGTAGGCGTAGAAGTTGCCGATGAGGATTGTGTCGTAACCTAGCGTTCGCCCCTGTCAGCATCGCTGGGGTCTCGACATCGCGAGCAAGGGGCCATCGCGACGTACCTTCCATGATGACACACATGGACACCATCAAGCTCCAGAAGATGGCCATGGGGTAGACCTTCAGAGCCTCGGTCAGGCTGATGGCGTGCTGGGCCTCGACGGCTTCCTGGGCGCGGGCCGCGAGGATGGTGGGATCGGCGAGGGTGGCATCTTCGATCTGGACATTGCCCATCTTCTCCTTGTTGTCGGCCATGGTGATGGCGCCACTCGCTGATGGTGGACACAGAGGTGATCGTCCACGTAGAAGAAGGGCGAGTGAAAGACCCAAGTGAAGAGGATGTTGATGCGGAGAGAAGAGGAGATGATGATCCAGGCTGATCTTTTCGTCTAGAAACACGAGGGGATAGCCTCTTCATATAGACATGACAACCGATGGGGGGCGAAACAGCGAGGGGATGAGAGAAGATGAGGCGATTCTGGCGATGGCCCAGTAGGAGTGGCCGTTGGCGCAAAACTCGCGGCAAACAGTCCGCACCAACTTGGGCCTGAGCAGTCCCCAAGCCTTGGATGGCCGGTCATTAAACACCACGCTAGTGGGTTTAAGTCTGGGGGTGGGAGTCTGGGGTCGAATGCGATGCAGTGCGGGGGCTCCGCGAGGGCGCACGAGGAGATCATCGTGGGCGTTGGTCACGCACGCGAGTCAAGTCGACCGGGTAGGTCTTTTCTCAGGCGGAATACTCTTGCGGAAAACTCGACGCTAACAGCCGAAAAGCACGTCTGCAAAGCAAGCGCTCGAACATCAGGTTCGAAGCTCTCGAGAGGTCCATTCTATTATCCCTTGATTGGGTCGCTGAATCTCTCGCTCCATGAGCCTCACAGGGGTTCGAGCTGTCAGGCGGGCACCACGCGAGGATCCGATCCAGACGGGAGCTTTACGGGCATATTCGCCGATAACCCCCCTCATCTGCCCCCGCCATCGGCATATGGATGTTTTCCGCCAGTAGCCCGATGGCTTTCCCTTTCGTTTTCCGCTTCTGGACCTCGACATGGCACGGAACAACGTCTATTTAGCATCACAACCCGAGCCTTTGAACGTTAGTATGCTTCTTCCGTCCTCATTCTCGCCGCATTCCTTGCACTGAGCTCTGAGGTCTTTTTCTTCAGCTCGGCCAGACTCTTGTCATAACCCCTGTTGGAGAACTACTCCGGAACTACCCCTGTCCAGTGTGGGTTCAACCTCAGGTTCACAGCAAATATGGCGGCTCTTGCTCGGACGTCCGTCCTCGTGACTTTGTTCAATGCCGTCAGTGCTTTAAACAATGGCCTGGCTAGAACACCGCAGATGGGATGGGTACGTGGTGCTCTTTTTCTTCTTGGCGTCTTTATAGACTGACCTCGAACAGAACAACTGGAACGCACTCGGTTGTGACGTCTCCGAGGATCTGCTTCTGGACACCTCCAAGAAGCTGGTCGACCTCGGTCTCCGAGACCTTGGTTACAATTACGTTGTCCTCGACGACTGCTGGTCCGGCGGCCGCGATGAGGATGGCTTCCAGTACGAAGACAGGGACAAGTTCCCCAACGGCATGAAGGCCGTCTCGGACGCCATCCACGACATGAACATGCTCTTCGGCATGTATGGCACCGCCGGCGAGATGACTTGTGCTCGCTACCCGGGCTCCCTCGACTGGGAGGAGAACGACGCCAAGTCCTTCGCCGCCTGGGGTGTCGACTACCTCAAGTACGACAACTGCTACTCCATGGGCCGTCACGGGTCCCCCAAGGTGTCGTTCGACCGCTTCGACGCCATGCGCAAGGCTCTCAACGCCACCGGCCGCCCGATGGTCTACTCCCTCTGCAGCTGGGGCGAGGACTACGTCTACTCGTGGGGCGTGTCCATCGCCAACTCGTGGCGCATGTCGGGCGACATCTACGACTCGTTCTCGCGGCCCGACATCCTCTGCAGCTGCGACGACCCGCGAGACCCGACTTGCACGTCCTGGGGCACGCACTGCTCCGTCCTCAACATCCTCAACAAGGTCGCCGCGTACGCCGACCGCGCGCAGCCCGGTGGGTGGAACGACCTCGACATGCTTGAGGTTGGCCACGGCGGCATGACGGACGAGGAGTACAAGGCGCACTTCACCATGTGGGCGCTCGTCAAGTCGCCGCTCCTCATCGGCGCGGACCTGCGGAAGCTGCCCGCTTCGGCGCTAACGATCCTCAACAACCCGGCCATCATCGCCATCAGCCAGGACCCGGCGGCCAGGTCGGCGCTGCGCGTGGCCATCGACTACAACGTCAAGAAGGACAAGTACGGCGTCGGCGAAACGCAGGTCTGGAGCGGCTGGCTCGCCAACGGGGACCAGGTCGTCGCCTTCCTCAACGCGGCGGACGAGGACCTCAACATGAAGGTGGACCTCGAGGAGGTGTTCGTCAGGGACGGCCCCGGGGGTCGGGCAGAGCAGGTGAAGCATGAGTGGCAGGTCTACGATCTGTGGGCGAACCGCATGTCCAGCGATGCGGCCGAGGAGCTTCTCGACGCCAGCGACAAGAAGGACGCGGCGAAGACGGCGAAGCTGTTCGAGGACGCGAACTGGTACAACTCGACCGAGCTGCCGTACAAGGAGGGTCTCGTGAAGGGAGACGAGAGGCTTTTCGGCAAGCACATCGGTTCGGTCAAGGCGATGGGCGTGCTCGAGGCCAAGGTGCCGAGGCATGGCGTTGTCGCCTACAGACTGAGGACCACGCAGCCGGGGCTCAAGAGGTACTCTATGACCAAGGACGAGCTGTAATGGTAGCCTCGAGTTGCCTGATATCGCAGTTCTTTCGGGGGTGCTTTTAGACAAAGCAGCAAAACTCTAGGGAGTGGTCATGAGAGAAGGCCATAATGACGTGCATATAGCGAGCTGATAGAGCAGAATTGATTGATTCCAAACGTCTGTTGGATTAAAGGAAAGAGTTATCCGTCATGTTATCTACGTATGAGATATGCGGAACTTCCTGAGCAGCAGTTGTACCTTTTGTTGCCGTTCGAGATTGCCTGTGATGTGGCAAACTCCATTCATCGGAGACCAATTTTATCAAAGTGAGAAGGAGGGGTCTCAAGATCTAAAGATTTAAGCTAACCACGTATTTCAGTCATTATTCGAGCCTTGCCCTCTCATTTCACCTCGGTCCTGTAGTCCGCTAGATATCAAGCACTGGTACCAGCCTTTCGCACAACCACACACTTCTTAAACACGCTGATCACAGCATCCCACATGCGCCGTTGGGCAGCCTCGTGATAGAAGGATAACTGTCTTCCAGGAGCAAGCTGGGGACATAATGTGTCGATAATACGCACTTGATGCTGCGCTGTTGGGGAATTCCCCCGCTTTTTCACGCTCATCTTTGCGATCAGATTCCTGTCCATTCGGGGCTCGGTTCGCAGGCTTAACGCCAGAGTTGATACGTGCCGTCCTACTAACATGGGACCAGGCTGCGGTACCTCATCGGGCATCACTGCATACTCAGGTATCAAGGATTGATGCGGGTGCACGAAATAGTCCTGCCCAGGTGCGGCTCAGCATCACATGCTTATTACGACCTGGCAGACCACCGAACGTTGTCGACACCGAACTCCCCCTGCTCCTCCATATCCACATCATCAGAATGGATCGAGACGAACGACAAAAGAACGGATTCGTGTTCGCCGCTGTCGGCCCCCCCAAAACCGTTGCCATCATCGGCGCCGGACTGAGTGGGATAGTCACGGCCGTCCACTTCCTCCGCGCCGGAATCAACATCACCATCTTCGAACGGGCGGCCGATGTAGGCGGGGCCTGGAGATACAGCCCGCAGCCAGACCGGGACCCGCCCTTCCCTAACGTCCGACCGCCGCCTCCGGACTGGGCCGAGCTGGACAGGCTGCGGGGGGAGGGGCTGAGCGCCGAGGAGGCGGCGTCGCGTTTCGCTCCTCCCGGCCCGGTGTACACGAACATGAAGAGCAGGGGCAGCAAAGTGATGATGCGGACGTCGTTGAGGAACTGGCCCAAGGACAGCGGTACTCCCCTCGACCACAGCTAGGTGCAAGAGTACCTCCAAGCCATTGCCCAGATATACGGCGTGGAGGGCCTGATCCGCTTCCACACGCGGGTAGAGGCCGTAGTGAAGGAGGAGAGCGAAAGCCAGTGGCACATCAGCACGTCCAAGCTCACGACGACGGAAACCGGCTACACGGTGGAGGGAGAATCTTGGAGGTTTGACGCCGTGGTTGTGGCCACCGGGCGATACGGCCCGCCTCGGGTGCCTGACGTACCTGGCCTGGCCACCTGGAAGCGCATGTTTGCCGACCGGGTGATGCATGCCAAGCAGTACCGGACGCCGACATCATTTCGCGGCAAGAGGGTGTTCATCATCGGGGCCTTCATCTCAGCCCTGGAGATCGCGAAGGAGCTGACCGACAACGGAGCCACCGTCTACCTGAGCTCGTCAGACACCGTGATCGACTTCAGGGATAAAGTCGGTCACGAAAACGCTGTGAAGGTTGCCATGGTAGCAGAGTTCACCATTTCAGAAGGAGACGAACCCGATCAGCGCCCGCAGCAGCTCGACGACGAGACCCCTATCCCAGGACAGGTAGTCCTCCGTGACGGGCAAGTCCTGGAGAATATCCACCACGTCGTGATAGCAACCGGCTACCTGATCAGCTACCCCTTCCTCGGGCCTGCCCTGGAGCAGCCGTTCACTCCGTTCCAAGACGCAGACGACAGGTGCATCATCACCGCCGACGGCAGGAATGTGCATAACCTGCACGAAGACATCTTTTACATCCCCGACCCGACCCTGTCCTTCATCGGAGTCTCGCACTTCGCCTCCACCTTCTCACTCTATGACTTCCAGGCCCAGGTCCTTGCGACTGTGTTCGCGGGGAGGGCACGACTTCCCTCCGAGGCTTCAATGAAGGCCATGCAGAGGCGGCGCAAGAGCCGGATCGTGCCAGGGACTTTACTGAACAGCATTTTTTTGCTGGATGACTTTCTGATCCGCAGATTGATGAACTGGATTAACGAGGATCTAATAGCGGGTGGGTTTGAGCCTCTTGCGGGACCGGATGCTGCGTGGTGGGATGCCTTTAGAGAAGAGAGAGAGAGCTCTCGGCCGCTGTTGGGTATGCTGCAGGATAACTATCTGGGTTTGTGGACGGAACTCGAATGACTGACAAGCAGAATCGGCGTGTTTCCTTTGAAATGTTCACTTCATGACGGCCTTATTACGTTAGGAAAGCTCGTCTGGTTTATCGACGTTGACGCCGAGTCTCCCTATTTGTCCACAAATATCTGGTTGATGGAGACCGTAATAATCTTTCCAATGATTTCCTGGTACTCTCGCTCCTCACTCCGCTTCTGCATAATAACATCTTGTTCTTTTCTGTCGAGTGCTTCGCGCTCTCGTCTGATGCCTTCCAGATCGGATGCGGCGCGGGCATCAAGAATCTCCGTGTTGAGCTCTAAAGCCCTAACCTTCGCATCCACCTCGGCCTTCAGCAATGCCAGCTTTGCTGAGCGGGCGTAGTCCCGCAGCGCCTCGGTCAGACTCAGAGCAGCCCCGACTAGACGGCTGACGTCCTGCGCGGTGGTGCGGAGCCTGTAGACTGCGCTGTGCCTGATCGCTCTGATCGGAACGAAGATGTGCTCGAGAGATGACTCGGTGATGTTCAGGGCGTCCTTCGGGAGCTTAAGTTGCTTTCGTTTGAACACGTTCGGCCACGTCGTCAGTTCGACGGCCGCCGCGCAGTCCCAGCCGCGAGCTTTGGGGAAGTCAGGAAACCACCTGCTCGCAAAGTCGAAGCAGCTCTCCTCCAAGACTCGCTGCGTCGTGTTGAGAATCAGATGCTGCGTCTCGTATGGGAGGCGGGACGAAGACAGGGAGGCCATCGAGTGCACGGCGTGCGGAACTGCGACCAAAGTCGAAGCTGCAAGGTCAGCGAGAGGTCCAAAGCGACGTACATGAGGGCTCATACCAGAAGTAACCTGCACGAGGTCAAGCGCGTTTGTCGGAGGCTCGAGTTGTACGCCTTCATCCTCGACGACCTCGTCAGGCTCGTCATCCCCCTGAGAAATACCAGGATCATCAAAACCCGCTCCGTTAGACCCTGTGGTATCGTATCCTGGCTCCTCGTTTTGCGTGCCATGATTCGCCGCGACCTGATAGAGGTGAGGAAACTCGGCTCTGGCTCGCGCCTCCGACTCGAAGATGCCAGCGCCACACAACGCGACCAGGATTTGTTGCAACTTCTCGGCTCCAAACTCCTGGGAGATGGGCTTCATGTAAGTTTTGTTCTTCTTCACAAGCTTGCTTATCGCCGTTGATGTCTTGATTCTGGCATTTTCACCACTGAATATGGCCTTGCAAAGAAGGAACACACGCTGATGATCACCTGAGCGAATATCCATGTTGACATGGGAAAACGAAAGGGCAGTGGTTTTAAGCTCAAGAAAGGTAAACCAAGACCAGCTTCTTCCGGGAGGGTGGGAGCCAAAGCACTGATTATATGGCTCCTCCATTCACATTGGTAGGCCTCCCGCAGCTGCAGGACCCCACGCTATCAGCGGGAGAAAAGTCACAAAGCTTGCATATGTGCTACCCAAAAGTCGTTGAAACAGCCAGTGGTGTGGATGATACATCAGGTTCGCTGACGTCGCTCTGGATAAGAGTGGCGAACCTCGGACGACGGCAGAGTGGTGGTGGCAGGGAGAGCACCACGGGCATTGGGGACAGCAGTATTTAAGAGAAAACCACGGCATCATGGAAGTATCAGCGACAAAACAAGTGCCGGTGTGAGCTATCGTACAAGGACTCTGATGAATATCAAGGGAAAAGCGGTTTTAGAATACAGCGTGCAAAGAGCAGACGTAAACGATGCAAATGCATAACCGTGCGGGTGGAAATTCCTCAGAAGCTGGTGGTCGTACAAGTATTCGTAAGCTTGATCCCAGAGCAGAGAAGAAGCGAAGCAGAGATGTCGCTGTCGTCCAGGGGATTCAACTTCTCGTAATTAGCAGCGATGGACAAGACGGCCATCGACGGTGGACATATTCTGTCCGACATTGGCCCTGGTCGATCCAGGGGAAACAGACTCGTCGTCAGACGACAACTCCTCCACAAATCCCGTCTCGGGCAATAGTGGCTCCCGGCGTGAAGGAAAGCTGTGCAACGGAATGGGTTCGACATATGGATCGTGTGGGCCTCGCCGCCGGTTCTGTCCATCGCAACCAGAAGTCGAAGGTCGAGGCTCTTGGTGCTGTTGGCGGACAGACTCGCGAGTGGTCGCCGAAGACCGCGGCTTCTGGCTAGCAGAGCGCTGCTGAGCCATGTTGGCAAAGTAGTGAGCGCGTTCACGAGCGATGCGCTGCTTCTCTTGGTAGGTATTTCCCAACCCTGGTGTGAAGGCCTCATTGGGCGGGAATGAAGTTTGCGGGCGATGTTGAGGTTGATAGCTCGACTGCGAGGGCCCAGAGAATCCAGAATGCTCGGTAGTTGGAGCTTTTCCTCGACCTTGCGGCTCCAGAAACGGGTCAGAAGGCTCCTCATACACTTTCTTTGCCCGATTGGACCGCTGCTGCTGGCGCGACGACGTCTTGCGGCAGCCTCCAGCTGGTCCTACCGGTCCGTCCTCATACATCTGGCGACGAATGCGTTCAGACTCATGGAAGGCACTGACGTAGTCGGGTGCCGGTTTGTGGAAGTTGGCATTCGGTTGACGTTCTTCCTGATTCTGACGGCCGATCAGAGGCGAGCTGTGTCGAGAGGCTTTTGTAGCGACTGGTGGAGCGTCTCCATGCCCTTGGCCTGAAGGCATGTCGTTCTCCTTCTTGTTCGAGACCACATCAAATTCCGAGCTAGACTGAGGATTGGGCATGGCTGTAGACTCATTGCAAGCTTGTTCGCTTGTATCGGAGTCGGACTCAACGGTAGGCTGTCTGTAAATAGAGCTCGGTGTGGAGGGCGACGTCTCGTACGTAGGTTCTCGACGACGAAACGAGCGGTTCTCCCGGCGATGCGACGGACGATGGATCTGTTGAGAGGAGCTCTTGTCAGCTCTTATGGGTGTGAGAGGTTGGCGTGCGTCTGCAAGCTCCGAGGCGCTGTCAGGGGTGGCGCTGGTGGCAGTAGAAGACTGGCAAGCGTTAGTGGGTGCCTCTAGACGTCTAGTTGGTGAGAGTTACCATTGTAGAGATCTTCTCGGTTGACCTTTTATTGTTCTTTGTTTTCTGGAGCCGACAAAAGCTGCAAATATTCGGCACCGGCTCCTCATCGTGTCCAACGGGATGCTGGCTGTGAAAGTGTGCTGAGCGGGCAAAACCGCAGCCCCAGCACAAGTGGCCGAACTCGTCCATGGCGTACTTGCTGCCATCGCAGTACTTCTTGAGACAGGGCTTACAAAGGTTCTTCCAGGGGGCGTCATCGGGCTTCTGTGCCCTCTCGATCTGGAGTTTGGGCGCTCGTCGGATGCCGCAGCCCGTGCAGAAGTGACCGTCGAGCATCAGACTGGCGCGAGATCTGCCCTCGGGTGTCTGCTCTGGTGTCATAGAGTCATTGCCATCGATCACAGTTTCATCGTCAGATACGCAGTCCTGGGACTTCTGGTTGCCCGCATTGTAGGATGCTGAGAGAGGTTTTCGAGTTGCACCGGTCGACCTATGGTCAGACGTCTTTGTCTTCGTCTTGGTTGTCTTGGATTTCTCCAGCTTGCGGTTGTAGTCCTTCTTAAATTCTGCCACAGCTTTCTGAAACTCTTCTCTGGGAAGCGGATTGTGCTTGTGTTTGAGTTTGGACGAGAAATACTCGTCATCGTAGATCGAGAACGTGGACTGCGAAATGTCCGAGGAGGTCAAGCGGTAGCCGCCCGAGTGCCTTGGCTTCGAAATGACATTCGAACTCATCGATGAAGGCACTTTCCGCCGTATGGCGCTGTTGTTGTGAGCATCATTGGTGCAAGACTTTCGCTTGATATCGAAATCTTCAGAGTCAGAGTCACTGCTGCTGGTGCTGGGATCGCCCTCGTCAGAGCTGATAGCACCACGAACATCAACCTCAGAGAGACATGGTGAAGTGTCGAGGCGCGACCTGCGAGAGCTCCGATTGCTCCTACGCTGCGGGTAAAGTTCCACGGCATAGAGGCCCCGAAGGCTGTCGCTTCGTAGGTGTTTGCGGCTTGAGGCTCGCGTCATGCGACGGGTCCTCTCTTCACCTCGGCGGGATGAGATGCCCAAGACCTCTCCCAGGCTGGTCAGAATGGACACTTTCCCGTTCCGTCGGTGTTCATTCATATTGCCTGGCTGGACGCTTCCTTCACGATTGGTGTCGTCTGCGATGCCAGACTTGGTGGATGGGTGGTTGGGTTGAGAGTTGCGAATCGCAGGTAAGGTTTCAAGGCAACGATACTGAACCAAGAATTAGCATGTTTTGTTAGGAAGGTGCCCAAGAAACGTGAAGGGCAGACGGAAGGGAGGGATGAGCAAGAGGTGAAGCGTAACACATTACTCTGCAACCTTAGATTCCAAATTGAGCGCGTAGGGAAGGTATGCCACAATGGTCTCAAGACTTTCCAAGCGAGCAAGCAGGACCAGGAATTGTAAACAGGGAATGGTAAGACTATACGTACCTAAAATCTTTTTCGAGAAGCCTCAGATTTCCTGGTTCTTCTTCTCCGGCTTGGTCTCGCCGTATTCAAGAGGCCCGGCGGGGGAGATGATGTCTGCTGATCTCGTCTCTCGGAAGGCCTCTTGATAGACTGACAAGCCTAGCAGGCTTCACAAAACCTTAGCGAGCTGCAAAGAGGGTGGTTGGTGTAGGGGATAAGTCAACAATGTAGGGAGTTCGTGCAGGGCGAAGCTGAGCAACCGTCAAAGTGGCTTCGTACCTTCTGTACCGCAATGAAGGGAAGGAAGGAGTGGCTGCGGCCTTGCAGAACAGTCAATCGAGTGACATAAGGCAACAGTTCAGCAGTAGTCTTCGTCGCTAGTTGCCCGGGGGAAACTATCCTTCCTCAGCTTTGGGCCTATGCAGTGCCACCAGGAGGCCAGCCTGAGCCCAACGACAACGCCATCACAACATTAGTCATCGACGCGGTCAAATCGTACATTTGGTATACAACCAGGGTCAAGTCTTCTGCTTTTGTGTCTAGGTACATGCCGGGCCTTCTGCCTATCGGCTGATGGTATTCCCCAAGCCATTGTCCCCCAAGCCAAAGTAAAAGGAAATCGAGATGAGCTCTCGTCGTCAAGTCATCGTCACGCGGTATTTCCCGCCTCTAATCGGATCGCAGAACGCGAGGTCCACGCTTCTTGATGGCCTTCTTCTTCTTCTGGCCCTTGTTGAAGGCGGACACGGCCGCGTGGTCACGGCCAATGTTGTCAAGGTCCTTGACCTTGTAGATGCGGATGATCCAGTTCTCACTGGTGAAGGCCTCGTCGACGGTGTCCAGGGTAGGGCCGACCTCAGGAAGACGCACTCCACGGACCCTGTCCTGGGCTTGACCAGAGGGGAAGAGGGTGTGGTAGTTGTAGTATGACATCTTGTACCTGCATTGCATATTAGTATGTGTTCAACTCGATCGGGTTTGCCAAACTTACATCAAGCTGTTCTTCATGGTGTCGGTGGCACCCTCGTCAACACGGTACTCGCCACGGGGAGTGAAGAAGCTGCGCTCCTGGACCTCATCGGGCCAGATACCCTCGGCAATGCGGACCATCCAGAGGAACTTGTTGATATCGTCGCCAGAGTAGCCCAGAAGACCACCGAACACGACCAGGACGTAATCGACCTCGTGCTGACGCATGATGGGGTAGCTGACCTCCTCACGGGAGGCCATGGCCTTGCCGACGGTGGCAATGTGGGTGTTGTTCCAGGTGTTGTTGTCGACGAGAGTGGGGCGGTCAGCCATGCCGCCGATCTGGTAGCCGTAATCCCACCAGGCCATGATCTTGGCGTCTTCCTTGGTGTTCTGGCGGATCCACTGGTATGCCTCGCGGTAGTCATCGATAATGTGCTGGCTGCCGTCGGGCATGCGGCTGGCAAGGACGACGGAGGGCGAGGAGTAGGCATTCGAGGTCACCCAGGTGCAGTGAAGAACGAAAAGGAGCAGGTAGGCGCCCATGCCACCAATGACGAGGCCCTTGGACAGGAGGGTGTAGATGCCGACGTACGGCTTGCTGGTAGCCTTCAGACCCTTGGCTGACGACTTCTTGGGAGCGGCCTCGGCGGCTTCCTCAGCGGCCTCGTAGGCCTCGGCAGAGGGAGACCAACGAGTCAGGAAAGTGTCCAGAATCTGGGACGCGGCCATGGCGGCAGCAACGCAGACACAGGGCGTCAGGGTGAGCATGAGACGAACCATGACACCAGCAAAATAGCTGCCCAGAACAGCGTACAGGACGAGGAAAATGTGCTCGTCGCGAAGCTCCTGGAAGCATAGGTAGATGCCGGCGGGGAACAGCCAGATCATCATGTTCAGGTCGAAGAAGAAGGCAGGCCATGCGGTAGGCTGGTGCTCCGAGACGGACGCGATGATGGGGATGTGGATCTTGGCGTACCCGGTATCCCACAGAGAGTAGAAGCGACCGCCCCAAGGGGCGATGTATCCGAGCTGAGTCAGGGCAACGACACCAGCGAGGCCGAGGCCGAAAGTAACGGCAACCATGGTGTACAGGAAGGTCTGGAACTGGCGAGCGGGAAGGGCGCCACGGACGTAGTCGATGAAGGCCACGAGCTGCAGGAAACCGAACATGCCTGCATACATTAGTTTGGCTGGACATTGCTAGCAACGGGAGCTGTCGACTTACCAAGAGCAGGCATATGCTCGCTAGTCTTGATGGGCAGGAAGCCGACAAAGGGAATGTTCATGGCGGCGACGGTACCCAGGGCGTACCAGGTCGTGTAGGACACATACAGCCTGGTGCTGTACCTTCCTGTGGCGACCAGTACGAGGGCGTGGACGGGCAGCATGTTCGTAATGAAGGCATATCCACCCCATGAGGCGACCATGTATCCGTAGAAGAGAGCGCACAGCGCAGCCCAGAGGATGGAGCCTAGCTTCAGGGCCTTGATCCACAAGAAGAAGGTGAAGACCAGGAGGAAGATGGCGATGGCCTCGTTATCGTAGCTGCCGGCGACGGACCGAGAGATGTAACCAGGCGTGATGCCCATGAACGCCGCAGCCAGAAGGCCGGCAGACGGGGATGTCGTCATCTCATTGGTGAGAAGGTATGCCGCAAAGGCCGTCAGACCAGAGAAAGCAGGCGCGAGGAGGACGCAGATGTTGCGGATATCGACGGGAATCGTGAGGGCACGGAGGGCGTGGTAAATGGCACCGCTGGTGACCATGAGACCAGGGTAGAGGGTACCTCCGGTAACCCGACCGAGAGGATGCCAGGTGCGGTCATCGAACCAGTCCCAGAAGCTGTAGACGCCATTGGCGACGAGGTACTTGGTGGCTCGGAAGTTGAACCAGGGGTCGACTGAGTGAGGTCAGTACGGCATTCCAGTGTTCAATGTAAGAGCGGGGAAATCGGCAGTGACGAACATTCGTGGATGATACTTTCGAAACCTGTTCGGATATTGGTTAGCAAGCTTTTCCATGAGGTGCAGCGAGGTGCGCGCGATCCATTGAATACACAATGCCGGGTGGGCGGCGGCATCCATCGCGGGCCAGTTGGGGGGGACACTTACGAATGACGGAGAAGAGACGGCTCGCAACACCAGCTGCAGCAATCAGGAGGAGGATAATCACGCGCAAGAAGCTCCTTGTCTTCTGCGTGCTGCCTCCGGAGAGGGTTTCCACTGTTTGGGCCGACATTGTGGCCGCGTGTGTGGAAAGGCAGTGCTGAAGTTGAGAGACGACGTGGTGGGATTGATGTCGTCGATGAACGCTCCGGGCGTGCAGAAGGACAGCTTGAGCTTCTGCAGCCCCGGATACACGCAATCTTGCAGGGGTACAGTAGGGGGAAAGTCGGGCTAGTTACATTGTGGAGTGGGGCGCACGGGGAACGACGTTTAGATGAATACGAGGCATCCGGTTTAATACATCGACCGAGAGAGAGTGAAGTGCGATGACGATTGATGGGACTCAGTCGGAACCATGGTTTCTGTGCACTTGCAAGACTGTCCGGGGATGTTTATTAAGTCGAACCCAGAAGCGTTGGTAGCATGCTACAGCGGCCTACTAAAGTCCTGTGGAAGTGCAGGATATACCGCTTCTACGGCGACTCATCCCTCATGGACAAAGACACAGGGCCAAAGTCACATACGGTCAAGCTTAGTTCCCATGACTGCATTATTTCAGTCATCTAGTCGAGCCTATTGTACACATGTACATCCAGTCAAGCGGAGGCAAAAGGAAATGTCTATGCCATGGCGGTCGGGTGCAGTGCCTTTCAGCGCTGCCCACCCGAGAAGCCCGCCACTCTATCCTCAATGCTCGGGGGAGAGCATGTCGTGTCCCTGCGCAGAGCCCTCCTCAATTCTGGTTGCGTCTTGTCCGTTCCGTCCTCACCTCCATCAAGCACCTCCATCCTCAATCAGTCCAAAGCAATCCCATTACGGGTTCTCCTTCGCCAAGTTGGTGAGGTAAGCCTCCAGGTCAAAGTTGGGGTCCATCGGGTCTTGGTTGGCTGTTATCACGTTAGTATCGTGTGCGTAGATAAAAAATGGCTGCGTGATCGGCCATCCTCGGTTAGGCGTCTTGAAGGCTTCGATCGAATCCATCAGTATGCCTCCCTGGTTCATCGTACCTGAGCTGGACGTCGCAGCGGCGGGCCTGTTCTTCTTCGCGTATTGCGCCTTGGCTTGGTTGATCAATTGCTGCTTGTGCTCGTACTCCTTCTGCGCCGCGGTGGCCTTCTGGGCCGCGGTGATGGATCGCTGGTGGGAGAAGCCGTAGAAGATACCCAGGCCGAGGGCAGTGTAGCGAAGGACCTGTAATTCGAAGATGGGTTAGCAATGAAGCCAGTGCCGATGAATTGCCCGTCGCCGCTCGTGAAGCTTTTCGGATGGAAGAAGGTTGCGCGCTCGGCGCGGGGGCTGGGGTTGGATTGGGGCGTGAGGCCTAGGAGGCCAGGAGACCAGGAGGCGCGGCTCGACGTACGTTGACTCCGGATGAGGCAGACATGGCGAAAATGGTCTTGGAGACGCGACTGGATTTCGACTAAGACGAGAGGATGATCGGGCAGCGCGCAGGTCGACAATGGCTGTCAATTGGCCCGTGGGAGGGAGTGATGCTAGGACGTCGAGGTGCGAAGTTTTGGTGAAAAGCTCGGGAGAAACCGCAGATTTTCCGGTCGTTCCATCGACTGTTGCTGTCACCCAATTCCCGGCCCGTAGGGGAGCTTGGACTGCAGCCGCACCCCCGGCCAGCCAACAGCGCTTCGAGTTGGGCGCTTACGTGATTGCACTGATTTCCCCGGTCATTTACCGACTCAGTCACGTGTGGAGCAGGCGTTCGCGCTGGAGCTGCTCGAGCGACGAAATGCCCCGTGGTGGTCTGGCTTTAGTGGATGCAGGGGGCAGCTGTCCACCTCAGGGACAGACAGACAGGGGTCTTTTCCTCCACTGACTCTGGATCGCGACGAGGCGGGCATGAAAGATTCCCCCGAACAAACAGAGTCCAGCATCTCCAACAAGCTCCACCCACATCAATACCAAAGCCCACTGCCGAGCTCTATCAACACCTCACGTTTGACTGTCTTCCTCCTGACTTTTTGCGTTGACGTTCAAGATTCGGACCTGCCTTCTCACAAGCATCGACGCTTAGAATTCGCAACTCCCGTCATGGGAGTAGGGAGTCGACAACATGCAACAACGCCGCGAAGAGATCCTGGCGAAGAAGGCAAAGCTCGCGGAGCTTAAGCGGCAGAGGGAGCTTCGTGCAAACCAAGCAACAGCAAGCCGCCAGAGCATAGGCAGCCCAAGCGAGGTTCGTAGTCCCGAAACCCACGTGGCCGCCAGTGTCTGCATACTGACCCGACACTGCTGCAGCTGATCGCACCAACGCCTGGTCGAGGTGACAACCGCCGCGATATCGAGGCCTTGATCAATACCCTTGTGGGAGAGAGCCGGCCCGGCTCTACGACAACCGGCGGCGCAGCATCGCCAGCACACAGGGGCAGCCGGCCGAATAGCGTACTCAGCGCAGGAGAAATCAGCAACGAGACCTCAGAAGTCGCTTTGGCGTCTGCTCTCCAGCCTGCGCCCCCTCCTCCGCCACCGCAAGTTCTCACCACAATCCCCTTGACCACCGTCTTCGAGTGCCCGCCTTCACCCGTTAAGGAGATCTTCTCCTACAGCAAGGGTGTTCAAACCGCCGAGGAATGGACCCTACCCAGCCGCCCGCGAGCAGACTCGGTATCCGATAATGAAGATCTCCCGGGCGCTACCTCCACGCCCAGCAAGCGGATGAGCAGGAAGGAGCGCGATCGAGAGGAGGAACTGCGCCAGAACATCAGGAAAGAAGTAGAGGAGGAGCTGAAGGCAACAAGAGAAAGCCTGCAGGATGGTGTGCCCCAGCAAGAGGTGCAGTCGACAAACTTCCCTCTGCGGAAGCTTACCGAAGAGGAGCAGAATGCTGTCTGGGTGTCTCCCGAGTTCGCGGACTTCCTTGACAAGTCCAGCAAGGTTATTGAGAGGGCTATTGACGAAGAGTTTGACATCTTGGTGGATTATGCCCAACAGGGGCAGGATGTGGACGACGACGATGACGAGAGTGGCAACACGGGCGGCAAGGGAAGGCACAGAGTGAAGGAGGTCGCCCAATTCTTCGACGACAGGTGGTCAAAGAAGCGAATGATCAGCAGCATCGACTTCTCGCCGCACTACCCCGGCTTGGTGCTGGCATCCTACACCAAGAACCCTTCAGCACCGCATGATCCAGATGGACTCGTGCAGGTGTGGAGCCATGCAATGCACGACAGGCCGGAGTTTGTCTTCCACGCCCAGTCTGACGTTTTGACGGCCAAGTTTTCACCATATCACCGGAACCTCATTGTGGGAGGATCATACAGTGGCCAGGTCCTCCTCTGGGACACTCGAGCAAAGTCAGCGCCCGTCCAAAAGACGCCGCTGACCGGGTACGGACACACGCACCCCATCTACTCGGTCGATATTGTCGGCACCCAGAACGCCAACAACATCATATCATGCTCGACCGACGGCATCGTCTGCGGCTGGAGCATGGATGTGTTCGCGCAACCGCAGGAAACGTTGGAGCTGAAGGCGCCACCTTCTTACAAAATCGACGACGTGAGTCCGACCTGCTTGGCGTTCCCACAGGCGGATCCGACTTTCTTCCTGGTGGGCAGCGAGGAGGGCTCAATCTTTCCCTGCCACAGGTACGACAGAGCGGGCGCCAAGGCGGGCATCGACGCTCGCTTCAGCTACAAGGGACACACGGCGCCGGTCATGTCGGTCGACTTCCACCCCGCACGAGGCCCCGTCGATCTCGGCGACCTGGTACTGTCTTCGTCTTTGGACTGGAGCGTGCGCCTTTGGAAGGTCCGCGCTCCTGCTGCGACGTCAACGGCAGGAGGCGAAGGCACGGTGTCGCCGCTGATCGACTTTGTTCGGGAAGACGTGGTCTACGATGCAAAGTGGTCTCCCATCAAGCCTGGTGTCTTCTCTCTCGTGGATGGCGCCGGCTGGCTCGAGCTGTGGGATATCACGGTAGAGACGGAGGAGCCGGTGGCCAGGATATCGCCGAGCGCCCGTAAGGATGGTAGGACCATGCTTTCGAAGAGCTTGAACAAGGTGACATGGGAGCGGTCGGAGGGCAAGCGCCTGGCGACGGGCGGCATCGACGGAGCTCTGACTGTGTTTGAGGTCTCGTCTGGTCTTGGCGGCACGGATGACCTCAAGGCGGAGGAGTGGACAAACGTCAAGAAGCTGGTCAACCGAGTAGAAGCCGTCGGGGCCAACGGTGTCATGGCGGTGTAGTTGTTGTATTACATTGGTGGACTTTGGCTCGCTTGAAAGTTGCTCAAGAGGCGCATTCCTGTATACCCTTTGGCGGCGAATTATAATGTTCAGTGTAAGAAGCATTGCTTGAGCTGCCCAGCAGCATCGACCGGTAGTGATAATGGACGCTGTGTCAATTCGCTTCAGGGGCCCCAGACCGGGGAGAAGAGCGCGCCCCGCTGCTGAGTCACCCAATTTCAGGTGCTCCATTACAGCTCTCGATCCACTGGGAAACCAGCTTCGAATTCTTTTCTCAACACAACTCCGTGCCTGGAGAGCAAAAATTATCAGTTTGCTACAAACAGCTCTGCCACCATGCTAACTACCCAATGGTAAGCTCATTCCCTTTTCCCGATCACGGCCTCCTGGCAAGCATATGATGAGCAACCAAGAATTCTGCAAATCTCAACGATCTGTACTTGTACAGACCGCATGTGGATTCATTCTTACACTACAACCTTCTGATCATTGCTGGACAAGCCATTGTTACAAGAAATGCTCGATTGATCATTCGCTAACTCTTCTATCAAGTTCCAGACTGTTTCCCGTCCGTCCCAGGCCTTAGGTGTTCATGGGGAGATGGGCGGGGTAACGCCCGCCGGCTACCTCGAACTTGGCCAGCGTGGCTTCGATCTCCTCCATCTCGGCATCGCTCAAATCCACCAGCTTCGCGTTCTCTTGGACCCTTGACGCAGTCGTCGTACCAGGGATGGGGATGATGGTGGGCATGCCGGGACGCCTCGACAGCGCGCGGCACCAGCCCAGCGCGAGCTGAGCGGGCGTGACGCTCTTCTTGGCAGCCATCTGCTCGATCTGCGCGGCGAGCTCGAGGTTGATGCCGAACGTGTCGGGCTGGAAGCGCGGCAAGTGCCGGCGCATGTCGCCCTCGGGCAGGTCGTCGATAGACTTGAGCTGGCCGGTGAGCATGCCGCGACCGACGGGCGAGTAGGCGATCAGGGGGATGTTGTGCTCGGCGCAGGCGGCGGCGATACCGTTGGTGAGGACGTCGGTGGAGAAGAGGCTGAGCTCGACCTCGACGCCAACAATCTTGGTGATCTTGACGGCCTCGTGAATGGTCGCGGCCGAAACCTCGGAGAGGCTGATTCCGCCGAGCTTGCCCGTCTGGACGTACTCCTTGTCGATGACGCCGAGGGTGACCTCGAGGGGCGTGTTGGGATCGCGGCGGGCTGCCTCGAAGATGTCGAGCTTCTTGCGGCCGCCGAGCTGGGCGAGCGTGTTGTCGAGGGAGCGGCGGATGCCCTCGGGGGTGCCGTCGGGCTTGAGGCTGGGGGTGAGGCCACCCTTGATGCTGAGGACGACCTTGTCGGCGTCTTCGGGGTACTTCTCGAAGTACCGGTTGAGGAGGGTCAGCGAGTTGGCATCGGGAGTCCCGTAGAACTCGCCGCCGTTCCAGAAGGTCATGTTGTTGGCGATGGCGGCACGCAGGGCCTCGAAGGCCTGTTCGTCACCAATGGGTTGGAGGCGCCAGGTGAAGCCCATGAGGCCGAAGCCATGAGGGCCGACTTCTTGTCCGACAAGCTGAGGCATGGTGTGCTTTGGTGGGAGCTTTGGTGGGAGCAGCGTTGAAAGCGATCTGAATGATCGATGGTTTGGTGAGTTTGAGAAGTAGTCTTCAGAGTGTAGAGCGATGATGGTGAAACGAATTGCACATTATGAAAATCCACGCGCGATCAACTCCATTTATACTGCCGCCCGTGTTTGACACCTTCAAGACCGCAGTTGTCGATGATGCATCGTGAAGGGACCCTCCTTGCCTGCCATCCCATTACCCAGGTCGTGGCAGCACCCCGTAACCTCCGACGTCCGTCCCAGGCATCGGGGCCGAAACGCAATTCAGTCCTTACAGCCGTCGACAGCGCCGTAAAGCTTAACTCCCGGCCCCAGGCCGAGAGCGTTGTCGGGTTTGCTGGTGGTGTGGGCAAGATCCGTGTCGGGGGTACGGAGTTAATGGCCAGGGCTCGTAAACTCCATCAGCGAAGGCCCGAACTGCGGGCCACGAGAGGGACCTTGCGGTCGACGCGAGTAGTGCGACGTGAGTAGTGCAAGCTTACAAACAATTAAGCTTGTTAGCTCGCTCAGGTTGTTCCTTGTTGTGCTTTACTTTGATGCTTTGATGGTGCTTAGGCTCGGTGACACGTCATGCGCGGGCGAAACTCACAACATCCCAATCAACTAAGCAAAGAGAAGAATCTGGTAACACAACGAGTACCAGCTATCTCTTTGTCCCCTATGATGCGTTGACTGAACACCCGATCTCAACTCAAGCAGAGCAACTGCTAGTCTAGGTCAACCAGAGTCTGCTGAACCGCCTCCCCTTCCCCTTTGCCGTCCTCCCCTCTCTGATCCTCAACAGGACACGGGGACAGCGACATCTTGGATCGGGGCTTCCAGCCTCTGCATCTCCACCCTCTCCGCCTCTCTCGCCCGCTCAAGCTTCCCCTCCCTCTCGCGCCTCTTCTTCTCCGCAACAGCCCTGCCAGCGGAGCCCCCCGCGTCGCCGTTCACGCTGAACACCACGGCGCGGAACCACGCCGGGAACCCTCGCAGCCCGACCTCCGCCAGCCCCTCCGGCGTGCCGGGCATGACGTGCTGGTACTTGCAGTAGGCGCCCCATCGGCAGGTCCCGTGGTGGCAGTAGTGGCGGCAGTAGCGGCCGGGGACGTTCGGTTTCGGGGACGGGAGGAGGTGGTGGGCTGATGCTGCAGCTGCGGCTTCGAGGATGAGGGCCGAGGGCGAGGCGGGGGGGTCGACTGGCTCCGCGATGGTAGAAACGTTGATGAAAGGCGAGTCAGCTGTCTTCGTGACTGGTCCATCGTGCGTGACGCGCATCTTGTAGCAGGGCCCATCGACCGGCTTGTCGTGGGTGCCCACGCTTGACATGCGGGCTGTCTGCACGGGAGACAGGTACCGCGGCAGCCCGACCACCTCGATGTACTCCGGGAGCAGGTCGAGCGGGATCAGGGGCACGATGGAACGGGCGCTTCCGGGGCCGGGGCGCATGAGGAAGTGCCTGGGGTGGAGGTCTGGGTGTATGTCGAAACCCTCGCCTAGGTCCAGAGCGCCCTCTATCCCGATGATGCCAGGGGCGGGAATATCGTCAATATCGGACACAGACTGCTGGGCTGAGTGTTCCTCGCTGATACTCGCCGTCTGAACCAGGTTGTTGTCGTCAACCTGGGAACCACTTGTGCTGTTTATTGGGCTGAGAGTCAGGACTGAAGTCGGCGGTAGACTCTCATCGTCGTGCAAAACGGTCGCCTGAAGATCAGCTTTTCTGTCACCATGCAATTCCTTCGGGGCCCCTCCATTATGTGGATTGTGCTTGGAGTGATGGATGCCGATCCGGAACTGGTGCTGCCCCTGTGGGTGAGCCCGAACAGCAGCCATGAGGAGCCAGTCGTCGGGAATCCTTCGCTCGGCGTGAAGATGAGCGGTAACTTGATTCAAAGAGCAAGAGGCGGGCGACGCTGGACCGAAGAATCTGTGACAGAACAGGGCTTCACTTCCCCTGGGATGGCCATATATGAGGTCCTGAGACCAAGCTTATAGTCGGATGCATCCACTTCATCAGCCATTTGTGTTTCCATGATGCTTCCCAATACCATCAAACTCGCAAATCGCTTGCACTAACACCCCACTGCCAAACGCTACTTCACCTCCACGCGTATCCGCGCCGACAGCCCATCAACGCAGAATCCCAGCTGCCGCGGCCCGTCGACGAGCTCCACCTCCCTCTTCACCCACCGTCCCCCCCTCCTCAGCTCGACCTCCTCCCCGGACCCCCGCGCAGCCTCCACCTCCATCGCCAGCTCCGCCTCCAGCCCGTCCTCCTCGTCACTGCTCTCGCCGAGCTCCTCGTCGAACCCCCCGACGGGGTCCCACTCCCCCGTCTCCCACACAAGCCGCACCCCCAGCGGCGGCACCCCGAACATCCGGCCCGCGATCGCCTTGACGGCGTACACGTCGAACGACTTCGGGATCTCCGTCGCGCCCTCCCGCGGGGCCTCGGCCGGCAGCCCTGCGGCGGCGGCGACGAACAGCACGCGCACGAGTCGCGCCTCGAGAAAGTTGGGATCCACCTCGTCGCGACGCACAATGTCCGGCTCGCCGTAGGTCTCGCACAGGGCGACGTACAGCGGGTGCTGCGTCAGGACGCGGGCCTCGTCCTCTTCGGGCACGGACGAGAGCTGGCGCGCGATGCGCGAGAGGTAGAAGAGCTCGGCGTTGGTGCGGTCCTGGGTCGTGATGGTCGCGAAGTTGAGCGTCTTGAGGGTCGGGAGGCGGGCAGTCGTGATCATATGGGCCTCGTCTGTCGTCCGCGCGGCCTCGTCGTCGTCCGGGGCGCGCTTGGCATCAGGGACGGGGTTCGCCCAGAGGGGGTTGTGGGAGAGGCGGAGGGCGGAGAGGCTGTGTATGGAGGTGGGGAGGGCGTCGATGAAGGACCACGAGGCGATGGCATTGTAGGAGACGTCGAGGTAGGTGAGGGAGGGGGCGAATATGGGAGGCGGGGCGTCGGGGTCGGGCTGGATGGCCGAGATGGCGTTGCCCTTGAGGTGCAGGCTGCGGAGGGCCGTGAGGGAGGCGAGCGGCGCGACGTCGGCGAGGGAAGTGAAGTCGTTGAACTCGAGGTCGACGGTCGTGAGGGTGGACGCCAGGGTGGCGAGGTTGTTCTCGGGGATCATGGTGAACTGGTTGAGACTGGCGCTGAGCCGGTTGAGGGCGGGAAAGTTGGTGGCGATCTCGCAGATGTTCTCCCAGGAGAGGAGCGTCTCCTCGAGCTCCAGCTCCCTGACCTCTCTGAATGCCCCCCAGGCGCTTTTGACCGTGGGCTCAGACTCGGGATGGATGATCTGGAACCGATTGCCACTGCAAAGAGTCAGCACAGCCTCGTGGAAACTGACAGGCAAAAGACGTACTTGAGCCGCAGACTCTTCAGCCCTTCCAGCTCGCGGCAAATCCTGACCACCGTTCCAAAGCTCTCAAACAAGTTCCTGCTGAGGTCCAGCTCGAAAATCAGCGGGCTCGTGTCCTTGACCCCCCGCCCGCCATCCTCAAACATGACGTCCCACGCAATGCGCATGCCGTCGAGGATGACGATCTTCAGCTCCTCCACCCGCGCCAGCTGCCGCCGGATCTTGTCGAAGCCGACCTCCTCCGCGACCTTCTTCCCGAAGAAGATGATCTCAATCTCCGGGTTGCGCGAGGGCGTCGCCGCGCCGGCGTCACCGCCCGACTCGGTGGCGTACTTCTCCAGCAGCGCGGCGACGAAGCTCTGCGGCTTGTCGGCGCGGCGGGAGGGGCGGACGAACGATGCGGCGGTGCGTGAGCGCGAGAGGCCTGCTGTCTGTCAGTCGTGTGCAGGTGGTATCAGAGACAAGCCGGGGACGGTACACTCAAAGTAGCGGGTGCCCTTGTGTTGGCCATCGTGCTTCCCACGCGAGGGGTCGTCCCATTCTACGCCGAGCCAGGTGCCGGTGGTGCCGTCAACGTCGCCGATGTAGTGGACGGTGCAGAGGGCGCCATCGTAGGAGAGCCTCTGGCCGAGGTGGTGGGTTTCGGCCATGGGCGCGGACTTGGGTTGTGAGACGGGAATGTCAGCACATCAAGTCGGGGGGGTGAGTGGATTGGGAGGTTCAGTGTGCAGGCGGTGCAGGTGCATCATTCGGGTGGCCCCACACATCGCCATCAGCGCCCCGGCAGCGTCACAATCTAGCGAACAAGGTCCATAACAGCTCCCAGCAGTGGCAATGCAAACATGTGTCATTCAAATAATCGGGCTCGTTACAGTCTACAGCTCAAAGCTTGGCCTTGCCGTCACCCACCACCTTGAGCAGCGCGCGGCCGTTGCTCAGGCACACCTTGCCGCCCTCGACCTTGGTCTCGAAGCGGATCTCCTCCCAGCCGTCCTTGATGTCGCCCGTCCTCCACACGTTCGTCACCAGCTTGTCGCCCGGCAGGACGGGGCTCGCGAATCGGGCCTGGTACTCCTTGATGTTGGCCGGGTCGCTGCCGCCCAGCGCCTTCAGCAGGCCGTGCGCCGTCGCGTTCCACGAGTACAGGCCGTGCATGATGGCACCGCCGAAGCCCATCTTCTTGCCGGGCTCGGGGGTGGCGTGCAGGGGGTTGTAGTCACCGTTAAGGCGGTACAGCAGGGCCGACTGGGCGTTCGTCTCGTGCCTCAGGACCGTGTCGGGGGCCTTGCCCTTGGGCGGGGGGAAGTTCTCGGTGGCGGGACCCTTGGGGCCGCCCCAGTTGCCCTGGCCGATGTAGAAGCCGGAGCCGACGACGCGCGAGTAGACCTCGTTGCTGTTGACGTCAACGACGTCCGTCTGGGTCTCGACGACGGTGCCGGGGCGGCCCTTGTCGTAGACGCCGAGCACCTTGGTGCGGACCTCGAACGTGCGGCCGACCGACGACGTGGGCAGGGGCTTGAAGAACTCGATCTTGCGCTGGCCATCGACCACACGGCGGGCGTCAAACTCGGGAACGCCGGGGATCGCGATGGCCTTCTGGGCGGCGTAAAAGTCGATCGTCTCCTGCGTGTTGCCCTTGAAGGCTGAGTCTGTCAGCGGATGCTGTCTCGGGGCTGCCGAGGCAGGCATGGGCGGAGGAGCTTACGGAGGATCAGGGAGTAGGTGGGGAAGACGGCGAACTTGGGGTGAAGCTCCTGCTGGATATTAGCTGACAGCCTCGAGACGAGTGTGTGACGGGGATTGACTTGCGTAGAGAAAGTGAAGCTCGTCAGCCGTGGCGCCGACAGTGTTCGCGAAAAGCAGGACATCACGCTTCAGCCACGAGACCTCCTGGGGAGGGTACTCGAATCCGACGCCGGGGCCGCTCATGGTGTTTGTCTGATCGAATGCGAGGGTGGCGGTGGTAGTAGACAAGATTTCTGAGCTGGACAGTCGAATTGGTCCGGCGGAGGTGGTGGTTTGTAGAGGTTGGGACGGTATGTAGATGGTAAAACACAGGCCGAGGCACGAAGCCGGTGGGTGAGGGGTGCGATCACATCTTTATCCCAGCTCCGAGTCGTGCTTCGGCATCGGCGCTGCTGGAGAAGGGACCTGGGGGTAGCTCCCGCGCGTCAGTGCCGAGGTTCCAGGTGCTGGCAGGCACTTGTGGGCGCCCCGCCTGCTATGAGAAGGTGCTATGGACTAGCGCCTTGCCGCTTTTGCTCGGCTCGGTCATCAGTCGTGTTGTGGATGCGGTGACCGGCAATACGTTCGGAGTGCGAACGGTACATGGATGGTCACGCTCACCTTGGTGTCCTCGTACACCAATGCCACAGCACCCGCGACAGCATGCATTATGTCAATACGTTCTTCGATGTCCATGGGCGAGTTAGCCACCGAGACTGGTACTAAATGATGTCGGCAGCAGTCGAAGATGTCAGTACATTCAACGGCTAAAAGCAGCGAGGACACCCACCATTTATCAGATGCGGCTGCATTGAACGGGATTCAAGTGCGGGGAAGCCATTGGTCCTGGACGATTAGTCATTCTCTTCAACTCCATGTCCTGATAGCTCGTCAACAGCCTGACTCCCAGACGATGTTCTTCAATTTTGTATTTCTATCAAATGCTGACGACACTCTTGATGTGTAATGCAGCTCACATATAGCGGTTACACTGCTTTTGAATGATGTACGATCTGTGCTGCACCTTTTACAAGACTTGTTAGCGGACGCGTCAAACACCATGGCTTCTTCTATTCCCCGACGACATGCTGTTGAATGACCTTGGAACATTGCGCGGACTAGTGTTTGATGACCTACTTTCTTTTCAACAAAGCCCTGCGTATTTCTGTAAGATTTTGGATTCCCTAAGGCATACAACGTGAACTGCAGCTAGCTACCTCGTCTGTCTGTGGTAGAATCCTCTCGGGTAGATAGGTGGTGGCAATGGGAAGGGTTCTTTCTGCAGCCGCAGAGCCATGCCTCTAAATTATGTTGCTGCTGACGCCAACGGCGACGGCCTTCCGCTGCCGTTGTATCGGGCTATCAGTCAAAGCTTCTGGCCTTGAGGGGCAACTTCCTGCCTGCTCCTTCCTTAACAACCACCCATCTCAACAACAAACAAGATCCCACTCTCCTCATCAACCCTCGCATCCTCGACAAAGAAGACGAGCCCCTTGATCAGCCTGCATCCACGTGGCTACACACATCCAGGTCTGTAGCTTCCGGGTTGCGTTCTTTCGTAATGTTGACTATTTACCAGTTCGTAGCTTCGAGCTCTCATTATCCACTCCCCACTGGCCGCATTCTCAACTTCTCCTTCGTTCCATCCCCCAAACAGCCAGACACATCAGAATACACCCATGCTCGACCTAACCCCCAGTCAGGCTGCCAAACGCGTCTTTGCTGACACCATGGCCACCATCAGCAAGATCACTGTCCCCGGCGGCGACAACAACCCCAGGCCCCAGGCCCAGTCTGAGGCGAAACCATCCTCAGCCCGGGGCTTCGACGCCAAGAAGCTCAAGAAGGAGCGCCAGAACCTCGCAGCCAAGTCCGAGAAACTCATCGCCCGCCGCGATGTCATGGACCGCCAGGTCGCCGAGGCAGTCCACAACAAGAGCGGCGGGGGCACCACGTCGGCCCAGCTCGATCAAGTGCCGTCCATCC
This sequence comes from Verticillium tricorpus MUCL 9792, assembly GCA_000732205.1. Taxonomy (NCBI): domain Eukaryota; kingdom Fungi; phylum Ascomycota; class Sordariomycetes; order Glomerellales; family Plectosphaerellaceae; genus Verticillium; species Verticillium tricorpus. Next base: position 6,332,077 of record JPET01000001.1, on the reverse strand, counting down.
TCCAAGACCAGGAGCAGCATCACATGGCGAAGCTCAGTAGCAGCGTTGCGCATGCTGAGGCCCTCTACCTCGCCGACCCCACTGACCCGCTTCGCCAGAACTGGGATGCCCTTCGCGAGATGCATGGCCGCTTCCGCAGCCACCTCGGCCCTCGCATCCCACCCAGAATCAGTGACGGCGATACAACTTCCTCGTCCGGTTCAAGCTCCAGCGAGGGAGATCAGACCAAGAAGGAAGTCAACTCGAGCAAGGCCAACTCGTCTGCCAAGCGCAGCGCCAAAGAGGACTCGAAGAGAAAGCGTGTCCATGATGCAGAGAAGCCTTCGAAGAAGCACAAGCACGACAAGAGAGGACAATCTGAATCCTCTTTTCCCGCCTCTCAGGTCAAGCATAATAACAGCGACAATAACCTGTCCAAGCCCAACTCTGACCATGAGATGGACAAGTTCGCTGCCCATGAGACACCCAAGAAGGACGCTAAGAAGCGTAAGAAGCAGAAGAAGGACGAGCACAATGACGGCAATGACGCCGACATGGAGGATACTCAGCACAGCCAGGTCAAGGATGCCACCGTTGTTGTCGAGACCTCTGCTGAGCGAAAGCTCAGGAGGAAAAGGGAGAGGAAGGAACTCAAACGCGCAAGCAGCAACATCGCGTCCACTGATGTCAACAATACCAAGAACCCTCTTCCGACTTTGGGCAAGAGCGCCGACAAATCCAAGGACAGAAACGCCTCTGAGAGACGCCCTGTCACAGCCGTCCCTCTCCCGGCTCATTACCCTCGATCCGACGAAACCCCCGTCAAGTCCAGCTCGCCCGTCCCCGTACCAGATCACTACCCACACATCGCTGGCTCGCTCACCCCTATCCGCCTTCGCCATGGCAGCAAGATCGCGACTCCCGTCGATCCGGCCAGCAAGCATCGCGATACCGGTCCCTGCGGCCCCTATCTTCCCATCTTCTCCTCTGCTGACTACGCCGCCCCCGACAACCCCCTTAAGCCCAACACCCCTGACCCCGCCGCCAGCCCAAAGACTTGGCTCATGGAGGGCAGCGGCTCCCGCCGTTCTAAAGGAAAGAGCGACATCACCCTCCGTATCGGCCGCCTATCCCCCGGCGCCCACAGCGCCGACCCCGACGCAAACGAGTCCCCCGCCGAGGTCGTCCGGAAGAACAAGCGCGCCCGCGGCCGCCCCAAGGGTAGCAAGACCAAGAACCGCAAAGCCACCTCCGACGGCGCGACCCCCGTTGCCGCTGCGGCTGTCCCACTCCCCTCGTCGGCCGTCCGCTCCGACGACCTCGTCCGCGCGCACGCCCTCGACCCGCGTCGCCGCCGCCTTTGCCGCCGCCGGCACTGGTCAGGATCTAGAGCGGAGGGAGGCGCTGTTCAAGGCCCAGCTGGAGAGGGATATGAAGGTCCTGGCCAGAGAGAGAATCGAATGGCGGAATGCCATGAATCTGGAGTAAGGGCCTCGTACCTCTGCCGCAACTGCCATCGGGGCTCGTGAACCACACGGGCCACTAAGTGTTTGCTACGGAACAACGCTGGCACACAGAGAGAAACGGTAATTTTTCCGGACATGGTGTACGGTTGAGGTGGGGCTTTAGTCCTCATCGGAGTTTGGGTCACAATTCACATTGATGAAGGGCATAGCTCGAGCAGCGAGCAGGGCTGGACACTTGGCCTCGCGGTCGGGTCAGGTACAATGCAGCCAGTCAAAGAGAACACCAGATGAGAAAACAATCATGGGGCACCGTAGCAGCTCGTTCGCATGTAATCAGCCCGCCATGGAAGTGGTAGGATCGGATGCCGGATCTTGCACAATGGTCTCGCTAACTCCATCATCGCTCGACCTACATTGATGAATGTAACATCCAGGAGATCAAGAATCTCAGATCTTCATGGCTCAAAACGTCCCGGTATCTTGTATTTTCCGCCCGTGAGTGATCGCCCGGAGGCGCACGCCTTAACTCGCTGGACCTGATCATGCCACACACAGTATCTTTGCTTCGCCGCCTACTGATCCGAGTTTGTTCGGGGGGGTGTGGAAGGAACCAAAGAGATGTGAGGACCCAAGGTCCTTGCACTGTCGATTGGCAGCCCTTGATGATATCATACGCCGAAAACGCGTCACAGCTACTTACGACTTCGAAGACAGTGTAGAGGGCGGGGTGCTGATCAACACGTCGGTACTTTAAGTGAAGGGGGGTTGGGTAACATCAATATGAGATCCAGCTCGATCCGCGCCTGCACAACCGGCTTATTGGCCCGTGTTCTTTATGGCGAGGCATCTCGTCCTTTGTCACAAGACATTGCTGAGCTGGCTGTGGCGATGCCCTCCTTCTCAACCAGCTCTAAACACACACTCGATTCTTGCCCGGTTCATCTGCCTGACAGGTCTATGAAGCTCGCGGTCGCTCTAGTAAACAATTGTCGGTATTGTCGGTATTACCGATGAAATCGGTGGATACGGCTGTAAATCGAGAAACCGCTGTGCCGGTGGTTAGAACTTTTGATCAACAGCCCCTGAACAGGGAGCAACGTCGGACTTTCCGTTGACCACGCAGACCGACTGGACGGCCCCCACAGTATGAGCGACTGGCTGGCCACCCACCCCATTTGAATCTGTACCACCTGCTCAGACTTGTCGATCCCGATGGTGCAGATCGCGGGGAGCAACCCCTCCCCCAGACTGATCCGGCGTTCTCAGCACACTGGCAAAAACTGACAAGTGGGACAGCCGGAAATGAATGCCGTGTTGCTTGATGGGTGCCCATACAAAGGAATCTGACATGATGCTCGGGGCTGCTGCTGCTGCTGCAAGGGTAGACAAAAGACGAACCCGGTGCTGGCTGGCAAAGGAACCAACGTGCCGCAGTGCTCATCTCACACTGCCCCCTCTCTTCCTTCTCGTCAGCGTGCTCCAACCACCAAAAAGAGGGGTGGATTGAGTTTGTTGTGGGACAGTCTGGAGTCTCATACCTTGACTCGCGAAAGGCGTTGAGGAGTGATCACATCGCCCAAAGTGGTGGGGGAGACCGTGGAATGGTGCTGGAAACTGGGGCCAGGGAAAGACGATGCCAAGACGTCCGGGGAACTAGCTTTGCGTATGTTCACAGGCGAAATAGGCGGCTGGACCCCGGGAGTCGCCAAACCAAGGGGTCGCTCAAGCAGCTGTTGGCAAGATCTCTGGGATGGAGAGGTTGTCGATCGCAGCTGGCACGCTTGATTCGTAAGCCAAGATATCCAAGCCCTAGCTAGCTGCGCGAAGCTCTGTGGTAGGCCTTGAGCGACTGCTCTTCTGTCGACCGCTCTACTAACTTCAGCTAGCTCTGCCGGACGAGACGACTTGTTTGCCGGGTGAGAAGTGAAGTAAGCCGCAGGTGTTCAGCCGGACAGGTGGTCTGAAGTTGCCGTGGCCAGCCCGCAGGTACGGTAGGGAGGGCGGTCAAGGTGGGAATGGCGGCATCAAACGCCTTCGCCTGACCGGGGAGAAGCGAGCAGCCTCAAATCTGGCGCGTGGGATCCCGCATCTAACCCGGGCGAGGTTGATTCGGTGCTTGCGGGTGCAGTGACTAAAGGCGTCCGTCCTGTCGCCCATGGCCTCCCCGATTGGATGAACAAGCCAGGGATGCATTAAAAGAAGACATCATGGGGTCGCGAGGCCAACACCCTCCCCAGCTCTGTCAATGGCTGGCCGGCAAGCCTCCAAGGTAGCTCGAATGTGGCTTGCCCATGCAGTAAGTAGGTGCATTCGGGAGGCGTTGCTGGAGGGTGACAGAGGAGGTCGAGATGGCAGGGCGATGGCCTGGAACGCGGATCGCGAAATGGTGGTGTGAGGGGGCGAGAGGCGGCGTGTCACCGTACGTCGATGGGTCGATGCGTTGCTTCACCGATGGGAGGACAATGATTCGACCGACAGACGGCTTCTGCGATGTCTCTCGACCGTGACAGCACGTCTCGCGTCCCACGACGGTTCAACGGCCGTTGCGCTGCGTGTTCGTGGGATGCCCGTGGTGGTGCATTCTGTTAGGTTGACCGGAATCGACCCCCCAGATGAAGTTTCGCACATAGTTCGTAGTACAATCACACAACCACCCAAATCAATTCAACAGGTGGGACGCTGGACAGCCTTTTCGAAGAGGCGACGTTTGGAAAATAGCAGCCGATTTGGTTGAGGTTCGTTGACGGTGCCTTTCTGCAACAGTCACAGACGGGATATCCTGTGTGATTGATACGTCTCTCCATTTACGTCAAGGCCTGTTACGACGATGAAGATTCACAAGAGCCGGTGAGGAAAGGAAGAGGTCATATTGACGGAACGCCAATGCAGGCGTCGACCCCCAAAAGCGGTGCAACTCCATAGAGTAGCATTGACATTGGGATGGTGGCCACGGCGCCAAGCATGTCTGTCTTTCTTCTCCAACAGTCCTTGCCCAGTGCTGTGGACTGTTTGATGTGTTGGCGTCCAAGCCTCCAAACAAGCAAGCCGGGGGCTCCACACTAGAGGACCCCCCCCCCCTGATCCGAGAAAGCCATACCTGGGATAAATGCTGAACACCACCTCGGGTGTGGTCGAGGAGCACAGGGCGAATACAGGGCCGTCCCAGGGAAGTCGGGAAAAGGGCAGATCGACGCTGGTTGGCGATGATCTTGTCATGGTGATAAGGCGGACATCGACCCCTCACATCTCGATGTCGGTCCTCGATCTGCCGCGTCATCGTGGAAGCTTTTCGAAGACGAAGGGAGGCATGTGGCCCAAGTCCGCTGAGTTCAAATGGTAGGCGACAGAAACCTGCATCCGACGATGAACGGGAGTTGGGGTGCTCATGACAGGTGCCGCGATGCCGTGGTGCGGGGAGCGCTCGTGAAAGAGCACACACACACATGCAGACACAACTGCGAGACGCTTGCAGAATGTGCTACAGAACAACCACGCGCGTGGTTGGTGTGTGTGTGTGCTTGTCCTCGCCCTGGGAGCAGACTCCCGTCGAATAGGGTGACGAGGTCGACGACAAGCGGGACGGGGCATAGAGCAAAGCAGTCGACGAGAGCTCTGGTGTGGGTGTCGAGGTCCAAGGTGGGGTTCGTCAGCATGGCCAAGGGGTCGAGATGCCACGGCTACCTGACGTAAACTTCGTGCTAGGGGGGCTTCGGCATGCAGCAGAGGATGCCGCTTGACCAGGCTTGCGTTGGCGATGACGGCTCGGCCGGAGTGGCCAGTGGTCAGACCTTCGAGGGGGCTTTTGGGGGTCTTGGGGGCCCTTGGTCGCTTTGGGTTGCGTCCCATGTTTAGGAGACCGGCAAGAGAAAGAGGAGGCGTCGAGAGTGGAGGGTGTGCGGCGGGCGAGGGCGGGGGAGAAGGAATCGACGCTTCGGCGGTTGATCTGTTCTACGGAGTCCTTGGGAGCCCAAGGCCAGAGATGTTCAGGGGGCTTCCAGTCGTGCAGGTGCCCCCAAACACGTCTTCGTGCGTGAGAGCTTCCCATGCGGTGGTGAACTCTCTGGCCATCGTCTTGTGAGGGTCAGATGTTGATTCCCATTTGTCTGGCTAGAGTGGTATGCTTTTGGCTTGGAGGGGCGGCTGAGAAGAGGAGAGGTAACGACAAAGGTGCCCCTCCCAAGACATGCAATGCAGACCAAGTTCACAGCAGGTGGAGGAACGCGAGAAGCAAATTGATGTTTCGCACAACCCCGGGTTGACACGGGGCCGGCAATGAAAGAGAGGCAGTTACCTCGTCGCCCGGACGTGTCTTGCCGTCAGTGTTGCCTTCCTCCAAGCACCTGTCCAGGTCTAGGGCGTTGTTTGCTCGGCAGGTGAGGGAGGAGCGAGGGAGTGAGAGTAACTCTTGACTCTCAAGGTGGGTCCACTGCGAATTGGCTGGCCCGGATCGCTTCCGTCCCTTGTTCGGTTTCTCGGTTTCAAGTACACTACACACACGCTCTGGCTGTCACTCTCTTTGCATGCCCCGTCAAGAAAACAGCAGAAAACAGCAGAAAAGAGATAAACATGGTCTCCGTGCAAACAGAGGAGTGACTCGATGGGCACAGTCCTCCCTCATCCCCTTGCATGGTAGCGAGCCAGGCAAAAGCAGAGCAACTAAGCTGCATGTGGTATGGATACGGAGGATTGCATAAGAGATAGGCGTGTCATGCATGTACGACTACCAGGCGTCCCCCGGATTCCAGACCTGTGATTGGATGGAAACATGATCCTTCCCCGCTCATTGCTGCCGCCCGCACTGTGGCCAGCGCTGGCGACACCCCTACAGGCACTGTCAAGGTGGGTGAGTAAGGCGAGCATTCGCTGGCCGACCCTGCTGTTTCTGCCACTCTCCAGCATGGGGGCATGGAGCGTGGTGGAGAGCCCGCAGTGCCGTTTCGTCCCGGCCGCTGGAGGTGGTAAGGTGTGACTGATGATTGCCCCGACCTGCTGCCGCCAGTGCAAGCGCGAGTGCAAGTGCAAGTGAACCCACCCCCAGTGGTGTTCCACCCACCACCACCACCACCACCTGCTGTCTCGTCTCTGTCGTTCACCACAACCAATCTATCCAAAGGGAGTCAACCCCCCCCGGCGTGAACTTTCTCTCTGCCCATCTTTCGGCTCAAGAAAGCATTCTCTCCCTCCAGACGCCCGGCCAGTATCTGCACTGCCGTCACTACCCATCCGTCTGCTTCCCTTCAAGTCATTTTGGCGGATAAACGACTCAAGGCCACTGCTCGTCACGCACCGCGCGGTTCGCTTCTCCTTCACCTGGACTCGCGTTTGTCCCCCTTCGACCGACTGCAACCTCGCCCGCTGCTGCAAGCCGACCGCCAAACGTTTCTTTTCTATCTTGGCTTGGATCCTCCCTGCACGGCTGCTGGCCAAAACCGACTTCCTGCCTTTCAGAAGGGCGAACGAAGGCCAACCTCCGATCTGCCACCTTCCGATCACGTTCGTCCCGCACCACCGAGCCTCGTCGACATCAAGCTTTCCGACTCTTGCCCGTCAGAGCCAGATTGTCTCCCTCCGTTCATCGATATGTCGGGGGGTCTTGCCAATCTGTAGTTCTGGCCGTCTGCCAGACTTCTGGCTACCACAAGCCCGTCGGAACGGGTAAATTACTCCACGAGCTCAGGCTTCGAATCTGACGCGCCCGCAACACCCACTGTCGATCACGCCCGCGAATCCGATCCAGCTCCTGGCTTCCCTCGAATTTTCGAGAAGGTACCGCCCAGTCAATGGTATCGACAGCATCGGGAAGACAGCCCGGTCACCACTCACAATGGACAACAAAGATTCCAGCAGTATGCTGGCACCGCCAGCTGTGACCTCTCTCCGAGCGCAGTCGGCCGGTCCCATGGAACGAACATTTTCTGAAGACATACGAGAAGAGCGCGAGGAGCTTCGAGAGGCTGCTGAGCAGACACTCAATGTTATCATGGACCTCAACCTTGACGGCACGATACGATGGGTCAGCCCCTCCTGGACCGAAGTCATCGGCACCCCGGCCAACTCAGTCCAAGGCACGACCATGGCCGATCTGCTGCTTGGCGACAACAAGACTATTTTCTCCGACGTCGCCGAGGCTATGAGGTCTGACGACTCGCGGAGCCAAAGAGTTCGTTTCGCTGTTAACGTGGGGCCCTTGTCGCGGCTCCTGTCCCTCGACCACCTGCAAGATCCACAGGGCTCTCCAGAACAGACGCCACCCCAGGCCATTGACCTCGAGGCACAAGGCATCATGGTCTACGACGTCGCATCGGGAGGAGAGAGCCATGTAAGCGTGCACACATCAAGCTTTCGACAGAATCTGCCGTACTGACCCAACCCTCTTCTAGACCATGTGGATGATTCGACCTTGGATAGCGCCGCGCGAGATCCAAATAGATCTACCTAGCGTCATCGTTGACTCTCTTGGGTCAGGCGCCGAGGTTCTCGCCAGCTACCTCACTCAGCTTGCCGAGTCAGGCGTAGAGGATCCCGAAAACCACCCGCCGCCGCTGCCGGTCCTTTGTCGCATCTGCGAGCGCCAGATATCGCCTTGGTGGTTCGAGAAGCACACCGATCTATGCCTGCAGGAGCACAGGGCCGAGATGGATGTGCAGATGGCCCAGGAGAACCTCACGGAGCACCGACATGCCATCGTGAAAGTCCTGGATGCGCTCGAGGCCAGGAAGAGTCGCTCCTTGACAGGCGACCAACCCGCACTTCCCCTCGCCGAGTACAAGGGCTTAGCTATCGGCCCTCCTCCCTCCAGCCAGTCGTCACCCGGCACATCAGTGTCTCAGTCGAGAGACCGGTCTGGTGCAGGCGGCTTCGGCCATGCCAGAGCTCGCTCGTTCGCCATCCGCCGTCCACAGGCCAGAATCGTGGAACTGCTTGTGGACCTGTGCGACACTGCCATAGAAGTCAGCACGCCGGCCATCAAGGAGTCGTCGTCTCATGCCCCTGGCGAATTCCGAACGCAGTCACCGCAATCCGAATCGCGAATCTCCCAGGTCATGCACTGGCAGTCGCCGAGCACAAACACCCTTGAGCAAGAGACGGGCTTGGCCCTGCTCTGCGCCGACACGGAGAAGGCTGCCAAGGCCAAAGTCGAAGCCGTGTTCCGGCATCGAAAGATCATTGAGTACGCGGAGCGTATCAGGGTCGAATTTGCAGTTATTGTGCAAGACTGCATCGACGAGGCCATGCGCAAAGCTGCCCGCATCGCTTCTGGTCGTCTGAGCGACTCCACCGAGGACGAAGGCGAGGGGGAAGACGAAGATGTCACACCCGCTCAAGAGGAGCCATTTTTCCAGCAGGACCCAACCGACAACACCTCTGCCCTGGCTGCTGCCCTCCAGCAGGTGTCGCTCAGCGAGAACGCTGACTACACTCGACCGGCTTCTTTCGTAGCTTCAACGCGATCAAGCAGCCCCAAAGAGTGTCTCACCCCAAAGTCCAATTTTGGTGGTTTGGCCAACACTGTCACCACTCGCGACTCGAGGCGGGGCTCTCTGATGTTTGAAAGCGACACTGGTGACAGCGATGGCAGTATCCGGTCTTCATCGCTAGCTTCGCGGCAAGCACCTCGAACCGACTCGCCCATCTCTGAGTTCGGTGATCTTCGTCGCGCGGCAAGCTCACGACAGCACCACCGCCGAAGCCTCATCCTCCCAGGCACCTCCTCGCCTCGCCGACAGGAGTCCCCCTCTCGCGCGACGCAGCCATCATCGCCTCTTCGTATCCACAAACCTCGGAACTTTGCGTTCGGCCATGATGGTATCGCGTCTCCCGAGGCATCCCCGATGTTGCCAGGCAGCGAGTTCAGCTCTCCCGCCGTAGGCGCAACTCATCACCATCGCCGCCAGTCATCTGCCGCCATGTCTGAATTTGCCATGAGGCCACCTCCCTCACCTCGGCTGGGAGCTCACAATCCGCCCCCGCAAGCCCGACCGGCGCCGCCCTCTATCAAAGATTTCGAGATCATCAAGCCAATCAGCAAAGGCGCTTTTGGCAGTGTCTACCTCTCCAAGAAGAAGTCAACTGGCGAGTACTTCGCAATCAAGGTGCTGAAGAAGGCGGACATGGTCGCCAAGAACCAGGTCGGCAATGTCAAGGCAGAGAGGGCGATCCTGATGTGGCAGGGACAGAGCGAGTTCGTCGCAAAGCTTTACTGGACCTTCTCCAGCAAAGACTACCTCTACCTGGTTATGGAATACCTCAACGGCGGAGATTGTGCTTCTTTGATCAAAGTGCTCGGGGGTCTTCCTGAGGACTGGGCCAAGAAATACCTAGGCGAGGTTGTGCTTGGTGTCGAGCATCTTCACAGTCGGGATATCATCCATCGCGACTTGAAACCTGACAATCTGCTCATTGACCAGAAAGGACATTTAAAGTTGACTGACTTTGGTCTCTCACGGATGGGTCTCGTGGGCAGACAGAAGCGTGCTCTCAACAGCGAGAACAGCGATCCGACCCCGGATCTCCTGAAGCAAGGTCCCTTCGCTCGCTCAGCTTCCATGGCCTCCTCCCGGTCAACATCCTTGGACCTCCACGGGCACTCTCCATCGCCTAACCTGACCCCACAGTCCACGCCCGACGTGGGAGCCAGCCTAGGCCTAGGCCAGCCATCGTACTTCAGCCTTGGTAATCCCCAGCAAGAAACGCGCCGTGTTTCAAGCCATCGCAGCGATAGTGGTGGCAGCGAGGCTCTCACGAGCATGCTACAGTCCTTCTCACTGAATGATCTCGAGTCATCGAGCGCCTTGATACTCAATGGCAAATCTCCTGCAGACGATCGCCTGGAAGGCAGCACCGCGTCCTTCCCTGAATCTGCCTCATTCCCAAAGCAGTCAATCGCGCAACTGCAGTCGCAGTCACAGTCGAACCTGGAGGCTCTGAAGAAAAGCACGCCTCCCCAAAACAGTATGATGCCTCCTCCCATGGCCTTGTTTGATCCGGAGGATACCAACCGACGATTCGTGGGTACACCCGACTACCTTGCGCCCGAGACGATCAACGGAGAGAAGCAAGACGAGACGAGTGATTGGTGGTCCGTCGGTTGCATCATGTTCGAATTCATGTACGGCATCCCCCCTTTCCATGCCGGGGAGGCTGAGCACGTCTTCGAGAACATCTTGGAGCGCAAGATCCAGTGGCCAGACGAGACAGAATGCGAGCCGATATCGGAAGATGCGAAAGACCTCATCAACAAACTGCTTTGCATGGAGCCGCATAAGAGGCTTGGTTCCAACCTGGAGGACAAGTTCTCATCAGGCGGCGAGGAAATCCGGAGCCATCCTTGGTTCAACGGTATCAACTGGGACACCCTGGTAGAGGACGAGGCCCAGTTCGTGCCACAGACCGAGGATCCCGAGGACACGGAGTACTTTGATGCTCGTGGCGCCGTGCTCCAGTCGTTTGCCGAAGAGATGGAGGACCAGACATCGCCGCCATCGTCAGCTGCGGGCTCGGACTACCCAGACCGTCCCCACGACGCCCTCTCCCGCGTGCGTTCTCAGGTCAACTCTATGAAGCGCGGTCTGATGCCTCTTCACATTCCACCCCACGTTCGGGACCTCAAGACCAGACGCCTGAGCGAGCCGGTTGTGGCCGATGATTTTGGCTCATTCGCCTTCAAGAATCTCCCCGTCCTCGAGAAGGCCAACAAGGACGTCATTCAGAAGCTGCGCGCCGAAGCGTTGGCTTCCCAGAACAAACCCACTGTCAGTCCCAGTGGCAGCGTCACCTCTCCGGGATCGGCCGGCTTGGAGGGCAGCCCTGTCATGTCAATGCCTGTGCAACGAACAATATCCAACGCCAAAGCCAGGCCACAGTCGCCCTCGGGACTCAGTGTCGCCAACTCGTCGCCCAGTCGTGCGTCACAGCCATCTTCGCCGCTATTGGTCTCTTTTGTGGCCGGGCAGCATGGAGAAGGACGACGTAAGGCATCCAGCACTTCTTCTGGGCTCTCCCAGCAGTCCGTCACGTCGCCCCAAGCCAACGGGGCCATCGACATCCCCAGGGTGCCTCCAAGCCTTCAAAAGGCAGCCACATCACTGTCGGCATCACCGGTGAAGGGCCGAGGCCAGGCGCCTCCCCCACTCGCACTATCACCGCAGAAGCTGATGGCCACACCGCGGCAGCTGAGCTCCTCGTCCAACGGACGCTCTCGGTCCTTGACCGTTGGGTCCCAGTCGCAAGAAGGCAGCCCGATCACCTCCGACGTGCTTTCACATCACCGCAACCGGCGCAGTCAGGTATTCGACATGTCGCCGTCATCCTCTGACAACGAGGGTGAAAAGCACAACGCCTTGTTGCGTGTCCAGCGTCGCAGGCAGAGCTCCCGTCGTCTTTCTCAGATTGCCTTCGATGACGGCCCTATGTTCAGGCCTCTGGACGTGCTGATCTGCGAGGACCATCCAGTGTCTCGCATGGTCATGGAGAAGCTGTTGGAGAAACTGCGCTGTCGCACGATCTCGGTATCTAACGGATCCGAAGCGGTACGGTACTCGATGAGCGATATCAAGTTTGACATAATCTTCCTTGAGTATCGACTGCCGCAGATCAATGGCGCGGACGTGGCACGAATGATCCGCGAGACCAAGAACGCAAACTCTCACACGCCCATCGTTGCCATTACGGCCTACCTGAAGGAGTTGCAAGCCCCGCACTACTTTGACTCCTTGATCGAGAAGCCAATCTCCAGCTCGAAGCTGTCGGAGGTGCTGAAAAACCTGTGCCGATGGAAGCCACAGTCGCCGGGTCAAAGCCAGCCTCTGCTCCTGCCTCACCCTGCGCCATCGGGACTCCGAAGGGCCAACTCACGCTTCGACGACAGCCCGACATCAACCTCGTCCTTGTTCGCGGGCCAGGCCGGCAGTAGCGTGGTCCCCTCGAGCCGGGAAGACTCGATCAGTTCAAGCCTCTTTGGCGACTCCGAGTCCGTGTCCACCGATGACGTTCCCGTTGTCATCAGCCGCAAAGCAACCGGCGAGTGGGATGGTGGGGGCCTGGGCATTCGCGAAGAAGAGCTCCTGCTCGTCGACGAGTCGCAGAAACCGCATCCCCAGCTGGTCACGCAGCAGTCGGCGCCCGCTCAAATCGAACACACGAAAAAGCCTCCTGCGTCGCAACGGACGGCAGAGAAGCCGAGGGTGAAGAAGGAAGGAGCAGAGAAACGCACGGCCGAAGGCACCGACTCGGCTGACGATGAAGATGACGAGCTGGGCCTGGCACGCGAGAACAAGCCGTTCCGCGTCAAGCCGCTGCTACCGAGCTCGAAGCTTGGAATCGAAATGATGCGCGCCGACAGTCACGACAGTGTTGCGCTGGGCTCGGAGAGCGTGCCGGAACCGATCACACAGGTGGTGACGCCTTCGAAGGAACTGACGGCGCTGCCATTCGACGCGGCGCCGGGCTCGACGGCGCAGACAACGCCGCCTAACACGGCAGGGCTAGCCGACGGCACGACGCTGCCCGGGGTGGACGAGACGCCGCGGCCACATGCCGTGATGCGCGGGTCAAGCGGGGAAGAGGAGGAACCCACGCCTCGACCGTTGGAGAAGACGGGCCCACTCATGGGATGAAAAGGCCCAGGACGACGGGCAGCCCGGGGCGGGGTGGCCGCGGAACATGTATTCAATTTTCCTTTGTTTTTCTTTCCGTTTTTCCTTTCCATTTTGCTCAGCGAGGCGTTCAGGGGCGGGAGGACGGACCGGCGCGAGGCAGACTGCAATCAGCTCGCATGGTTTGTGGCCCCGCGAGAACGAAATACCGAAGGCGTTCTCGGAGATGGGGGCGAGGGAGGCGGGGGACAGATGAGTTTCGTTGCTTGTCGTTATTTTTCCTTTCCACTTCCAACCGGCACATTTACGCATCAAGCAGTCTGGGGAGGGGGGGCAGCAGCCCTCGCGGGTCTCAAAAGTCGACTCGCGACTCTCGATGACGTCCAGCAGCAGTCTTGGGTTTCGATTCTCCTGCACATCATTCGTTACGGACACTGCCACAAACACACTACTCAAAACAACACAGCACAACACAGCAAAAACACCAGAATCGGGCAGACTTTGGGATTTCTTTTGTTCTTTCCGTGTATACTTGGACGCGAGGAGGAAACTCGGGCAGCAGGGCCGCGTCGAGAGGGAGGGTGGAAGGGGGCCGGATGGGGGGCAGGAGAAGAGATCCATGTGATGTCGGCGACGTGGTGCCCAGGATGAAAACCAGGACCGCATCGCGTGGTGTTGCGAGTACAGGCGAGACGATCGTTGGTGCCCAAAACAAAGGATCCGGCCGAGCGAGTCACAAATTGAACCCATTTCGACTCCGCCCCAGGACGCGAGACATGAGGGACATGAAAGCCATGAGACAACGAGATATAAGACAAGGAGAGACGTGGAAGTGCAGTCGCGGTGATGTGGCTGACGGTGACGAGGCGTGGCTGAGCACGGACGGTGGCTGAGCACGGCTTCATTCCGGTCTGTCTGAAGATGTGCGGCTGGATCTGCGGCTCGCTGCGATGCCAAGCCGTCATGCGGATTCCCGGCTTGGCTGTCTTGGCACGCGGGTGAAGCAGAGAGGGGATCCATGAACGACAGGCGGCATTTCCCCCCTCTGTCGTGCCATTTCGAACACGAAGTGAAGGACGATATGGACGAGGCGGATGGAGCGGGTTAGCTCCCAGGCAATGGATCGAGCACGTTGTCACTCTGGCGGTTCTGATTGGCTCATCTGATCATTCTTTCGGCCGGAGATAAAAGCTTGAGTCGACGTCGCCTCGGCCGATGGGGGGGGTGTGAGGGAGACGGGGGACGGGGGGACCGGGGGGGAGGAGGAGAGGCACAGGCGCACGAGGGTGGAATCCGTGATCCTGTGTGGGCGTTCTGGGAAAGACGGCACGCGACCAGCCAGAGGCGGCGGGGCGGGGTGACGTACGAGCAACTCAATGGGGGGGGCTGAGACAGGGTTCTTCTCTTCTCTGCCTCTTCTCCTTGGGTGCTGGGTCTGTTTGCGACGTCTGCCCATCTCTAGCTGGTGGTTATTTTTTTTTTCCAACCCTCCCGCCGCCCGCCCCTCGACCCAAGTGGGGAAGAAGACTCCGGCTTTGTTGGCACTACCCTGACCCGGCCCACGATCTGCCTACTGGACCAAGTACCTTGGTTGTCTTTGCCTGGGCGGGCGGGAACGCGACGGTCAGTCGAGTCGTCCCACGAGCTAGCCCGGAGATGGATGGCCCTGCTTTCGATTCTCGACCCTCGCCCCCTCCTCCAATCGACGGCGTCCTCCGTGGCGGCGTGCCCATTCTACACGCCTCCGGCGGTCTGGTCGGGATCTCGCCTGCTTAGCTCTGGGTGTGTGGATGGACCCCTGGGGCCTGGGGCTTCGGGCCTGGGGGGGGGGGCTTTTGCGCTGCAGGCCGCTCGTCGTCTCTCGTCCCTTTTTTTTTTAATGGGATGGCAAGTGGAGATACGTGTGTCTCTGGGTCAGTCTCGACGGTTCCCGGTCATAAAGTTGTGTCAAGGCCGGGCGAGTTTTCCTGGCGAGGTTAAGTTGGCCTCGGTCCCCTCCCTGTCTCACCAACGCTTCCCTCGCCTCCTCCTGCTCCTCCTCATCCTGCTCCCTCGTCCTTCTTTTCTTCAAGCAAGCGTTGTCTCGTCCTCGCTGCTTGGCTTCTGCAAGCCATCGGCTCCTCCTCCCAACCCGACCCTCTTGGACGAAAGACGACGCCCAACGCCACGCCGCCATGGCTGAACTGCTCCGCCACCACGAGCATCACGATCCGCGCATCGGCGAGATCCCCGTCCCCCACGGCCCCGAGACGGGCGACGAGCACGATGACTTCCCCCGCGAGCACACGTCCGAGTACGAGCGCCGCATCTTCGCCCACATCACCCGCCCCGACGACTCGTACACCCCCGAGGGCGTCTACTGGGCCGACCTGCCCTTCTGGAAGCGCGTCTCCTTCGTCTCCAAGGTCGACCGCGACGAGGCCGCCCGCGAGCTCAAGACCACCGGTCAGATGGTGAAGAAGGACCCCCTGTCGCCCCTCGGCTGGTACTTCCGCAACGCCGTCCTCCCCGGTGCCGGCCTCGGCCTCGAGGGCTACGTCCTCTTCTCCATCGGCAACCTCGAGCCCCTGTTCCACGCCGTCTGGCCCGAGTGCTGGGGCACCGACGGCACCTCGTGCACCAACAACTGGGTCGCCTCCGTCACCTACCTCGAGATTGTCGGCATCATGATCGGCCAGGTCGTCGTTGGTGTAAGTGAAATCCTCCCGGCAGACAAGGCTCGAACGAGCGAACGAGCGAGCGAGCGCAGCTGACAGACAGCCTAGATCATCGGAGACTGGATCGGTCGCCGCTGGGGCCTCATCCAGGACGCCCTCATCATGTTCGTCGGCCTCCTCATGCTGACGGGCTCCTGGGCCTCCACCCTCCAGGGCTGGGTCATCTTCTACGCCTGGTCCCTCTTCTTCTACGGCCTCGGCGTCGGCGGCGAGTACCCCATCACGGCCACCTCGTCCATGGAGTCGGCCGTCGCCGCCGGCCGCCTCTCGACCCGCGAGGACCGCCTGCACCGCGGCCGCCGCGTCACCACGGCCTTCCTCATGCAGGGCTGGGGCCAGTTCTTCAACCAGGTCGTCCTCATCGCCCTGCTCGCCATCTTCAACAACGGCAAGGGCGCCGGCCCCTACTCCGAGTCGGCCGCCCAGTTCACCTTCCGCATCTCCTTCGCCCTGCCCGCCATCGGCACCCTCTGGCTCGTCTACTACCGTACCTGGAAGATGCCGCGCGCCAACCGCCAGCTCGCCCTCGCCAAGCAGCGCGCCGGCGTCTCCGTCACGGGCTACGACGTCACCGCCCTGCGCGCCTGCTGCAGCAACTTCGGCGGCCGCCTGCTCGCGACCGCCGGCACCTGGTTCTGCAACGACGTCTTCTTCTACGGCAACAAGCTCTTCCAGGGCCAGTTCATCGCCGTCATCTCGTCCAACCCGGACAGCGTCATGGAGAAGTGGACGTGGAACCTCGTCAACGTCGTCGTCTCGCTGGCCGGCTACTACCTCGCCAGCCTGCTCATCGACAACAAGCTCTACGGCCGCAAGACGATGCAGCAGGTCGGCTTCCTCATGTGCTTCGTCATGTTCGTCATCCCGGCCTTCAACTACGACTACTACACGTCGCCGGCCGGCATCCACGCCTTCCAGGCCATGTACTTCATCTCGTCCTTCTTCAACCAGTTCGGCCCCAACAGCGTCACCTTCCTCGTCGCCGGCGAGGTCTTCCCCACGCCCGTGCGCGCCAGCGCCCACGGCTTCTCCGCCTGCATCGGCAAGGCCGGCGCCCTGCTCGCGAGCGTGCTGTACAACTACATCGACACGCCCACCAAGTTCCACGTCGTGCCGTGGTTCGGCCTCGCCGGCATGCTGCTGACCTGGGGGTTCCTGCCCGACACGACGGGGCTGGACCTGCGCGAGCAGGAGCGCCGGTGGATGTACATCATCCAGGGCCGCGAGAAGGAGTACCACGGCGTGGCGGTGCACCCGACGCACCTGAGCGCGTGGGAGCGCATGCGCGGCGCCGGCAAGGAGTACGACCCCGAGCTGGACCTCAAGTCGCAGATCCGCGACCTGCGCACCGAGTGGGAGGAGGAGCAGCGCGGCGGGCCCGGCGAGAAGAGCGGCGCCGAGGAGGAGGCCGCCGCCGGCGAGGGCGACTGGTCGCCCGAGATCCACGGCTACTTCCGCCGCGGCGCCGGCAAGGGCAAGGCCGTCGAGGGCGACGCCGAGGGCGAGGAGGGCCGCGGCGCCGCCGAGACGCCCGCCATGCCCAGCCCCGAGCTCCGGGAGAAGTCGACCTAGGCGCGGAGGATGCTCGCGGAGGTTGCTCGCGGAGGCTGGGTATCGGCGTTTTGGGATTGCATGGCGGTGTGGTTTAGCGTGATGATGAATTTCAAGAGCATTTACTACGTCTCCGTGATGTTCGGTCGTGCAGTCGTGTGTATGTTGATGCTGGGTTCTTGCTATTTGTCCTGGTGAACGAGGCCGTGTCCCCAGCCAGAGCGTCAGAAACGGAGCGTGATTCTCAGCGACATGCAGGGGTTTGAGTTTGATGCTCTCGAACGGCGTCGCCGCCAGGGCCGACTCGTGAAGAACATCTGCTCGAATGACATGTACTCCCAGGGATGAGACTGGGAGTGCTCGGGAAGCATTCCCCCGTATGGTGCCCTTGTGTAGACGTCTCGCTTTTTGCCCAGTTTCTCGGTTGTTCGATCCGCTTGATATCCTTCTGCAACGGCCTTGCCAAGGGGAAGAGTGATGGTGACTTCTGGGGCTATCTACGAGGGTCAGGATACTCTACCCTGGCGTTTCGGGACTTCAACGGAGTCGGAGACGTCGAGGAAGCTCGCCATTGATTCGCCCCGCACAGCAGCGGCCGAGACGCCAACCAGGTCCCTTCGTTCCGAGAGAGCTCAGACGAAAGCCCTGGACGCCTGCCGGGTGATACTCAGCGATCTGGATCCCTTGACGTCGCATTCATGGAGACTCCTGGCAACCCCTCAGGGCTTGACAAGGTTGCATGGGCTGGCAAGCCTGCGAGTCTGATAGTGTTACTCCATGACTGGAACTGTTGCGCCAAACGATCGGCAGACCCAGCAAGTCTTGGGTTGATATCTGCTTGGTGTGACTTGTTCTGACAGCCTGGTGGTCCTTACTGTAGCGGGAATGCAAAGTAAGAACATGCAAGTGAAACGTGCAAAGTGAAATCGTACAAGTAAAATCATGCAAGTAAAATCATGAAGTGAAATCATGCAATGAAATCATGAAGTGAAAACATGCAAGTGAAATCATGAAGTGAGGCGCAAGTAGTGAGACTTTGCTACGAAGATGGAAACACCAAGTCAAAGGTCGCTATTATACCTGGGTTGTCACTTTAGAATAGTCTCTAGACCAACCATGACAACACGCTTGCTTTGTTTGCTTGTGCTTGACCTCTTGCCTGCCTGAGCACGCGACGCGACCTTCTTTGCTCTATGATTAGGAGAGGCTGTGACTCGACGGTCACCATGACTACCTTATTGAAGAGTTACTGCGTCCCGTCGCGAGGCAGAAGCTTCTCTTCTACGGATCAACCAGCCTTCAACCTGTAACCTAACCGCAACACCATCTTCGCGAGGCCTCACGGCTCTTTCTACAGCCCCTTTCAATATCACCCTTCCCCACCATCACTCAACCCACCTGTGCAACACTCATCACCCCCCCGCAACACCCATCATGACTCCCGTCACGCGCCTCATCGGCGGCGTCATGCTCGTCGTCACCTTTGTCGGTGGCGGCGCTGCCATCGACGGCGGCTTCGTCAAGTCGTGCCTCTGGAACGCCTGCAAGTTCCGCAAGAACCACATCCTCGGCACCTACTGCAACAACGACAAGAGCAACATATTCGACTACGACTGGACCCAGTGAGTCTCTCCCCCTCCTGCGGCGCTGCTTTGTCAGTGCTCCCCCATTGTGCTACCGGCTGACGACTTTCCAGGATCGATCTTGGCAAGTGCGTTGGCAACAACGGCGGCTCCCTCGTGGCCTACGAGAAGTACACACCCCCTCCCTACTGACCTGCAACGTGCCAAGCTGACCCGCGCAGCGGCAAGTTCCAGCACAGCTGCGAAAAGTGCAAGCTCACCAACAAGCACGACGACGGCACCGAGTTCCTCGTCTGCCAGTGTTGGACCGCCGAGGGCGACAAGCGCGAGGCGAAGCTCGACCTCGACGAGGTCCTCCACAACGACAACGGCACGCTCGGCTGCCACGACCACCTCGGCTCCAAGTTTGCGCGCCCGCCCCCGGAGTGGGACCCCGCCAACGACCGCTGACTGGCCGACCGCGCCGTGTGTGCTGCGCGGCTCTCGGGGGCGGTGGAACCTGCTGCTGTTGGTTGCGACGGCGAGGAGCCTGCTGCTCGTGTACTTCTCGCCGACGACGCCCGCTGAGCTGGCCTGCGTCGTCTTCTTCGCCTGGTTGCTTTTCCAGCACGGGGCTCGCTGGGCACACACCGTCTTCTGAGGTTGGTCGAGGTGGACGTCAGGTAGACATGAGGTTCGACCTTGGGAGTGAGGCCTGCTCGGGTCAGCATCCGAGGTTGTACGGTAAAGCGAGACTCTGATAAAAAAAAATGGTACGCCCCCAGAGAAAACCCAGAAATCATGTAAGCTTGAGCTGGCATGGTATTGTTGAGCATCGTCCGATCGATGCGCCTGTGGATATTTGATGGGCAACGCTAAATAGCCTCGTGGGGCTCAGTGGAGTCGCCCAAACGAGCAAGCCGCCGCCTTCCTTCCTTACGAGGTGTAACTACCAGGGCCACTGCAGTTCAGGGCAGGGATGGCCGGGCGGGCGCCCTCCGTTTCAAGATGCGCAGGCGCCCGCGGCTCCTGCCTCGCACTGCTCGTACTCTGTGCTTGCTGGTGCTTGCCTTCGCCATGGCACTACACGTTATTACCTTACTTTAGGTAGGTACCTCATGTGGGTGACATGCTCGGCCGGCAGTGGCACCTCAGCCTGCCTGCCGTCTGCACGCTACGGCCCCAAGCCACAGGCGACGTGCTGCCTGCTGCGGCCTGACTGTGTTGCGCGTCCTCCCAGAGGCTCATCCGCCTCAGCTTCTCTCTCGCGTCCCTCGACAACAACATCACACAGGGCGGTGATGTGATGTGCATCACCCGCCAAGCGACGAAAAAGCTGGCAGCTGGGCCGACGTGACCCTGGCCGTGCCGGGCACCCACCACACCTCACCCAACCCCAACGGCGCGCCAAGGGGACGCCCGGCCCCTCTGACGATGCGCTTGGCAGAGCCAGCAAGCATCACGGGTCAGCCTGAATGGAGGAGCGAACTGCGATCCTACAACGACGGGTCAACCGAGACATCAGACCGTGCTCCACCCTACCTACCTCGCAATCTGCTCTAGGCGAATCCCTGTCGCCGCATTTCCACGTCCCCAGCAACCGCCCAAGCTTGTTCGGCACCCAAGCTCGTTAGCTCCCCCGCCGCCGCATGTGAGCGTCGTCGACCTGCTTTCGGTGGTTTGCGGTTTTGGTTGCCCATCCTGCTTTCCTGGGCTTGCCTGTTTTTTTCCCCATTCCTCTCCTCCATCCCGGTCTGCTGCTCTTCCTTTCTCTCCTCGCGCGGTTGACATCCCCTTCCTCGAGCACCCAGTCGCAACCGTGACTCCCATCCTCAGCGCAGCGCAAAACGAGACGTCCGTCGCGAGCTGCTCGATCACTTGCTTCTCTCGCCCTGATCAACACCCGCCGACCCCAGACGCGCCGGTCTGTCTCATCGCGCTAGACACCCATCACGTCATTGAACCCATCCCGAGTCGACCCAACATCCCACCACCACCACCACAAACACCATACCATGGCCTCCAACGCCGAGAAGCTCGACGATGTCGAGAAGAACCCCTACGCCTCCGCCAGCCGATGGCGCCACCAGGAGAGCCCTGCCTTCCTGCGCCATGCCGCCCAGGCCGTCCCTCGCGATCCCCAGGAGAAGCCCGGCGACACCAGTGATCTCGCCAGCTTCCTCAACAAGGACCGCGTCGAGCCCGAACGCCCCCCCACAGCCGAGCAGCGCGCCGGCAACTTCAAGCCCATCATGATTGGTGCGGCCGAGGCCAACGAGGACGTCGAGCCTCGCTCTGATGCCCACGTAGACGGTGTCACGAACGCCGGCATCTCTGACGGCAGGGAAATCGTCTGCGGGCCCCTGCTGAACTACCGCCGCACCGAGGGCACTCTCTGGCGAGGCAGCGCCCTCATTGTCGTCGCCGGCGGCGGCAAGACCCAGAACTTTGTGCCCACCATGAACATCCGTCGCGAGCTCGCCAGCGACGGTCGCCAGTACCACGACACCCTCCCCACCAATGGCGCGAATGGTACGAATGGTGCGACCGACGCCGCGCCCGCGCCCAACCCCGATGTCTCTCATGGCCCCAGCAACCAGGTCGCTGGCGAGTGCCTGTACTCGGACCCCCGCAACACCTTCTGGGCTTTCGACGTCCACGTCGAGATGGACAACCAGGAGGGCAAGTGGGAGTACTGGTTCGACGACATGCGCTTCGCCAGCCAGACCAAGCCTCAGCGCAACCACTTTTGGGTCCCCGCTCTGACCGAGTCCATGAGGATGATGTTCCACTCGTGCAACGGTTTCAGCGTCGGCACCGACGAGGAAGCCTGGAGCGGGCTTGCGCTGTGGAACGACGTGACCCGACGCCACCGCGAGAGGCCCTTCCATGTCATGTACGTCGGCCCGTAAGGCACCGTGATAGGTGACGCGAGACGCTAACAGACGCCGTTTAGGATTGGCGGAGGCGACCAGATCTACAACGACGGCATCCGTGTCTCGGGCCCGCTGCGCGCCTGGACCGACATCTCAAATCCCACCAAGAGGAGACACTACCCCTTCCCGGAGAAGCTGCGCCAGGCCTGCGACGACTACTACCTCAACAACTACATCAAGTGGTACTCCACCGAGCCCTTCGCTGGCATGAACGGCACCATCCCCCAGGTCAACATCTGGGACGATCACGACATTATCGACGGATTCGGCTCCTACGTCGATGAGTTTATGAAGTGCGACGTCTTCCGGGGCATCGGCGGTACCGCCCACAAGTACTACATGTTGTTCCAGCACCATCTCCCGCCGCCCCCATCCACTTACACGACCGGTACGTTGGCTGCGAGTGAATGTGGTTGGACCGCACTAACATGAGGCAGACCACGGAGAGTCGCTGTCCGGTCCCGGCCAGGGCGAGGACCCCAACCAACTGATGGACACGTTCGTCGCCCCGTCCAAGACGGACGATTGTTACATCGTCGGCTCAAGACACGGCGTAAGTTCATGATGCGTCTGTTTGTCATGTCCTGACTAACCCAACGGGTAGCCGTACGTCGCAGAGCACTCGCACAACATCTTCTGCAAGCTCGGCGCGCGAGTGGCCCTGGTGGGCATCGATGCCAGAACCGAGGTATGAACCGCAGTCCGCTCGAGGGAGAAGCCCGCACTGACATGACCAAGCGCACGCGTCACCAGATCAACTACCCCGAGACCTACGACCAGATTTTCGGCCGTACGAGGGACGAGCTGAAGGCTGCGGCCGACGCTGGCCAACCGTTCAAGCACTTGATCCTGCTGCTCGGTATCCCGATCGCGTATCCCGTGAGTGCGACGAGGCCTTGTTGGAAGGGTGAACTTGAACTGACGATAACAGCGCTTGACGTGGCTGGAGAACGTCTTCAGAAGCCCCATCATGGGCCCCGTGAGGCTCCTGAACAGGCGATTTGGTGTCGGTAAGTTTACAGGCTGCACCTGTCTCGTGATCACCGCTAACCACCCCCAGCTGGCGGACTCTTCAACCAGTTTGACGGCAGCATCGACCTGCTCGACGACCTCGACGACCACTACACCGCGAGGACGCACAAGAGGGAGCGCCAGGCCCTCATTGAGCGGCTCCAGACGGTGGCGGCCGAGTTCTCTGTGCGCATCACCATTCTCGGCGGCGACGTGCATCTCGCCGCGCTGGGCCGATTCTACTCGCACCCGAAGCTCGACATTGCGACGGACAACGACCACCGCTACATGGCCAACGTTGTCTCGTCAGCCATCGTGAACAAACCCCCGCCGACGGCTGTGGCGAATCTGCTGGCCAAGCGCAACAAGATTCACCACCTGAACCACGACACGGACGAGACGCTCCTGACCTTCTTCAACAAGAACCCGGGCGACTCGAACAAGACGCCCGGCTTCAACAAGGTCACGATGCCCAGCCGCAACTTTGCCATCCTGACGGAGAACTCACCCAACAACCCGCCGGTCGCGACTGACGCAGAGAACGGGGAGACGAACGGCACGACCAACGGCTCGGTCAGGACCAGCTTGTCGGGCAAGGGCGGTCACGACTTCCTGCACCCCGGCGAGGTGGACGCGGGCACCCTGCACAGGGCGGCGTCGGCGGCGCACGGTCGGCTCAACGACGGCAGCCTGGACATTGTGATTCGTGTGGAGATCGACCAGCACGACAAGCAGGGCAAGACGGACGGGTACGGCCTCAGCGTGCCGGTGCTGCAGTACACAAGACACGTGACGCCGATGGCCCCGTTCCCGGAGCACGAGCGGCCGGCCGAGACGCCCTAGAGGGGTGGAGCCAGATGGCGCCGATGGAGGAATCGCAGACGGAGTCGGGGATAATGGCCGCTCCGGTCGGAGGTCGGCCAACGGATGTTGGCGGATGTTATTATACCCGTAAGAGAAGGAGATGATGGATGAACGGATGGCATGGGTGCATGGTAATGAGTCGAAGACGGCACCGGTTTTCACTTCGCCCTTTGTGTTTTGTTACATTGGAAAGCAGTGCTCATGCAACACTGTCAGAGATACCTCGTTATTTCATAATTTGTCTGGTATTACGTCTTCGGTGGGCGGAGGAGACGCCGTCTGTCTCGTCGCCGGAATGAATGGTGCGAAACTCGGCGTGATGAGCTCGGCGTGTGTCGGATCGGAATGTCCATCCGACCCTTCTTTTCTCTGTGTGGCTGACTCCAGAGCGCACCGACTCGACTCGACTTGGCTTTTCGAGGACGGGACCATAAGAGCTCTGGGTCGGACAAGGGCCCCGACGCCGACCGATACCGCTCCATTGCGTAATGTGGACATTCCCACCGCATCGTTGCCCCCCTCCTCCTCGCCCCAAAAACTGGGGAACGATCAGCTGTCGCAGGGGAAGCTCGAGTCGGGCGTCGCGGTCCCATTGGCCAGACGGACCAGCTATCGCGACTGCTATCAGTCAGAAGTGGCCTGCGACCCCGGTCTATCGCTGATCGGAACCCTCTGCCGAGGGAGAGCTCCGTCATTGGCCGTCACGCCCAATCCTATCGAGAGACAACGGACGGGCACGACCTGTCCAGAGCTCTCCGGGGAGCCGCGATAAAGCGAGCTCTGCCGTTGGTGTCACGAGGGACGGAGGGGGGGCGAGGGAGAACTTTCTCTTTTTTTCCTACAACACACCCTCCAACTTTCTACTTCACCAATCCTACTCTTTCTCTTACGTGCTATACGACCACAGAGAGCTGTTCCTCCCCCTCCATCTCCCTACCCGCACCCGTCGTCACCTCGTCGGGCTACGCTCACCTTCGGCTACGCCCACCTCTCTCCCAGCTTCAGCTACTTATTGGAACGCTCGTTGCCCGCCATGAACGCCCGTCGTGTGGCTGGTCAGCTCACCAGCGTCTCCTCCCGCTCTGTCCTCGGACGTGCCTCTCTCGCCTCGACCAGACGGCTCAGCCCCTCGACGACGACGACCAAGAGGATGGCGACCTTCGCCTCGTTCAAGATCCCCAAGGTGGTCAACGAGCCCAACCACCACTATGCCAAGGGCTCCGCCCAGCGCGAGGGCCTGACGGCCGCCGTCCAGAACCTGCAGAAGAAGCTCCCGCTGGAGGTCCCCGTTTTCGTGGGCGGCAAGGAGGTATGCCACGCCGCAGCTTCGCGTCCCGTTGCCAATTGACACCGCCTGACACCATCGAACAGATCAAGACGTCCTCCACCGGCACACAGGTCAACCCGGCGGATCACGCGTCGGTCGTGGCGACCTACTCCAAGGCCTCGGCCGCCGACATCACGACGGCCATTGACGCGGCGCTCGACGCTAAGCCGGCCTGGGAGTCGCTGCCCTTCGCCGACCGGGCTGCCGTCTTCCTCAAGGCGGCCGATCTCATCTCGACCAAGTACCGCTACGACATCATGGCGGCCACCATGCTCGGCCAGGGCAAGAACGCCTGGCAGGCCGAGATTGACGCCGCCGCCGAGCTCGTCGACTTCCTCCGCTTCAACGTGCAGTACGCCGAGGAGCTGTACGCGCAGCAGCCCGTGCACCACGCCACGGGCGTGTGGAACCGCGTCGAGTACCGCGCGCTCGAGGGCTTCGTCTACGCCGTCAGCCCCTTCAACTTCACCGCCATCGCCGGCAACCTGCCGGGCGCGCCAGCCCTGCTCGGCAACGTCGTCGTCTGGAAGCCCAGCGACTCGGCCATCGCCTCCAACTGGCTCCTCTACCAGATCCTGCTTGAGGCGGGCCTGCCCAAGAACGTCATCCAGTTCGTGCCGGGCGACCCCGTCGAGGTGACCAAGGTGGCGCTGGCGCACAAGAAGTTCGCGGCGCTGCACTACACGGGCAGCACGGCCGTGTTCCGTAAGCTGTACGGCGAGATTGGTGCGGGCGTGGCCGAGGGCCGGTACCAGTCGTACCCGCGCATCGTGGGCGAGACGGGCGGCAAGAACTACCATCTGCTGCACCCGTCGGCCAACGTCGACAACGCGGCGCTGCAGACGGTGCGTGGCGCGTTCGAGTTCCAGGGCCAGAAGTGCAGCGCCACCTCGCGCGCGTACGTGCCCAAGTCGCTGTGGCCGCAGTTCCGCGAGCGACTCGTTTCCGAGGTCAAGAAACTCAAGCAGGGCGACCCGACGGAGCACACCAACTTCCTGGGGCCCGTGATCCACGAGGCGTCGTTCAGCAAGCTGTCGGGGGTCATCGACGCAGCCAAGAACGACCCGGAGCTCGAGCTGCTGGTCGGCGGCACGCACGACAAGTCCAAGGGCTTCTTCGTGCAGCCGACGGTGTACGCGACGACGAACAAGGCGCACCCGCTGCTGAGCACCGAGCTGTTCGGGCCGGTGCTGGTGGCGCATGTGTACGACGACAGCGGCGACGCTACACAGGCTTTCTCGGAGGCGTGCGACCTCGTCGAGTCGACGAGCGAGTACGGGCTGACGGGATCTGTGTTCTCGTCGGACCGCGCGGCGATCCGGTTCGCTGAGGACAAGCTGCGCAACTCGGCGGGCAACTTCTACATCAACTGCAAGAGCACGGGAGCCGTCGTCGGGCAGCAGCCGTTCGGCGGCAGCCGGGCCAGCGGCACGAACGACAAGGCCGGCAGCGCGGCGCTGATGGGGCGGTTCGTGAACATGCGCAGCATCAAGGAGGAGTTTGTCGAGACGACCCAGGTGGAGTACCCCAGCAACGAGGCTTGAAGTCGGGGCTATCGATATGCCGGTTCGAGAGCCGCGGCGGCGATGAAGGATGTACGCACGTGAGCGACAGCGGCGCTATCAGCCCGGGCGTCAGGGCTATGACTTTTCTATGATTTACTTGTACAGGATGCATGGGATGTTCCGAGATTGGCCTGGAGCAAATTAGCTTTCAATTGATACCATACGACCATGATGGTGCTACTGTTGATGATGGTAGTGATGATGCTTGATTACTGATGCCGAAGATGGGGAAGATGGCAAATGAAGGGAGAAGAAGAGCAAACACCAAGTCTGAAATCGTGGATCGGAGGAAGCTGTTGTTCTTTCCTTCCCTTTTCGCCTGCTCTCCATGGCTCCTGCCTCAACCTCTCTACCTCTCACCCCTCGTGCTTGCCAGGAGACTGTCTTGGCGGCCTCCCTCCTTCCCCTGTCAATCAGGGTCACCGAACGCTAACCTGGATTCGGGGCCTGGGCACGAGGAGGGACCCTCATTGGACAATGGCCCAATCGAAGCCCACGAGTTTCTTTGGACCCGCTTATTCGACTGTCAACCGCCTCACGACTCCATCTTCATCATCATCATCGCTCTTCATCAGGCAAGCCATCACAGCCATGGGAACGCCCTCACGACACGCCCGTCATCTCAGCACGAGTCATCACACGACCACCATGGAATCACCTCCATCATAGCGGGTGCACGATCCGAAGCCCCCCTCCGCCAAGCAGGACCCGAACCCCGCCCACGAGGGCAAGTGCTCTTCCCCTCGACCCAGACGCACCGAGTCAATGTCCAACGCCCTAACTGGACAACGCCATTGAGCACATGCTCAAACCTCTCGCCGGCCGCTGCTCCCCTCTCTCGAGACAGGGTGCGGGAGGGGGGCGGTGCGCACTGCGTTCAAACCATGTCGATGCCCCGGAGCAGCCCATGTGCTCGGCTCGCGGCCCCTGATTGGCCCGTCCCGCGTGCGAGACCGACGGTCGATTTTGGGAGCCCGCTCGAGGTGTGTGGGCGGGGGATTGGTTGAGGGAGGTTGTCGCGTGCCTCTGGACGGGCGGACGAGAAGATCGCCGCCAGGCTATGACTATGGGGGTGATGGGCTCGATGTAAGGGCGATAGGGTGAGGTGCCGGTGGTCGTGCCTGTGTTTTGTGTCTTGGGTGGCCCCGGTGGCCTGTCTGGGCTGGGGTCTATCTTGACGTCCCTCCCCCCCCCTCCGGAGGTGTCTGTTCCTGGGCCCTGGGTTTCTCTCTGGTTCATCTTTCTTATTGTTTCTTGCTTGGGTATTTCACGAACACCGTCTCGACGAGGTCTTCGTGCTTCTCTGCGGTCGCATCCTCTCCCTGTCAACACTACCTTCGATCTAAACACGCTGTTGTCGAAGCTGTCATCGAGGAACGTGTTTCCTGGTGTACCCCTTGCCTATATCTCTTGGCATTTCTCTCGCTCTTCCCCCCGGTGCTGCGACCGCCGCAACTTCTACACCAAAAGATGCCGCGTCCGACGCTCCCCCCCACGCCCGCCTCCTCCACCGACATTGAGGGCAAGGACGGCACCAAAAAGTTGGCCTCCCTTCAGCTGGCCTTCGAACTCCCACCACCCGCCATCGCCCGGGACCCCTCCAGCATATCCCCCACCGACACGAGGACCTCGCCTCCCGGCCTCCCTCCCGCCTCGCCTCGTCGGCCTTCCTATCCCATGCAGGTGGCCGAGGCCGTCAAGTCACGTCGCCGCGCCTCTTCCACAGCACAGAAACCCGCCGTCAAGGAGGCTTTCGCCCTGCCTCCGCCCCCGACCAGGTCACGCAAAATCATCCAGATGAAGCCCCGGCAGGAGGAGCCGGTGGAGGAGCCCTCGCCACCAAAGAACGCCGCGTCGTCCAAGGCGGCTGCGACAAACGGCAGTACGACGGCGGCGTCCAAGAAGAAGCAACCGTCTGCGACGAGCGCGGCGGGGAGGAAGATTGCGAGGAAGACAGCACACAGCCTCATCGAGCGCCGCAGGAGATCCAAGATGAACGAGGAGTTTGCCGTGTTGAAAGGCATGATTCCCGCGTGCACGGGTGAGATGCACAAGTTGGCCATCCTCCAGGTCAGTCTCTCTCTCATGTGAGATGCGACGAGTCAGGCGCACATCCCGGCTAACAGATCGACACTAGGCCTCCATAGA
Source organism: Verticillium tricorpus MUCL 9792 (assembly GCA_000732205.1). Classification (NCBI taxonomy): domain Eukaryota; kingdom Fungi; phylum Ascomycota; class Sordariomycetes; order Glomerellales; family Plectosphaerellaceae; genus Verticillium; species Verticillium tricorpus. The sequence continues at coordinate 6,303,357 of JPET01000001.1, read as the reverse complement.
GTATGTCAGGTACCTCGAGGACTGCGTATCCAAGCTCAAGGAACAGCGGGAGGCGCCCGGCATGCAGACGCCCACAGAAGCAGGCCAGGACCTGTGGGCGTCAATACCGCAATTCGCCCCGACATACCGGGAAGATCCTTCCGGCGATGTCGAAATGACGGGCTCGGAAGCTGCGTCGCCAACGTTCACCGCCCAGGCATCGCAGTCGCATCAGCCGTCCGTGTCACCCGCCCTCCTGGCCGAGGACGCGAGGAATCGGAACCACTCCTACTCATCGACGTCGACAGATCAGCGCCACTACAGCTACAGCGCATCCTCGGCCACGACGTCGCCGGCGTTCGGCCCCCAGATATACGACTATGGTCGCGCTGGTGGGCCCTCGCAGCCGCCGTCAACGCTGACGAGCCCCGCCCTTGCGCCGCAGAGGGACCACCGGGACCTGGACCAAGAGGCCACGGCCGCCCTTCTCATGCTCAACAGCGACCGTCGCGGTACCAGCGGCAGCGGGTACAGTCGCAGCAGTGTGACGGAAGGTCAGAGCACGGGGCGCGGCATGTCGGTGCGTGACCTGCTCAGCACATGACATGGCGCCGTGTTCTGGGGGAAGACGTCCGAAAAACACACGATCTTATTTTTTGGGGGTATCATCATCGGAGGGGGCTCGCTCTGCCGGCCATTTTCAATTTGGGTGGCGCCGGTACTCATGATTTGAATTTTATTCCCTGGCAACTGGGCTTGGGCGTCTTGCATGGCGCGGTACCAGATGGGATGGTGTCTTGGCCGGGAGCAGCTCTCAACAAACGAGAGTCTAGAACACGGTCGGGGTGCCTGAGGTGTCAAACACCTCCATGTGGCACTCGCCCATACCCCTTGAAAGATGCTACATGCTTAGCACGCGCCTTAGGAGAATTACCCCATCCTGTGTGGCCTTCTTGCAAGGGGTGTGCAGCGCAGGGTCGTGACAGGTTATGGAGCATGGCGTGGCTTTCAGGGGGGTGGGGAGGAGTTGGCGATGGCGAAGTACGCTTAGAACAGAATAATATGACCCGTTGGACTGGTCTATAACCCAACTTGCAACCCCCTGACAGGAGGCGAATGTCGGACCGCAACATACGATATCGTTTGCCAGCCATTGCGTTCTTTCGCCTTGACTGTTTCGTCACATTGGGCGTGGGGAATGATGAGGCAGCATGGTGGGTTTCGCAGCCCGGGTGAACAACTCCCAGAGGGCCATTCTTGAGGCAGGGTCTCTGGGGACAGAGGCGATTCGCGATCAGGTCAGCGTCGTCCGTTCTGGGTTCATGCTGGAAATTTGTGGCCAGATGGAGCGGTGCTCGCGAATCTCGGCCTGTTTGATGCGCTGGGGGCAGGGGATTCGTGAGGTTGCATTGCTGTTTCAGCGTTCCAGCTCATCGTATGTTTTGAGCAAGAGGCAGTCCTCGTCGCAATGTCAAAGCTCCCCTTGTCCAGTTCTCGTCATCACGTGATCCTTTTCGTGTAAGTCGACGGCAACATGGGGGACATGGATGGCGATGTGTACCTCAGGTCGGGGTGTCGAAGGTAGGTATATATGTTACCATGCTGGTCCTCCCTCGTCTCATCTTTTTTCTCTCTCTTTTCTCAGGCAGACTGGTTCTCTTCATCATCCCTTCACTCACTCACACGAACAGACTCAGGAGTCTCTTTCGCCTCCGGCAGCGCGCTTCTCTTTTCTCGCAACTTACACCGCCAGCAGTGCCGGCGTGGATCAGTCACTTCTCAGCTCTCTCTGCTTCTGTCTCCCCAGCTTTCCCACTCCTCAGCTCCGGGAAAGCGACTTCGACTCTGCCGACCGCGACCTCCCCGTCTATACCGGTCCCGATCTCAGCGAGAAGACTTTCGAAGTCCAAACCGTCTCCGGATCCGCTCCACCACCGCCGCAGGCAGCTCCCTCCGTCCCGCGTTCGGTCCCGCGCTCTGTCCCTACCGCCGGCGTCTACCCCGTCCAGCCACCCCCCTACTACCCTCTCGACGGCAAGCCGACCAAAGGCTTCCACCCGCCTCCTCAGGTTCCCAAGCCGAAACCCCTCCGCCTCGTCCGACCTTCGCGCAAGCGCAAGCCGCCCGTCCTCTACGAGTCCTCGACCCACACCCTCATCCAGTCCCTCACGACCCTCACCTTCGCCCAGCCGAAGACGCCGCTCTCTCCGCCGCCCTCCTACCACGACGCCAACGCAAACACCCACCCTGCCACGCTCCGCAGACGCACCGCGAACATGGCCTCCAACCCCAACATGCCCAAGGTATCCACCTCGCCCCCCCTCCCCCCGTCCGGCCCGTTCCAGAACGCGGCGGCGGGCCCCGCCCCGCCAACGCGAAGGAGGACCTGCTCGCTGACCTCCGCCGGCAGCTCGACGACTCGGCCTCGGACGCGGCGAGCAGCGTCGACTCGCGCGGGCGCCGCCGCCGCCGGTCGCGCAACAACAAGGCCCTCGCGGCCAAGGGCGGCCAGCAGCAGGGCGGCCTGCAGGGGCCGGGCATCATGCCGCGGCTGGCCGAGACGAAGCCCGTGCGGCTGCAGCTGGGGCTCAACCTCGACGTCGAGGTCGAGCTCAAGGCGCGGCTGCAGGGTGATGTGAGCTTGACGCTACTGTGAGTTTTTTTCTTCTTTTTCTTCTTTTTCTTCTTTTTTTCTTTCCCTCCGTCTTCTCACCACGCTGCCGTGCCTGGTTGTGGGTCTTGAAAGTTGGGTGCTGACTTGCTGATAGGCAGTGAAGTGTCGAGTCGAAGACGCCGAAGAGGAGGGGCTCGAAGGAGCTGGGCATGCCGGGAGAGGGCAGGGGGTTGGACGTGGAGGAGATGTTCTACATGCGGATCGGGGTGCTGAGGCTGCGCAGGAGGTGGATCGACGGGCTCGGGCATGATGTGTCCGGGCTGGGGGCGAGGGGGACGATGAGCGTTGTCGCCGTGGTGCTCGGTGTCGGGTTCGTGGTTGGCTTTGTCGCCGGGAGGTGGTTCTAGCAGAGAGAGATGGTTTTTTTTTTGTACACTGATCTGGTGGGTTGTGGGTGTGCTGCGGTGGAAGGGATTTTCTAGAGAATGAACGTGTCCATGGGTTTGATTGTAGGTGATGCTGCTGTTTAATCGTGCTGGGTTGACTAAAGGTTTTGAGCTTACACCGCGGACTGACATTTGAGTATGTGGCGGCGAAACAAAAGGATACGAGATACATCTACCCCTATCCGCCATTGCCTTGCACATCAAATCAATTCTTCTGACTTTACCACATAAGAGTTGCCGTTGAAAGTCTCATACATTTTGTACAAGAAATAACTGCTTTCCATAACGACAGCACATCCGAAGACGTGCAGTCCTTTCGGGCGCTAATCTGCGGTACGTTGAGGTCAATTCAATGAGCTGCGATCAGTTCTCCCAGCACCGGCTCCCCCAGTCAACCTAGTCTACGGTCCCCGTGCTTCCCTCCAGCACAGAAACACACAGAGTTTAGAGAATATTAATTTCAATTTTCGCACATCATTAGGTCTGGATGAAGCAAGCCAGAGCTGGCGTCCCGACCATTGAGAGACCCCGCCTGGCGCGCGAATTATGTACCACCCATCAAGCCCACTCTTACATCAAGCGCCGTTGGTCTAGTGGTTATGATTCCTGCCTTCCATTGCCTAGCAGCGTTAGCATGAGAGACGTGTTCGATTCACGTACGGCGCAAACACCGTATCATCAGATTTCATTTTTGACGTTTTGCACCACGCTCCTTCATGCACGAGGAAGATGGTCAGTTGCGATATGGGGGGTTTTTTTTTCACGCGCCAGTACACCACAACATTGATCAAATACATACATAAATCTCAATCATCATTTGGCCTCGCGCACTGCGGGTATAAATGTTCTTGTGTAAGACGTGTGCCGAGCACCGGCTGGCATGGTCTTGCTCCTCTCATGACACACGAATTCAACATTACGCATTACCAGCGAACTTCCGTGGAGGCGTATTGGCAAGTGGTGGTTCGTGAGAATCCACCTCTCATACGGTAGAGGCCCGGATATAGCTCCCTCAGCCAGGAGCCGGGTCGCACTCCAGCTCGCCCGACCGACGACGCTCCCCGCAACAACTCCCAGCATCGGGTATACTTACGCTTCGGACGCCGCCCATTCAACTCTCTTCTCCTCCAGCCACTCCCCCTTCTCAACCCATCTTGCCTCCAGCCATTTCGCCAGCTCCTCGTCCTTTTGCGGGAGCGACTCGAGCGGGAAGCGGCGGACGTGCACGTGAAACTTGAACCCCAGACGCCTGCTCAGCCCCGGCACGCTGAGGGTATCCCACATGGTCGGCTCCACGTGCCACTCATCGCCGCGCTGGTAGGCAATAGTCAGGTCGTACACGGCCTTGACATGCGGCGCCTTGCGCAGGTGCTGCACCGTCGTGATGAAGCCCTTGGTGCGCGGGTAGAGCAGGTGCTTGGGCTGCGGCCGGCCAGCCTCCTTGCACCAGGCGATGGATTCGTCGTACTTCTTCTTGGTGAAGCGAGTCGCCTCGCTGAAGCTGACGAGCCCTGGGTCGTGTCAGCATGTCGCGTGTTATCCATGGCTCACTCACTAGGTCGGCCCGGAGGGGGACGGGGGGAGCTCACAGGTCGGCCATTGGCGCTTCACAATACCGGCAAAGACGCGGTCGAGCTCGTGCTTGTCCTTGGCCCAGTTGCGGCTCACCATGGGCATGCCCATGGCCCAGAGGCCCCAGCCGAGGAAGGGCACGATGCGCAGCTGGATCTTGGCGAAGTAGCGACAGCGGCCCAGCATGCCGGCGCGAACGGCGAGGGCCTGGATCATGTAGAAGTCGGCCCAGGCGCAGTGGTTGGCGACGACGACGGCCGACTCGCCTGGGGGCGGGGTGTCGCCGGAGAAGGTGATGTGCGCGCCATTGAAGCGCTCAAAGATCACCTGGATCCAGTACCAGACGGCCTCGGCGATCTGGGAAGACGAGTTGTAGACCAGGTCGGGAAAGAAGGCCTTGACAGGAAGCTGGAGGGACAGAGCCAAGTCGGCGAGGAGAAGGAACAGCAACCAGGGGGCCAGAATGACGGCGCCGCGGATGTGGGTGAGTGCATTCCCGTGGCCGGCCATCGTGGGGTTGGACGAGGTCAGAAACGAAAGGTGCTGCTGCGATTTTGGTTAAGCCTAGGGTACCAGGCAAGTCTACGTGAGAGGCTGCGGTGACATGGCATCGCGGAAAGGCTACATTGTGTGTGTCAAGCTTGAGGGGTGAAGCAGGCAGCCCAAGCTAACTGACGGCTGGCGGCAGATCGCAGGTCTGGATCAGAAATGAGACCGACGTCCGAGGTCAGATGCCCGTTCGTGGGTTGCGGCTGTGAATGGCCCAATCAACGCAGGACAGCGTCTCCAAGCGGCAGGCAGGTCACGGCGCCGGTCATGTTTGGGGCCCAGGGTCGTGTGCGACGGACCGGTCTATGACGACAACGATATTGGGGTCGATGCTGACTGAGAGGTGTTTCTGAACGCTTCTGACAGCTTTGCCGCGGATCCGGTCAGAGATGGACAGGGGCCGGGGGGGGGGGGGGGGGGTCCAGAACTCGAGGTTTAGGGCTGGTGGCTGGCTGGTGGTGGCGTAGCTATTCCAATTACTCTTTGAGACAGGCATGGCAACGCTCGCGGCTGTCAGTTGGTCCCCGGTGCCGATCAGCTTCCCGCTCAAGGGACGAAAGGGACGGCGGGGTTTTCTCTCCAGACCGAAGGTTCGGTCGATGATATAAAACTGGACAAGCCCGGTTGACGAGTGCCGTGCTGTTGGGAAGCCCAGTGGAGGAGTTGATTGAGGAGGTACAGTAGTGTTGCGTGAGGGGGCGAAGACGGCTGCCTGTGGTATGGCCTGGCGATTACTAAGGATGACTGCAGCGAGGGTCCGGTCCAGGTGAGAGTGGAAGGCACGTCCCTCCGGGCACCGTACCTACCCAGGCCACCTACCTGACTTTGCACGAGGCATGTGCAAGTCGGCCGCCGCACAGCCCAGCGCGGAAACAGGGGATAGTAGGGCGGACTCTGGTGGCTTCGGTCCCTGTAATGCCCCCAAAGGCCCCTTCATTGCCCTTCCCTCTACTAAACCCTAGCTTCCTGTATCCGTTCCCTTCCAAGACTAGAAGACCGAAAGGGCCTCGATGAGCCTCGGTCAACGCACCATCGAGCATCACCAAGACGTAGGCACGCCCTCAAGCGCCGGTCCATTCCAACCTAACGTCATAACCGTCGGATTTTCGACTGGCAGCTGCCGCATGTAGTGCTAGGGTCCTGACTAGCTGAGTGTTCGGGCCCGGCATTCCCATGTCACACTCTCTCGACTTCCATCCATTAACAATCACGCCCCAGCCTCAATGCTGACGTTCCCCGTCCTTCTCACCAGACCCGCCCCCAGTCCACCACATTCTCTGTTGACTCTCCGGCTTCAAAACCCAACTCGCACTTCTTGTTCTTGAAAGAAGCCTGAGCTGTATCGCATCATCCCATCACTCGCTGCCTTCTATTCAGGCGTCCGCTGCCCAGCTCTGTCGCGTGTTGCGCTTCGTCTGAGACCGAGGCGTTGTTTCAAGTCGCGCCCCCGGAACCTGTTCATCCATCGGCGGCTCCCACGGCAGCAATAGCACCAGCAGCTTACCTTGCTCGACTCTCACCCCACCATAGTCGCCTTCGATTGACACAGGACTGCTCCGTCCGTCTCGGCTCACCACGCCTCCTCGCACGTCTAACCCTCGGTTGTCCACCTACATCGTTTTGTACCGCGCGAACATCACGTTCAGGTCCAGGTCCAGGTCCAGGTCCAGGTCCATCGGGACAGTGCAGCTCGCATGCTCTAGCCCAACCGCGCCGGGCGCCCTTCGTACGACTAGACTCCCTCGAGGTGTGTAACGACCCCGCCGTCGGCCGTGAAATGTCTGTCTGTCTGTCGGAGATCACTCCAGCTGATGCGACATCGTCTACAGTCGTTGCGCCATCGCTTCGTCCGCCCTGTTCTATAGCCGACTCGCTACCATGGCCTCGTCGTTACCGTCGGACCAATATGGTAATCCGTCCGCTTCCCACGCTCGGTCCGGCAGCGCCGAGCAGGACAGCGGCCCGTTGTCCAACCTGAATCTTGGCTTTCTCAAGGGCCTGACCGATAAGAAGGCCACACGAGGTATGCGTGTCGCCTGCCCAGTCTACAGGCCTCGCCATTGACACGCTCTCAGATGGCCAGCCCCCCAAGCGCCGAGGACCGAAGCCCGATAGCAAGCCGGCCATGACCAGGCGTCAGGAGCTCAACAGACAAGCACAACGGTGAGTCGCAGAGTACAGTTGATGTGTCGATCGTCACTTGTCATCGCCGGGAACAGAGGCTGATCGGCCGGGTACAGAACACATCGTGAGAGAAAAGAACTATACATCAAGGCCCTCGAGGATGAGGTCTTGCGCCTCAAGGAAATTTTCAGCAACATATCCCAGGACAAGGACAAAGTCGCCGAAGAGAACAAGCAGCTCAGACAGCTCCTCGCCCAGCATGGCATTCCCCTGAGCAGTGTTGGCCTGGATGACACCGTCAGTAACCCCAGTGGCGGCTACACCACCAGCGCCAGCCCCTCCGGCTACAGCCATGCTCACGGCTCCCGCTCAGTATTCACACCACCCCTGACCTCCAAGTCGACTGCGGCCTCCGTGTCGCCGTCCTACGGGCCCAACAACGCTCATGGAGCCCCCGGCGGCCCAGCCGTCACCCACATGCCGGCGCAGCACGGCCTCAATGGCGTGGACTATGAGCAGGCGGGCATTGACTTTGTCTTAACGTACGATCACCACCCCTCGAAAGCCTACCTTTCACCTCCCCGGTGACCGTCTCCGCCAGCTGCGTGGTACGGTCAAAGCCACGACCTTGTTCGGAGACGAAGCCGTGCTGACTTTTCGCGCGCCAACACAGACTCGAGAAGCCTTGCATGCACCACATGCCCTGGCTCCTAGAGCGATCGAGCGAGATGGGCGGCGAGCCTTGCGGCCACGCCCTCATGGCCTCGTGCCCTCCCGAGCCGTTTCCCGAGCTGACGCCCGACATTCCCTTCGGCTATGCCCACGTCAACGGCGAGCTCAAGTCCGGACAGAGGACGTGGGAGCTGTCCAAGGCAGACCTCGGCACGCTGCTTGACCTCAGCAAGAGGCTGAACCTGGACGGGGAGATCACACCCGTGATGGCATGGGGGATGGTCATGGCCCATCCCAGGTTTTACGAGATGAAGCCCGATGACTTCCGCAAGGTGACGGAGGAACTTGGCACCAAGATCCGCTGTTACGGGTTAGTCTACTGATGTGTGATATCTGGATTTGACTAATGGTTTCCCAGATTTGGCGCCGTGTTGGAGGAGTTTGAGATTCGCGATGCCATGGAGAACGTTGTTGGGACTTTCCCCCAGGTAGACGCCGGGTATTAGGGGCATGCCGTGTCATGAAGCTACGAATTTTTATGAAGAAGAATGAAGTAGTCATGCGATGAGGATTTAACGTGTTATTAAGAGTCGCAAGCGGCCATCGTGTTCGTTTCGCACGTTTCCCAGAATGATTTCTCCCGCTGTGAGCTTTGATTGACTCAGCCTCACGGCTATCTCTGATCGTGGTACACCCAGGTGGCGCCGGCTGCCGGCACCAGCCCACGGTAGAGGTTCTCCTCTTTCACTTGCCCGGCTGCCCGCCCCTGCCCCACAAAGCTCACCCCACCAAAAGAACTGAGAACTGCGAAAATCGTGGACGAGGGGCGACGACGAAGCCCGACTTTCCGAGAACTTCCACACCACCACCGAACCGACCGCATCCCTTCCCAAATCACCCGCGGATAAGGTCATCATGGCGCAGAACGTCGACTGGGTCAACCTCGTCGAGAACTGCCCCGCCGGCGATGGCTGGGGCCCCTCCGTCACCACCGACACCACCCTGAACGGCGTCCCCTATGCGCCCTTCTCCAAGGGCGACAAGTTGGGCCGCATGGCCGACTGGACGTCCGACGGCAAGGGCCAGGACGGCCGTGGTGGAAGGCAGCAATACAACCGCAACTACAGGGGTAAGCAGGCTCGATCCGTGGATGGCACGCCCAGACCGCTGATGATTTCCCAGACCAGCAAGTGTACGGCTCCAGCCACGCCGTCACCTTCAACGCACCTCCCGCCGAAGACGAGTCGTCCTTCTCCGTTGTCAGCAACGCACGCGACAGCACCAAGACCAGATACGGCCGTGGTGCCGTTTTCACCCGTGGTGGCCGCGGCGCCCGCGGCGGCCGAGGCGATGCTCGCGGCGGACGTCAACAGCCCGCCCGCGGCGGCGCGCAGGGAGGCCGTGGCGGCTACGGAGGATTCGACTCGCGCGGTGGCAGGGGCGGTGCCGGTGGACGCGGCGGCCGCCGCTTCGGCTGGAAGGACTACGACAAGCCGACCCGCAACCGTGACGCCAGCATCAACATCCGCCCCGACTGGAAGATGCTCGAGGAGATCGACTTCAACCGCCTGGCCAAGCTCAACCTCGAGACGGACGAGGGCGAGGACGTCGACAGCTACGGCTTCCTCTACTACTACGACCGCTCGTACGACAAGGCGCCCGTCAAGAACGCCGAGAAGAAGCTCATGGCCATCGACCGTGCCGCCTACAACGTCACGACGTCGTCGGACCCCGTCATCCAGGAGCTCGCCGAGAAGGACGAGGCCCAGATCTTCGCCACCGACAGCATTCTCTCCATGATCATGTGCGCGCCGCGCTCCGTCTACTCGTGGGACGTCGTCATTGTCCGCCAGGGCAACAAGATCTTCCTCGACAAGCGCGATAACGCCGCGCTCGACATGGTCACCGTCAACGAGAACGCGGCCGACGCGCCCCTCGAGGCCTCGGAGGGCAGCAAGGACACCGTCAACCAGCCCGCTGCCCTGGCCGAGGAGGCCACCTACATCAACCACAACTTCGCCAACCAGGTCGTGCTCGAGGGCAACTCCAAGGTCGAGATGCCCAACAGCAACCCCTTCTACAACGCCTCGGAGGACACCGACCCCCCCGCCTCCAAGGCCTACAAGTACCGCCGCTTCGACCTGTCCACCAGCGACGAGGAGCCCGTTCACCTCATCGTCAGGACCGAGGTCGACGCCGTGCAGAAGAACGCCATCTCCGGCGAGGACCAGTTGATGACCGTCAAGGCGCTCAACGAATTCGACTCCAAGGCACAGGGCAGCGGTGGCGCCCTCGACTGGCGCCAGAAGCTCGTCAGCCAGCGCGGTGCTGTCGTCGCGACCGAGATGAAGAACAACTCGTGCAAGCTGGCCAGGTGGACGGTGCAGAGCATCCTTGCCAAGTCGGACGTCATGAAGCTCGGGTGAGTTCTGCCCCGCCGCCCCCCCCTCCCCCCCCCTCACGTGTGAACATCTGCTAACATGCGCATCAGCTTCGTCTCCCGTGTCAACCCCCGCTCCAACGACAAGCACGTCGTCCTCGGCGTCGTCGGCTGGAAGCCCCGCGACTTCGCCTCGCAGATGAACCTCTCGCTGTCCAACGGCTGGGGCATCGTTCGCACCATCGCCGACATGATCCTCGCGCGCGAGGAGGGCAAGTACATCCTCGTCAAGGACCCCAACAAGGCGATGCTGCGCCTGTACCAGATCCCCAGCGGCAGCCTCGACGAGGATGACGAGGAGGAGGAGGGCGTCGCCGAGGAGGAGGAGGCGGAGGAGTAGGCGGCTGCTGCGTACCGGTGGGGACCATGGCGTAATTATCACGACTCAACGGTGGGACGGCAAGCGAGGCATCCGGGCGGTGGCTTGCGGGTCTCTTTCCCTCACCCCTTTTCTGCCCTGCGGAGGCAGAATTTGTATGAGTCTTTAGGGGTAGGCACGTATAGAGGTTGCATCATAGGCATCATGATCAAAAGTCGATGATTTGAGCTGTTACTCTCGAGACGCGGAGGCTGCCGTCGCCGTGACTCCACAACTGTCTCCTGACCGCGCGGAAATGAAGTGAGGCATCGTTGAACGTTTCATTCTCATGATATCTTTTTCCTAACCCTGGCTCTACATGCAGTAGAAAAGAAACAAAAAAAATTGTATGATTCCCTCCCAACGCCAATCCGAGACCAACCTCCCTGCCCATGCGAAGAAGGCAATCCTCGTGGTCGTAGCTTCTCTCTCGTCTCGAGAAAAATCCCCCCCCCGGCTCAAATACGGCCCCTCCCTCCCTCAGAAGCGCTCCTTCATCCGCGCGGCGACGGTCCGCAGGTTGCCGTACACCTTGGACGGCGGCTTGCCGAGGATGAGCGAGACGATGGACTCGCGGGCCAGCGCGATGTTCTTGAAGGAGCCGAGGATGTGGATGCGCGTGTCGGCGAGGACGATGCGCGTGCGCGAGGCGTTTTCGATGGCGAACTGGTGACATGTCAGTTTCCTTCCCGCGACACACACCACGGCAGGGAGGGACGGGACGAGGGCCTACCTTGACCTTGCCGCCGGAACCGGCGATACGCGCGACGGCTCTTGTTTGCGCGTTGTCGCCCATGACCTGCCTGACGTCCTTGATCTCGAAGGTCTCAACTGGGACCGTGTTAGCGAACTCGCTCCGCGCTCTGACGCCGGGGACGAGGAAGAGGAGGGATCGAACGTACTGTACAGGTCGTCCAGCCGCAGCAGGGCGATGGCGTCGTCGACGTCGAAGCCCAGGGTGAAGGCGCGGACAAAGTCCTCGCCCTTTTGCAGGGCGCTGTCGTCGAGGGTGGCCTTGGAGGTGCGGAGCTCGACGGACTTGCGGCGCGGGTTCATGCGCACCTGGAGCTTGAGGTGGTCGACGAGGGGCGTGTAGATGTTGATCCAGTTGGTCTTGAGGGGCGTGAAGCGGTGCGGGGGGATGGGCACCTTGCGGGTCTGGACTTCTTTGGAGGTGGACTGAGGGGTTGGCACATGGTTGTAAGTCACAGTGTTGACGAAGGCCTCGAGGGGGTGGAGGAGGGGAGGGGGGTGCTTACGACGTCGTGACCGGGGGCGAAGCGGGGACGGTTCTCCTCGTCGATGACCATGTCGGGAGCCTCTTCATCGTGGGGCACTTTTTGCAGGATGAGGTCGGCGTCTGAGGGGAGATCGGGGGCGTCGAGGAGGAGTTCTTCATCGTTGGCATCGGGGAGGGTGGCGGTTGATGGCGGGGTATCGTCCGCCAGCTTGAGGGCGGTCGGCGCAGGCATGGTGGCGGTGGCTCGGGGTTTGAATTGAATCTGCAGTCGGTACGGGGCGAGCAGACGTGTCAAGGCCAGAGAAGGTGTCGTCAAGAATGTCGTCGCAGCGTTCGTCGTGTCGTCAGGTTTGTCGAGTGCAAATACAGACGCTAGATCAGACCCTGACCGCCCTGTGGAGGCCCAAGATCTTTGCTGTGGGATTATCATTATCGCCGCACTCCCAAAATTTTGTGTCGCCTTATCGATAAGAGGGGCACGAGCCACACCCGCCCCCCGGGGGCGAAGGGCCTGGCTCCTCCCGCCGCTGGGTGAAAGACTTTCATGTGTCAGAGCCCGAGCACCTCATACCTAGGTACATGCCATACCTTATGCAGCCAGCTGCAAAGAGGAGCCAAGGCCCTTGCTCGCCTTTTCATGCTGCACCCGTAGCGCGTCATGGACGCTTGACCTGCCTACCACCTGCCTTGCCTTTCCTGACTGCTCGGAACCGGATCTGCATGAGCAACCCCCTCCGATGCAAATGCCCTCCTTCTAGGCGATACTCCTCAATCCGGAGCTCTGCTTCGTGCCCGATCAGCCATTCGTTTTGAAGTCTGTTCTCGAATCGACATGCGCTGAAGACATGTCGAAGTTGTCGGTTCCTCTTGGGCGCCGCTTTTTCTCTTCAATACTCGACCCAGCAGCATCGTCGGCGCCCTGCTTCCACAGTCCCGCTAGGGCTGCTGTCGCCAGCCTTCGTGCTGCTCAGGCGACGGGTTACACCCCGAAATCTTCTTCTCGACGATCGATACATACTCAGCGCCCTTGTGCGCAGTCCTCCGGACCGAACGGAGCTAACACGAAGAGGAGTTTTACCAGCAGTGGCTTGCTCCTGATCGGCTTCACCACCAATGCTTCCCCTCCCGCCCCGAGCGCGGTAGCAGCGCCCTGCAATGTCGCAGCCGAGACGACCTCCGGGACACTTGTCCGGCACTCCAAGATCCAGCAACTCGCACGCCTAGCATGGCACCGAGGAATACACACCGAGGCCAGCAGGGGAGGCAGCGTCGTGAGCAAGAGATACAGCAGCTCTAAGAGCGGCGACAAGGACGTGGACAACAAGAACACCGCATCCCAACCTACCAAACATGATACCCCCAAAACCCCCGACCCCAACAAGCCGGCTGCCCCGGACCACCATCACGATGATCCCGAGTCTATCACCACGACCATGTCGAAATACCTACACATGCCCAAGATGCCGCACAGGCCGACAAGGGAAGAGCTGCTGGCCGCGGCCAACGGCTTCTGGGAACGCTTCGGCGTCCGCTTCAAGTGGGCGTCCATACGGAGCATGCGGCCGTGGAACATCGACGAGTGGGGTGCTTTCGTGTCCTGGTTCCTCTTTGGACATCTGGTTTGGATTCTCGTCGGCACTACCACTTTTGTTTCGCTCTGCATTCTGTCTATAAACACGGTGGTTGCGCAAGGTAAGCCGAAATTGTAGAACTGAAGGCAGGCGACGACTGACACGGACTTCTAGAAACACTGGCCCGATGGGTCGGAGACTCCCTGACTGAATCTGCCGGCGTCACAGTCGTCTTCGAGTCCGCCATTGTCCCTAAGTGGAACGACGGCGTGATCTCCTTCCGGAACGTCTTTGTCTCGCGCCGCCCGGGGCAGATCAAGTCTTCCGTGAGCAAGGGCTCATCCACCAGCGCGGCGGCTGTGGCGGCGGCCGGCCGTCATCATGAACATGACGCCGAGGCGACCCCAGAGGACGACGGCAACTACACCCAGTTTGACGTCACCATCGCCAACGTCAACGTCACTCTATCATTTTTGAAGTGGTGGAACGGCAAGGGCTTCCTGCAGGATGTCGAGGTCAAGGGCGTCCGTGGCGTTGTGGACCGTACGTCGGTCTACTGGTCAGACGAGGCTGTTGACCCCCTTTCCTACAGGCACGAGCACCAGCCGGGCGATTTCGAAATCGACTCGTTCAAGCTCGAGGACGTGCTTGTTACCGTTCACCAGCCAGGAGGCTTCCGGCCCTTCTCAGTGAGCATCTTCTCGGCTGAGCTGCCGCAACTGCGAAAACAGTGGCTCTTCTACGACTTCCTTTCTGCGACACACATGTCGGGCTCGTACGACGGTTCGCTGTTCACGATACATCCACGACAGGTGCACGGTGCCATGGCAGGCGACAACCGCGATCTAGAGGAAAGCCTGGGCGACAAGGATGTGTGGAAGAAATTCAGCCGTCTCCGCATCGACGGCATGAAGCTGGATCACCTGAACAGAGGCGTCGACGGCCCCTTCGGCTGGATTTACGAGGGCAACGTTGACATTGTGGCGGACGTCATGTTCCCGGCCGACGCTGACGAGGGCATCACCAAGGTCATGTCCGACTTTTACGACCAGCTTGAAGAGGTGGTCATCTCGAACCGCCTCCGCCTGCTTCAAAAGGACATTGCCTCCGACCCCCTGACCCCCGAGGGCGGCAAGTCCGGTTCCGGCTCGTGGTTCAACATTTCGACCACCGGCTCCTCTCCATCAGAGGACCAACCCAGCTCCTCGGGCGACTCGGAAGACGACCGCCGCTACCTGATCATGGACCTCCGCATCCACATGAACGACGTCAGGGCCGCCGTGCCCCTCTTCACGAACCACATGTCCTACATTAACCAGGCCCTCGTCCGGCCCATCGTGGCGTACATCAACGCCAAGAAGACCTACATCCCCATCTCCTGCCGCATCGTCAAGCGCGCCTCCGACTTTGACGGCTCCTGGACCGTCTTCGATTGCGGCCTTATGGACGACCTCTCGGCCGAGACGTACGAGGCGTTTGCCCGCGACGTCGAGAACCAGCAGAGCCGCGTGAGGAGGCTGAGGAAGGTAGGCTTCTGGACGTTGAGTCTGGCGGTGCACGCCCTGTTCATGGGCATGGCGGGGAATGTTGTCTGATACCTTGTGCTTTTACGTGTGTGCGGGCCCCTTTATGTGCTCATCGTCCTCTCTCATTCTCCCCTCAACAAGCGACCAAGCATGCACTGGTGGTGTCGTGGATATACGACGGGATGGGAACGGGGAACGGGCACGCCGGGATCAGGGGCTGGCTGGGGCGTTCTTTGGATTTTAATTTTGCGGGCTGAGGATGACTTGGATGTGTACGGATAGATAGGGGCGGCGGGAATATACCAAGTGATACCCCTTTCCATCTGCTGCTGCTGCTGCTGGATGTTTGTCTTCGCTGGTCCTATAGGACGCTGAAACGGGCTCGGTGACTGAAAATGACCAGAGCTGCGGACGTGAACCCCCAGGCCTGCCCCGACGTCTTGATGTTGCTGCTGTGTCTGTGCAGCAGATACAACCTCCCTCGGCAACGTCATTAGGGGTCTCTTGCGAGCCACACGGAAAGTGATGGCTGTAAAGGATAGCTCGAGACGGGCTGGCGCGAGCACATGTTGCTATGGTTGCGAGTACCGGTAAGACATTCTGCCTGGTCGAAAGTGTTGCGCAAGCGGACTTTGTCAGTCAAAGGAGCAGTAACTAAGCATTAAGGGCAAGACATCAGATTACACGCAGACGCCTAGACAGACTCGACATGGCGATGTCTGCCGAGGACCGTGACACCCATCTTGACCAGCTTCGTCCTGTTTGTCTTGTCCGCTGGCCCCGTATCCCCCAGTGCTCTCAAAACCATTGTCTCAGCTTTTTTGACACTTTGCCCCGGAATAGCATCACTAGACATGTACGCGAGCCTCGCATCAGTTCGTTTCATATCCTTGATTGATAGAATAATCTACTGCGTAAACATCCTATCCCTGTTCATTACCAGCCGTCCGAGGACAGCCTGCGTAACCATAGTGAACGTCCCGTGCCTGCTTTTGGGTAAACCAGAGTGCCCCATCCTTCATGATCGCCACTTGGCGCATGAACCTGTAAAACGGACCAAATAGACCACCTCTTCGGATGTCCCCTGCTACTACTGCTGCCGCGCCACTGGGCGACGGCTGTAAACGCCTCCCGCGGTCAACCGCCGACGTCCTCTGACCCCTCGCGAAGTCCAGACCTCCTTATTGTCTTTCCTCCCCGCGTGGCGCGGGGGAGGAAGCACGCGTGGGCAGCGACGCCGCAGTACGGGTGATTTCGATTAAGTCGCTTGCTGCGTGGTGTGTTGCGTAGTAAGAAGCCCGCGGCGGGTAGGCAGAGCCGCGGGCCATACTGGCGGAGGCGCTCGGGGCGGGGCGCCGAGGTGGGAGGAAAAGAGCTGAAACCTTGAGCAACCCTTTCACATGAAGTCGTCACTGTTGCTGGGGTCAGTACGAAGCGTGTATTTTGGGCATCGGCGGGCAACTTACTCTCCAAAGCCGTCATCATCGTATGTCTTGGTGTCGATGACATCAGCCCTGTTGGCAACCAGCGAGGTCTTGTTCTTGGAAGCCTTGCTCTTCTTGCCGCCGCCCTGGGCAGCCTTCTCCTCCTTCATCCTCTCGTTGCTGAGGGCAGTGAGAGTGGAGGCGACCTTCTTGACCTGGTCACTGGGAAGGTCCTTCGCCAGCTGCTTGGCAAACTCCTGGAGGAAGAGGGCGTAGTGGGCCTTCTTGTGGTGAGCGCCGATGATGGGCACCAGGGTGTTGCGAAGGTTCTCGAACTGGGTCTTGGTGGTGGGCTTGAAGAGGGGCAGCTCGGCAATGTTGACGGTGCGGGTAGGGTCGGTAGGGTCGATGGCGACGGCCGTGCCGGCGGTGGTGGCCTTGCGGCCGGCGGGAACGGTGCCGACGTCGCCGAAGAGGTCCTGGGCGTGCTTCATGTCGGAATCCTTCTCGGTGCGGCGGAGACGCTCGCGCTTCTCGGCCTCGGTCTCCTCCTCATCGCTGGAGTCGCCCTCGGCGAGCTCGGCGGCGCGTGCCTCCTGGCGCTCCTTGATGCGCTGGGCCTTGGACTTCTTGTTGGCCTTGGCTTCGGCCTCAGCAGCGAGCTTGGCGGCTTCAGCCTTCTTGGCCTTCTCGCGCTCTACCTCGGAGTCCTCGGCAGCATCCCAAGACTCGAGAACCTGGGGCAGAGGTCAGCAAAAGGGGTGCTTGATGATAGATGGAGGAGAGGGGCAAGTCGTACGTCACTGTCCTCGCCTTCCTCGTCGTCAAACTTGCGACGGGCGGCACCGGCAGGGGGGGAGGACGGCGGGGTGGCGCTGCTGTCGCTCTCCTCGTCTTCTGCAGTGGCGAAAGGCGGTCAGCCATATCCAGAAGGGAGCGTCAGGGCGCAAATGTCCATCGCAGAGGCGGTTGCGCCGTCCCCACCGAGAGGGGGACAGGACAGCATTTTGCCGCGGGCTGGAGGAATTTGTGTGTGCGCGCGACGCTGGTGGTGATGGACTTACCCCACTGTCTGGCAGGCATGATGTCAGATTTGGTTCGTTCGGGGTTGGGAGCGTGTTCGAGTGTGGTTTCGTCTGGCAGGGGGAGGCTTGGAAGAGCTGGTGATGGTTGAGAGACGAAAATTTGTTGTAGTGGGAAAAGTTGGGAGAGGGCGAGAGTTAGGTTTCGGGTTTGGCCTTCGGAGGGCGAAAGGGGGAGAGGGAGAAGGTGGGAATGGGCGTTTGGGGAGGGAGGGTCCGTCCGGGCTGGGCTTGGGCTGGACGCTGGAACTGGACACTGAACGAAAGGGCAGCAGCGACGGGAACGAGCCGGAAAGAGCGCGCCACACGCCCCCCGCCCCTCCCCAAGATTCAGGGCAGTCGCTCCCTGATTACGACCGACGGCTGCAGCTGAAAGAAAGCAATTTCCTGCTGATGTGAGTGCGCGTCAACGAGGCCAACGAGCGATCGGGATTCATCGACAGGTTTCACTTTCAGGCCAGGTATTCTTTTCCCTGGTCTGAGCCCTGCTTATGCCATACCGTGTCATGTCTCCCATTTTGTGCCTGCCTGTTCTACGGCTGCATGGGATCGCGTTGCACATGGAGTTGAGTCTTCACACGGCGTTGTACGGTAATGCAGTGAGCACCAGCCGCGGCCTACGAAGACCACACGAACCTGCACGTTGTTGACCCGCCAGCGCGACTTGACCCGAGCACCATCCACGACAGCGACAGCGGTACGAATGGAGGGGCACCCGGGAACGCATCACCACCACCAAAGAATCATGCCTGCCCACCCTGCCCCTCGTTCCAAGTCCGAAGTGGAAAGGCAAAAAAAAAAAATAGGTGCCCGCGGGGTTTTCTGTTTTCTGCCATGGTCGGAGGGGGAGGTGCGGCTGTCCATTTCGATACCCACTACGTCACCTCGGCCGGGCTGGTGCCCCTCGCGTCCGGGCCCCCCCTCGCCCCTCTGACCCCTCGATGAACGAATTTGTCCTGTTTTTTTTTCTGCGCGATGACCGGTTTGCATGTGCCTCTGGGCTGGGCTGGTTTGTGCACGCGGGCGGGCTGGTGGGCTGCAGGAAGGCGGCCGGGCTCCACAGGCCAGGCACGCTTGCGCTCGATTGCTTGCATAGGCCGCTTTTATCCTACCGGTTGTGCGGGTTGGCCCATGGGAGCGCGTTCGCAGGAGGGCATGGGGAAGACAGCATATTGGGGGGTGTTGCACGATCTATGGTGTTTTGGCACTATTCAGCATTCTTCTCACTATTCACTATTCCGTACGTCCTGCCCTGCGCTGCCCTGCCTCAACCGCAGGCCCAACCCTTCTGTATTGCTGCCTGAGACTGGCCCTGTTGAGGCCAAACCCCAGCCATTCAGTGACTCACAGACAGAGCTCGGACCACTCACTCCACACGGCTGATTGCGCTGCAGGCCCCCATCTATAAATGCCTCTACACCCCCCACCCGTTCTTGACCTTCTTTTCCTTTTCTCTTCTTCATCTGAGTGCAAGGGCTTTACGCGTATCAGTGAGGATTCGTCCGAGATCGTGTTTTTGCTAGTTGAAAACTATAACTATGACCACTCCTAGTTGGCTTCGGCTGGCTAGGTTTTTGACACCCGAAACTTCTGATGGAGATTTTTTCAACTTTCATTGCTTGCGGTCTGCGGACCGTAGTGAAGAAGGTGGCCTCGTGATTTATGTCTGGAGGTTGTCGCGGTGCACGCTGGAAGGACGGCACATTTGATGGCCCAACCGTCATAGTGATACTTTAAACGTTGCTCCTATTTTGGTCTGAACGATCAGCCTCATTGCTACATCGAAGCGAACCTTCACCATCGCCACGTGCTTCTTGAAGTCCCGCCGACGGAACGAAGCGAGCTGTCAACCAGGTACCTTGGAAGCCACCCGGTCATGCTCTGGAAAATGGAAGGATGCGAATACGGCCGCTGCATATTCCCGTTCCCGTCCTTCGCGTATCAAACCATACGATGCCATCCATCGCTCCGAACTGTCACGGAGCCAACACATCAGTTCCACAGAGAGGACCCGTTGCTCCCATTTGCGCTGATTGACAAAGACTTCCAGAACTCGTCGTACCGATTCAGACACCCAGAAGCCCAGCGCCTCAAACCCCGAGCCAGCCCGGCGTCTGGCAAACATTCCTTCGTAAATCCCCCGCCCAATCATCACGCACGAAAATGCAGCGGGAACCTCTCCCTCTCCCCTCGTCCCGGCACATCCCGACGAAACAGTCATCACGTCCCAGGCTGAACAACCACGGCCACTCCACGGCGACTGCCCAGGCTCTGTTGTTCCCGTGGTCGTTCGTAATGAGGCCGCGCCCTGCTGGGGCATTGCGTCGGGGTCTGAAAACTCGATTTCGCAGCTCGCTGACCCGGTCTCTCTTCGTACCGCGTTCCTGGATGCTCCAGCAATGTCCCGTCGATGGAGTCATGGCGCCATGTGACCCCATCCGCCTGGGTCTTGCTGGTCTTGGGTAGGACAGGTTCACGGATGATGGGTTCGTATATAAGTCGTTGAGCCTCCTCAGGCATCGCATACTCTGGCCTGGTATAAACCATCGAGACTTGCATCACCAATCCCTTACAACCAACCACCTTGCGTGACGTATCAAACAAACACTTTTTTGCACACCATCACTACCATCTCCATGATCTCAACGAGGACCTCTACCAAGCTCTGCGCCCCCAGACAAGCCGCCCAGCTCGCGAGAGCTGCGGCCCTCTCCAGCAGCAGCAGCCATGTCTCCCTCCTCAGCTACCCTGCCACCCTCCGAACAACAACTCTCTACCATCCCGCCTCGCAGCGCGCCTTCTCCAGCACGCCCGCCTCCCGCCTCCGGGACTTCTTCCCCGCCAAGGAGACGGAGCAGATCCGCAAGACGGCCCCGGCGTGGCCGCACGAGGGCTACTCCGAGCAGGACATGCTCTCCGTCGTGCCCGGCCACCGCGCGCCCGAGACGTGGGGTGACTGGGTCGCGTGGAAGTTTGTGCGCATCGCGCGGTGGTCCATGGACCGCGCGACGGGGCTGAAGCCCGACCAGCAGGTCGACAAGAAGAACCCCACGACCGCCGTGGTGGCCAGCAAGCCGCTGACGGAGGCGCAGTGGCTGGTCCGCTTTGTGTTCCTCGAGAGCATCGCAGGAGGTACGTCCCGGCCCCTTTCCTCGCCCCCACCCACGAGGCCGTCGCCCGCTCACACCGTCCAGTCCCGGGCATGGTCGCCGGCATGCTGCGCCATCTCGGCAGCATCCGCCGCATGAAGCGCGACAACGGCTGGATCGAGACGCTGCTCGAGGAGTCGTACAACGAGCGCATGCACCTGCTCACCTTCATGAAGATGTCCGAGCCGGGCTGGTTCATGAAGGTCATGCTCATCGGCGCCCAGGGCGTCTTCTTCAACGGCATGTTCCTGTCGTACCTCGTCTCGCCCAAGATCACCCACCGCTTCGTGGGCTACCTCGAGGAGGAGGCCGTGCACACGTACACGCGCTGCATCCACGAGATCGAGCAGGGGCTGCTGCCCAAGTGGTCGGATCCCGCGTTCAACATCCCGGACCTGGCCGTGCAGTACTGGAACATCCCTGAGGGAAAGAGGACGATGCGTGACCTCATCCTCTACATCAGAGCCGATGGTAAGTGACATGACGACACGGCTGGCTCGAGGCTTCGTGACTAACAACTTTGCAGAGGCTGTTCACCGCGGCGTCAACCACACGCTGGGAAACCTCAACCAGAACGAAGACCCGAACCCTTTCACGAGCGAGTACAAGGACGGCCACAAGCCAGCTGCTGCCCTCAAGCCTGCTGGCTTTGAGAGAGCCGAGGTCATCTAGACAGCCCCCGGGCCTTTTTTCTTTTGTGAGCAACGAAAAGAAGAGAAGAACTGTAAGAGATAGACGATGATACCATAGACCAGGGGTGTTTTTGTGGGGGGCTTCGGTGTTGGACATACCCTCCTCTCTGTACAATAGTTACGAGCCGCCATCCCATGTTTGATGGTCATGACAATAGCATTTTCGCGACCCTTCCGGTCTTTCAAGCTTTCAGCTATTTTTACTTGGTTCACACGACACCATGCGAAGCAGCGTGGCCCTGTGATGTTGCCTCGACGCGCGGATGAGCTGGCATCGCACTGCCCTACATGCAAGTGCCAGCATCGAGTTTCGTCCAGCACGTTGCCGGCAGCGACTAGAGCACGCATGCCAAGAGGCAAGGCAGACTTGCCAACTTTTGTTCATCATGTCTTCGTCTTGAGTTGTCGATTGGGCGTGTACATGATCAGAGCCGTGACGCGGGGGTTGGGTTTCTCCACGGAGCTTCAGGTCCAGAGGCGGAGATCCCCCGGAAGATCGACAGAGGTCCTCGCGGCTGCACTGCCTGAGTGCTTCAGGGGGACAAGGCGGTCTGGAACGAGCGAAGAGCTTGTCGTCACTCCCTAGGCCGGCGAATTGCAGCTGCCCTTACAGGTGATGCGAGAGACAAGTGGAACAGGGGCGAGCAGAAGCCGGCCCGGGGCGCGTCCCGAGAGGTGAACCGGCCGTCGACGCGCCCCCTCTACCCCACGACGGGGGCCTGACTTGAGTTCTATAAATAAGTCTATGACAACCAGGTGGTCGTGGATAGCTTCAGGCGATATGCGACCCCCGCCACACGCCATGCCATGTCATGTCATGTCGTCCATCTCCCGAGGGGGCCGTGTGGAGCCTCGTTGGACGGCCGAATCATGCAGGACGACAGGACGCCTGAAACGCAAAGGTTGTATCGAAACAAGCTTAAGTTGTCTTGGCCCGGCCGTTGCGGGCTGAAAGAAGCTTGACGACTATGATGCGCAAAGAGGGGTTCTTTGGGGTTCAGGGCCCGGGGTCGGTTGCTTGGTGTGAACTACGCGCCAGGGTGTTGGGGCGGTCGTAATGAGGTACGTCGCCCGGCCGCGAATGCTGGGGCAGTGCAGACCTTGGGCGATTTGGGTCGATGTGCTTCCTATCAGTGGCAGCCAGCTGCTTGGATCTGATCGGAGGAAAGCGGTGTGCGACATCGAGAGACGTCATCCAGATAATGGGCATCAGCGTCACATATACGCGGAAGTAGGGCTGTAGTGCTGAGATGCTTTGAGGGTTTCCTTGGTCTGCCGAGGGAATGCTGATGTGGACCAGTTAGGAGCGGCCATGGCCATGTCACCCCTGTTTCGAGAGTCGCTTGCCGCAGTAGGAGATGTAAGATGTAGATAGGCTGCCGAGCGAAGTACCGTGTCCCGGTAGACCGTCTCTAGGATGGTGAGCGCCATGATCTTGCTCGCAAAGGCCGGAACGTTTGATGAGCCCTCGGATGGCGCTACTTGACCGAGTCGCAGACTTGCTGCCCAGTGTGGGAGAGACAGACGTCAAGCAGGGATGGGTAGCGCATCTTGACTGGACTGGAGTGTCGAAGCCAAGGAAGTACTGTGCCTCCCACGTTGTGCATAGCACTGGGCAGGGAAGGGGGATGGTTGAGATGGGCATCTCTGATGTACAGGAGGTGCCACCTGCATCGGACAGTGGACACTAGGGCGGACCTGACGAAAGGTCACCTCGCCATCATGTGACGCCATGCCGGGCGTCAGTCAGCAGGTAGCAGGCAGCAGCCACAAGCAAACGTGAAGCAAGCGCGGGAGGGGGGTGTTGTTCGGTGGGCACGATGGACGCCAGAAGTTGGTACACCCACCGGGCTCCTCCGGTTGTTCTTGCCTCACCGGACGGTTGATACCTCGGGCGTTGACCCCCGAGTGCCAACTGCCAGGCGCTATGGGCGCCAAGACCATGCACTGGTGCAGGTCAATCTCACGCCCCAAAGTCAAAGTGATCGTCCTTCCTAACCCAAAGGGCGGGTTCACAGTCAGGTCCCACCCGCCAGTCAGCGAGATGCGCCTGCCGAAAGCGCGGAGGCAGCCCATGCCCATGTCCACGCCCATACCCATGCCCGCCAATGCCCAGGCCCATGCCCACCCACTCGCTCACATCCATCACGCCCACGAAGATGAAGCGCCCGACGGCGCAACAGCAACAGCAACAACGGCAGCAGCAGCGCCAGAGATCTCCACTCTTCCATCTCATCTCATCTCAGCTGCATCTCATCTCGTCTCTCGCCCTTCCACCGCCGTCAAGTGCCTCTCCCGCGCGCCGAGAAAGACGTGTGCTACCAATTTTGTTCCCCTCTAGTGATTGATTGCCCTTTCCGGGCCAGCCTCACGTTCACCTGCTTCATCCCTGCCGTGGGCGACCTAGTCAACGAACCACCTTGGTCACAGCACATCTTCCCCTTCCCCATCCATCCGGCCACAAGTCACGAGTGCGTGCCCGTCCACGCCCAAGGCCAACGCAACACCCCGCGCTTATTGCTTCTTCTTCATCTTCTTCTCCCTTCGTCTTCTTGCCTTTCATCCCTGGCCAACCTCAGCGTCAGAACAGGTGTTGCAGCTAAGACATCATCTATTCTCAATCTATTTGCGATCATCTGTACGCATTGACACGGTACAAGCTTCATCACACCAGCCACTACCGCAGCTCAAGAGCTCATCTACCTCTGGGGCCATAAGTTCTTGGCATCACTGCTAGCCCGAGTCAATCCGGTCCGAAGCACGCAGCTGTATTTCGACGTCCACAAACACCTCGCCCCGATACCTGCAGCCAGGCATATCGCACAGGCAAGCTACCGTTTCCCCAAAGTGTACATTCCTTCAGATCCGGCCCTCGACACAAATTCCTGAGGGGAAAAGCTACCACCCAAGGTACCTCCGTCTCTCAAACGTGTGCACAGCCTTGTGGGCACCATCCACTTTGGGAACCGGCGCACACTGCAACAGCAAACCAGCAGGGAGAGGTGACGGTGAGAAACGGGTGGAACCCCCCCCTCCTCTCCTCCTCAGGCCATCCCGACCACTCGCCCGCCCAGTCCTGTCGCTGTTTAGGTTCGTTCACTGCGACCAGCACAATCATCAGGCGCCAACACAACCAAGCTCGGTGCACCACGTCCTTCAGACGCAGCACCAGGTGTCCCAACCGGCGAGTTCCCCAAATCCGCTCAAAGTCGCCCGGCCGCCGCCCGCTTCGCTTCGCTTCGTCTTGTCTAGGCTTGTCTCGACTCGTCTCATCCGTCCCCCCCCCGCCATTCCCCTCCCCCAACTCACCGACGAAGCCAGTCACACACATTTCCCGACTCTCTCCCTCGCAAAGCACCCGACCGCCGGCGTCCCAACACCTGTCTCAAGACGAGCAGACCGGAGAGCGTCCTCTGACTCGACTTGGCTTCACAGCGTCCACCAAAGCTCCCAATCGACCTATCACAGGCCGATCGCAAGAGCACGCGCGCCAAGGTTCCCCCCCAACCCCAGCCAGCGCTGCCCACTCGACTCGCCTAAGCACAGCCCCAGGGCGGTGCCGTCCCTGAAAGGCTGACTGCCAAACTGCCTCGCACCGCAACTTACTTTGTTTCTAAAGACAGCAACATCGCGCAACAACGCTCCTGGACCTGACGTACACACGACACGTCCCAGCCATGGATCAGCAAGCTCAACATCGCGGGCGGTCCCCGTCCGCCGGCCACCAACAGCAGCCTCATATAAAACAACAGCACTCTCCGTCCCCCGCTCCGTACCCGGCCCCAAATGAGCCCTCCATCGGTCTCGGTCTCGGTCTCGATCAATCTGCCACCCAACCCTTCGCCGGAGCTCCCACCTCCTCCAATCCCGACTTCACGGCCTTCAACAACAGCAGCAGCTTCTTGAACAGCCAACAGCCCAGTCAGTCTTTCGGCCAGGCCAACCTGAACGACCCCGCAGCCTTCGCCGCCAATCAGGGCAACCAGGCCTTCCTCGATCCGACCTTCGCCGGCAGCGACTTCTCTCTGTTTCCTCCCGCCAACAGCCCAGGCCAAGGAGACCAGTTCAATTCTCCTCTCTTCGATCCGAGCCTCAATCCCACCGACATGAGCACCATGGCTTTGCCCCAAAGCCATCACTCTCCCACGCCACCCCATCTCTTCAACCCTGATCCTCACCAGCCCGGGTCGGCGCATCATTCCCCCTCCTTCAACCAGCACCAGTTCTCGTCCCCTCCGGCGAGCCACTCGAGGCATGCTTCGCTTGGGCCGGAAGCCGCCCTTCTCCCTAACCAGATGAGCGACTGGACCCAGCCGCAGTTCCAGGGTCACAGGAGAAGCCCGTCTGCACACTCTGATGTCTCGTCGGCCGCGCCGTCGCCGAACCTCGTCAGCTCCGACAGCTTCGAGGCCATCGGCAACCACTCACCGATGCAACGTCCTACCGACCCTGCCCTCTACTCCCAGATGCAGGGGTTTGACAGCTTCACCA
This sequence comes from Verticillium tricorpus MUCL 9792, assembly GCA_000732205.1. Taxonomy (NCBI): domain Eukaryota; kingdom Fungi; phylum Ascomycota; class Sordariomycetes; order Glomerellales; family Plectosphaerellaceae; genus Verticillium; species Verticillium tricorpus. The sequence goes on along the minus strand of JPET01000001.1, from coordinate 6,277,428 downwards.
TCTCCGACGCCGCCCACAGCAGTCCCAACCTCCAGTCGTCGCGAAGCCCTTCGCACAGCCCAGCCATGTCGCCTCGCATCCTACCCCAGTCTATGACCGACATCAACCAGCAACCGAACTACGGTATGGCCGGCCACAATGCCAGCTACAACGGCCTGCAGGCGTCTGAGGCTTTCCCTACGCTCCAGCAGCACGGTGGTCCTGAAATGCCGCAAATGGCACCAGCCATCAACATCGAGTTTGCTCCGACGGCGAGGCAGAACTCATTTGAGCCACCGAAACCGCCCATGGACCAAGACTCTCTGACGCCACCTGAGCGAGGTAAGCAAGCGCAGCTATAAAGTAACCCCGGGACGCAACTGACCATGATTGTAGGACGGCCGCGATCCCGCCCCCGTGCGGTTACGGACCCTTTCAACAGCGGCGGAAACGTCATTGTCGGGCGTCTCCACAGCAGCTCGGACGCATCTCTCTCTCCCCACTTGAGTCCCGGCATGTCACCTCGATCAGATGCGGCGCGATCGTTGTCGCCCCTTGACCGCCAGGGAATCAGCCCATCTAGGAGGCGTCAGTCAACCTCCGCAGTGCCCAACAACGTGATCGCCTTGAGATTAGCAGACCCGGAGTATCAGAATGCGCAAGACAGCGGCAACGCGAAGAGGGTTCAGAAGCACCCAGCGACGTTTCAGTGCAACTTGTGTCCCAAACGATTCACTCGCGCGTACAACCTGAGGTCTCATTTGAGGACGCACACGGACGAGAGGCCGTTCGTCTGCACCGTGTGTGGCAAGGCCTTTGCGCGTCAGCACGATCGGAAACGGCACGAAGGCCTGCATTCGGGCGAGAAGAAGTTCGTTTGCAAGGGCGACCTCAAAGCCGGGGGTCAGTGGGGCTGCGGGCGGCGCTTCGCCCGTGCCGATGCCCTCGGGAGGCACTTCAGGTCGGAAGCGGGCCGGATCTGCATCAAGCCGCTGCTCGACGAGGAGATGGTGGAGAGGAACCGTGTCTGGCAGGAGCAGCGTATGCAGAACATGGCCCACAACATGTCCGCTCCTCAGATGCCGGGCATGGAGGCTCCTCCCGGCTACCCGATGGACCCCAACGGCCAATGGCTCCCGCAAGCACTGCTCGTTCAATACCCCGCGCTCGCGGGCATGAACTGGTCGGGCCAGGACGCCAACAGCGGCATGGAAGACGACCTCTCCGGACGCTCCTCGTTCGACGCGAGCGACTACGAGGGCGAGGAAGGCGGGTACGTCAGCGGACCCGGCACTGGGTTCGGTGACGGGGGCGTAAGCCAGAACTTTGGCGAGGTGGGATATGCCAGCGACTACGGCGGTCGCTGAGTGCCTTTTGGTTTGCGTGTCTGCGTTCCGTTGCGTTTGCATTTACGTTTACGGTCGCGTCTTCCGGCGTGGTCACGATGATCTTTTATCGATTTCTTGCGGGCTCCACCCGTTGACGCGGCTTTCGGCTCGCTTAACAAGTAACGACCAATCCTTTTCACTGCGATTTTCCTACCGGTACCTACGACTTGTCATTACCGTACCTTAGAACCCGGCGTTGTCTTGACTGGGGAGTGAAACAGGTCCTTGGGTGGGACAGAGGTACAACACATCCGAGAGGGCCGACTTGGTATCGGGCTCGGACATGCTGGATTCTGGACAATAGACCGCCTTGCTTCTACATAGATACCACGCTTGAATGAATATCATGTTGTCTGTCAAGCTCAATGACGGTCGCGAGGCCCCGGGGAATGATGGCTGTCGTGTTTTTGAATGATTAACGGTCAGGCTTGGGGCTGCTGATGGTATTCTCCACGCATCTCAGTCTCAGTGCAGCCTCGGTGCAGCCGCTCGGAGGTAAAGGCTGTCCCGTCCAGGTTGCTGGACGTCTTCCTGTCAGTTGGGATGGGCGGACGGGGAAGGGCAGGCTTCGGACAAACTTTGCTGGCACTGGCACCATGTTTCTTCTAAAAGTCCGGATACGGCGTACCAAGAACTCGAGCCGGCGTCTTCGGCGTTAACGTCATGGCCCGTCATGGATGCGGGGCAACCCCTGCCCCTCTTTACCATTCTTCGACCTGGGACCATGAAGACCCAAGCTTGGCATGTTGGCAAGCTCCGTTTGCTCTGCCAGTCACATAATTTCGGAAGACGATCTTGCAGAAAGCTTGACGGGCATCATTGGGGTGTATCCGGAGCTCTGGGGGATCTCGATTGGGCTCTCGTCGCCGCAGAACAGTTATTCTCATCCCGAGCAAGCCTGGACCAGTAGTGATCGGCAGAAGCTTCTATTCGTCTCCCGAAAGACAGATGCCGAACGGGATGTACGTAGCGACGTCGTGTATGCTCCACTCTGATAACGTTGGTGCCAAGGGACGACGTCCGAAGCGATGATGTTTGACCGCCGCCCATGCCGCCCCAGGTCCAATGTGGATGGCGTTGGCACCTGGTCCGCGTATAACAGGCGGGGATGACTGTGTTTCCTCCTGGTTCCAGTGGGTGATGCTTTGAAATACCTTGGGTGGCCAACGTTATCTGGCGGCGGACTACAAAACAACTGCCGTCCCCTAGCTTCCCCTCAGTCGATCTCTGGCCATCACGAACTTGGAACCACCCATTAAGCAGATTTACACACCGCCATCATGCCCGCCAACCAAGCTGTCAAGACCATCACTGCGGGCAACGCCCAGGTTGTCGACGTCGACATCCCCAAGCTGCCTGCCGACGACTACATCCTCGTCAAGACGACGGCCGTCGCCATCAACCCCACCGACTGGAAGCATGTTGACCTGGCCGACAAGATGCCCTGCGAGGGCATCTGGGTGGGCTGCGACTATGCCGGCGTCGTCGAGGAAGTCGGCCCCGCCGTGACCAAGGACTTCAAGAAGGGCGACCGCATCTGCGGCCCCGTCAACGGATCCAACGGCCTGCGCGAGACGGACGGCAGCTTCGCGCGCTACATCGTCGTCAAGGGCGATCTGCAGATCAAGACGCCCGACAACATCAGCGACGAGGAGGCCGCCACCCTCGGCATCGCCGTCTCGACCATCGTGCGTCCACCCCCCCTTCTGCCTCCTTGCCCCCTCCCCCACCTCCCGTTTCCGTGCGAGAGCTACAGCTAACCTGCAAACCCTCCGCTTTAGGGCCAAGGCCTCTACCAGACCCTCAAGATTCCCCTGCCCGACGCGCCCGCCGAGAAGCCGTTCCCGATCCTCATCTACGGCGGCAGCACGGCCATGGGCATCTCCGGCATCCAGTACGCCAAGCTGTCGGGCCTCACCGTCATCACCACGGCCTCCCCGCACAACTTTGACTACGTCAAGTCGCTCGGCGCCGACGCCGTCTTCGACTACAAGTCGCCCACCGTCGTCGACGACATCCGCGCGTACACGAATGGCCAGCTGAAGCACGCCTGGGACTGCCAGTCGACCACCGAGTCGTCCGTCCTCGTGGCCAAGTGCCTCTCGGACGAGGGCGGCCACATCGCCACCCTCCTGCCCGTCGGCCGCAGCAAGGTCGCCGAGGTCAACGACAAGGTCAAGGCCGAGCTGAGCCTGTACTACACCATCTTCGGCGAGGAGTACACGTACTTCGGCACGCAGCCCGCCGTCCAGGAGAACTACGAGTTCGGCAAGCGCTTCTGGGAGCTCAGCCGCGGGCTGCTGGCCGAGGGCAAGATCAAGCCCATCCGCGTCATCAAGAACCGCGGCGGCGACGGGCTCGAGGGCGTGCTCGTCGGGCTCAAGGAGATGAAGGAGGGCAAGGTCAGCGCCGGCAAGCTGGTGTACACCATTTGACTGCATGGCAGGGAGGAGGCGAAGCTGTAGTAGGGCCGGAGCCTCGAGGTTTTGCGTACGATAGACAGCAGAGTGTCGGGCCGAGACTCGACAGACGAATTAATGAACATGAGAACCATTTGGAAACTGCACTGCCGGTGAAAACGTCGCATCTCGCGCTGCCCCCTCCTGTCTCGTCCTGGGCTGCTCGGATCTTTCCTTGCCCGCGTGGCAATCCGCCCTCGCGGCGGCGACGTCCTTGATGACCTTCCGGCAGATGTCGCGATGCGCGTCCCTCATCTGCCCCTTCATCAGCGGCATGAGCATGCGGTTCCCCTGCAGCCTCAGCACCTCCACCATTTCCCAGCCTACCTCGCCCCGGCCCTCGTCCTCATCCGCATCCGACCACTCCCCCGGCCCGCCGTGCGCCGTCCCCTCCAGCGGCCCGGATCCCCTCCTGCGCAGGGCGTACTCCGCCCAGAGCCGCACGCCGCAGGGCGCGTCGGCTCTGATGCGCAAGCCGCCCGGTACGCTCTGGAACACGCCCGGGAAGGCGATCGGCGCGGTGACGGGGCCGACGACGGAAACGCGCTCGTGGATGCGGTAGGCGGCGATGCGGTCTGCGTCGGCGAGGAAGAAGGGGTCGTCGACGAGGGAGGCGAGCGGGACGGGGATCGGGTCCCAGGCGGTGACGAGCGGCTGGGCGCGGATGACGGGGGTGTGCTGATGGAGCTGGGCGACGACGGCGGCGGGGGGGACGGAGGCTGGGAGGGGTGTGCGGAGGATGAGTGTGTGAACGGCGGGCATGTGGGGCCAGGGAAGGCTGGTGTTGACGGGAGCCCCGACTTTTCTTACTGATATAGCTGTATTCTTGGATACGGACAGCGACCATACAGGACGAGGACGACGAGGGACATGTCTGTGAGACACTGGCGCGGCATGGCTATTTCAGTTGCGCTGAAGAAGGTGTCCTGGGATGTGGCGCGGGTGGTCAGCTTTCAGCGACAGCGCCCGCTCAGGAGAATCTGCTCAGGTGGGCAGAACCTCGAGTGAAATGGCTTTGTTCCCATGTGATATGCTTTCTAGAGTGTGAGCGGGTGACCTGCGAGACAAAGGGACGCCCCGTGGTATGTATTGGAGGGCGGCGGCGCGATGCCGTTTGTAGCCATGCTGAACAAGTTGGTGTGATGCCTGGAAGCCCGGCCAACGTATCGCTGCTCCAGCTCAAAACTAGCGTTTTCGAGTGCGCTATGAAGGCGAATGCAATGATGTCAAAACCGCCTCGTTGCCAGAGCTCAGCCTCACCTACGGGGGGCCGTCTCGTCAACGAGTCGTCGCCGAGGTGCAGATACAGCACATAGTGTGGCTAGTTATCTTGACAGGGATTGCCACTGTCAACCTCGCTACATGTCGCGGCACCATTCGGCAAAGACCCGGCCTCAACGCCGGGGCCGGGTCGGGAGCGGACGGGATGGCCCTCGACCGTCTTTGTACCGAAGTGCGATCCAGGCTGTCCATGAGGTGTTTTCTGGCATTGGTACCTGGCCGGCCACGCGACAGCCGTACTTCCGCGGGCGAGGCCTGATGGTGCACAAAGTCGGACCATACCTCTGGCCAACAGATCACAAAAACGCATCCCTAGATTCTGGTGGAAACTCATCCGTGGTGCTACGACCCCATGGGCCCCCCCTTTGACGACATGCCGCATGACATGCCTTCCAAGGTCGTCGATGGGATTCCTTTGCAGCCTCGACCATGTCGATACCCGTCCGAACCCGCAGTAGACGCCGACTTGGCGATGTCCAGAGACAGTGTACCGTGACTTGTGGAATCAGCTGTGTGAGGTCTGCATCGGACCCAATGTTTCAACCTGAAGGCGACGCCAAGGCCGATGGACGCGGCGCCTCGTCAAGCCTTGCGCCCCGGTTCGGGTCTGACCGCCTGAAAGACTCGACCTCGGAGACAACTCATTGCTCGCACTGGGAGCGCAGTGAGTGGCTAATTGTCGACGTGGGGGATGGGGGCGGTCTCAGGAGTCATCCACGCACGAGAGGACAGGTGTACAAGTACTGTATGTAGCCTGTAGGTAAGGTAAGTTTGGTCAAAACAAATGCAAGGCAAGGCGACCGATTCGGCATCCCTGTTTCGTTACTGCATTGTTGGCCTGTCTTGCCTCCCTCTGCTGCCTGCGGTGCTGCGTCTTCCCGCCGCTATGAACTGCAGCAATTCGCCCAGCCCATGTACGTAGCCGCGACGGACCACGTACAGGGCGAGGCCAAGGGGGAGGTCGTGTCTCATGTCTGGGACCGGGAAAAAAAGATTTCGAGAAAATTTTGCGCCGTTGCCCGCCGCGATGTTGTGATGCTGCATCGCCGGCTCTGCTGGTTGGTGGATGTCGGGGTTGGCGTGTTGTTCGAGGTTCGAAATCGAGGAGCGGTGAGGGAGACGCGATACCGCTTCGGGACAACTCTGGGGGATGAGTGGACGGATCTGCGTGCGATGGGCGCATGGAGACTGGGTCAGATGGGGACCAGATGTGTTAGCTCCCGATGTGATGCGCGCTTCCCAGCTGCGAGAATACCCGTCCGTCCTGCCATCTGCTGCAGCATCGGATCGAGGATACATGGCTAGCCGGCGCATGGCTGCCCAGCTGTCATGTAACGGTACCTTAACGAGGACGACAAGCGGTTGAGAGCTGTGAGGCCCGTCTGCGCCAGGCCGACGGCTCGGTTCGTCTTCTCCAGAAAGCCCAGCCTAGAGTGCCGCTTGGCCTCCATCAGTGACGTCCCCAGCCCCCTAGGGGTACTGGGGTTCCCGCTCTGGGTCCGGCCTGCCGATGCGATGTCAACGTACAGCGCATTCGGGATGTGCTGTTCTGCTCAGGCATTCATAATCCCGTCCCTCTGTCGACCTGGCACCTGGCCCACCGGCATGTGCCTGTCTGCACTCTGCAAAGCACTATGGGCTGAGCGTTGACGCCCCAGGCGAGGGAATAACGACCCATGACAACAGGGAGCCAGGAGACTGCCAGGAGGAGGAGGAGAACGGCGAGTTGTCTTGGGTCTAGCGAAGCGCGGGGCACGCCCGGATAAGGGCTGGGACAGGGGTCGTGATACACAAATCCTGCTGTTCCTGTTGGTGGGATGGAGGGGCGAGGGGCGAGGGGCAGCCCGCAAAGGGTGACTCGTCGAAAAGGTCAAATGTGGACGGAGAGAAACGCCGAGGGTGCGTGATGAACGTCGTTGACGACCAGACACGGGTAGAGAGAGGCAGAAGAAAAGAATGGTCGAGACATGCGAGGGAGCTGGTCGGTACGTAGGGTCCAATCCGGTAACTACTGCTGGGTTCGTTCGGTGCTAGCTCGTCAAGACCTCCGGGGGGCGAGGGAAAACAATCACCTGTCGTAGACACCTGGTCAGGCAATTCAGCAGGAGTTGGTAGTAAGATAAAAAAAGGTGGTGTCCAGCGATGGAGCCCTTGGAATGGAGGGGGGGTAATTGGGGGGCTACGAGCAGGGGTGCGCATCACGGTATAGCCAGTAATGTGTCGAGGCAGCCCTTCCAGCGAACGAGGCCGGAACATCGTGCGCGTGGCTCCTTCCATAATGTCGTCCGGTGGTGTAAGGCAGGGGAACGGGAGACAAGGTGGGTAGGTGGGTGACCAGGTCAGCATGGGGGCAAGCACTACTTGCTTGCTTGCCTCGCTGTACCTCAAGGTCTGTCTCATCAATGCGCTTACGCACTTGCTGGGAAGAGGAAGGCACGATGGGCACCACCGCTCCGGTCGGTAGGCAGGGAAAGGCGGGACGACCTCATTGTACCTCTACTAGTGTTCTACCTGCAGGGCTACAGCACTACTGCCTTGCCCGAACATGTAGCCATGCATGTACCAGTACGCCCGACACTCCATGGGCGAGGTGAGGTGAAGCAAGTGCGTGATATCCATCAGCCCCTGCCGCATACTATATCCATCCCGTCTTGCCTTTCCATAATCGATTCGCCCTTGCCTACTTACTGCCTTGCTCACCTTACATGCCTTGCCTCGCTTCGCGGATCTCTGTTTCCTCTACAACTCCTTTCCTTGATCGTCAACTTTGTACGAAAGGGACGGAGGCGCTTCGTTGAAAGAGAAGAGAGCGCGCGCGCAGTCTTCGGGAGGGGCACGACCAACCATCAATCGGAACCCGTCTCGTCACACACCATCGAGCAGCCACCATCCCTTACGCCTGCAGGTCCTTTGCTCTGCATCACCGAATAACTGGACCAACCTTGCGAAACTGTCCAGATTGTGTCTTGACACCATCATCCAACACAACCGGCCCGCCTCCTGCATCGGCCAACCTCGTCGACAAGAGAGAGGCGAGCGCGAGGCGCAATTGGCTCCCGTGGTCGCAGCGTGGCTGGTTCGCGCCCCCATGATCCATCGGCGGCCATCTTTTCTGCGCTCAGGAGGAGGAATCAGGAGAAGCAGAGGAAACCGGCCCAGCTGAAACCATCGGCATTGGGGCAACCCTCGGCTGTCGAGTCGCCATCGTTTTTACTTGAGCTCGAGCACGGTCAAAAGCGAGCAGACATCCTCACACGGAGGACCACGGGCCACGGGCCACGGGCAACAGGCAACGAGGGGAACGGACAGCTACATCCCTGCCCCCTGCTCTTCACCGTCATTCGGCGCTCAGTGACGGTCTGTTACTTATCGATCCCGACCCTTCTTTTCACATCACAGGGCCCTTCCCCAGCCCATCCATTTCTACACATTCTCAGACAACAGCGCAAATTCTTTGCTCTGCTCTGTGCCACCACCACGTCTCGCCCTTGTCCCTCCTCACCCGGGGCATTTCGGATCGACAGTTGCTCATCAGGCTACCTACATCGCCAGATTGAACCAGACAAGACATTTGTCGGCAACGTGCTCTTCGTCCGCCTTGTGTTGCCCGCCTCATCAGTGTAGACGGCTGTACTACGAGGAGCCTCTCTGCTTTTCGCCTCGACGACGAACTCACTCGCCGTCGCACGATTCGACTGATAAACGACCCGACCCTCCGCTTCGACCAAGTCTCCATAGCGTCCATGATTTTCGTACCCGACCATCGCATCGACAGCTCCAAATTCCACAATGGCTGCGGCCGAGGTTTTGGCGTTCCCAGGAACCTTTCCGGAAAGCGTATGTGGTTGGAGAACAACGACCCAGCCCTCACGGATTGGGTGGGATGAGGAAGATACACGTATCCGCCTGGGCATGATCGCCCGGGCCTGGGTGGAATTTAGACGCCATGCTACGGTAAGAGACCGAATCACTCGCAATCCCCTCGCCCTATGTCTCGGCTCGTGCCTGCCTTGGAACGTGGTGTCCGCGCCGCTCATGGCTGCTCTCCTACGCCCGCAGCCTAACTAACGGCTTTGCAACGGCCCGCCTGGGTTCCCGACGCTTCAGGCATAGGTCATTTGGCCTGGCGTCCCGTTGACCTGATTCATCGTCGATTTCTGTGAAACTCAATCTAATCTTTTGGCTCGTACAGACCCGACGAACTCTACTCCAGAGCTCCCCTCACTCCGTCCTCGGAAACCCCTCGAACCCTCTCAAAGTGCCCGAATGTGCCCCGCGATGGTCTCGACGTTTCGCCCCTCTGCAAGAACACCCGGATCCCAACGATCAAGTCATGGACCCCACCGCCACTGACGCATTCGCCAACCAACGATCCCCCTCGCTCCTCTCTTCTTTTCCTCTACCCCCAACATCTACCCCGCATGAGCGGCGAATCCGCAGCCGTGATTCTCTCTTTTACGACCCGACTCAGGCATTCGAGGTCGACTTCTCCTCCGAGGACGGCTTCTGGCAGGCCGCCAAAAAGAAGAAGAATGCTGCAGCCAAAGCTGCTGCCAACAAACCTGCCGACAACAACAACGACGACGACGGCACGAAGAAAAACGACGAGGGCGCAGGCGATGGAGGCGACCAAGGGGGTGATGCAGGCAAGAATGACGGCAGTGCCGGTGGCGCTGGCGGAGATGGAGGCGACGGTGGTGCTGGCGGCGCAGGCGAACCGGACCCAGCTGATGATTGGGGCAGCTTTGCGCCTGCCAAAAAGAAGAAGGGCAAGAAGGGTGCTGCGGATCCGGTCCCGGAGGAGGCTCCTACCGCCGATTTTCAGGAAATCAAGTTGGACGATCCGAATGTTGGCTCAGGGGGGCTCGACATAAATTTCGGCGCCACCGACACGAAAGCATCATCATTCGGCACCTGGGGCACTAGTTGGAATACGGGAGGGGGTTGGGACTTCTCCAGTGCCAACAAGGATGCCCCTCCCGAACCCAAGGAGGATGACAGTGCATGGGGTCTCAACCGTCCGAAGCCCAAAAAGAAGGGGAAGATCGGATTTGGGTTCGGCGATTTGGACGAGACCCCCGAAGCCCCCGCAGAGGAAAAGAAAGACGAAGATCTCGGCTTCTCCTTCACCACAGCCTCGTCTAAAAAGGACAAGAAGAAGAAGAACGCATGGGGTGATCCGGAACCGGAGCCGGAACCGATACCGCCGCCAGCCCCCGATCCTGAACCAGCCGCCGACGACTGGCTTGCTCCCACTACTACTTCCAAAAAGGACAAGAAGAAGAAGAAGAAGGGCGCGGCCGAACCTGAACCGGAACCCGAACCAGTTGTTCCGGAACCTGTGCCTGACCCACCAAAGGAAGAGGACGACATCTGGGACAGCTGGGGAACTGGGAAGAAGAAGAAAAAGAAGGAGGAGCCGCCGAAGGAACCGGACCCGCCACCTGAACCGGAGCCGGAGCCGGAGCCTGCGCAAGACGATGCGTGGGGCTGGGGAACAACTAGCAAAAAGGACAAGAAGAAGAAGAAAGGTGCCGAGCCCGAGCCCGAGCCTGTCCCCCCGCCAGCACCCGACCCGGAGCCAGCGGTCGACGACTTTTGGGCGCCTGCTTCTAAGAAGGACAAGAAGAAGAAGAAGGGCGCCCTTGCCGAACCTGAGCCCGAACCCGAACCCGTTCCCGAGCCTGTTCCCGAGCCTGTTCCCGAACCCGAACCTGTCAAGGCTGACGACACCTGGGGCGACTTTGCGACTTCAACTTCAAAGAAAGACAAGAAGAAGAAGAAGAAAGGCGCTGCTGCCGAGCCTGAGCCGCCTCCTGCAGTGCCTGATCCTGAGCCTGAGCCAGAACCCATACCAGAACCCGTGCCAGAACCGGAGCCTGCTAAGGCCGACGACGACTTTATGAGTGGCTGGGGTACTACTGGCAAGAAGGATAAGAAGAAGAAAAAGGCGTCGATGTGGGATACCCCTGAGCCGGAGCCCACCCCCGCACCGGAGCCAGAGCCAGAGCCTGTTGTAGAGGAGAAAAAGCAGGAGGACGATTTCTGGGGCAGTATCAGCACAGGCAAGAAGGACAAGAAGAAGAAAAAGGGTGCCGTTGCTGAGCCCGAACCTGAACCCGAACCTTCACCGCCACCGGAGCCGGAGCCGGTACCAGAGCCGGAACCGGAGAAAAAGGATGACCCCTGGGGTGCCCCGGCGCCGACTTCCAAGAAAGACAAGAAGAAGAAAAAGAAGGGCGCTGTGGAAGAGGCACCGCCCCCACCGCCACCCGAACCCGAACCCGTTCCTGAGCCTGAGCCTGAGCCCGAGCCAATCAAGGAAGAAGCTTTCTGGGATGACTTCGGCACCAAGAAGGACGACAAGCCGGAGCCGGAACCAGAGGTCGACATCTGGGGTACGGCTACTACCAGCAAGAAGGATAAGAAAAAGAAGAAGAAGGGTGCCGATCCTGAACCCGAGCCCGAGCCCGAGCCCGAGCCTATCCCAGATCCTGAACCTGAGCCCGCGCCAGCTGCCGCCGAACCTAGTTCCTGGGATATCTGGGGAGCCGCCAGTTCCAAGAAGGACACCAAAAAGAAAAAAGGTAACGAAGCTGTCCTCACAGCCAGCGACGTCTTCAGCAAGGCCTTTGAAACCTCTGGAACCGACTGGATGCGCACATTTAGCCAGAAGACTGACACGAAGAAAGGTAAAACATCGGCACTGGTTGATTTCGGCCAAGAAGACCCGCCCGCAGTGGAAGAACCTCCTGCAGCCCCGGAGGTAAGCGACCCCATGGCCGAGAAGGAATTTTCAGCCCTTTGGAAAGAAGGTCAACAAGAAAGAAAACACTACTGACAAAGCCTGGAAGCCGGAGGTTGTCGAAGAGCCTGTAGACATCTGGGGCGCCGCGCCGTCGAAAAAGAAGAAGGATAAAAAAAGCCGTAAGGACATACTTGCCGACCCTCCACTACCAGCAACGACCCCTCCCATGAACTTGACTGAGCCTGAAGCAGAACCTGAACCGGAACCGGAAAAGCCGAAAAAGGAACCTAAGCTGAGCGAGAAGGAGCTTAAGAAGCTGGAGAAGGAGAAGAAGAAAGCCGAGAAGGAAGAAGCGGCTCGCAAAGCGCAAGAAGAGAAGGAGGCCGAGGAGCAAGCCAAAAAGGACGAGGAAGACAGGATTGCTCGCGAAGCGGAGGAAGCAGCTGCAGCTGAAGCGGCTGAGGCAGCTCGATTGGAGCAAGAGGCGCTTGAAATCGCCGAGGCCGAGGCCGCGAAGATTCGCGAGGAAGAGGAGCAGCTCGAAGCTCTCATCGCGAAGAAGGCCAAGCGCGGCGGCAAGCTACTCAAGAAGGACCAAGCTGTACTCGATCGTCTGACAGAAGCCGCCAACCAGCGCGCCGAAGCGAAAGCTGCCGCGGAGGACAACGCCGGCGACGACCTGGCTGCCCTTGAGGCTGAGGAAGCCGCAGCACAGGCGGCAAAAGAAGAAGAGGAGCGACTTGCTCTCGAAGCGGAGGAGCAAGCCGAGCGGGAACGCCAAGAGGCAGAGGCTGCTGAAGCGGCGGCTGCGGAGGCGGCGGCTGCGGAGGCGGCTGCCGCCGAGGCTGCGGCCGCAGAAGAGGCTGCAGCTGCAGAAGCGGCGGCGGCGGCGGCAGCGGCAGCAGCCGAGACATCTAAGAAGAAGTCGAAGAAGGGCGCCAAGGCGGAGAAAGAGTCCAAGTCCAAGTCCAAGTCAAAGGCGAAAGAGCCCGAACCCGAGCCCGAGCCCGAGCCTGAGCCAGAACCGGCGCCGGACGCCAACGGGGGTGACCTTGACGAAGCCATGAACGAGCTCAGCCCCGAGCAGATCGAGGAGCTTCTGGCCACCGAGGCCGAAGAGGCCAAGCCATCGAGCGACGCTTTCAGCTTCTGGGGTGCAAAGAAGCCGTCCAAAAAAGGTACGTCGCCTGAGGCATGGGTGCAGTGCATTGCATGGCCGCGTGCTTTGACCGTTGATCACCCCCTGATGTTCCCCACTCACCCCAGATCTTCACTGAAATGAGCTGCATCTCACCTCGGTCGTACCCGAAATTACATTGCTGACTCATCTCGACTTTAGAAGCTGCTGGCAGCGACTGGAAGGACACCTTCTCATCTTCGCCCCCCGACAATGTCATGAAATCGTCTTCTGCTCGCAAGGCTAGCAAACTCGCTGACCGTCTGAAAGCTTTCGAGGCGCCCGCCGAAGAACCGGAAGCTGACGAGACCCCGCCACCGCCACCTCCAGAGCCGACCAAGGAGGAGAGGAAACGTTCCAAGAGGGACAAGGACAGATCAATCGCAGAACCCGTCGAAGAACCCAGTCACTCCAGGAGGCACAAGTCTGAGCTTCCTGGGTCATTCCCTGAAGATGACGACGAGATTGTAGGCATCATCGACATGTCCCCGGGCAAGAAGAGCAGCAAGAAGAGCAAGAAGAAGCCCAAGGACGATGTGCCGCCCGAAGCACCCCCTCCTCCCCCCCCGGCGGTACCCGATGCGCCTCTGACGCCGCCGCCTGACGACGCGAAGCCGCCGAAGAAGGAGCGGGCCAAAATCAACCGTGAAGGCTCCTCCTCTTGGGGCATGTGGAACGCCGCCACACCGCGCGAGAAGGAGAGGGAGAAGGAGAAGGAAAAGAGGCCATCACGAACCACTTCCGAGCGCAAGTCGAGAAGATCGCCAACCGAAAAGGAGGAGAAGGGCTCCTCCAAGGGATCAACATCGGATAAGGCGGAGCGCACAGATCGAGCCAGAGAAGCCCCAGGTCGGCCCAAGCTCATGTCCATGTTCAGTACCCCACCTGTATCACGATCCACCTCCACCCGAGACAAAAGACTCGGGTCCAGTGGGAGGCCATCGCGGCGCCATTCGTACGATGTCGGGGGCCTCGCCTCTCCCCCGCCCGAGGAAGTGCCTCCTCCCATGTCTTCCAAGGCGGCCAAGATTTTCGGTCTCGACAAGTCTGCCGGTAAGCGTCGCAGACGTACGCCGGAAGACGAGGACATTGTCATGGTCGGCGCCAATGGGGACGAGGTCAGCCCCTCCAAGGAACATCGTCGCCGCCGGACCAAAGTTCCCAAAGACGAGGATATCGTCATGGTCGATGCCGATGTCCCCACCGACCCGCCACCTCTGTCACGCAACAATTCAACAGCGAAGAAGGGCTTCGGCGCAATGTTCAGTGGATTCATGACACCCAAGTCGGAGCGCCCAGACCCGCTACAGCGCCGCAACACGTACGCTACGACAGATGACGAGGGTAGGCGGGAACGTCGGCACCGAAGCTCCGCTGGCGACCCAGAAGAGGGCGAAGCGGCCGTGGGCGATGATGACCGCGAAGCTCGCCGTGCTGCTCGGAAAGCCAAACGTGCTGAGCGTGCTGAGAAAGAGGCAACGGAGCGGGCGGCAGAAGAGGCGCGTCAAGCCAAGGATAAGGCGCGTCGCGAGCGGCATCGGAAGCGCGAGGAGGAAGCTGAAGCGCGGCGACATGAAGAGAAGGAAGCGAAGCGTGCTGAGAGGCGCGCCGCTCGTCAGCGCGAGGAGGAAGAGAAGCGCGCCGGCGCCGGGGTTGGCGAAGATGCCGAGACTGACGCCAGGCGTGCTGAACGCAGGCGCCGTCGCAAAGATCGTGAGGCCGCCGCCGCTACCGCTGCAGGCGAGGCCACAGATGCTGAGGCGAGGCGAGCGGCACGCGAAGAGCGGCGTCGCGCTCGGCCCGTCGACGCATCCGAAGACGAGGAGGCAAAGCAGCGCCGCCGCGAGGCAAAACGAGCGGCTCGTGCGGCCGCGGGAGATGAGGGACAACATCGCAGCAGCCGTCGACGCTCTGCACATCCGTCCGATACGGAGGGCGTCTACCCGAAGCGTAGGTCGCGCCGTCACGACGAGGCCAAACCGGCGTGGCCTCATTCCGGCACGTCGTCGTGGGTGAAGGAGCACTCGGATGCCCCTCCGCCGCCAGAGACAGAGGACGAGGCTCGGCGCGAGAGACGCGAACGTCGCCGGCGAGGCAAGGTGGAAGACGCAACAGCAGACGAGGGTGACGATCGTCGCCGTCGGGCGCGACGCGAGGAGCGTGAGCGCCGGAACGGCACCGCACCCACAGGCGCCGGTGGATCTGAGGGCAGCGATGAGCGGCGGCGATCTCTCTTTGGGGGTGTGGCCGGCGGCAGTGTTGAGGCCCCGCCGCGCAGCAGCTGGTGGAGGAAGATCACGGGTTGAGCCTGGCCTTCCCATGCGACCGAGTTTGGTCGTGTCTTGATTGTTCTATGGAATTTGCGAGCGAGCAAGCGTTGTTTTTTTTTGGGTCCTTCATGACCTACCCACCACACTGCGAGAGATATCCCCCCATCTACCCTGGCATATACCCCTTGATTTGGTGTTCTGCATTTTGTCCAAGCTCTCGGTAATCTGTATTGGTCCCTGTAGGAGACGTACATGCATGCTGGGCCGTCTCGGCTAGCGGGCCTGATGTTAGATATGTACCCCTTGTTCGATCAGACGTAGTGGCTAGTTGCGTGGCATCCTGTGGGGTGCCATGCGCGTGTTCCGGGGATGTCGGGGCTCGTCCTGACGAATGCAAGGCATCGAAGACATTCTTAGCACGTGAGGACAATGTGACTTGAACTCGTTCATTACAAGGTAAATAAACCCGATTGAGTTGCAATCGACGCAAGGGGGGTGGCCCAGATCCAAATCGGTTTGCGCTTTTGCGCAGAACTTTGGACCAATTGCAACCCCTTCTACCGAGAACCGTCAACGATTTCTTAGACCTCCTTAGTATTTAATAGAAGTAGGAGGCCCCTGTCCTCTCGAGAAACTCGAAGCGTTCGACATCAGCCTACTGCACAAGCCTAGTGAATCGGATTTGAAGGTTCAGGATCCAGACTCTGGATATGGCTCAGGCGAGGTGAGAAGGACAACTGAGGAGTGCCAGCAGCATGACAGTTGGCAGGATGTGCTCTTCTACTCCTGACTCGAACATCCGTAATTTCTGTTTCTAATATGCTATGTTGTGTATCTAGTCGCTAGATATTTCCGCCTGTCCGTGTCTACGCCTCTAACCCCTCCAATACAATCATAAAATCGAAACATCTCCCAAATGAGGGTCTAGCTAGCATAGCCGTTGTGACTGATAGTTGACTGGCTCTCCAGAGCTATGCCATCATTTGACTCTCGCGCTCTTCTCTGTGCTCGTTTTCGCCATATGCTGTAGAAGATAAAGCAAGCGGCGGTGGACGGCACTGTCAATGTTATCCATATCCAGAACCGGGATGCGTGGCCCAACCACTCGTCCTCGCTGAAGAAGGGGCATCGACAGAAGTGTCTGGGCAGTGTTAGCCTTGCTACCATTTATCACTCTTATGGCTACAGCCTACCGCGAAGGTTGCTCCGGGCAAGAAGAACATGGTGACGGTGGCGATCTAGCATCAGCATCAGTGTGCATCGTGTGTAGAAGGTGCCGTGAATGAATGAGCCAGGCATACCGTCTTCGTCGCAATACTGTCCTTCTTCATCTCCTGGGCGAGCTTGTGAGACTCGCTGGCTATTCTCTGCGCGAGGCCGGCGTCCCGCTGCATGGCTCTGAGGATCGCTTGCATGGCTCGTCCGTTGGCCACCAGCAGGCGGTCGCAGCTGATATGGATGCGATTGAACAGCTACATAGAGTGTCAGGAGGATTCGACGGTGTTACGAACAACTTACCAAGGCTAAAATGTTGCGCTGTACGTCCGGGATGTAAAAGCGGTTCATCGTGCTCGACTCGCTGTGTTTGCATCATCAGGGACCGGTTCCAGAGGTCTCTGGACGAGGTATTGGTGGATGAAGCTTCGAAGGGTCTTGGTTAGTGACACGTCAGGCATGATACTGGTGGTGCGGCGGGTTGGGAGGGCTTGATAGACAACAGCTCGTAGTAGGGAGAACTATATGTCGACGGCAGGGATAGTCAGCTCGTACCAGTGCTTCGCATTACCTGCGAAGAACAGGAGACAACTCACGATGGCTTGCATGTCGGCCGGGCTGGCCAAAGTTGATTCTTGTTTTCGTTTCCCCGGGCTGCAAACGACATGGACAATGTCTGTCGATTCCGACAAGTGAGACGAGCGGAAGGTCTCAAGGGATCTCGCAATCGTTTTGGAGTCCTCCCTAAATATGTTTGTCAAATTCGTGTCTCAAGGTGCGGAGCAGCGTGGCATGCGAATGAACTAGAAGAGGGGACTGACAATTCTGGAGCATAAGTGTCTTTGAACGATTGTGTCCTCGTAATGACCTTCGCATGGAATCACTACCTGTGCGAGCGAGAAAGAAGGAGTCGAGACTCAACAGATGCTTGGTCTTGTGCGAGGCTGCGAGACGGTTCGGCATAACATTTAGGTATTTGTGAGCCTGTCGTTGTCTTGCCTGTGATGAATGTCCAGCCTCCCCCCGTCTGCAGACATCGATCGACCGCGCGGTGCCTTCTCTACTGGTCGAGTTCAGCCAATTCGGCCTGCGGGGTTTGCGAGACCGTACGTATCGAGGACCCCGATCCGCTGTTCGAACTGTTCAAGAAGTCTTGCTAACGTTCGAAGGACTTCGCGGCAGGCATGTCTCCGTACTGAGTCCGGGCCAGGCCGACGAGGCAACACCAAGCACCTCGGGCTGGCATCTCAATCTCGCATCATACCCTGGGACAGCCATTGCCTTGGTCTCTGACTCCCACAACAAGCTCCTCTACTTACTGCTGGTGCCAGCATGGATCATTCCGTTGTCCTCGAGGATACTGTTGCCAGGCGTGCTCTCCAGGGAGCAAACCTCTGGTTTCTCATGACAGATGGCTACATCGAGAAGCCGTCTATCACCAGGTTCGCTAATGCCATCTCGAGGACTGGCGTACATGGCACCGCTTCGGTTATAGTACTGTTCAAATACAATCACCATTCGGCTGCAATGTCTCTGTTGGACTCTCGGTCTTCGCAGTGGCGCCGCATCGTATATTCCTCTTCCATGATGTGAAGCGCGGCGAACTCTATGTACTACAGGGCAAAGGTCGTTCGCTGCCCTGCTTCCGGAGCATGCGAGGTTCCCTCCATTTGAGCCTTCAACACGATGGCTAAATCTGATCAGAAGCACCTATGACGACCTGTCCATGGTTCGGGTTCCCCTCCCACCTTTCCACAGACATTGTAGTCCTTCCTGGCGGCAAGACGCTTGACATGACAGCCCTTCACAATGATTCCCTGTCTTAGGAGGAGACCGTTGAACTTCTGACAGACTACTCTGCTCTCGATGTCGTGCTTCTTACTGCCAAGACGCGCAGGAGGGACAAAGATGTAAAATCATGGATCGAGGGTGCTCGCCGCCACCATAAAGTCCCAGAGGCAGCTCTACCGAAGCGGGATGATGCCGGTTCCCTCGCTACAAGTAGCATGAAGCGCCTGCTGGAGGGAGCCTCGAGACGCCTCTCTACAGTGTACGAGGTTCTTTCAACAATGAGCATGAACGACGACCGAGCCCCGGCTACTCCAGCGATGCTCACTCCCATGTCGTCTCCAGTCGTCTCCAGTGGCAGTCGGGACACGACCAATGCAAGGCACTCTTAAGATGCAAGCCATGTTAGACAACAAGCAAGAATGAGCCCGTTGAGCTCTGGACCGCAGCGAAACTACTACCACCAAGATGTGAGCCCCGTTGCTCATCAGCAGGTAGCCACTGCTTTGCATATTGGCGGAATAAAAGCCAGCGGAGGAACCGAACCAGGGACTTGATGTTTCTCGCAGGATTCAAAGGCGAGCGAAGCACCACCTACAAGGACAACCCGGAGCATATGCCACATGCCCAATCTGCAGAGGGCCCAATGCCATCCAGGCTCTCCTGCTCCAGACTGAGTGAGGTGTACGGCCACCGCTTCCACCACAGCATCGTCTTCCTTGTCTTCCTCTCGACTCTGTGCGCCACCATCGAGGACCTGGTCGACGGCGTGATACAATCGGAATGCCGGACCCTGATACCAACCTTGGAGCGGTGTTGCAGAGAGCTGTCCAAGCTCCCCGGCATCTCCACCATGGCTGGTCTCGCACCTGTCGGCAGTCCGCTCTCTGGAGTCGTCAATGACAGCATGCCGCTGCAGCAAGCTGTGCACGTCACATTCCAGTGTTTCCAGTCGACGATTCACCAGAGCACACTGCTTGAACATCCCATCGACGGGTTCATCGCCCTCGTCCGCCTTGCCGGCCTCACGTACGATGTTGGCCCTGACGACGTTGAACGCTTCGTCTGGATGCGGCTGTTCTATGACTTCACTGAACAGCACGTCGGCCCGCATCGGCAAATTGGCTTGGAGGAAGCGAGCACAGCGCTACAAAGCGTGACCCATAAACCATCCGAAGTCCAAGCTGACTCCTCGGTCTCCGAAGTGGCCGGCGTCAGGCGACGTGCGGTCCCGCTCCTGCCCCTGGACGGGACGTATTTTATCCCCCTCGAACTCTGACATCCTGGAGAAGTTCCAGCGGACCGGTGTGCTCTTCTCCGTGATTGGCAACACGCAAAAGTACTAAGCGGCGCTGGCGGATTTCTTACACATTCTGTCTGTTTTGACGGAGGGGTCACAGCAGGTTCGGGACATCAGAGATTTGTTTATCAAGCATCAGTACAGGGCAGACAGATTGTGCAGGATGGATGACGAGTTGCATGACCCTTGCTTCGAGGGAAAGCTTGTCGACGAGGAAGTGGCGGTCATGCTGATCATGGCAGCTTACGAGGTACCTTTGGTCTGAAAATCATGTCTGGGTAGTCCTAATTCCAGCCACACAAGCTTTTTTTCGTTGTATGATGACTGCCGGGCTCCATCCCGGATGATACTGTACGGCGACGACCCCTGATATCCTCTGAAGCTCTGCCGCCGCCTATCACCATCCTGGCTGGGCGCCCTCCACACGGGGACAAGGGCAAGGCGCCGAGAGACCGGGGCTCTGTCCAAGTTGGGATTTTAGGTTTTGCACCATGGTGCTTCAGAGAGCCTCAAATTACCGCGCGCAAGATCCGGGGCTCGACGAGATGATGTTTGCTCGAGCGGCATCAGGGATTGCAAATCATTGCAAATGGTTCGTCTTGACGGCAGCCTGGTCACTGGACCCTGCTCTCGTCATTGGTTCTTTTGCCGGTTTGGCTTTGCGCCAGGGCGTCACTATCCCACGCCCCTCGGGCTGAACTCGACGAGAGTTCACGAGTGCTGTCTCGCATATGCAAAGAGCGGGACTGGCCGTACGTTAGTGCCAGGACGAACAGGTCGAGGGACGGAAGAGACCTGACGGGATGTACCCTCGGAAGGGTACTGCAACCCATCTCGGACGCCCGCGATGGTTCTTGAAACAGAGGCCTCGCTCCCACTGATCCATGCACCCTGGCCCGCCGTCTTTGATCATTGGACGGGCAAACTCCCGGGGCCACGGCGGCAGTTGCGCGAGGGGATCGTCAACGCCGCGCAGCGAGCGGACCGAGAGGAGGCAGAGCTGGGCGTGCAGAAGCGCGGCCGTCTTCGCGGCCTGGACGCCGCATACAGCCAGTCTGATGCGTTCGTCGCGCCTTTGGCTCGGCAAGCAGGCGAGCCGTGGCCTTCACCGCTGAATCATCTCAGAACGTCGGCCGGGGGGTGTCCATAGCGAGAGCCTGGTGCGTTTCTCTGCGAGCGCGGGCCTTCCCGGAACTCTAGACTACACCATCTTGCCCTGCTCGAGGCATCTTCAGGGTCTCTTCCGCCATCCGCTGATGCAGTCCGAAACTCTACCGTGTGCTGCCCGGGCTTCATCCCGCCCCGGGCATGCCACTCGGGGCTTCGTCCCAGGTGTTGGCCGGGAAATATTCCGCCCGGCAGTTGGTGGCGATCTCGTGGCTCGGGCTTCACCTGCGCGAAAGAGAGACCGCCTGGCTTCCCCAAGCTTCGCACCTGATGGTTGGAGGTATCATGACACGCGAGGAAACACAGTCACCTCGCGAAGCCACAGCCTGCTTGCTTCGGCTCGCGACGATGGGCCCCGAGGCCGGGTCGCAAGTGGCTAGCCGTTAACTATTGCCACTGCAGCAGCTAGCCTCTGTCCTTAGCCCCATCCACATCTTTCACTAATCGCTGACGCATCAGGCTTGAAGGAAGATCTTGGGGCCGCCGTCAGTGACCACCACGTCTCAGTGGCGTGATGTTCGGCAGACACCATGCCGCAGGGCTCGCCTGGACCCGAGCGAGGTCAGGGTGGGGGTCCGACTCATCCTGCGCTCGATGCTTGACGAAATCCCGTGTGGAGACTCGGCAGTCGACCGCCTTGCGGCTGGCGTCCTGGCCACCGCGAGAGGTCGGGTCGGTTACATGATGCCCGCACCCTTGGCCGAGCGGATGGTCGCTCCGCAGCGCCGACTCCTTGCGAGTTCCACAGAGCCCGACGGTGTGGTCAAGGCGTCCAGGGGGGGGGGGAGGAGGAGGGTAGGGGCGGCGGTCGAGCATTGGACGACCCAGCCAGCTGTTCTACGCCGGTCCCTTGGCGCAGAAGATCCGCGACGCGCGCTCAGACGGTTGGGCATCATGGGGTCGGTCCCTTTTTCGGCCTTCACTTACGCACTATGTCGCTGCCGATCACGCGGTCCGGTAGCTTGGGCTGAAGTTGGCTGCGGAGAGAAATAACCGACGGGCGGCTTGGTATATCCGGTGTGTTGCACCCTTCAACGGAAGCCTGCCGCCGTGGAACCTTGGGGCTTCGTTTAGCGAGCGGGAATGGCTGCGAGCTCGTGGCTTGAGGCTCGAAAGCACCGGTTCGAACCTTCTGCAGCTTCTAGGAAGCGGTGGAGCCGGGAGTGGCTTTCGGGGCAATGCCGGCAGTTCGTTTGAAAATCATGGTGCAGCAGCATTGGACGGCTACAGGTCGGCGTCGAGGGCCAAAGGGCAGCAATCCAGCTTCAAGAGCTGATGCTGCGGGGAGAGGTCGTCGTCAAGGCTTAAACAGGCCTAGAGCCCGGGTCAAGGTCGTCGACGGTCCCGAGGATGGATGCTGTTGATTAATTGTCAGCGAGCTCGGTCCCGCAGGGCGATGAGACACCACGCTTGAACGTGCTTAGTGGGTTTCCTCGGGTGGTCCAGGAATGATTCCCACGATGAGGGCCGAGCGAGGAGCCCGGTCTTGCGTTAGTCGCGAGACGGCGCGCTCAGGCTGGTGCGGGCTCACAGGTCGGGTAAGGTAGCTTGTGATGCCCGAGTGTGTCGAAGCCCAACTCGTGAAATCATTCACTGCGTCTAGACGCGGTCCAATCGCCTGCCACCGCCTTGAGTGCTTGAGCGGTGTGTCGATGGAATCTATATCGATGTTGATGGTCGACTCGATGTTTGTTCCCTTACGTGGCTGTGCGCAGGTCGATTTGTGGCGGGTGTGCCGTGGCTGAAATGGGGCTTTCCCATCTTACCCCAGGAGCACTCCCCTCCGAACCTTCCGTATCCTGGGGATTTCTTGGCATGCAGTGCGCCCCTGCCCTGCGCGATTCCTGTGTCACTCCGCGCCTCTGATTGGGTCACGAGTGCATTGGGTGGAGCGGATTCGATCTGGGTCGAGACTTCCTCAGCCGTCAGCCAATCTCGCAGTCACCTCCCCGGGATGAGGAGGGAGGCCCAGGCGGCAGAAAGCAGGGCGACCAGACGGCCTGAGCGTCGCGGTTGGTTGTTGACCGTTGGGTCTGCGCGCTCCCTCCCGCCTCATCGTACCTGCAGACTACCTTACCTTACGTTCTCCACGTCGACGACAGCGACAACATCCACCACGCCTTCGTGTAGCCCCGTCCCGCTCTAGTATCACGATGAAGCTAATCACCGCCGCCCCCATTTTCCTCATCGCTGGCTTGGTTGCTGCTCAAGGCTCCGCAGACGAACTGCCCCAGTGTGCGGTGCGTACTACCCTCCAACCTCCGACCTCCAACCTCCAAGCGTTCTTTGTTCTAGTCGTCGTCGTGTTGGGATCTTGGACCTCGCTACATTCCTGGGACCCGGCTCCCATCCGTCCCTGTTCTTGACCTCTGATCCCTCATTTGACGCGAGACTAATCTTTCTTCTACCGACAGCAACCATGCGTGATTGAAGCCACGTCCGGTGGCAACATCGGAGGCTGCGGACAGTTCGACAACAAGTGCATCTGCAGCAACAAGAGCTTCCTCGACGACATGGCGTGCTGCCTCGCCGACAACTGCTCGCAAGAGGAACAGCAGACCGCCGTCGACTACGCCAAGCGCCTCTGCAGAGGTTCCGGCGTCACCGACCTGCCCGACCAGGTCGTCTGCAGCACAGCAACATCCGCCTCCACGACGTCAGCATCGGGCACAGCCGCCGCCACGACGACTGCTCAGGAGACCGCGGAGACCGAGACAACCACCGGCTCAGCCGCATCCGACGAGAACACAGAGGAGACAGACACACCGAACGCCGGGCCCATGGCGACCATGGTCCCAGTCGGCGTTTTGGGAGGTCTCATGGCGGCAGCTGCCATGCTGTAAGCTGGAGGTTGCGGGATACCAGGAGGCGGCGGGGAGATGCCGCGGGCAGAGGACGAGTGTCGCACTTTCCGGGAGGCGACGTTGGTGGGATGCCGCGTGATGCAGAGGCACAAAAGCTTGGTGGCGGAGCTAGGAAGCTGATGCTAGCAGTCGTAATTGAGAAATGACAGGAGTCTCGTCGCCCGCATGTCTGCCACGCGGCGTCAAGCCCCCAGCCTGTCTCGTGGGCCACCGTGTGAGCGTAGCAATTTGGTCGCAGTTTCGAGCGTGGGTCTTGTTCGCCCTGCCATCGGAGGCTGAAGGTCGCGCAGGCAGGGATGAAATGCTGCAGGCACTCCCAAAGAGCAGGGACCCCAATACCGCGATGCAGCGTCGTCCGGCCATCTACCGGCGGGCGGCGGAAGTGTGCTTACTGGGGTTGCAAATCTTTCACGGCCTAGGGACCGCAGTCGTGCCATAGGCCACGGCTTAACGTACCATGATGAGATGTTCCGGGGCGGTCGTATGGATCCAATGAGTCGGCTGCTATATCGAGACACGCCCACAATATCAGCCAAGGCGACGCATTGATGTGCAGTTTGCGGTTGACATCTATCATCTCAACACTGATCCGTGTCGGTGGTCTGATGTTTCGGGCGCTTGGACCTAGCGAGCAACGAGAGAAGAAGCAATTTGCTGGTTGGTGTCGCGTCGCACGGAAACCGGTGGCGAATTGGTGCCCGAAGGCTGTGATGCCTCCTACTCCAGCTGCTCCGTATGACCTGACCAGACCAGCTGGCGAACACGGGGTGTGTCCCCGGACACATCAGCTTCGCAGGCTTGCTGACCAGGTCTGGTCCATCGAAGCTTGTGGCGAACCGAGTCCCCCATGAACGCAAGTCTCCGTGCACACCCGGACCACGGCGCTGCGTGCTGTCGGAGCAGGTGGTCCAAGTTTCAGCGGCCAGGACCAGGTTCTCATGCACATTGCCGTTCTGGGCTGTTGCGATATTACCGGGGGTTCAGGAAATCAGACTGTCGTCGAGACGCTGACAAGGATGCGTCTTGGGATCAACCTGATCATCATGCAGGATGCTGGCTCCTCCAGACCGGGGAATTATGCCGCATGATATTGCATGCCTGGACCATTGGCGACGTGTGATTAGATGTGCGTGCTGTCCCGGTCTTTGTTGGGACACGTCCTATGATGACAAGATTGTCGGACATTATTGTCAGGGTGTCGATCAGCTGGGCAAGCAGCCAGAGCATGCGGCTGTACGCCGTTGCCGTCTGAACCCGTCCGTCTTGCAAAGCTGAAGCCCCTTTCCTCCGAGTCCATGTCGACATCGCACATTGCCTTGCCTTGGCCAGGGATTGGGCTGGAAGACAGGCGCGGTCCAAACCGACGCGGCGCTTAAGGATACCTGAGAGAGGTATCAATCGGTTGCCGCAGGGGCTTGAACTGTAAGAGGCCCTGGACGCGGCAAGATTTGCCTCTAAGGAAAAACCTAGCTATAGTGTGTAGGGAGTCCAAGGTTCAAGCACTGCCTCTCCCTATGACTCGGTGAGCTATGAATCGGCTGCGGGCGCGGCGACCGCCGAGGGAGCAAGGCCGATGGCCAGAAAAACTACCAGGACGGGACGTAACCCGGAAAGTCCGTTGTGCCCGTAATTCGCTGTCCGCGGGATCTGCCGTTTGCTGCGCGGTGTGTGTTTGCGATCTTCGGGCACCCCTTGGCAGGGAGCGCGAATGTACCAAGTAAAAACGGCCCCACTGCCGACCGGCAGGAGAGCCGCGCTGCAGGCGTGTCGTTCCCAGGCTTCTGTGCCGAGCACGACCAACCCGGGCCTCGTGCGTGTGGCCCCAGATCTCGCAACCTTGCTCGCTTTGCCTGTCACGCTGGGGGTGCGTCAAAGCCACAACGAGGATGGCTCGTTGGTTCTGCCACGGATTCTACAGCAGCATACTGACAGGCAGATGCGTGCGTGCGAGAGCCTTCCCTATGCGGATGGAGCCTCCTTGGGTTGCCATCGCATTGTGAGCAGGTTTGAGATCGTTTGTCGAGAAGAGTTGGCAGCAAGTACTCGCCGCCTGCGCTTGACATGCTGCCCTTCGCCCGTTGAACACTCGTTATGTTTAGCCATGTGGGACCGCGTTCAGGGGTCAAAGCCACGGACTCCGTGCTGTCAAAGTTTCTGGCTAACCGTCAAGCGACTAGTGCTCGCTCAGCAGTGGACGTCAGTCGACTGATGAGGCGCAAGTCTTGACCCTTCTCGTCGCTAGTTGCGAAAAGAGGGGTGCCAAGATATATGGTGGGCAGAAGCGGTCATGGTCCGAGCTTCGTCCGAATACTTTGTGATGCATTGGTGTGTTGGTCGGGTTCAGGGGTGCAAGACTTCAGATGAGAAGAAAAAAGTTTGGAACGGCCAGAGCAAGCCAGCAACCAGGGAGCCCTTCTTGGCTACGCTTTGACCGCTTGTGTCATGGAGTGAAACCTGCTGGGGGCCCAGCATGGGGGCGGCGTTTGCGATGGGGGTGTGACTGCTGGGTGGAGGAGGGGGGTGCGGAGCGGTGCTCGCTTTCCTGACGCTTTGACGTTGGAGAGAGAGAGAGACGCGAGGCCACACACATATGATGATGTCCGGAACAGGCCAACACGACAGGAGGAGAGCGTGGGAGAGGCTGGCCGTCAAGATGAGTCAGCTGGGGAGGCGTGCAACTAGGCTGCATCATTTGTTTGGTGACGGGGCACTCCTTGCTCGCTCGCGACGTCTGCGAGCGACTGTCCGTGCCATAGTGCATCAGCGACGAGGACAAGCAGCTTTGTAGATGAGGCCGTGCAAAGGCGCTGGGCGAGCCATCAAGGTCCTTAAGGTTTCTAGCGGTCCCTTGAAATGGAATGTGTCCCGAGAATATTTCGGCAATGAGTCCAGGAGCGAATGTTGCTGCATGGGAGATCTGGGCGCTCCGAACCTCGAACCTGGGCAGAGGAACAGCAGAGGAACAGCAGAGGAACAGCAGAGGAACGGCAGAGGAGGCTCCCTGGCTTCAGTGCTCCAGATCGCTTTCGGCCCAGAGCTGTGATGCTCCAAGCCCCAGGTCACTAGTGAGGCTGGCTAGCATCTAGATCAACCTCAACCCTGGGACGTGACGCTGATGAGTCGGCAGAGGCAAGAGGATGCGAGCAACCGAAGGCAATGATGCCACACTGTAAGGTTGCGATCGCTGCGAACCAGTCGATAGTTTCTTGCCAACGGCGGCCCAGGCCGCTCGCTGCGTTGACGAGGTCCGGGCAGACTATTCGCAAGTGACAGGTTACCCCCCACCCCTCGCGGAGAGACATGGCTGGTAAGCTGTACGGCGGGACGGCGGATCAATGGGAGAGCTGGGCAACAGAACGGCTCACGGCTACCAATCTGGAGCCAACCGGGCGGGTCATCGCCGCGAACATTGCTTTTGCCAGCGATCTGAGGTCTTATTGTCGTCCGAGCCACAGGCAGAAAATGCGAGGCACACCAAGGGTTTCGTGGTACGTGGCCGTTCGAGCACCATCTATCTCCCTGGGCGTTGTGCACCGGCCGGTTTGGCAAAGGATCGTCCCTGGCATGCTGTTAGATGCGACGTTTGTCAAGGGTCAAGTGCCGCTTCCAGATTCAGCGGCGCCCGATTGCACTTAATGCTTGCCCAGACGAACTTGAGGATGTAACCGTCTGTACAAGTGTCTCGGATGGACAAATGCGTGCTGGTGCCGGCAGAGCCGATGGTTGAGGTGCGGGGACGATGACAGTAGAGGTCCCCAAAGCTCGGTCTGATCGGTGTTGGTCATTGCGGCGTGGGGTGCGTGCTGTCACTGCGCAAGTTGCCGTTGTTGCAAGGGCGTCGTCATTAGATAGCACTCCGTACTATTGGCGGCGCCGCCTCTGTTGGACGCCCCGTTGACCAGGCATGCCTCTGCCATGAGCCCAAGCGGCGGCATGGATGTGAGCCGTGGGTGTCTGTGTAGCCGATGGGGAGAGGGGGTAGACCACTGCAGACGTTGTGGTCTTGATCGAACATGGCCGGCAAGCGAACGGAGTGGCGCGAGACCAGACGTCGCGGGCCAAGGATTCCAGGTGCGTTCATCTGCCGGGCTCGGTGGCCACGACCAGCGTCGGTGGTGGTTCGGCGCGCCGTGTGCATCGCGTTAAACGTTCAGGCGAAGAATAAGGTTCACATGGCCGTGGTGCTTGGCGCAGCGGGCGAGATGAAGAATCTAATTAGGTTGGTTTTTCGTACGATGCCGCAGGGCAACGCCAGCGAAGGTTCCAACGGCGCATTACGCCCAGGACCGTGATATCTTCTAGGTCGGCGAGGCTACTGGGCAAGGAGGCCAGTTCGCTGTTATGGCGGTGGATGGATGGGCAGAATGGAACAGGATAAGCTGTTGATCCAAGTCTCCGTCTTGTCCGGGGGCATCGTTCAGAGGACATGCGAAGGGTTAGCGCCGTCAGGGAACCGTGAACCGTCGGGGAATCGTGAAGGCCGGTCGGTCGTGCTTTGACCTCGAAACTACAAAAACCTCGAGAAGGGGGAAGGGGGGGCGGGGGGGGGCAACACGGCGGGGTGCGCGTAAGACGGGTTTTTGCTAGAAACTGGCAGATGCTCCCCAAGCTGTCGCGTCTTCTTGCGGCCTCTACAGGGTCTGCCTGTGACAGCGTCGAGCAGGAATAGTAGGGCAGATGACCGCTAATACGGAAGGCCGAACAACAAAATGGACACGCCTCGTGGACGGTTTCGACACGCAAGGGTACCTTAGGCTGGGGCAGCCTGTTGCCATCACATTCCTGTCAACTCGATGGGACTTGCCTGTTGGCCCGCCTGAGTGGAGCGATGCAGCAGTACCAGTACCGTACCTGACGAGCTGCTCAGTGGATGTACTCTCCACCATGTTGGGTGCTAAGGTCTCCAGGGCAGTTGCAACCGCGCCAGGGCGCACCTTCCGTGTGGGTTCTGAGTTCCAGGTTCCAGGGAGGTTGAAGTGGCACTGGCGGGCAGTTCCTAAGCAGCATAGTTTGGGCAGCTTGGGCATCTGCACCACCGACGAGCCGCAAGATGATCACCTCGATTGCTCCATCCCTCTCTTTCTTTCTTTATTTCTTTCTTCCACCCTGGCCCTACCTACCTTCGTCCTTCGTGGTACCCACCAACCATCGCCATCGCGTTCCGGTGGCAGGATTGGTTCCCGTATGGTCCTGCAAATCGGAGGCCCACCCATGACAGGTTCCTGGACTGCACGGTCGCGGTTGCCTCCAGGGCAGGGCCTTGGCTCGAGGCACATGACGATGAACAACATGCAACAAGCAACATGGCTGCAGAGCCGTCAGGGAGGAGGGTTTCCTTCCCCGATCGAGTGCTACATTGCACATTACCCATCGATGGACCTGACAGCGGATACTCACGATGGGCATCGGCGCATGATCAGACGAGCATGCTATTGTCTCGCTGTGCGCCCGCGGAAATCGGCGAAGACAGCTCCCGACCCCGATCTCAGCGGCGGCGGCGGCGGCGACGACGACGACACCGACGTAATTTGCCTACGTCAACCTCGTGTCGCCCCTTCTCGAACGAAGCATTCCCGTCGCCTCACCTAGATGTCTGTCCACCCCCACTTCCCGAACCGTTGGTTGATCTCGCACCGCTCCACGCTGCGCTGCCGTGCCAGAGACGACGCGAGCCTTGGTGCATGATCGGTCTGAACTCGGGACTGGCCCCTCCTCCGTCGTGGAGCCGTCGGTGACTTGGACCTCGCTTGGTTCACCGGTGTCAGTGCCACCCGTCAGAATCGCCCCCCCTCTCTTCACTCTTACCATGGCCCTCCTCTGCTCAACAAGGGGCAACCCCCCCCCCTTCTCTTGTCAGACTCGTCTTCGTCCAAGGCTGGTCGATGGGGGTGGGCAAGCGCTGGAGTCAGGCCTGGGAAGCAAACATGTTCATTACTTTTGTGGAGCTGTCGAGTCAGACTCTGTCGTTGACGGCTGTTGAATTTACGGTACCAGGACGGCGAACAAACACCGACCGACCGATCAGCCCGCCGCCTTCGCCTGCGTTGAGAAGCTCGATCACTTGCACCGCGCACCATGGAACCACTGGCACACAGGCCATGTAGGCGAGGTCGGTGCGTCGACAGGCCATGGGGCTGGGGGAGGAGGGAGGTTTGTGCGTAGCGCACCCCCTCGCTGTCATGTCACTTTGCCTGGGTAGGCTCAGCTTCCACAGTGGGCTAAACGGACAGGACCTGTGGCAGTGTTCCTTTTCCTTGGGTACACAGGCCATCCAATAACCCACTCGGTACCCAGCCAAGGCAGCTGGCGGGCAAAGCACACGATGGTAGGCAAAACAAGGCAAGACGAGGCAAAGCGAGGCAAGACAGGACAAGGTAGGGCAGAACAAAGCAAAGCGAACTAGACGCCACGCCACACCACACACACACACACATGCACACCCACTTTGCGCGCGACAGACTTCGAGCCTGTGCTCACGAGAAGACCTTCGTCCAACGTTTCCCAGGGTCCTTGTCCGGTGCCGGCATCACGATTCACTCTCCCCAGGCATCATCCAGTTCCAACAATACGAACGAAAAATACCTTCACCACTTCCGCCTCCGTCGCCGATCCGCTCACGCAGCGCAGCGAGCAGATGCCATCGAATCCCAACCCTAACTCAGCCTAAGGAAGTTGGAGGGGGAACCCAGCTGAAGCTCGCACTCCGCACGCCTCTCTTCACCGAGCTCGTGGTCCTCGTCCTTACCAGGCCTGCCCTGTCAAGGGCCCCCTCCCCCCCTCCCTTCCTTTCCGCCCCTCTTTCTACACGAACCCCTCCCCCGTCCGCTCAACCCCCCCGTCAATATCCACTGTCAAAGCCCCTCCATAGCCTGATGGGGGAATTGCCCACCCGGCTCCATTGTCGCAGACCTGGGCCGTCCGTGGGAAACGTGAGAAAGGGACCTCGACCCAACCCTGGACCTGGACATGGACCTCTCGACCAAGTGTCGCTCCCCTAACAGCCGTTTTTTGTTTTTCCCTACTCTTCCTGATGCAAGCGCTGCCGTCATGGCTCAGACATGGACAGGGTCCATCGCTTTGGGAATCCATCAAAATAATTACCGGCCTAAAACACCTGTGCTTTGCGCCTGGTCCTCACAGACACAAGTCACCCCCATCCATCTCTACTTCCATCCCACCGTCATATATAGGTCCTGGCGCCGCTCCCACTGCTCCATCGCCCTTCATAACCTGACGTCTCATAAACTTCACCTCGGCGGACATTGTACCACATCCCTCTCTCACACCAAGGGCAGCCACACCCTGTCTTGTCTCATCCCAACGCCCAACCTGTCACCAAGACCAGCACTTCTACCACCCTCTCGCCCCGACTCTGGACTACTTAGGCAGAGGCATGCCACTCCGCCCAGGAACGGCTTACACCACCTCGTCCCCAGAACTTTCTTGACACGCCCTCATACCCATCCCGCCTCACGGCTTGTCACGATCGAGACTCACCTCAACCAACCTTGACGTAGGGATATCCAACACCTCTCGGGAGCTGGACCTTGATGTTGACCATCTAGCAGAGACCCCGCAGCACAGCCGGCACAGCCCATCATGTGCGACTTCACCAAAAACTACTACATATACACATCGTGTATCGACCCTGGAGCGCATTTCTTCAGGACCTCCACCGATGGCAGCCACAAGCGATCATGCGTCAAAGGCCCTCATGAGCGTTACATCGTTGTTCCCGGCGCCTGCCCCCTCTGCGGGGGTTAACATTGGGTTCGACACTGAACTGCAGCATTCGACGGTCTTCCATCCCCCCAAAGCGGCTGACTGCTCGAAAGCCGAGCTCGTCGCCGTTTTCGGTCAGGGACGTGGACTAGCATGCAGAACCCACCTACACCGGTCGATCGTACCTGAAACGACCCGATCGTTCACCACTCAACCTCTCATTGGAGGCTATGCAATTACTTGGCAAGGAGTTCCGGGGAAATCTTTGTTGGAGCCTTTCGTACTCTCAGATTCGTCAAGCCGTGCAGCATTTTTACGGATTTTATTTTTGGCGTTCATCATTCAGCGAATATTCTCTTCTGGACACAGCCTCAGCATTCTACATCTTTGAACGACAAGGGACTTATCAGTCCCGAGCCGACCCACCATCGAAATACAGAGCCGGCACTCGCTCGATGATGGAGGTCGGGCGAAGCGCGCCATGCCCAGCAAAAGGAGGGCCGGGGGTTACCCGCCATCGGGGACGCGGTGCTTCTCCGTCGCACATGGCGATAGAGAGAAGCCTGCAGAGAGCAGAACCACGGACGTCAAGTTTCAGGGAATGCAACAGACAGGCCCAGCTTTCTTGGGCGTGTGGGAGGACTCAAGCTCCGGTAATAGGACTTGAACACAGGGGCATTTTTTGTTATTGGCAAGGGTCAAATTGTACCAGATATTGGGGGAAGACTCGTGGTGTTCGGGAGTCTCGGGGCAAAGGCAGTGACAGTCAGGCAGCGACAAGAAAAGCGCCTCCTCCGAGAGCAACACACATCTACGTTCCGTTCCTACAACCGTCCCCTTTCCGCTTGCCAATTTCATTTTCTCTGCCCAGTACGTTCCGTGGTGTCGACGGCTTCCCTGCCTCGCCCCACCAATGCGCTTCTGGGGGCTAATGCTCGACAGGTCACGACGCTCGCGTTGCCCGCCGATCTCTGTCATCCGTCGATGGATCTGATATCAATCCAACGTGAGATTATGCCTCACAAGCAGCGTAACACCTGCGGTTGAGCATCTACCCCTCTCCTCCTCCCCGCTGCCGATGTACGACATCGTGCCGGGGACCCACGGTACGGAGAAACTCTATGCCGAGCGCGCCTGCAGCTTACTGCCCGGGTGTCCCTGGTCGGGGGAGGCTACGGCTCGATGACTCGACCAACAGCCAGCCTCTAGCCCGACCAACGCACGATTCTGGACCACTCGAGCAGACTGCGCTGAACGGGGCGACGACGACCATCTGGGAAGAGGTTGCGAGGGCTGGATGTCGCCCGAATAGGGCGGTGGGTGTATAGCAGAGCCGCAATATACCCCTCCGACCCCCGTGTCAAGGCGCTTGGAGGGCGAAGAGGAGGGGCTAGCCAGTCCCGCCGGGAAGATCATCGTCATGATGTGCTAACCTTCTTCACTTTTTTTTCTTTTCCTGGCGCCATGGGCTCGTCCGCCTTCCGAGGGTGGGTGTGGCCGGGTCTCGGTGCTACAGTGGTCACAAATCCTTTGAAGAGGCGGGAGGAGGGGGAGGGGGTAGGAGATGTCTGTCTCTCTGGCCCGGGTCTCGTGCATGAAGCTTGGGGGGGGGGGGGGGGGGGGGGGGGGGGGGGGGGGGGGGGGGGGTAAGATTGCTTCTGCCCGGTCTCGTCATGAGCTGTGGCTAGAATATCGAGCAACAGGGTCATGCGAGGCGGGTAACGTGGTGGAGAAGCCTGGCGGCCGTCATCCCCCCCCTCTATCGTCATCGCCACAGAGGGAGGGGCCGTCGCGCGGGCTGGTCTCGCAGCCTGACGCTTGGCTGGCAGCGTCGGCCGCCTCACTGTCTCAGAGCGTTAAGCATGTGCTCAAGATCGATAGCAGCCCACGCCTCCCGTGCGGCGCTATGGGCGGCAAAAACGTTGATATCTCGGGGAGTTAAGACAGAAGGAGGGCACGCAAGGGCCTCCTCTTCGAACGGTCTCTCTCGACAGGGAGGCAGGTGGTAACGGGAAAGGTGAGAATCTCCCTGGGAAGGACAGGCCTGGGGAGGGGGGCAAGGAGCGGCCGCGATGACATACAACCTGTGTCTTAGAAAGCGATTCTGGCTGCTAATGTCCGGGTGTGCTGTCGGGCGGCTCAGGCCTTGTCTCGCGGAGGACCGTCCGTGCCGCACCGCAGACCCTTGCGGTCTCCGGTCTAGACGCGTGGGCTGTGATTTCGTCTCTTCACGCCTGTCACGCTCAGCTGTCCCTCCGCTGCCAGACCCTGCACCTGGCACCCCTCCCACCCCCCTCGACATTGCTTTTTGCAGATGTGAATCGGGCTGGGGAAGCCACGGTCCAGTTTCGCGAGGAGGGCCGGGAGAGACAGAGGAAGACAAGGTAACACGGGATGACGGCGGTTGATCGCACCAGGGGGGGAGGGTGTGTGTGCAAGGTCCCTCGGCTCGCTGCAGGTGTCACCCGTGTCTCGCAGTCCTCCACAGAGATCTGGGGCAGGCAGATGTGCGGGCGAGCAATATGTCTCAGGCGGAATAGCAGAGATGGGACACGGGATACCTAGACCGGGTGCTTGATCGACGCAGGAATGCCGGTCTGGCATATTTTGTCTAACCGCCGAGGTAACGTCCAATTATTCCCGTGTCTGGTGTCTCCGCCGGGCCCGCTTGAGGGGCGCGTAGAGAGGAGAGGGGACCCTCAAGAGTGCATGATGAAGAGCCAGACGGCTGTCGACTGGAGAAGTCGGGCACAACTCGCGAGTCTCGTTCTCGTATCGGGCAAAAGGAAGGTATCAGATCATCGTTGAAAAGCGCAGAGTAGCAGGATCGTGGCGCCAGTTTGGACTGATGCCCACAGAACGCTGATCTTCGTCCTGCTACAATGATCGACTCCTGGGTCCAGGTCAGGGGCAGCAACTGCGCAGCCGGCCCAGTGCGCTACTGCGTGTGTTGTGTAGGTCCTGTGGTCTGCACGCCTTGCATTCAGTCATATTCCGTGACGACTCGTAGTTCAGCCAACGGGCAAGCGATACCCACATCCCGCCGTCGCCTCGGTCAGGGCCAGGGCCAGGGCTAACAGAATCGATCAAGTGCTGGAGGGTTAAATGGTTTGCTAATAGCACAGCTTATTATGAGCGTCTGAGCATACGCTTGCAAGCGCCATCGTAAGCCCAAAGTTCGCGGTGCGCACCATTTGGGGTATCGGTCCATGGGGGGGTGGAGGTGACAGCTACCGTGCCGAGGGCGGTTGGTGAACTAGCGACGCACTAGGGCGCGGGCTCGAGCATGCGCTTGCAGGCATCCGCCTCGGAACAGGCTTGCAGGGCCGTGGCAGGTACTGTAAATCGGGGGGCCATGTCAGATCGTGGCAGCTTGTCTCTGACGTGGGCGCATTTCCGATCGATATGTCGATTGCGAGTCAGGCTGGGGAGACCGTCGACCGCGAACCAGGGAGACAGCGCCGTGGCGACCTTTTCTGATTTTCAGCTCTTCCGTGATGCTGTGCGCAAGCGAGGTTGCAGGCGTACTGGTTGTCGCAACGCTGGCCGTCGTTGTTGGCCGTGGATGAAACCTTGCGATACCCGTTTGGCTCGAGGGCGTTGCGTCAGGGGTCTTGGTAAGCAGATCTGAGGTTACTTCGGGTCCCGTCTTGTCATCTGAAACCTGCGACGAAGCCGATTCACTATCCCCGACCCCAATGCCCTCAGATCGCGCTCCCGTGCTCGTGTGCTCGTCTGCTGGTGTATGCTCTTGTGTTCCTTGCACGTCCGACTCAGGCGTTGGCGGGATGCTCTGAGCGAGCAATCCAACGCTTGATGACTTGAGCATGCGTCAGCCGAGCGGAGGGGCCTAGGCGGGCGAGGAGGATGCAAGCACTAGCGACGGTGCGCCCATTCGAAGACGCCGGTTATGCGTAGTCCAATAGAGCTCGGTGGCGTTAGGGAGTCCGAGAGCTCCACGTTCTTGCGGCTCATCAGCCTCGGAGGAGGTCAGTGTTGCCGCCGTTGTGCCACAGTGGGTTGATGGATTTTGCAGCGCGCGGCTTGGAGGCGGCGGGCTAGCAGCCTGGTTTGCTCGCCACGTGTGATTGCTTTTCGCTCTATGAATTCGTCTTATTCCCGAGTAAACCAGGAATGGAGGTTGTTCAAGCGGACTAGCTGCCCTCGAAAAATGATGTGTCTCCTGGAGGCACGGAAAAAGCCGTGTGAGCTGAACTGCCTGGATGTCAATGTCGACCAGCAGCACATCGCCATCGGTTAGTGACTACAACCCCAAGCAAATGGTCGGAAAGTATGAACACAGTGGCTTGAGTTGCCTTTTGCAGACACTCTACCAAATACCCAAGTAAGCCGTGGGCAGCTTTGCCAGGGCTCGACGGCCGATCAACAAATCTTCGGCCCCAACAGAGACGACAACGGTCGTAATGCTCCAGTTAGTCTTCGTACAGCAATACAGTCCCCGGTGCGATTCGGACAAAGCGCCATGGTCCATCAAGATTGGTTGATACTGAGGCTGTTGACCCATCCACCAGCGTCGAAGACTGGCTAGACGAACGCCCCAGATGCCAGCCTTCGGCATGTGGGTGAGCCGAATATACAAGCGAGATGCAGAATCTTTCAGATGTTCTCGAGACTGTTGACGCGATGTCCAGACCTCGAAGGTAGGGTGTCTCCTTAGGGAGCCGACACAGGGCTTACCCCAGAGGTTAAGGGCTTGCTGGGATATGTAGGGCGATAGAGGCTCGTCCGGCAGATTCTGTCTGGACTCTAGAACCAGGCCGGACTCCAAGCTCGCCCGGGAGCTTGACTCCGGCGTCCCCTCGCTGAGTCGAAGGCTTAGGTGGAGAGGGCGTGCGAGGGGAGGGGTGTCTGTTCTGGTTGCCAGGTTGGGTAGCATACTCTGGTCGCTACGTGCATGACCGGCAAGCTTTCAGATAAGGTCTGTGTGCGAGCAGTTCACGACCTCACTCCCTCGGTCACGTTGCAGAAGTATCACCGTTCGCGTCCTAGGATCTTATCAGCACACGAAACGGAACGCACGGCGGTCATGCCGCCCTCGACATGCGTTGGAGACTGACCTGGTGTTTCCATTATGCAGAAGATAACCCCAAAAGCCCCCAATCTTCGATTGTGATGACTACCAGAGATTCAGTGGCCTATTATATGCGGAAGCGATGGAAGTTGGGACGTGTGCCACCTTGATGACCCAGAGGGGGAGCAGGTGGACCCTCGGTGTGGCGCTCGGTGCTAACAAAGCCGTTTCGGTGAGCTCACCCGGCTCATCGAAGGGCCTGGCCGGGGCCCCGCCCTGTGATGCTTGGCCTCCACTGATGTGCCCGTCGGTAGTGGCAGGGTGTGTACTTCCCCGCTGCGCAGAGTTGCGTGGGTCCAAATGTACCTGAACCCTGCGCCACGTCGGGCGATCGAATCAGCCCGAACCGCGTCTCGCCATCATCGTCAAGCTGACACCGCCAGCAATCGCGAACTTCGTCACTACCGAATGTCTGGCCTGCGACTGCAGCACCATGCTCTGCGCCACCAGCTGATCGAAGTTTCTACGACAGTCCTGAGATTGATCGATTGCCATGGGCTTAGGCGTACTTGAGTCGAGGGCTCTCGACCATGTTCCTGGTACCGTTCCCACCATGTTCCCCTTGGATACCTAAACGCCCAACCATCTTGACCTCTATGGGGCGCGCCGCTCCGATGAATGTACTCGCTGACACCTCGCCATCAAGGAACGACACGGTACCATGATGATCCTTCACGTCCCCAGCTGGCCAGCAGCGCCCACCGCGGGCTGAAGGTTGATAACAGTGGCAAAGTACCCATCATCTTGGTATGCCGACCCTTCCGAAGCATCTTCAATCAGCCCACTAACCAGCAACATGACAGATTCCTCAACCCTCCGACGATCCGAATGATCCTCTCAACTGGCCTTTGTGGAAGCGCGACCTCATTACATTCGTTCTCTCCGTCACCGCGATCTTCGCGACCGCCCTCGGTCCCATCCTTGCCGCCAACACTGTCACCCTCGCTCTCCTTTTTGGCACGACGTTCACTCGTATCGCCCTACTTACCGGTTACTTCCTTCTCGGTGTTGGCGGGGCCGCCATCTTCTTCGTACCCTCTGGCCGCATCTGGGGCAAGCGTCACCTCTTTATCATCGGCGCATGCATTCTGGTGGCTTCTTCCGCCTGGGGTGGCTCCGTCGGTACCAACTATGAGTCCTTCATCGGAGCTCGCGTCGTTCAGGGTATCGCCTGCTCGCCTTATGAAACCCTCGTCAACGTAGCTGTCGGCGATCTGTATCCTGTCCACCAGCGCGGCCTGCGCATGGCGTTCACGAACCTGGCGGTCTTCGGCGGTGCCTTCTTTACCCCCATCCTCGTCGGCAAGATCACGCACAGCATCGGTTGGGAGTGGACATTCTTCCTGACGGCCATATTCTGCGCCATGATGCTGGTTGCCGTCTTCCTCCTGTGCCCGGAGACCGCCTACCGCCGCGACATGGCTCTTAACACGGACATGGTCGCTGAGACTGACGAGGGCAATCTCGAGAAGCTGTCGCCGACCCTTGAAGCTGAGCCGGGCGCAGTTCCCCAAGCTGCCGAGACCGGAAAGTCGCCCAACCCTGGACAGAATCATGTGCAGCCTATTCCGCAGGGTCCCCTCTATCGCGGCGCAGACACGCCAAAAAAGACATACCTTCAGTCTCTCGCACTCTTTGACGGGAGAAAAACGGACGATTCATACATTGACCTTCTTCTCCGCCCATTCGCTCTTTTCGCCCATCCGGCCTTCATCTGGGGCTGCCTGATCCAGGGCACCATGATCGGCTGGACTGTTTTCATCGGAGTCATCGTCGCCGCTGTCTTCCTTGGCCCCCCTTTTTTCTGGAACGAGGTCAACGCAGGATACGCCTACGTCGGTCCCTTCGTGGGCGCCCTCGCGGGCTTCGTCATTGCTGGCGCCCTGTCCGACTGGAGCGCCAAGTATCTGACTCGCCTGAACAAGGGCGTCTACGAACCCGAGTTCCGCATCGTCCTGGTACTGCCTATGTTCGTCATCGGCGGCATTGGGCTGTACGGCTTTGCCCTGACGGCTGGTGAGGTCTTGGACGGCAAGTATCACTACAGCGTACCGCTCATCTTTTTCGGCTTCGAGGTTGCCGGCATGGTCATTGGGGCTGTGGCTAGCTCTCTTTATATTGTGGACGCCTATCGCGACCTGGCCATCGAGGGCTTCACCTGCATGATCATCTTCAAGAACTTTTTCAGTTTTGGTCTCACGTGGGCTGCGTACGACTGGATCATCCAGGGTGGTGTCCGCACTACTATGCTGTCTATTGCCAGCATCCAGGTTGCCATCTGTGCTACGAGCATCCCAATGTGTGAGTGAACTCGGGGCTTAATGTATCAAGTCTCCGTGGATAGTGCTGACGATTGACAGATATTTACGGCAAGCGAATACGCGCTTATTACCACGAACATGATATCCTGAAGTATACAAAGAAGCTTGGAGGGAGGTGACCTTGTACAAAGGGCTCGGCAGAAGCTGTGATTTGTATTTATGCGCACCCCTTTACCTGCAATGGCATCCTTTTGATGTCGAAAGCCCTATTTTTGTGGTTGCCATTGCTCGCGAGCTTGTCATTCTTAGAAGAACCACCTTTGTTTGGCGCGGCGCTTGGTTTGATACGAATACACCGTAATCCCATGATCGTATATGTTGTTTGAGGCACACGCAGTCAAAAGTCCGCCAGGTCTCATGTCTCCTTAGCAAATGCCAGGTGATCTACGCCGCCATGGTGCACTTGACAACCCAATGACCAGACGGAACCTCGTCTTAGTCCGCCTGATAGATCAATGGCTCGGCCGCCATAGGCACGGAGAGCCTCATCACGGGGCCCAGAAGTCAATAGTAGTGCGCAGACATATTCTTAGCACATAGGACTCCTGCACCGCTAAATCAAAACTCCAATATTGTACCAGATGTCGGAACGGGCGGGCCGATGGTATCTCATGGACAACGAGCTCTTCCATGACCAGGCTCTTCTGCACAAACCTGCCAGTGTCCCTCCTCCGCGCCGCCGCCGAGGGTTGGGGAACCCGCGCCGGGGGTGTTCTCCAACACGAGGCGAAAACTCGCCACTGCGCCTGTCTTCCCTGGAATACCATCAGCCTCAAGCCCATCGATCCAGCCGTACGAAGGATGCACCTCCCATCGCCGGGATCTCCGATGCTAAACCGCCCAGTGGCAACTTGCATGCCGTCCCGAGATCTAGACCGGAGGGCACAACCGGGGCCAGACCCGGCCATGAGAGTCCAGGCTTCTTGATCTCATGGCTGCAGGCGACACCTACCCTCTCTGGGCCCCTCAATGGTTGCTTCGAGCCCGGAGACTCGGAGACGGTGATCTTGATCTTGCTGTGCAGACGGCGGAGATGCTCTGCATGCCTATGGAGCAGATCTGGTGTCTCTGTTTGGGGCGATATCTCTTGGCACGCCGTCGTTCCCCCATACCTGGATGCGGATCTGGCTGCTACTGCAAGTGAACATGGAAAGGCGTGTAGAGGGATGTTGCGAACGAGGGTGATCTGGTGTTTGGGCCATATATCAGAGTCCAAAATACCTCCCACATATGCCACCATCTGGCCACATGAGTAAAGCAGCGGCCGAGTCAGGTCAGACATGAGACATAGTAAGGGAGGCAACCTCGTGCCTCTCGTCGAGCTGAGCTGTCCCTCAAACTCGATGTTGGCAGGACCTTCCTTCCCTGACTTGCCGTGTTGTGCCTGCCCCGGGCAACGGCAACATGCCGCCTCATCGAAAGGGCAGGCATAGGCAGGCCATCCCAGTGCTCTTTCCACTGTAGATGCCAACCGAATGCCTCTTGAGGCCGGGATGGAAACTACAAGCAACGAGGAAGCGTCACTGGAGTAGTGGTTAACTCGTTGCCCTCCCATCGTAGAGAGGCAGAAAGTGAGTCCTGTGGCCCAGACTGGCGATGATTCATGGCTAACCGTTTACGACAGCACTGGTTCGAACCCGGTGTGACGCAAGTTCTTTTTGCTTTTTGATAGACATTCTGTGATCTCCAGGGCCTGCCATGACAAGGCCGGGATGGACCGCCTTAGCCATCATGTGATGATAGTAGCGACGAGTGAGTGCAGGGTAGGACACCACAGGAAGGGGCCAAAGCACGCCCCGAAACAGAGTACGGACTGACAAAGTCGTCGATTCATCTCTTTGACAGGTACTGCTAAGACACTTGTGTGACATCGTGCCATCCAAGCGTTCGGAGCAGATTGCATGGCGTCGTAAAATGAGCCGATCTCCTAGCGCGCGGCCCAGCTTCGAGGGTTGGGCAACCGGACAACAACATGTTGCTGCCCAACGAAGGAGCCCCTGAGCGGAGCGCTCACCTCGCCGACCCAGGGCCGCAAGCCTAACGATTCCGGCCGCGGCCTTCAGACCGCCAGGGCAAGGGCGGAAAGTGCCTTTCCCACGAACACGCCCGTATGGCACCTCGTGGCCGAGCATCTGACACATGTGAGCTGGACCAGGGTCCACAGTTTTCGGGACGCTAGCGGCAGAGCCCAGGAGCCCTCGCCGAACCTCCGATCCTGGCGAGGCGGGGTCTTAGACCCACTCGAGTGCCGTTGGTCGTCCGGACAGGGCCTCCGCGATGCCCTGATTGGCCCTGAGCCCATCTTCTGCACAGGATTCAAGCTTGGTGCTGGACCAGTCGGGGTCCCGCTCCCGAAAAGGAACAGAAGCGGTTCCAGGCGTTGACGGTGAAGGCTTCGTGAACGGTCACCACAGACAGTCGACAGAGCCCCAGTTGCTGCACGCCTACCGAGATGACCACCGGGCACCCCGGAGGAGCGATTGGTTCTGCTACGCAAAAGCGCGCTTTGCCGACCTAGGGGTGGGTAATCGAGGGATTCGAGCTGGCACTCATCTCCAGCTTGTCGTCGATGGAGGTTCACCACCCTGGACAGTTGAACAAACAGGCCGACTCATCGCTGTACCGACTTGCTTGCGGCTGGTCGACCGAGGGTGAACGAGCTGGCCGTCTCGCATGTGCGCCCCGGACTGGCCTTAGCTCAGGAATGCCCGACGAGCCTGGGCGTGAGGCCTTCTCGGCGATATTCGTGCAACGCAAAGGGAGGCAGGATTTGCAGGAGCAAACGCTCCTTAGATGGCCGTCATTGTCACTCGCCAGTCGCCTGGGCACGAGGCTAGTAGCCTGCGCTGACTTCGACCGGCGCGAGGCTGACGGAATACCCGCAAGGCAAGCGAAGGGACATGTGTTTCAGACGGGGTAAGGGGATCGGATGGACGGTCTACGGGAGAGCGTGCCGAGGGAGACCGTCAGTGAGGTTCCCTACGTGGGGCGGTCGTGGTACCTAGACCCTTAAGCAGAACCCCCCCTGGGGTCCCTGAGGGGCCCTGAAGTCCCCTGAAAATACTGGGCGTCGCGTTTGGACTGATGCCGGTGGTTTGGCGAGATGAGCGGCAGCAGATCGATCGAAATTTGATCTGTACTGTAGCTCGGAGGGCAGATCGGGCGCATGTAGGTACCTACTTAGTGTGCTATATGAACAGCGTCCCAGATAGGACCTGGCAGGGCCCATCAAGTCGACTAATCATGACTGGGCCACCAAGCCTAGGCCTTGGGATCCGTCTAGCCAAGTGGGTTCCCACGGAAGGCGTATGTAGATGCTGCTCGGCTGGCTGAAAACCCGTTTTCAGTTGGCAGTATGGGCCGCTCGTCCTCTTGATCTCCTCGCCTCCCATTCTGATTGGTTCAGGTAGTGGTGATTTAGTGAACATGTATCTTATTCTGCAGGCCAGGCAGGCGACCTAACGAAACAAAAGATACGTCCTTTGCCCCGCGGCGGACGAAATTGCCTCACCTGGCCCCTTGTCCTGTCAGTTAACGGCTGTTCTTTGTTCCCATGCTCTTGAACCCCGCTTGACCCAAGCACGTCGCGTCGTCAGCCGTCAGTCATCCTCCCCAGCCTGGCCCTCCGATTCCGAGATGAAGACCCCACTATGATACTACCGTACCAGTCTCAAGCACACACTGTCTCCCGCAGGGTCATCGTCGCTGTGATGTCTTCTCAGGTGCCGAGCTGGGGGTCTCTGATCCTTGATTGGAGACTGGTGGCTGATCGGCCAGCCGAACAGTTTTCGGTCCATGTCATGAGAACAAGTGTTCTGATCATCTAGGGATCAAATGACTGATCTGGCCCTTCGTGGCGAGTGAGGAGAAACGGTCCTTGTGCTTTTGCACTGTACAGAGGACGACCGGCGCCCCAACGCGAAAACCGACACGGCACGATGTCTTTATTAGGTGGATGAAGACCCGATGCCCCCCTCTTGCCCCTCTCAATGATTCAGGCTTGTTCCTTGTTTTTTGGTCGACACTGCTCGTTTTTGGAGCTGCGGGCTGATGCAAGGCGCACCCCTATGACGTCACCAATCTGAGGGGAAAGTAACGTCATGTCGTCCCTCTCTCCATCTCTCTCTCTCTCTCCCTTGATCCTCCCGACCCCTCGTCCCTGTCATGTCACCGAGCTACGGCGGATACCCAACACATATGCGTACAGCCCAAGCGGTAGCGAGGACACCCCTGTGCCCGAGGCCCCGTAGCCCACAGGGCAGTTAGTTGCCCGACTTGCCATGCTGTGGTTCAGGGCAGTTGCAATGGATCGCGAGAGCTGCGACGGGGGCAGTTGCTCTGGACCGACGAAAAGCCCGAAACACGCATAAGGCAACAGCCATGTGAAACGACAGAGGCATGCACTCACTCGCTTTTCCTGGCTCGACAGGCAGTGACACTGGAGGTGCCATCTGCACCCAGTTTCTCCTCCACACTTGTTCACTCCAAGCTCACTTGGACGACCATCAACTTCCAAGTGGGCTAGCAGCACACACTATTATTGTTGGCCCATCGACAGAGGAATCTCATCGCCTCGATGCTAGCCGCGCAAGACCAAACCAC
Organism: Verticillium tricorpus MUCL 9792; assembly: GCA_000732205.1. Classification (NCBI taxonomy): domain Eukaryota; kingdom Fungi; phylum Ascomycota; class Sordariomycetes; order Glomerellales; family Plectosphaerellaceae; genus Verticillium; species Verticillium tricorpus. The sequence continues at coordinate 6,234,055 of JPET01000001.1, read as the reverse complement.
CCCCCGCCCCGAGACGATCTTATTGCGCCAGCTACCCACCTGCCCTGCAGAGAAAAGATTGGGACACTGGCGATCCAAATCCCCATCGCTGGTCCTTCCAAGTTGAGCTGAAGAAGGAACGTGGAAAGTGTCTTGTCGCGAATGGTGTCCGGCAACGCGCCTGGTCTGTTTAGTGTTGCCGGCGAGCTCCTCGTCAGGGCGATTCTTCTCGAATGATTTGGCGCTTCTTTTACCCAGCTCCCTCGTACAACAGGACCCGCTTGGACAGTTCGTGCAATAGCAGCGGCAGCAACCGCGACCGCAATACCGGCGGAAGTAGCCTTTGCGTGCTGGAGAGGGTTCGGAGAGGGAAATGGGTCAATCATCAACCAGAAAGGCGGGACGACGAACTGGGGGCTTCCAATGACAGCCCCCTTCGGCTTTTCTGTTTCGTACCGCAACGCTCGTCCATGCGTCGCTTCGTCTGGACCATAAAAAAATCCTCTAGGAGTCTCCGCGGAGGCGCGACCGAGGCGGCATGACAACAAACAACGGGAACATGGCCAGGTCAGGCCCAGGCCAGGCCGAGTGATGGCCTCCCCGGGCTGAACCGTCGAGACCGTTTCTTGCTCTCGTGACCCAGCGCAGGATCGCCACCGTCGACTCGGCGATTGGATTGGCAGGCCTTAGGGCTCGGACAGCGCAGACATGGCGAAGCAAGTCGCTGCTCCGTTCTGTTGCAAGTCATTTTGACTCTGATGGTTGGTAGCATGCGCCCTTGCAGAGTACCCGCTGGGTGTGGTTGTCGACTTTGGCGCGTACATGTACGACTGTCGCGGGCGCGGGGGGAATTGCCAGTCTAGTCGACATTACCTGCGTGCACTTGCAGATGCCTTGACTCTTTCGTAAGGCGGCGCAGATCTCTTCCGTCCGTGTGGGAGGGCGCCCTGGGCTCCTCTAATGCTTGGCTCTCATGGCTGGTCTTTCTAGAAGTGCTGACCTCGACTCTGGGGCCCAGGCTCCGGCCTCCAAGCTTTTGGAGAAAAAAAAAAGGGGGGGGGGGGGGGGGAGGACTCGGGCTCTTTCTCGCCCATCAGGCAGGCTCTGGGCCCGGTTGTCGTCCTGGCTCCGGCTCTGGCTTTGGTTCTGGGTCAGGTTTAGTTTCGGGCCTGGCGGGCGCATGCTCAGTTCTCCTTCACCTACCGCCGCCGTCTCTGTCGCGCTGCTCTCATACCCCGTCGGAGTCGGGCTCGCTTCCGCAATCCCCAGCCCCATACCAGCGCCGTCCGGCCTCCCTCACTGTTGTCCCCCAGACCAGGCCCGGATGAGGGTCAATTTTTCCCACTCCCTCTTACCGGTTACCCTCTTGCCCTTTTTTCTCACCACTTGGAAAAAAACACCTCGCGCCGTTTCCGCCGATGTGTCCCGTGCCCAGAGCCCGACGAACCAATATTCGCGGCGGCCTCACACACACACACAACCCGTCACCTTTCGTATTTGGTCCCGCGCCGCCGCTGCTGCCGTTGCCGCTTCCACAGCGCCGTCTACCGCATCCTTAAGACCTGCGCAGCTTCACCCAAATCCCGCGAGGCTCTTCAGCTGCTGTCTGGCCTCGCCCCGCCAACGTGACATGCACTGCCTCTGGACTTGAAAGAACCGATCAAATCCAAAACCAAAGAACGAAAAGGGAAGCCTAACACAGCAAATCGAAGGGGAAAGAGAAAAAGAGAGAAGACAGGGGATTCGAGTCGTGAAGGGGAGAGAGCACCGGAAGCGCCGCCTGCCCCCCCTTGTCCCATCGACATCAGCCACATCTCGACCACTTTGGCCAACAACGAACAACCCAAAAAAAAAAAACGCTGACTGTGCCATCACTTCCGCCTGGCTGAAGGCCCAAAACAGCCTGGGCCTTACTCCAGGATTTGAAGCAAGCATTCGATGGAGCACATGAGCCATCTAGCCACGGCCGACTTCAGCCCTTTCCCACCTGGACTGGGATCCTGACCAAACCCCCCACGCCCACCATCAACGGAGGATCGCATCGCATCGCGTGACACAAGGAAACCCAGGAGGCCAGACTCCTACCCATCCAACTCGCCTCGACCATCACTACCAGGTGAAAGATGAATGTCGAACCTCCCTCGGCCACCTCGAGTTCTGCAGGGTCAGGCGCACCGCCGAGCCAACGGAAGGAGAGAGGTGCCATCGCAGCACAGGTAGGCCGAAAAAAGCCCTGTTTCTCGATCCGGCCGCCCGTCGCGGCATGCCTGTGGCAGGCTAATGGTGGCGTGAACTCGATGCCTGCCAATCGTCGTCGGCATACCGGCTGGAGAGTGATGCACAAGACTCACTAACGTCGCCCGTATAGGCCTGCGAGACATGCCGTAGCAGAAAGCAGAAATGCGACGAGGCCCGCCCAAAGTGCGGGACATGCCAAAAGTTCAAACTTGATTGTCGATACAGGGAGCCCCAACCCACCAAGTAAGTCTGCCTCGAGTCGAACTGGCGGAAGGTCAGCGTACGCTTTAGGCGAGATGCAACGGACATTGTAGCTTGCCGGCATGTTATGTTGGGACGCTGAGGTGAACATCTTCGGCTGCAGGTACTGACCATGACCCCTTCTAGAAAAGACAAGACGTTATCTGAGATTCTTGACCGTCTGAAGCTTATCGAGGGGAAGGTAGACCAGTTGGGCTTCCAGCAACCGACGGCCTCGCCGTACGAGGCCGCTCAATCGAGCCACTCACGCCCTACGCCATTGCTGGTAGGTGGTAGCAGCGGCGAGTCTGTACCAACAAGATCCTCGATTCGGCCGTCTGGCCCGACAAGTCCCATCCCCCATCAGCTTGGGCCCTACAGCTATGTATCGGCCGTTCACAAAATGATGGCATGGCCGGTGGTGCGCCGGCTACTTGATTCGATGCAGCCCGAGATTCCGAATCTTCATGCCATCATCCAGGACCACGATCCGCCGCTCGAATTGCTGGAGCAGCAGACAAGCCGGCGGAAGTTGGCTACCGACGGGATGGAAGGCCTGACAATGGACGACAGAGCGCTGCTGGGCCTGCGAGTGGATGCGCATCGAGAACTCCCCGAATTCCGACTGTCTGACTTGGACTGGCCGATGGTGGAAAGTCTTTCGAAAGCCTTTTTCGACACATTCAACTTCATATACCCCATCATGGATCGACAGACATTCAACACGAGGACGGTTACGTCTGTCTTTGAAACCGGCTTTGACGATGGCGTGGCGTCGACGCTGGTGTGCCTGGTCTTTGCCCTCGGCTCTGTTGCCCTGGCAGACCTGCAAAACGTACCGCTCGCGGGCTACAAAGGGCAAATGGGCGGGCCAAAAAACGAATCTCCAGATCGACCGCCGGGGCTGGTCTTTTTCAACGAAGCAAGGAAAAGACTCGGCTTTTCCATGGCGGACTGCACGTTGGAGAGCGTCCAGATCCAGGCGTTGGCCGGGCTGTACTATGAAAGCTGCTCTCGACACCTAGTGAGTGGCCCGTCGACAGCAGTTGATTCCGGTGCAAAGCTGACGCGGGACAGGAATTCTGGCGCATGACAATCTCGGCTTCCATGTCTTGCCACGCCTTGCTATCTGCGTGAGTTGGGTCAGCGGGACTCATTGTCCAGTGGCGGGAGTTTTTGTCTTGAACAGAACTGACGCGACGCCTGCAGGAACCCGGGGGAACTGGACTCACCTCGAGTCGACCTCATACGCCGAGTGTTCTGGCACTGCTCGATCATGGAAACGTGAGAGAAATCCGACAAGCCCCTCACGGGCCGCCTGCTGACCACGTGGCAGGTATCTTAACTTGGAACTGGAGCTCCCTCTGACGGGGTTAGAGAAGTTGGAGGAGAAGGTCGGCCTACCGGACTTCAGCAGCTCTTTCTGCGAAGCGGATTACCTGGGCAACCAAGAATCGCGGTTCCAGGAGCACTTCGCATCGCAGATAGTTCTCCGGCAGCTGTCGGTGAGTTTCCACAATACTTTGAGGAGCGGTAAGTTTCCCAATTTCTTTGCCCTCATACAAATAAGTCCGTCAACCCGACTCGGCTCCAATCCCCCCCCCCCCTTTCTTTCCCCCATCTGGCTTACCCTGGACCCGAACGGCATGGGGTACTGGGGGTACCGATGACGTAGGTTCGGTCAGGAACCCGCAGCCAGATGCAGGGACGTTTAAAATGGTGCGGCCGTCACGGACGGGGACCGTCGACGGGCGCCGAACAGTCTTAGCGCCTGGACGTCCGTTGGACCCCGGCCACGTTTTGGTTCAGACCTTCAGTTCGCCCACTTGTTGCAACGTCCGGGGCCCACGGCCTCACTAATGACCAATGATCGCTTGCTAATCATGATGCCCCGCTTTTAGCCATCGGTTCCGCTGTGACGCCGTCACAAACAACCTCGACACTGACGCCGTCACCGTTTCCACACTCCGACCAACATGCTCAGTCGTCCTCTGATTCCTCTAACCCAGCGGTTTCAACCGTCAATCAATTGGTGTTCCAGCTGGATCAGTGGCGTGCCTTGCTGCCCGTCTACCTACGATGGAACGATGGCCAGGCTGCTGCCTTCTCGACACCCATGCCTGACCTCTTCACCCAAGGCGGCATGTACCCGCCCCAACAGATGCAGGCCATGTTCACCGCCGACCTCTCGTCGCCGTCGGCCCCCTACCCATACGCCACCGACGTGCAGGTCGCCATGCTGCGGACCCGCTACTACTACACCAAGTACCTGATCCATCGACCCTTCCTCTACAAGGCCCTCCACCACCCCACCATGGTCAGCGCCGAGGACGCAAAGGCCATTGCCGAGTGCTTCAAGGCCTGCCTCAAGTGGCCCATCATCATGTCCCCCACCTGCTACCGGAAGCGACTCATCCCCTGCCTGTTTTTCTGGACGCAAAACCTGCTTGGCGTCCTCATCATCCTGCACCTCTCGCAACAGGTCCCCATTCTCTCCAACATACGCGGCCAGCTCTGCGACGGCAACTTCGACATGGAGGCCACCGAAACGGTCAACATGTCCATCGCTTGGATCCGCGACCTCAAAGATGTCGATGCCACCGCCGAGTGGTGCTGGGGCGTCCTTCGAGGGCTGTACCACTTGGACGACTGAGCCCGGCAGGCTCGCGCACCGCATGGGACCTGTCCACTAACACGTGCTACCTAACACTACGGCAACTTCCCCCCACCCACTGCGCCCTCTTCCCGTGCGGGAGAGGCATCTATCTCCCTTCCGCTCTAACGACGACGATGATGACGACCACGCCCACGCGAACGCGAACGCCCATATCCGAGGCAACCCCAGACCTCGCTCTCCCCAAGAGCTCGCGACGGAAACGCCGGATGACGCAAGAGGATACAAGGTAGACGGCTGATTCTTTTCCACGCAGCGGCGTTTGTATCGGCGGGCCACAGCCACAACGTGTAACGGACATTTTTTTATCGCCACTCACAGGCACCGAGGGGCGCCGTGGCCATCATGCCGAATACCCAAAAACTTAGAAAGGGGACGGCTGGGCGGGACTCTGCTACTAGCTCAACTCATAACACGCACCGGCACACGCAGCGTACACACAACGACACACGAGCACACCACGGATGTTGTAAGCGTCTTGCTAGCGATGTTCGGTCATGATGACTATATCTTATAAGGATATAAAAAAACAAAAAAAACCCTCTTCCGACCGTGCCGTACTGCGACCTGTGGAGGAAACAGACTTTCGGAACCGAACAACTCCAGTCATCTGGTCCCGGAATTCTGGCATCCCGCGGAAAAGAACCCTCGTCCCCGATTGTCCCCGAAACCTGGCAACTGCGTCCCGTTAGGGCGGGCCAAGGCCAAAGCACACCTGAATCGCGCACCCCCCGGCACCGGTTAGAGGGCGACCGCCACCGGAACCACTCCGCTTGGACCCCTATCCCGCTTCAGCGCCCCCCCCCCCCCCCCCCCCCCCCCCCCGTCAAGACCGAAAGATCGACACGCGCGAGCGAAGCAGGCCGCGCTCGATGGAGCCCGCGCGGACTGGGCAATAACCGCTTAGCCGGCCTGGGGACCACGCTTCATTCAACTACATCTCCGGCCCCCGTTTTCTTGTCTGCTGCCTTGGAAAAGCAGCTGCCGGTTGTGTGGGTTCGTTTCGTCAATCTCCCGCGGCGCCGATGGCGATCTAACCAGGCTCGTCTCGGGTGCCGCATCCACAAGGCCGACCAGCCCCGTCTCCTCCTCGTCCCCTCTCGGACATGGCTGATTGACTGACTGACTGCTCTGTTTAGTCAATATGCCTCTCCCGTATGTCAGGCTGAATGTAACGGCCGTTGATTCGTGACTCATTTGCTGCTTGTATGATGTCTTTGTATGCTTAACCCCCCTCCATCCAGTCTGCCTTGATCGCCGTACCTGTGTCGCACAGAACAGTTCCGCCGTACTTTCCGCAGGTATATACGAACCCCTGGACACTCTACCATTTCATCATCCACCACCGGATTCCCCGAGACGACGAATAGGCAGGGTTCAGGTCGCACCTCCGCCCTGCGCTATCCAGTCCTCCACCGCCTCCCGCCCCCTCACGACAACCGCCACGAGCACGGCGAACTCGTCGACGCTGCTCAACCCCACCACGCCGAACACGCCCGAGAAGTCCATCCGCTCCACCCACCACCACTTCTGCTGCGGCGCACCGCCGAAAGATGCTGCGCTGCGCCCTTGCCCCGATGCCTCCCCCACGGCCCGTCGCCACTGCTCGGGCGTCGACGCACCCCACAGCCGTGCTGACGCCGTGAACGACATATCCGCCAGCGCCGAGGGGACGGATTCGGGACTGCCGGGCCTTCCTGAGCCGTTGCCGCCGCCGCTGCTCCAAGAGTTCACGGCGCCAGGGCGGGCGTTGGTGTAGACTTCGCGAACGAGGTGGGAGGCGATGACAACGCGGCGGATGGACTCGGCGAGAAGCCAGCGACGCCAGGCGAGGCGGAGATCTTCCCTGGACAGAGTGCGGGAGACGGTGGGAGTCGTGCTCCCGGGGGGAGTGTGCGCCGGCGGCGTGTTGGAGGCGGCAGAGGAGGTCTCGAAGGGGGCGTAGAAAGGGGTGGAGCAGTGGAAGACTGGCTGCGGTGGATGTTGATGTTGATGCTGATGCTGGTATTGATGCTGCTGCTGCTGAAAGGAGGGTGGACTGGGCGGCACGCTGCCTGGTTCTTCGTGAGCCGTGTGGAATACGGCGCTGCCGACGCGTGCTTGCAGGGCGGAAGTCCACGCTGCGAGAACGGGCTCGACGGCGTCGGCGAGCACACGCTGGCGGATGTCGCCGTCGAACCAGCGGATCATCTGGTACATAACCAGCGCTTGGAGCGCTGCGAGCTGCTCAGGGAGCGTCCAGGCGCTCTGGTCGGCGTAGAGCAAAGCTGTAGCCTTGGACTCGACGATGCTGAGAATCAAGTCACCGTTCTCGTCGTTCTTGGCCGCGTAGGCGGCACAAGCGCAGAAAGCGTCTTGCAGGGTCAGCGGTAGCAAGCTGTCGGCGCTGCCCGTGGATGCTGAGAGATAGAGGGCCGGATGCATGAAAGGGGCGAACCCGTTCTGCGCGACCCATCTCCTGGGATAGCTGCGGAACTGCTCGGTGCAGTAGAGAACGGCATCTCGGTTCACAGCACCGCTCGAGGGGCTGGAGGACGGACTGTAGAAGAGCGGGGGCCAAGTAGGCTCTGGATCGAGTACTGAGGGCGCGGAAGGTAGAGCGTCGGGGATGGGCTGCTCGATCGGGATAGGGGGCGTGGCGGCACCGCTTAGGATATCGGCGAAGAAGTTGAAGTCGGCAGCTGCCACGGTTGCTTCGAGTGAGGGGTAGTGGCAGTTGTCAAGCCCCTTTTGCACACACCTACCGCACCGAGGCAGACGTTGGTCACAGCGGCGCTTGGCCTGCTGACATGCTGTGCAAGCTCGGCGGCGGGTCGAGGTCGTTGGCGGGATGGCTGAGGATGTTGGCTGGGCAGACATGGCGTCAAGACCCATAGCTGTACTGTCGCTTCTGGACCAGGGGGACAGGCCTCGCTGGTTGTCCTCTGTGTGGCCGTGTCGATGTTGCTGACCGCGGTGCTACAGCATGTACGCCCAGGCTGGGAGGGTTTGATTGGTGTCACAAGCAAGACCTTTGACCGGAAGTGTGCCACTGGCCGTTATGAGAGAGGAGGTACCTTGGCGGCGGCGTCAAGTAGAAGGCTCGTCAGTCTTGCTGGTGTGCTGATCTCAGGATTTGCATCAGCGGAACTCCGCTGGGACGTGACTGCTATTGTCTGGTGTGTTCTCTTCGGCCCTTGTATGGGAGGCGAGATGTATATCCTTTCGACACACGTCAAGTCGTTCTCATATATCTCGGTGTTCACCCCGTCTCGAGATAGCGCGTGCGTTTGTGTCTGTGTGGCTTCCCCAACGCTGCCTTATATGCCAGCAAAGCCGAGACAGGGGCCCGAGCCCGAGGAGGAGAAAGATCGGAATGTCGTTCTCCAACGATCAAGGTTCACTTCAGGTTCCGGGGTAAGCGAGGCGCTGCCCATGCCATGATCAAGCAGTGGACATGATGGCAGGCAGCAGTTTAGCAAATTTAGTCAGTCAGTAGTCGATGCGAGCTCTCGAGGGTTCCAGGGATGACTGAGGATGATGGGAGAGGTGCGGCAAGTCGGCATACCTACTCGGGCCTTTGTCAGCTTGAACCGTCGATCTGGGACGCGCCAGGAGATGGGGAGTCAGCTTGAGTTATTTGGAATTTGGCGCTGGAGTCGTGGGCGTGGGCGTGAGCTGGGGCATGGCGACAGGGCAGCATGGACACCCCCTCGTGGTCACGGCTGCTGGTCTTGTTACACAGCAAATCGAAGGCTCAGTGTTTCCGTGAAGTTGACACTGTCAACCCAAAAAGGCAATTTCACTATGCCCTCGCAGCAGTAGCGCCATGCGTCCAGTGCGGGCGCTCCGCACACGAGCTAACGTCGAGCGTCGTGGCGTCATTGCAGCCCGTCAAAGCCCGCTCAAAGCCCGTCAAATAGTTGACCAACCGGCTTAACCAAGCATCCCAGGGCTCGTTGTAAGCGAATTCCTCAGCACCCACTCAGCCTTACGGATATGTGGTGGCAGGAGTGCGATGATGGTGACGATCGGCATTGTCGGTCGAGGCCGAGAGCGAGCACTGGCTTCTTCTTCTGTCTTCCACATGGTGTAGTCACAACCACTGATTGATTAGTCTGGCTGAGATAGAGCCGACCCGTCGAGTGGTGGTGTGTCGCACGAACCAGCTCATCGTGACGGCATCATGGCCAGTCAGTGGTCGGCGTTGCTCCCAGCCCTACGGCCAGACAAAAACCCAAGCTTCTCGTCGTCGGCCCGCAGAAGCGGCCAGGCCCGAGCGGGCAGCTCCACGTTTCGCCATTTTTTGCCCTGTTCACCCTGGCTAGCGCATCGTGCTGTGTGACGTTGTTGAAGCCACCTAGGATAGTTGATATCAATTCCGATGATCTGCAACCTGCACGGCGCCGGCTGGCTGGACATGTGTCTGTTCGGCTCGTATCTATTCTTAGATACCAGCCAGCTCAGCCAGCCCCGGGTGTGTTCTTGGATCCGATGCGCGACTTCCATGTTCTCAGTCAAGCTCGCCCATGTTGAGTTGACGATGGCCCGCAAAACTGGCAACGGAGTGTTTTCGAGGCAAGGCAGCAGCTTCGGGAACAACCGGACATTCGAGTTGGCACGACTTAGGCCGAGCCAGGCGCCTGTCCTGAGTCAGGTCGCTCTGGTCGGACAAAAGTGTCGGGCGGCTTGCGACCTCGCGGAGGGAGAATCACGGAGTTCGGTAGGTTCAGCCGGGATTTGGTCGGATCAGATAACGCAGGCCCCAGCCAGACGATGCTTTCTTGCCCCTGGCGCCGACACCAGGTCAAAGGATCCATGCTAGTAGGCCGGTCAAGTCATCCCCCGGTTAATCGGGCACTGTGTGATGGTGGTGTGCGGAGCAGGGCGGCGCAACTTTTGACAAGCGGCGGCGACCGGTGATTTCCCCGGCCTCATCTGCGGTGTCTACGTTCTCCTGCCGCTTGCCGTTAGTTACCCTGGGTTCTATCTGCATTAGAAGTAGAGCCCGAGGCGGTGACAGTAGCGAGTGCGATGCAGGGCCGCCGACTACCGGCTTGGCTGTGTTCGTATCAGAGCGTTGAAGGCTCACGTGGACGCTCCTGCTGTCTCGAGTGAGCCATCGTCAGGAGGCAGAGTCGGAGTTCCGTCCGTCGCGGCTCAAAATAGAGACAGTCCATGTCAATCGAGGTAGGGCACCGACATCCCCGGGGCGACGCCAAATTATCGAGTTCGGGCTATCAATGTCCCTTCGCTGCATTCGAAAGCTGGTCCATGTATGAGCCATTTGTTGCGAGCAGAGCACAGAGCAGGCGAGGCGAGGCAAGACAAGACACGAGACAGGGCCGACGCAAACCATTGGCATGGCGTAGACAAAACGAGACTGACAAGAGCAACTGGTGGTCGAGAACCATCGTCTGAGCGAAGGACGAGGAGCGCTGCGCCCACTTCTTGCCGGTCAGAGCAGATATTGAGCCATCGGAGAGGAGACGTCTGGATGCTGCCAGGTTCCCCAGGTGAGTACCATAACAGGCACGTCATGTCGCTGATCGTGGGTACGGAAAAGAAAAGGGGTCCAGTATCTCCCGTCCCCAAGTGTCGATCGTCATCTATCGAAGGCTTTCTGGCGATAGTCAGGCCGCGGGGTGTGACTTGGCTGCCGTGGGCAGCTGAGTGGCTGCCTTTGGCGCTGGTGGCTGCGCCGGCGTCATGACGGCGATGCCACCCATCTCGATAGGCGAGGGCACTACAGGGCGAAGCGGGCGGATGACTCGGCGGTAAAGATTCGATGGAAATGACCTCAATGCTTCTGCTCCCACACAGCTGTGGGCTCGAAGATTCGAGTACCAGGTCGACAGGTCGACAGGAGAGGGATGGATGGAGAGGCAGGATTGACAGGGGAGACAAGAGCGGCCCAGTTCCCCACTAGTTTGATTTGAGCCAATCAAACTAGCATGAGACCGGCTCGCGTCAGGGGTCTTTGCCCTATTTCACACTTGTCTCAACTGGGTATCGCTTCTTATCTCGTTGTCACCGCCCCCCTCTTCCCCATTGCTATTGCTTCTCCCTTCCAGCCTTCCACTGCACGAGTATAACACGATTTCCTGGCACGCCTCGGACGCCTCCCGAGCCTTCGCGGGGCTGGGCTGTTGAAGAAATGCAGCTCGACGAACCGTCTAGGGAAATGTCGCATGGCCATCTGCCGCTAAGAACGCAACTTTGCGAGCGCCAAAATCCGCGTCCCCGGACTCTCGATGGACACCGAGAACGCCAGATGCGCGCAGTTCCCAGCTGACGACGACAGCCTGGGGCTCGACTCTCCTCCAAGGCTCGCGATGAAATTTACCCCTGACCAGCACCGCTGTCCCGCCCAGGGACAAGAGCCTCAAATGGTAGGTTGTGGGGGCCATGACACGCACGCATGGTAAAAGGGAGAGGGCCCTGAACAGGGGGAGGTGCGGGCTGCACGGCAGCCGGCTCAGAAAAGCTCTGCCATCGTACGGCCCCCGACCTCCTGTTGGCTCGCACTCTCGCATTCATCAGATCAGATCCGTTCACCAGGCGCAGCGACGCTTGGTCCTGGCCAGCCACCACCTAGGCTCGCCTGGTGAGGGCACGGGTGTTTCGTCCGAACATCAAGAGCATCGTCGAAGCCTCGACGGAGCTGAGCTGGTTGGCCTCGATGCGTGAAACGAAACGGCGCCAGCACAGAGGGAACTCATGACAGGCGTTCGTCCGTCTTTGACGTGTATCAGAATCCGGACCTTCTGACAGACCTTCTTACCTGCCTTATATGGAAGAGCCAGCGCAAGCACCAGCAGCTCGTCTGGCTCGGCATCCAATTGTGCATCGTCAGATGATCACGCACCACGCATGACAAAGGGGGGAAGGGTTGGGGTTGCTGGCCATAGAGCCATTCGTGATCTAGCCAGCCCGTCGCGGAAATTTACCACAGGCCTAAAATGGACGAAGCCCCCCAACCTCGCAGAAGCACCCGGGTACGGCAAAGCATCTCGAAGAGGCACTCGGGGCACATGGAGCACCCAGGCCACCTCCTCTGCCATGAACCCCTGCCTCCACCAGAGACGCCAGGGCCCGCTAGCGCAAGGTACCATGTCTTACATGGTGCCCTCTACGCCGTCCATTGGCCGCCATAGCCTCCCCAGGCCACAGAGGGGGCCGCCCGGGGGCCGCCAGGGGGTAGTCAAGACCGCCATGCGCGCCGTCCACTGGCTGGAGCCGCTGGCCTCAAGGGGAAGCGGGTCGGCGGGATATGGCCTCTTTGGTCCATTCGCAGCCTGCAATCCTACCCTGGGCCCCTGCCGCCGCGCCCAGAGAGTCCACCACGCCTCCCCCAAGGGCACGACTCACCGACATCGAAGGACTTCTTTCCCTCTTTCGCTCTCCAATGGACCGCTGACCTCCTCGTTTCCTGCTCCGCGCGAGATAAGCCCAAGCCCAAGGGCCAGAGTCCAGGTCAACCATCATCTCGCTCCCCGACGCCCCTAATAACTATGGCCGACATGGACCTCGAACGACCGAGACCTGCTCTCCCTCGCGACCTCCACGACAGCGAAAGTGAGAGCGACACGGTCGACACCTTGGACCTGCTGGGAGGATACGCCGATAGTCCTGAGACACAACACGCTTCACCTTCACCCCATCCCGATCCCCTGGCCCCGCGCGGCCGTCACCCGCTACCAGTCCACCACTACAGTCTCGACCCCGAGCACCACCACACAGACTCTCACCAAGTCAGCACCCACGGCAAGCACCACACCTCCCACGCTTACGCCTCGCACTCGCCCATCACTGCTCCCCCCTCCGCCTCCAGCTCCCGTCAGCCCTCGCCAGGCCACGCCCGATCACACACGACTCCCGTCGTCGGCACCCCCAAGCTCAACACGATCAAGAGGAAACCACTCTCCTCCACCGCCTCGCCTCTGGCCACCCGCTTCTCCGAAGGCGCTGCTTCCCTCAGCATCTACCTGCCCAAGCCAGAGACGCGATTCTCGCGGGCCTACTCCGTTGACAGCCCCACGCTCTACGAATACCCGGCGGCTGCGCTCGAGCGTCCTCTGGCTCCTGCCGCACCCGGACCCTTTGCGACCTTGCCCGGTCCTACTCACGACGAGAAACCACCGTAAGTACCTAGCTCGCTACTCGTCTGTCGTCCGACAGACTGTCGACGCGCTCCTTTGTCCGACCACGGGCACACGCCACGTTGACAACCTTGGGCTGACTGTGTCTTCCAATAGGACGCCAACAACCACCGACCGTGCAGAGGACGACGTTGAGGCGGCCTCTTTGACGCGAAACACTCCCAGCAACAACCTGGCTTCCCATCAAACAAGAAGTTCAGACGACTTGCCGCATCATGCCAGACTGACCAACGACGTCACGCAAAACCCACATTCGTTCGACGTACCACCGGAGCCCAACGTGATCAAGGCGGATAACACGGACAACGAGTCTGAGTCGGCGTATAGCCTTTATTCTAATGATAATCGTACCATGTCCATCATCGCGCCCAAACCAACACCGCCACACCTCAACCTAGACAGGGTCGAAAACAGCAGCCAGATATCCACGCCGCCCACGACCGCCATCGAATCCAGCAGACTACCCGAAATCAACAAGCCGTTGCCCAGATCGCCCAGCTCCTCCAAATTCGGTAATTTCTTCGGTTGGGCCATCTCACCCTCGCCGTCCACTACCGAGTTCTCGTCCCTACCATCGCCGTTATCGGCTAGACATCCAGGCTCGACAGATGACGCCAGCTTCTCTGCAGCCACATCCATCCTGCAGCGCAAGGGTTCCAAGGCAAATGCCAACCCACTTGGATTCCTCGAATCGAACCTACTCACACCACCGCCGGCATCCACCCCGTCGCCACCGGCACAGATACAAGAGATGGAGGACGAGCTCAAGGCCATCAGCGCCGAGCTGGCCTCGTCCATCCGACGCGAGATGGACCTAGAGGATCTCGTCGACAGGCTTCAGTCCGAAGTCAGCAACCCACAGGCCCCGGGCAAAAGAACAAGTGACTACTTCTCCGACTCGGGCGTCAGTTCCACGAAATTTAGCGAGTATGACCAAAACAAGGAAGAGGTGGAAAAGGTGCAACGGAGATCGGAGCAGGAGAAGGCGTCCATCCGACTCGAACTCACCACCAAGCTGCAAGACGAGCGTCTGAGGAGGAAAGCCCTTGATCAGCAAATCAAAGAACTGGCCGACAGGGCGTCGCAGATCGACCTTGCCCAGATGAACAACGTCGATGCCAATGACAGGGTCAAGGAACTGGAGGCCACCTGCGAAGATCTCCGCCGCAGGCTTTCTGAAGAGAAAACGGTCAAAGATAACTTTGAAGACCTGCTTTCTGCCCTGCGAGGAGAGCTGCAGAGCGCGGCGAACGAGCGCGACAACCTGCGTGACGAGGTCGTGCCCCAGCTAAGGGCGCGCGTCGAGGGCCTCGAGGCCGAGGCCTCCGAGTATGATAATCTCACGTACGAGTCGAGCAAGATGCAACAGGAACTGCAGACATTGAAGACCGAGAATCACAACCTCCGCGCCATCAAGCAGGCTGCCGTTGAAGAACCCCCCACGCGGTCGTCGCGGTCATCTGTCGCCTTATCCAGGTCCAACTCGGTGACGGCGGGTTCCTTCAAACTCCAGAGGGCACCATCAGGCCTGACGAGATCCAACACCGTCAAGGGCGGCATTGAGTCTCGCGAGGCCTTGTCAGAACGGCTGAAGGATGTGGAGGCGCAACGGGATGCTCTTCACAGCGCGCTGAAGAACCTCCTGGAGCGTCAGGAATTCCAGAACCGCGAAAATGAGAAGAAGGTTAGGGTGCTCGAAACGGAACGCGAACGCTTGACCACGAACTCACCCAGGAGAGGAGGCTTCGTGAAAGACATATCCGATCTACAAAACGAGATCAAGGTTCTCCGACGCCGTGCGGAGGACGCTGTCGGCGACAAGTTCCAGGTGGAGAAGGGTCTGGTCAGTCTTAAGATGGATCTCGACCGAGCCGAAGGGGAGATTGCCTCGCTTCGCGCTCTTCTTGACGAGAAGGACATTTTGATCCCGCCATCGATGGCACGCGCCAGTAACAGCAGCAACCCGGACGCCTACCCTGTCACGTCCGAGTCCCTCGAGGCTGCTTTCAAGGACCTTCAAGCTGCCTACCAGGAGTCACTCGACAAGATCAAGGACCTGGAGGAAAGCGGTAGTGCCATCGTGTCTGACGAGAGGACCCAAATCGCCTTGGAGAAGCTGCAGCACTCTCTCTCCACTGCCATCTCAGAACGCGATGCTGCACGCCAAGAGGCATCGGCCTACAAGACACAGGCTGACAGCCTTAATGAAAGTGAGGCTCGACATCTCGAGGGCGAGCGTGCCCTCGCAGACGAGCTTCGCGAGTCCGCTCGCCGGGTTGAGGAGCTCGCCACCCAGGTCCGACAACAATTGGCTGCGAACTCCAGCCTCCGGCAGCGTCTGAGTGACACAGTGGCCCGTGGCGACATCGATCGCAAGGCTAACGTCGAGCGCATCGCCAGCCTGCAGGGTCGCCTTCGCATGCTCGAGGACGAAGTCTCGGCTGCGCAGAGTGCGTCGGAGGACCGCATCGCCCGTCACGAGGAGCAGATGAAGGAGATCAAGGAGGCGCACAACCTGCAGCTCCGCCGTGCGCTCCCCTCGCCGGCTAGCAGCGGTGGTCGGTCGCCCCGCAGGATGTTGAGTCCGATGCCGTCGCCCATGTTCCCACGGTCGCCACGATCGCCGTTACCCAAGATGTCCATCGAGGACGAGGTCCAGGTCGACAAGCTCCGCTCCAGAGTGACGGAGCTAGAGCGTACGCTGTCGGAAGCCGACGTGGAGATGCAAGAAGTCATTGCGAGGATGAGCGCCGCACAGATCGAGGTCCTGACATTGCAGGAAGAGCGCGAGATGGCCGTGCGGGAGACGAAAAAGCTCCAGCGCGCGCTGGAGGAAGAGAAGGTCAAGTCGTTCGAGGACCGGTTCAAGTCGCTGAGCGGCAACGTGTAAGCGTGCTGCGACGCGGCGGTCCGGCCTGGCGACGGGTGGTTTTTTAATGAGTGCACGCATCATCTGCATTGGGTACACCAGGAGTTTAAGGTCGGGTGCGGAGCCACGAGCTCCTTTTCTGCATAAAGTCGACGTTGCTCAACTTGTATATCTGCCGCACCGCGGTGCGGCGCCGGGGGTTTCAGGATCATTGGCCCCTCCCCTCCCTTCGGTTGGGATTTGTATGGGAGGCCGATTGCGTGGCTGATTGGCCTGCGGCTGTTTGGTTCTTCTTTCTCCATGCATCCGGCGAGGCTCTGTATGTTATGCTGGTTGGGGATGTAATTAGCTGGTCGTGCCTTTGATGGCTGTAGATTCAATAATGAGGACGTATGGATCAATCCAGCCGCTGCAACTGATGGACATGCCTGCTTGGAGTCCCCGAAAGAGTGGATCAGTGAAGAGTAGGCGAGGAAGAGAGAGAGAGAGAGAGAGAGAGAGAGAGAGCTGCCAGGATGATCGATAGTCTTCTCCCACTCAGAGACATAGACGGGGGGTATGTGTCCAAGAGCTCGGATGAAAGATGAGACGACGATGGCATGCCATCATCAAGTCTGCCACGCCACGCTTCCGTCGAGCTCGCTGCGTCCCTACGACATCCCACGCGGCGAGGAAGCCAAGTTACCGGCTGAATTTCGTTCTTCTATAAACGTCCTGGAGCGTACTGTATCCAGGGTGCCAAGGGAATGATATCTGTCATGAAAGGGTCATGAAATGCGTCCGCGCCTCCACCCCGTCCTTCCATCCTCGCCTGCCTGCCTGGCTTCTTCATTCTCCTCTCCTATTTTTGAGCGTAAAGAATGCATGCTTCAAGCTGAACTTTTGGAGTAAACACAAAACACCGCCCGAAAAGATCGACGGCCCAGTCGTGGGCATCCGCATTGCTTGCTCCGTCTCAGCGATCGCGCCGGGCGCGACACGGCTCACAAGCGCTCTACGCGCCGTACTGGCTGACGTACTCGGCGACGCGGGCGGCGAGCTCGTCGGCCTCGGAGCGGGTCGCAGCCTCGGCGTAGACACGGCAAGCGTTCTCGGTGCCGCTGGCGCGGGCGAAAGAGCGGCCACTGGCGTACTTCTTGACGCACTCGTCAATCTTGTCCTGGAGACCGTTGGGGGTCTCGAGGCGGCGCTCGGCATCGTACGTGGTGAAGGCGTCCTTGTTGGCGACCTCGACCTTGACAAGCCTGTTGGGGAGGTCGGTGTAGGTCATGGCCCAGTCCTTGAGGGACCACTTCTTGTGGGCGAGGATGACCTCGATGAGGAGCATGTCCGTCAGGGCGTCGCCGACGGTCTGGTTGACGAGGTCGCTGACGGCGGCGAGGGTCTCGAGGGCGTCCTTCTGGGCGGGGGACTGGGGCTGGGTCTCGCGGAAGGCGCGGCGGGCGTCGTTGCTGAAGAGGACGGTGCCGTGGCCGTTGGCCTCGAAGTAGCATCCGACGTCGAACTTCAACGCGGCATGGTGCAGGTGCTTCAC
The DNA here is from genome assembly GCA_000732205.1 of Verticillium tricorpus MUCL 9792. Classification (NCBI taxonomy): domain Eukaryota; kingdom Fungi; phylum Ascomycota; class Sordariomycetes; order Glomerellales; family Plectosphaerellaceae; genus Verticillium; species Verticillium tricorpus. The sequence continues at coordinate 6,216,380 of JPET01000001.1, read as the reverse complement.
GCCAGTCGGCGTGCAAACAACGGGCAGCTGGAGATGCTTCTCAATGTAGTTTGTGCTAGCGCCGTTGGCGTAGGCGGTCTGGACGACGCCGATGCGCAGGTCGGTCAGGCCGGCGGAGCGGACGAGGTCGGCGATGAAGGACGCGGCCAGGGACGATATCCTGTCGCCGTCGAGCATGAAGAAGCCGGTGTCAGGGTCGGTCCAGTAGTAGATGAGACGGTCCGCATCGCCATCGAACGAGCAGCAGCGGGCGCCGGGGACGGGCTTGGGGGAGGGAGGTGCCCTCTGCTTGGTCTTGACGTAGTCTGCGCCGGACTGGGAGGATTGTGTCAGTGGGAGGCATCCAGAGATAAGGGCCAGAGAGAAACAAAAGGTTGCACTCACGTCAAGGTTCAGCACCTCGGGACGAAGGACGTCGTCGTTGACGACCCGGACATCAAAGCCGGTCTTGTCCTGCGGCACGTATTTCAAAAAGTCGGTCAGCTTGGGGCCACCGACGCCGTTGGAGCAGTCGATGGTCAGCTGGCCCTCGACCTTGCGGCCTCTCAGGGCCTTGACGAAGGCATCGGCAAACTTCTCGTGGTATCCAACCTCGCTGACCTTGCCGTAGGCCTGAGGCGTACCCTGGGTGTTGATGGCGCGGGTCAGGTAGTGGAGCTGGGGGGTGGTGAGGATCTTGTAGTCGGTGTACTCGACGTCGGTAGCCTCGAGAGAGTCGGCCAGGGCAATGGCGAGCTTGTGGCCGGAGGGACGGGTGTCACGGCCGAAGACGACGCGGCCAGTGGAGGCGAGGTCGATCTTGAGCTTCGCGGCAAGATCTTTGTACGTCTCGAGGAGGGCCTCGTGGGACTTGCTGTTGACGAGCTGGGTGGCATGGGCCTCCCAGTCCTGCTCGAGCATGTCACCCTGGGGGTCGACAACCTTGACGCCGTTGTCCTCGGCGGGGTTGTGGCTGGCGGTGACCATGACACCAATGGTGGCACCGAGCTTGCGGCTACGAAGGCCGGCGAGAAGGCCGACGCGGAAAGTCACTCCGTCGAGGAGATCCGAGTTCATGCGAAACCCCGCAGTGCCATACTTAAAGGTCTGGCCCTCGACGATGGGGTGCTTCTGCGAAGCGGCAAGGAACTTTGCGTCCATGACTGCGACTGTGCGGGATCGATTGAGGATGCAGATGCAATCAGAGATGAAATACAGGCGTAGACACGAGGGTGTTGTGTTGTTGAGGCAGTTGAGGAGTTGTCCGAGAGACGGTCAAGCCAGCAGCACCAAGACACCGAGACGCAGGTGGAGAGAGGGGCTGGGCAGGCGGCCGGGAGGGAGCCATTGCCCTGAAGCCCTGTGCTTGGTGCTTAGTGCTTGCTGTGCCTAAGGTAAGCTCCCCACCCAGGCCCCCCGCCGCCAGGGGGGGGAACAGGACCCCGCCATTGCCAGCTCAGTGGTGGCCCCTGCTTCTGCTGCTTGACCGCTTCCAGATTAGCGTGGGGCGTGCACGCCTGCTGTCTCTTCTCTTTGCCGGCGATGCAAGTCAGCGCGGTGACGCAAGATACGACGCAGCGTGGCGATGAGAATAGAAACAACAGGGGTCTATACGAGTCACGTGAGTTCGCGCCCGGCTCGAAATCCTCGTCTCCACCCACCGCAACCTCGTCGCGTCACCATTTGCCATTTCGGCGATGCCCTCACGTTTCTTTGTCTCTTGACCCTTGCTTCTTGGTCCTTGGTCTTTGGTCTTTCTTGTGTCTTTCTTTTCCCTTGTAATTCATCTCATTGCACCCTGGCACCCTTTGCCATGAAGGCTGGCCAGGCCCGCCACCGCAATGGGTGAACATGAACAATATGCCAATCCCCTCCTCCTGGATTGGGTCAAGGAATGGCTCGACACGGCGCGGGAGCGCAACTCCAAAGGCATCACCACATACAGGAATGCCTACGAGTCGCTGAAAGCATGCCCTCTCACCTTTCAACACCCTCAGGAGCTCGTCCAGCTCAAGGGTTTTGGCGAGAAAATGTCCTCGAGGCTCACCGACCGCATGAAGAAGCACTGCGAGCAGAACGGTATGCCGATGCCTACGCATCCGCGGCTCTCCAAAGATGCCCGCGCGGCCTCCGGGCAGGACGGAGAGGGCGAGGGCTCTGCGGCGCCCAAGAAGGCTCGGAAGCCCAAGGCATATGTCCCTGCGTATCGCTCTGGTGCGTATGCACTCGTGCTGGCGCTTTCCACCCTCGATGAAGACGCGACGTCGGGCATGACCAAGGCCGACCTCATAGACAAGGCGCAGGAACACAGCGACTCTTCATTCACGGCACCGAGCGATCCCACCAAGTTCTACACGGCTTGGAACTCGATGAAGACGCTTCTAGACAAGGAGATTGTTTACGAGCGAGGCCGGCCTCTGAGGAGGTACGCCCTGACAGATGAAGGCTGGGAGGTAGCGCGACGAATCAAGCAGACGACGACAGGAAATTCGGGATCCTCTGCTGCTGGGAACAGATCGCAGGCCGCGCCACAGCAGCCACCAGCCGCGCCATCAGCAGTCAGGATCAGCGCCGAGTTGGCTGACGCGGCCGAACAGAATGAATCGGGCGTGCCTCTGGAGGCGCCCAAGTCTTCCTACGAAAACATCGTCGGCAACGGACCCGTCACAGCCGACGTTGGCCTGCCTACCTTTTCCCCGATCCGGCTTCCCCCTGGGTCATTCACAGTCCACCTCCTCCTCGACGTTCGGGAAATCCGAGCGACCAAGGACCGAGACTACTTGCAGGACGAGCTCACCAAGAAGGGTGTCAAGCCCATCATGCGCTCCCTGGAAGTTGGGGACGCGCAGTGGATCGCGAAAACGCACGATCCCGCGGCGCTGACCAGTCAAGGCGCCGAGGGCGACGAGGTCGTCCTGGACTGGATCGCGGAACGGAAGCGTCTTGACGATCTCGTTAGCAGCATCAAGGACGGCCGCTTCCACGAGCAAAAGTTCCGCCTCCGCAAGTCAGGGGTCAAGAACGTCATCTACATCGTCGAGGAGATCGCCATGGACTCGACGCACTTCTCCAAGTACGAGGAGTCTGTGCAGTCCGCCGTCGCGTCGACGCAGGTGGTTAACGGCTATTTCCTGAAGAAGACGCAGAAGATGGACGACACGATCCGCTATCTCGCGCGGATGACGGTCATGCTGAAGAAGCTGTACGAGAGCAAGCCGCTCTTGGTGATACCGACAAAGGTGCTCACTGCGCAGAACTACCTTCCTCTGCTGGACCACCTGAGGGAGAAGGAGCCGGACCAGGGTTACTACATCAGCTACCCGGCGTTCGCATCGCTGGCGTCCAAATCGGACATGATGACACTGAGGGACGTGTATCTGAAGATGCTTATGACGACGAGAGGCGTCACGGGAGAGAAAGCACTCGAAATCCAGAAGCGGTGGAAGACGCCCCACGATTTCGTCAAGGCGTTTGAGGCCTGTGGGACGGGCGAACAGGGGCTCAAGAGGAAGCGCGAAATGGTGTCGAACGGGTTGTCCCACATGGTGGGAAGGAAGAAGATCGCCAAGGCCGTCAGCCAGAGGATCGCCGAAGTTTGGGGCGACGCATAGCGTTTACCGCACATGGATATGGCACCTCCCAACTCAGTCATTGTATCACGAGCACCGAATAAAGACGCGTTGGGATACCTCTCAGCCTTGATGAACGAGTCATGCCGTGCCAACTTTTTTTGTTTTCTTTCCTACTGCCCACGCGCCGCAATGTCCTTGATGGTCGTCCCCGCCCCGGCGCCCTTGCCAAAGTATGCGGCCAGGCTCTTCTCGGCGTACTTGGCCATCATGTCGACCTCGACGTTGACCGTCTCGCCGGGCTTCTTGGCGGCGGTGACGACCTTCTCCTGAGTGTAGCTGATGAGCATGACTTCCCACCAGCCCTCGTCGTCGTCGACCTTGGTGACGGTCAGGCTAGCGCCGTCGATAGTGATGAAGCCCTTGTAGACGACGTAGCGCAGCAGGGCGGGGTCGGCGGGCTTGAAGCGGAAGGTCAGGGCGTTGCCGTCGGGGGTGACGGCGGCGATGGCGGCGGTCGTGTCGACGTGGCCCTGGACAAAGTGGCCGCCCATGCGGGTGTCGGCGCGGACGGCGCGCTCCAGGTTCACGCGAGAGCCCGTCTTGAGGGCGCCGAGGTTGGTGATGCGGAGGGTCTCGGGGGCGACGCCGATGACGAAGGCGGTGGGGGTGAAGGAGGTAACGGTCAGGCAGACGCCGTTGACGGCGATGGAGTCGCCGAGGTGGGCGTCCGAGAGCAGCTGAGAGTCATCAGGAAGGGCAATGGTGAGCGAAGTGCCGCCGGTCGCATCTTGGTTGTTGAGCTCGGTGACGGCTGGGTACTGTGAGCGAGGGCGTTGGTGGGGGAGGGAGTCATATGAGGGGCTTACTGCCGACCTCCTCGACGATTCCTGTGAACATGGTGGGCGAGGTTTGGTCTGGACTGCACTGGAGGAGTGAGGTTCAGGATAAGGTGTAGTGGTATGAGACGAAGGGAATGGGGAAAATGGTTAATAATGATTGAGATTGAAGTCCAAGGTGATGCTCCGAACAATGTCCATCATGTCCGGGCCGCGGAGGCATTGGACGCCCCACCTTCGGCCGGCAATATTGGCGTGTGATTATTAAGCTCGACACATGCTTCCGTAATGGGCGTTTTCCGTCTTCCAGAAGTTCAGCCTTCCCGTCCTACCCATCTACCTGTAGGTACTCTCGGGCGGAGATGAAAGTTGCAAAGCAAGTCAGTCATGAAATTACAAACTCACCTCACGCTCCAGAGAGACACGGACCGGGGTCTCACATTCGGGCCGCACGATCCCATTCCCCGAGATCTGGAGATCAGGACAGCCCCGATGAGAGCGGCCAATCAGCCAGCGCTGCCAACGCCAGAGCCACAGTGACAGGCGACAGCTTGGCAGGGGGCTTCGTGCTGGCCACACAGGTCCTTGCAGTGACCCCCTTGACCTTGACCTCGACTTCGACCACGACCTCGACCCCCCTCTTATCGCACAACGCCCCATGCTGCAGTCATGATCCGACCAAGTGCGAGAGCGTGGCTCTCGCCGCTACTTTGCAGCATTGCCCTGATCCTGCTGTTCACCGTTGCAGTCGAGGCATCCACCGGCGACCGCCTCCCGGAGTTCCGAGAATGCGTCGAGGTTCGTGATCCCCTCTCCCTCCCCGCGGCTTCCCGACTCTCCAGCTAACCTTAGCAGATTTGCAAGCAGGAGAACTGCTTCACATCCAACCCGACCCCCATCCGTACGAAGCCCCGTCTCGTGCCATGTCTCTCCTCCAGCTGACAGCCTGCGTCACAGCCCTCCATCGCCGCCTCCTCTTCTGGACCTGCCCCTCCGAATGCGACTACACGTGTCAACACATCATCACCACGCGACGAATCCTCCGCTCCCAGCCCACGGTGCAGTTCCACGGCAAATGGCCCTTCTACCGCTTCCTCGGCATGCAGGAGCCGGCCTCGGTCCTCTTCTCCCTCGGCAACCTCGCCGCCCACCGCCACGGCCTCCGCAAGCTCCGCGCGCACATCCCCACGACCTACCCGCTCCGCCCCTGGTACATACTGCTCGCCCAGGTCGGCATCGCCTCCTGGGTCTTCTCCGCCATCTTCCACACGCGCGACTCGACCGCCACCGAGCAGCTCGACTACTTCGCCGCCGGCGCCTCCGTCCTCTACGGCCTCTACTACACCGTCGTCCGCATCTTCCGCCTCTACCGCGCGAGCCCCCGCCGCCGCAGCGTCATGCGTGCCTGGACCCTGCTGTGCGCCCTCCTGTACGCCGCCCACGTCGCCTACCTCAAGGGCGTCGCTTGGGACTACACCTACAACATGGCCGCCAACGTCGTCGTCGGCATGGTCCAGAACGCCCTGTGGATCTGGTACAGCTACACGAAGTACCGCGAGACGAAGCGCTCCTGGGCCGTGTGGCCCGGCATCGTCGTCGCCAGCATCATCACCGTCATGAGCCTCGAACTGTTCGACTTTGCCCCCGCCTGGGGCACCTTTGACGCCCACAGCCTGTGGCATCTGGGCACCATTGCGCCGACCGTGCTCTGGTACAAGTGAGTTGTCAAGATTCTGCAATCACGCTCGAGGACTAGGCTAACAAGGTGGCAGCTTCTTGATCAAGGATGCGCAGGATGATATGGCGGGGAGTGAGAGATTGAAATCTTGAGCGACACGATAGGCATGATGAACATATGAATGTACTTGCGAGTCACGTGGATAGGCCGCATGACAGGTGGTAACAGAAGGCCACCAGAAGCACGAGACGTGATAGCAGCATACTGCTTGGCAGGCATCGGATGGGAGGCACGATGTGAGGCCGCATCTGAACACTCGGGCCGTTCATCAAGAACAAGCCCTCGGACGCATCACCAACACCGCCATCTTTGTACTTGGTCTATTTTGGCCAGACCTGGAGCTATGTCCATGAAGAGGGAAGCTATCAAATAACGCACGGTTTTCCCAGCAATCATCTCGTGTATCCATACTTGCAAAGTTCAACCCTCAGACACCCAACACCAGAAGCGAACCCTCAAGCAAACGAACCTGCGCCCCGGCTCTCTAGAAGACGTAGATGGCGCCCTCGCCCCAGAGGCCCACGACGGCCATGAGGAAGCCCACCGTCGCGACGCCGGCCTGCAGCCGCTGCGTCTTGCCGAACGTCTCGACCTCGCCGCGCACCTGCTCGCCGTTGAGCACCTCCTCCTCGGCGTCGAGGTCCTCGGCCCCGCTGACGCTGCCGGTGCCGTCGCTGTGCGAGTCGCCGACAACCTCGTAGCTGGCCTCCATGCGCGCCGCGCGGGCGGCGTTGCGGGCGGCGAGCCTCTCGCGGCGGGCCTTGAGGCTGGCGTGGGCGGCCTCGTGGGAGGACGAGTCGGAGGCGAGGGCGTGCGAGGCGATCTGCTCGGCAAGGCTGGAGGTGAGCGCCAAGGCGGAGGCGTAGACGAGGTAGGGGTGACGGAAGGCGCGCGGGGACAGGAAGAAGGCGAGGAGAAAGGAGGCGGTCGACACGCCGGTCAGGGCGCGGAGCTGGAGGGTGGAGGAAGAGGCGAGGTTCTCGAAGGCGCGGGCGGCGTCAGCGGCGGAGGGGAGCGCAAGGATGGAAGGGACGGTGACGGCGGAGAGGGAGTAAGAGAGGCCCTGGATCGAATGAGCGTCAGTGGGTGTTCACTTGCAAGAGTAGTTGTCCGTTGCGATGCGGTGCGGTGCGGTGCAGTGCGGGGAGGTCAAGCGGGTGGTGGCGTCACTATGCTCGGGAGCTGGAGGGTGGCGGCTGGAGACTGGATGCTGAAGAAAGCAGGGCGGGAAAAGCAAGACGTACCGTCAGGAGACCGAGGGAAACGGTCCCCACGAACTTCAGCGCCGAAACTCCTTTGGAAGCCATGGCTCAGGTGGATGAGAGATGCTCGAGGCGGCTGGCCGATAGAGGTTGGAGGTTGAGAGTGGAAGGGGAAAGGACAGAGCTGGTTACCGCCTGTCGGTTGACGCTTCCGCGGGTAAGGGTCGGAGCTGAGTGTACCTGATGACTGAGGTGCGGTGTGGTGTGGCTTGGCGTGGCAGGTTGTACTCGTAGTAATGAGGGGCTGGTCACTGGTTGGATGCGGTTGGGCAGGCGCGAAGGTGCTGGCTACGGACGGAGCGAGCAAGCAGGCAGGCGGTGACAACTGGAGACTGGGATGCACCGGGAGCAACCAAGTGAGGTAGGTGCTCCTGAGTTGGGGGTCATGTGGAGAAGGATCACTGGGCACCGGCCGTGTGCCTGTTGCGCTGCGCCCGGCCTGCCTCACAGCTGAGGCATCTAAAGATGCCCCGGTAGCGTACGGCCCAGTGAAGGTTCCCCAGACTCTCCTCCTCTTGGTCCAAGCTCGCGTTGGTGATGACTTGCCGAGGTACATTTCTTGGCGCTCTCTCATCTGTCCTCGTGTGACATTGATTAGTCGCGATTCATCGCTATCCTCGGAGTCTGGCGTTCTCGTCAACTCTTTCATCTATTTATTCCAACATTCGGAGCATTCATTAGAGTACCAAAGACCTTGCGACATCGTGCCTCGCTGAACTCTCACTCCGACAATCAATTGATACTTTCGTTCCACGATGCCCGTCCCCGAATCTGAATACGTGAGCTCGGTGTGGAAGGACGACATCTTCAGTACGGTCTGCCCCAGCAGCTTCCATGAGCCCCCTAAGCTGACAGCTCCTTCCCAGAGGGCCGTGTGGTCTTTGTGACTGGCGGCGCAGGCACCATCTGCAGCGCCCAGACAAGAGCTCTCGTCCGCCTAGGAGCGAACGCCTGCATCATCGGCCGAAACGTCGAGAAGACGGAAGCTGCCGCCAAGGACATCGCGACTGTCCGTTCAGGCGCAAAGGTCATTGGCATCGGTGCATGTGATGTCCGGAATGTACGTCGCTCCTGGCTCTCTCTCACAGCAATGACGACTACTGACAAATCCCGGTGCAGCCTCAGAGCTTGCAGGATGCGGCGGACCGATGCGTGCGGGAACTTGGCGCTATCGACTTTGTCATGTGAGTCGTGCCCCATTAGCCCTGAACTTCCCTGGGCCGAAGTATGCTCACCCGTCGCGACGCAGTGCCGGTGCCGCGGGAAACTTCGTTGCCCCCGTGTCTGGCATGAGCCCCAACGCTTTCAAGGCCGTCATTGACATCGATGTCCTCGGCACATTCAACACGATCAAGGCCACCGTGCCGTATCTGGTTGAATCGGCCAAGAGGAATCCCAACCCAAGCAAGAACGGTCTGACTGGCGGAAGAATCATGTTCGTTTCGGCTACATTTCACTACACGGGCATGCCGCTCCAGGCACACGTGTCTGCCGCGAAGGCTGCCATCGACTCCCTTATGGCGTCCGTAGCCCTGGAGTACGGCCCGTACGGAATTACGAGCAATGTGATAGCCCCTGGTCCTATCAAAGATACCGAGGGAATGCAGCGACTGTCGAGCAGCTTGGTCAACATGAAGGCTGCGGAAGCAGCGATTCCTCTGGGTAGATGGGGCCTCGTCAAAGACATCGCCGACTCAACCGTCTATCTGTTCAGTGACGCCGGGAGCCTGGTAAACGGGCAGGTCATTCCTGTTGATGGTGGTGCTTGGAGGCGGTCAGGTAGTACGGCAGTTGGTCTTGACGACGATGTGAAATACCCGGATTTCCTGCTGTCTGGGAGCTTTTCCAAGAACGTCAAGAGCGGGCGCAAGGGTGAGTCTTCTAAGCTCTGATGGGACGAATATGGGGTTTTCGTACTTGCTGCATCTAACGCATCCGACTTTTGCATTCCATATTGGTGAGAGTGCGTGGCCCCTGAGGCAAGTGATATCCGAGAAGGAACCGTTCTTTCCCAAAGCCGAACGTACACGGCTCGCGTGTTCCTTGCATTGTGCTCGACGCGATCTCGTGAGGAAGGCTTCCTTGGCTCGAAGGCGTCGGCAGGCCCTTCTTCAAGTGCAGCAGCACTGATTCTACTTTCCCATCAAGGTCAAGGCCTGGCACAACCAATCCACCCCTACCTTAGGCACTCTTCACCTCCTCGGTCCCCGTCCTCTCCATCTTCTCTTCTTCCACATCTCCCATCATCATCTTTTCCCGCCAACACCCAATCACTCGCCGCCAGCTTTCGCCGTTCGCTATCTCCAGCATCCATCACGCTCTCTGTAATTTCTGCCATTGCTACCGTTCTCATCATCTTGTTTTCCCTCTTCCCACCCGGACCACCGCATCAGCTAGGGACGGGACACTCTTTGCCTATTACCCGACTTACTTTCAATCCCGTCCCCCCAACCCCAGAGCCCAAAACTCGGGGTTCGAAAGGTGATCGCGGGTTTCTCCAGGGAATTGTTTGTCTTCGCCTCCCCAGCCTTCCTTTCTGCTAACCATCGCCCAGATTCCGTACCTCCTTCGCAGCAACCACCATGCTGTCGAACCTTGCCCTTGCACTCGCCGTGCTGCCCCTCATCAGCGCTGAGAACTTCACCAAGGGCGCTTTTGTATACCACCGTCAATCAGAGCAGTCGGAATTCCCAGGGGACACTCACTGGGTCCCAGGTTCAAACGAAGACACAGATTCTTTGCGGTCTGGCGCGGCATATCTCTCGAGGTATTTCAGCGAAGACGAAGGCGCCCTCTTCGACCATTGGGGTGGCCATCCAACTCGAAGCCAACTTGCGGTCATCCTTCCTGACAGACGTATCCCTGCCGTCCAGAAAACTTGCATTGGTCTTGCAAATGGCCTTAACCCATCCAACAAGGATGGGAACGAACACTTCTGCTCCATGCATCGCCCACGTGACCCCAAGGGCCCGAAGCACAACAAAAAGCTCGAGGAGTACCCCAGCGATGACCCTATCCTCGAGAACATTGTCGTCCGACACACCGTTATTCCTACGGAGATGGAGCACCATGAAAAATTTGTGAATAAGGGGCAACACCCGCCCACAAACAAATTTGTTGAGTGCAAGCCAGGTGGCAAGGATGTGAAGAAGGCCTGCTCGGTTCCTGGCAGAGTGCTTGCCGGCCAAGTTCTCGACAGCTTCGAGCAACTCGTTCATGGAGAGTACAGGAGCCCAAAGCTCACCTTTTCGATCGGCCCATACAACGCCATTCCTTCCTTTTTCCACCTCGCGCAACTTGACACAACCTCACCCCAGGCCGAGCGCATTCTCCATGAAGCCACATCCGTGGTTTTCGAATTGGTCTAGGAGGCGGAAGATCCCGCGGTTGGGGACCACAAGGATGTTTTCGTACGCTTCTATACCCACTCATATGACCGGGGTTTCGAAGAAATGTTCTTGGGGCGCAAGAACAAGCCTCTATCTTGGAAGGCATTCCAGGCCAAGTTCGAAAAAACGGCCATCGAAGGCCGCAAGGAATGGTGCCACGCATGTAACAGTCATTCTCACGAGTGCAAAACAGCAGGAGCCATTCGAAGCTTGGGTCGGTCAATCGGGTTCTCGGTGTTCATGGCTGCGACAGTTGTTGGTCTTGTCACTGGCTTGGTGATCTGATCGGCTGTTACGAAATGTTAGGCGGTTGCTTTGGGACGCACACTGCATATCCTGGGGACTGAATTGGCGGTTGGCGGATGGGCGATTGAGCAAGCACGCTTACTCAGAATCATTATGATCACACCCTAATTCTCCTCACTTACACATTCCTGGCTCGACCATGTGTGCATTTTGATAACATGCCAATCCTCCTGAGGAGGGCTAATCGACTTCGCGACACCAATTATTGAACCCAGATACATCAAAAGTGAATTCTAGTGCAGATGGATCGAAGGCCCTGAAGTTTGTACCGTCGTCTGCAAGCGTGTCAGTCCAGATGGAATGTCGTCGGCGGTGTTTCCACGGAATGGAAGCTAACCACGTGACACGCCAATAGCGTGCACATGGCCATGTGGCGGTGCTGATTGCAGCCACAGTGCAGCCTGATTCACGACCACCATTTCCCTGCTCCAGCCTCACCAAGGCGGACCTCCATTGACGACACCCGTATCCCTCCAAGGCAACTTCCATCGAACACCCGGATCAACGAACCATTAGGTTTGCGACAGCACCCCGAAACCAGTTCAAATACACGAGAGCAAGCCGAAACTGCAGCCATGAAGCCCGTCGTGAGCGCTATGCAAGCGTGGTCTTGGTACGCGTCCTCCCCATCTTCGCCATCTTCACGGAGCCGCAAGGATTGGAGCCATTAGCTAACGAACGTGTGTGACAACAGCACGGTTATTTCCGTTTTCGCGATCCTGATCCTCGGCGTCCTGGGCCTGCTCTTCAACGCGAAGCATCACGAGCTTGTGGGCGGTTCGGAGGACCCGGAAGACGGACCTGTTGTCGCGGGAACGATCTTCATTGCTGTGATTATTTACGCGGTAGGTTACACCCCATGGATCCCACCAGTGCTCCAGCTGAGGCGATGCGCGAACGACCCGCTAACGGATTGATGACAGGGCTTCCTGGTGTTCTGCGGCATGCAGGGCGTTCTGCACCTGCGCGAGAGCCGTAGGGGAGCGATTGCGCTGTGAGGCGGCGGTGGCGACGCGATATGGTACGACACTATACGGGCAAGAGTTGGGGCGATAATCGAGATGGCGGCGGGAGCGCTGTACCGAGGCATTAGAGGGAGCCGATATTCCCTCCCGGCGTTTGGCACGTTTTGCGCTTTGTAGGACCCTTGGAGGGCGGGCCTTTGCCGACCGGGCGCCGACAGTGATTGCGGATGGCTCATGGCGGCCTGGCAGCGTCCTCGTGTACGAATACAATAAGATGAAGGTCTTCATACAGCCAGTGGCCGATATCATTTCGCTCGCTGGAAGGCGGTGATGTTTGTCTGCCTGTAGGCGCTGACGCTTTGAGCTAGGTTTGCTGGTGATAAGACCTTCTCCAGCTACTTCCCTCGTCACAGTTTCCCTTTGGTACCTTCGATCCCTCAGACCGGTCACGCCGCGCCCCAGAACGAAAGCCTGCCATAGGGCAGACTTGCGGCTATCGTGAAATGCCGCCTGATGGTGGTTTGGCAGAATCTTGTCTTGCAACATGACGGGGTATCGTGCGTTGGACAGCCTGAGCAGTTCATGACGCATCTCCGATTTCTAAGGGGCCATCACTTGTCTAGATTGGTACCATACAGGTACAAAAACCAAGCATCGCAGCTCGTCCGTCATGCGAACCACGACAACCGCCAGGAAGCGAAATCCCAACGACAGAGCTCTGGATGGAGCAGTCTGTTCTTCTCTCTTTCTTCAGTACACGCCTTGAAGATAGCTTGCTACCTTCTCTCTGACTACGAAAACCATCTTGACGGCGGCCTCGGGGAGCGTCACGGCGGTTTGTAGCTGCTGGCACCACCAAGCAAGGTCGCAGTCCGAGGGATTTCGACCAGAGCTCGACTAGGCCGACAGAACCCCGTTGGGAGACTGGCCACGAGTCGCAGCAACCTGCAGCATGCCAAGAGCGCCTCGACACATGTCACAGGGTCGAAGCCCCAGCGACGCGAGACAATGTGCCACGCCTCCACTCCTCGCTCCCCTCGACGATCGAAGCCATGGTTCAGGTGACGCCCTGAACCCCCGAGGAGACGACTCCTTCATCTCATCCAAGACCAAACTCAAATGATGGTTCGCCAAGCTTCCCTGCTATTTCCGTTCGCCAAGTCTCCCGTAGGATCGATTCGAGAAGGACCCCAAGAATCCGGCAGACTTCTGTCCCGGCTGCCATGTCAGAGAAGGGTGCTGCAACGGCCCCAAGTCGGGCCATGGGCGCACAGACACAGGCTCGGACGATGTGTTACATTGCGCTCGTTCGTCCGTCGAAACTACAAAGTTTCCGGGGCGCAGCTGCTGCCTTGGTCAGTGCTGCGGCCTGTCAAGACGGAAGTAAACTGAAAGTCTGCTCTTCCAAGGGACGAGCGATGACATGCGTTCAAATGAAATGAAGTAAGAATCATTATTCATGCTGCCTGTCTGTAATTTTGCCGGCGGTGCCGTGCAGTTCATACCCTCGAAATCACCGGAACGCCTCCCCACGTCAAAGCGCTCACTAAAAACCAAACTACAACACCATCCTGTCACATCTCTACCGACGCGCAACAGGCGGCGGCGCAGGCATATCCGGGTGTCCCTCGCCGCTATCTCTCGGCCCCTCGGGGTTGTAGGCCAGATACGTTGGTGGCGGTGACCTCATGATATCCTCACCCTGTTCGAGATCACGCGGCGAGCTGGGCGCCGAGTCGACGACCCCCGCGTTGTTGAGTTCCATCTGCGAGTCGCCGCCAGGGCCGAGCCGGCTCCGGTGCCGGGACGAGGCAGTTTGGGCGGTGGAGGATAGCTCGGTACCTTTTTGGTCGTGGCTGTGGGCACTGCCACTCCGGTGGCTACGCTTGCTGCTCCAGCCAAAGCCCCAAGCCTTGAAGAGAGGGCGGAAGGTGGCGGTACAAGCTGCGATGATACCGAGCGCCGGTTCCATAATGGACCAGATTGCAACGTCGCTAGGTGTTGTCAGCATCGGTTTCTTGGGAGATGTCAAAGGGCGCCTACATTGTGGCATAAAGGAACTCCATGGAGATCTCAAGGTGGCGGACGAAGGGGATGCGGACAATGAGGGCGATGCCAGCACTGGAGGTCGTTAGCTTGAGCCCCGGTTCTGATCAGGACACCACTTACACCATGCCCATACTGAGCAAAATAGCGATAATGACCTTGGTTCTTCTGTTGATATCGACATTCCAGAGCAGTGCAATTGGCAGCAGTCCCAAACACCAATCCGAAAGGGCCGAGATGACGCTGTGGACGATAGTTGCGTAGGGGACGATGTTGCGGTTGATACAGGACCCAGGCATGCCGTAGAGTTGACGCCAGAAGAAATACACGGGGCTGCACTGAAATACAAGCAGGAAGAAGAAGGCGACGGAGACAGCGCTGACTACGGCGAGGTTGATCCAGATGATCCAGCGGTGAATCTTCTTGGAGGCAAGACGAAGAAGGAGGACGCAGACAGAAGCGCGGATGGCGAGGGTCGTGGGGGCGTAAAGAACCTCGCATATGTACCACGCGCGGAGGGAGACAGCCGCATCGTCGATGCTCAGTTCAGCGAGCGACTTGCCAGTGGCACCGTTCCGGATACCGTTGAGAGCAACAGCTCCATATGCGGTGTAGATGAGCTAAGCATGTTAGTGGAAGGACATTGGTGGTAAGGGGCGAGCACACTGACCATGGCGAGGAAGATGAGCCAGTCGTCTAAGGTCACCTTCTTGACCATAACAGCCTTGATGTAGACCCTGACGAGGACGAAAAGGCCGGCGACGATGAGGAAGACGAGCTGAATGTAGAACATCTGCACGCCTCTCGACTTTACGTTCGAGTAGTCCTCCATGATGACGGAAGTGGAATTTCTGGTGGTGACTAGTAAATTCGAAAAGCAGTGGCCACGAGGAACGGTGGACGTGCTCTGGGGGAAGGAAGATGACAGGAACTTATAGGCTCGATCCTCGATCCCGAACAAGGCTTAAGTCTGACATGCGAACGGACGCAGGCCGGAGGGTTCCCACGCAGGGCACGAGCCCACCTGAAGATTTGGCAGGCATGACGCCAGGAACGGCCTTCGTCCGATGGAGCAGGGCAACATGGCGAAGGCTTGTCACTCGACGGCCTCCGCCGGCAGGCGAGAATCGGAACAACGGGGTCAAGGAATGCGGACAAAGCAATGAGAAGACGCCAGGGATGACGGGGGCGTGAGACGTGCGCGAATAAGGTCGCATAGCGAACCGAGATGTCGTTTTCCACAGACGCCGGGATCGAGAGGATTGCAACGGCCTGGCACACCTGACTCTACATGCCGTCGAGGTTGTGTGGTGCAGGTCCAGAGCAGGAGGACTGGGGGAAAGGAAGCACCCATGTGTGCTCCACTCGAGGTGCGACGAACGAGTACTGTCTGCATCCGGTCCGTGGATCGTGGACTATGGCGAGCACTAGCAGGCTCGAGAGGAGGACAAGGATGGTTTGTTTGGCACAGACCAGAAACACGGTTGATCCTCAGACTCCAGGGAAGGGGAACGCGGCTGTGATCCGGGGGCGCATGAGTGGAGGCAGAGCGGGGTGTTTGGAGTCACTGAGAAATCACATCTCAAAAACCGTTGTCGGGTGTATCGTATCGTACTGTGAACCTGGTCGACTTCACGGAGATGTGATCTGTGGGGGTACTGGTACTGGTACTGGAGCATGCGGGCAGGGCCGTGCCAGGGATCGACAAAGCCGTTTATGCGCCGGTGGCCTGTCAATTTCCATGTCAGACTGGCTGCGAGGGGAGGGATTGGTATTGGCTTCGGGGGGGCGGTATCTGATGGGGATGCCGGTGCCCTGGGCGTGACCTGATGTTCTGACGCCAAAGAACCCGCATGGCGCGTGGACCCGGGAGAGGTGACATAAAAACTCTAAGATGCGCTCAATAGCAGGCGAAGACGGCCATCGGCGCATTGGCCACGAGTTGGAAAAGCAAGATCTCGTGGACCAAAATGTCACTCCGTCCGCAGAACAGCCTGCCAGACGGCCTTCCTCTTCGAGTTGGGACGGCGGAGGCCAGAGGAGAAATGATGTGACGCGCCTCCCAGTTGAGCCACAAGCCCGGCGAGGACCCTTTCCAGTTGTCTGTGACTGTTTGTGTTGGGGCGATGTTCTGTCTTTCGACGCTAACATGACTATGAGACTGGCTTGCGCGGTGGCCAAACTGAAGAGAGTTGGGATGGGTCTGAGAGCGAGGTGGCCCGCCGGTCAGCCTGGCCAGCCCGCAGAGAGCGAGACCGCCATCTGGCGGAGGGAGCATCGTCCGTGTAGGAGCACAACACGTGCTACCACGGCCAAGGCTGGCCAATGCGAACATCCGAGCGTGACAGGACGTGCTCAAGTGCCGTGGCCTAGATGCGAGGGTGGCCATGAGGTGTGGGTGGCATCGTGGGCGTCGTGGCGCGGCCATGTTGAAACATGACAAGATATCGCTAGATCTGACCAGCGTGGGGTGGGTCGTGGCGAATACCATGACGCGCCATTCCCGGACGAGCAGTTATTTCTCGAGATGGCAGCATCGCAGGCTAGACCTTGCGATCACGGGAAACTGAATGGATAGAGGTAGAAGAGGGGAGGGCAGACGAAAGAAGAAAGCAACATGGTGTCTGGACGTGAGCCATGTCGTTGACAGGGGTTGTTTCGCCAATCGACGAGGTCTCTCTCTTTCCTCGTGCCCTCCTGCTTTCCTGGCCTGCTCCACTGCCGATCCTGGGCCGCCGGCCGAGAAGGACCCACCGACCGCGGCCGGCAGAAACGGGCAACGGCAATCGGTCCAGGCTTGCCCGATTGGCAAGTGCCAGAGGAGGGAGGAGGGGGATGCCTTCCCCAGCGTGTGAGCAGTCACAAAGGGGTCTGAGCTGAGAGCTCAAGCTCTTGCTGCGTTGGCTGCACCATCTTCCTTACCCACAGCATCACGACTAAGGCTGCACGTCTTCCTTCCTTCCTGTCCCGGGCACCAACCAGCAGGGCGATGGGTCGTGACGAGCCACGCAGTTTTGCCATCCGACCACTTTCTTCTCTGACGCAGCATCCTTCACACCCACACGAGGCAGTTTCTGGGCCCGAACCACTTCGATCCTGCCGTGGTATCGATCTGGCCCTCTGCTTCGCTCATCCGACCTGGTTGCTGGACCCTATTTATTTCTTTTCCACCCAACTTTTCCACCCTGTCAATGACCATCGTGCATCGGAGGACCCCTGGCTCTTCGCAAGCTTTGTCCTTCCGGGACAAACCTCCGCCTGTCCAGGTGCAGTACTTCAGCCCAAGTCGCGTCAGCGATGTAGTGCATCTTCTGTAAACTCTCGTGGTGGTCTTGGCACAGGTTCCGCGTCCAGCCTATTGACGTGCTGACCTGGCACGGAACAGCATGCGGGAGAAGAATGGTCCTCTCATTTTTGCCTCTCTAGTGGAGGACGTTGTGCCACAGTGGCCTCATTGTCGGGAAAACACGCCGGTCAGAGTTTTCTGGAAAACGGTCGAAGAGAAATGGTAGCGTAGAGGCGCGATTCTCGCTATCGTTTGCGCAGACCAGCGAATCGCCAAGTCTCGCCTTGCCGGCCCGGCCAGAGCCGCGACAGTCCACCCCGGACGCCGATTCCTGTCCCGAGTCCGACAGCGTGTGCCGAACCATTTCCGCCGGGCTGAGCTCGCCTCCCATGCGGTACGGTACGAGCAAATGGGATCCATGACGCCCCGTATCTTCGACCCCGATTTTCGGTCCACGCCAATAGTCAGCTGCAGGAGCTCTTTCGTCATGACGACAGAGGTGGAAATCAACCCCAATCTCGCGGTCTTCGCTGCACCATGAGGCTCTCAGCATGTCTCGGGTGTCCTGCATGCGTCGAATACCTGTTCGGACTAGCATGCCACAGAGCGTCCGCCTAATGGCCAACGGTGCACGCCTACCGGAGAGAAAACCCGGCCCTATTGCACCCGCTGACGCTGAGGTTCTGCTCCGGGTCCGACCGTTCTTCAACTCGAGCTCCCCTCCAGTCATACTCCGTCCTCTATCCAGGAGACTCTGCTCCGGTCGGTATCCCGCCATGACTTAAGCAGCCCACATCACTCGTAATCGTCGAGTTGCAACAGCCACTCCCCTTCTCGTGGGGTTTTGTGGACATGACGATGCTGTTACACCAAAATGCTGCGTTTTTCTTGGGGATGACGTCGTCGACTGCTTCCCTTCTCTGAGGGAGTTGTGACGAAACACCAAAAAGAGAATCGACGGAGCCAAATAAAACAGGCGAGGTCGCGCAATTCAGCTGGACCTGCCAATCTCCTGTACTTCTCACCAGAAGACTCCATAGCACACATCACCTCCATCCAGCTGATCCACACGTCATGTCTGAGCAATTCAATGCCGGTATGTGACGCCCCGCCGCAGCCCTTTGGCCCCAACCACGGCAGCTTTAACACACGCGTGCAGGCCACGAGGTCCCTGTGACCGACCAGAGCTTCCCTGGCAAGGAGGGCAAAATGCCTAACCCCACGCCCAAGTTCGACAAGATCCCTACAGCCGACGGCGGCGAGAAGCTCTACCAGGCCGCTGGAAAGCTCAAGGATAAGAAGGCCATCATCACTGGCGGTGACTCTGGCATCGGCCGCGCCTCCGCCATCCTGTTCGCCATGGAGGGGGCTGACTCGCTGATCGCGTACCTTCCTGATGAGGAAGAAGACGCTCAAGAGACCAAGAGGCGTGTGGAACACTACGGCCGCAAGTGCTATTTGTTCGCGACGGACCTTACCGACAAGGCCAATTGCCAGAAGGTTGTCGACGAGGCACTTGAAAGGCTCGGTGGCATCGATATTCTCTTCAACAACGCCGCCTACCAGATGATGGTTGAGAACATCAAGGATCTGTCCGAGGACCAGTGGCTGCACACGTTCAACACGAACATCCACCCCTTGTTCTTCCTGTCCAAGTATGCTCTGCCACACATGAAGGCGGGCGCGACTATCATCAACAACGCTAGTATCAACGCCTACATCGGCAGGCCTGACTTGCTCGACTATACATCGACCAAGGGCGCTATTGTGTCGTTCACCCGAGGCCTGAGCAACCAGTACGTGGGCAAGGGCATCCGCGTCAACGCCGTGGCGCCGGGCCCCGTGTGGACGCCGCTCATCCCGGCGACGATGAACGAGGAGGCCCAGAAGAACTTCACGAGTCCCATGGGACGCCCGGCGCAGCCGTCAGAGATCGCAACGTGCGTTGTGTTCCTAGCTTCGACGGACAGCTCTGCGCTTAGCGGGCAGGTTATCCACTGCAACGGCGGCGTTATTGTCAACGGATGAAACAGGAGTATGGAGAGCCAGTGACTGGATAGGCCGTTTGGATTGTATCAGCGGGAGTTCGCATGTAAAGCACATTATTTACTTCGCCGTGGACTGCAACTGAGGCCATGTTGCCATCTAAAAGCACTCATTGAGATTACTCGCCTGCGCCTTTCTGCGTGTAACCCAAAAGGGTAGTAGGCCTCTCAGTGCTCTATTCCGTATTGGGCATAGCTGGGGCATCTGAAACACAGTACAGCCCGAAACGCGACATCCCTGCTGATCTTTTGGTACGCGTTGCTACGATTGTTCGCTTGTTTATTTTCGACAACGTGCATTCTCAAGAACAATGCCCTGCCAGTGAGGACGACGGGGCTTCAATCGAACGCATATAGACTTGGAGGCTCCCCTGTCGTTCTTCGGACAGAGACGATGGGGTGCTGTGAGGTCATATTCCAGGCAACACAAAGGGAGGCGGAAGTCAACAGCTGGCTATCAAGACCCTAGAACTGCCATCTCAACTGCGGGAACTGAACAAGCCAGACCAGCAGCTGCTAGCAGCCTCCACAGCATCCTGCCCCTGTTGACGGCCCGAGGCCTAGAATCTTGAAGAGGATTTCCAGAAATGCTAGCGAGGACATGTAATTTGGGTCAATATGATGCATGAAGGACGGTACCTGCTTAGCGGCTACCTCTCCCCTGAACACTATGCGCGCCACAGGGGGGAGAGTGCCTAAGCCAGCCTGGCAGGTACCGTGCTGCGGCGCGGCGCCTTCCCAGAGTCGCGTCTGGATCCCCTTGCGTACTCCCCCCCTTGCTCCTCCCCCTCCTCGACCAACAACAGAAACAGGGGCAATCCCTTCAATTTTCCTTCCTCCACCCTCACACGGCAGCTTCCCCCCCCTTCCCCTTCGGTCCCTCCTCCACGTCAAGCAGAGCCACTCACACGTGTTGACTCTCGTCTTGTTTTTCCCACTTCCCCCTTGTTATTCTGCCAGCTCGACTGCAGCCTTCAGTTTTCGTCTCCAGCTTCTTCTTGTTTCCCCCATACTTGCAGTCATCTACTACCACCTCACCCACCCACCACTACCCCACACGAGTATACGCCATACACTACCGAGACATCGACGTCAACTTCGCTTCTTCACGTACGCCTCGCCTCAAATCGCCTACCATGTCTGCCACGGCGGCGTACCGGCAGTTCCTCGCCTCCCCCAACTCGTCGCTGCTCGCCGCGAACGCGACTCTCCACTACATCACCACCACCACCACCTTCAATGGTCCTACCGACGTCATCAAGCACCTCAGCACCCAGCGCAACCAGCTGCGGAAGCACCAGGAAGACATTCTCGACGTCGTGGAGGGTCGCGATGCGCTGGCTGCCGAGATCGAGACCACCTTGGAGTTCGTCACCAGCGGCGGTGCCTACCTGCCCGGCCTGGACGACAACTTTCTGGCCGACCAGAAGGTGTACCTCACCATTGTACGTTCTCTCTAGCGATGAGATCGCAAGCCTGCCATCCCCCAGACGCCCAGCTGACGCATGCTTGTCCAGACACACTTCGTGACCTTCGACAACGACGGCAAGATTGTGCAGATCCGCCTTACCTGGGACCAAGGCTCGCTCCTGAAACAGCTGGAAATCATTGGCAAGTCTGGACGCAACTGGCCCATTCGCGACGGCAAGGAGCAGACCAAGTTGATCACAACTGCCCTCAAGGCCAGCGGCAGAGTTGCCGCCGCCCCCGACACCAACGAGATCACCATCCGTTCCCGCGGGGCCTCGCAGAACATCCTCCGCGACCCCCACGCGTCCCTGTCCCTATTTACGTCTCGCGAGCAGCAGACCGCTGATGGTGCCAACGGCCCGTCTGTCGTGTCACCATATGCAGGCACCCGCCCGCACCAAAGGTCCTTCACTGACATCATGGCTGATGCGCCTGGTGAGGACCCCGGCTCCCCCAGCACCGGACGCGAGCGTGCGGCCAAGATCGGAGCCGGCAAGAACTTCCAACCCATGCGCCTGTTCGATGCGGACCCCAATGCACCGCTGGAGCCCGACTCGCCCGAGGCCACCATGAGCCCCAGCAAGGCGTACCGCCCTCACCCTACCAAGTACGACCACTTCGACTTTGCCGACGGCTCGGACCCGCAGGACGCCGCCGCTGCCGCCGCCGCTCGCGACGAGCGCAAGCCGAAGGCGTCCAAGAACCCGGCGACATGGTCTTTCGAGGACTTCACGACGCCCCACAAGCCGCAGCCCTCCAAGGCGTTCCGCCACCAAGACGTCCGTCACTGGGACGCAGACAGGGAGTCTGGCATCCAGGAGACCCCGGTGCACCACGCGGCTCCCAAGCCTCGTCGCGATGCCGAGGCTCACTTTGAGTACCTTGACGACGGCCTGCCTCCGACCCAGCCTCGCGTTCCTGCTCGTCCCCGCGGTGCTGGCCAGAACGAAGGCTCGCACTTGTATGAGAACAACCTCTACAACGAGGACGGATCCGCGCCCACGCCTGCCCCCAACCGCGCTCTGGGCAACATCACGAACCTGTCCGACCGCCACAAGGACTTTGATCCTCACTTTGCCATCGAGGACAAGTCGCCCGCCGCTCAAAAGGTGACCAAGGCCGCCGAGGAGGAGAAGAAGGAGAACGACCGCGGCATCCACATCGCCGGAGACGGTATGGGCGGCCGCAAGGGCACCAACCGGGACTGGCTCTACGGCGACGACCCGGAGCCGACGCCCAAGGCCAACCCGAAGAAGCAGAACACGTCGGGGGCGCAGAAGAACTCGAGCTTCAACTGGGACTTCTGATCGGCCATCGGCTGCCTGTGCGCATGCCGCATGCTGCCGGCCTTTGTTTTTTTTATCTAATTTTTCTCTCCTTTCCAGTCTGTACTTGACGATTGCCACGGACACGCGGCTTACGAATCATGAGCAATTAGCTTTCGATTCTTGTCTACATGCGGCGCAGATCCGCCGTTGCCACATTGCTTTTCAACGTTTATGCATTGCCACCAGGGGACGCGACAAGAGGGGAGGAGGCGACCTGTCCGAGACTGGATACCCCGCGGGAGGGCTCTTGAGAGGGGGTGCGGAGGGCGTGTCTGGGCGACACGCGGTCTGACTGTACTACATATGTTGAGATTGCTATGAGTAGGCCAGTAAATAAACATGTCCACTTGTTACATCTGGGTTCGATTCGTTTGATCGTGATTCAAGAAGGCCGGTGTGTTTAGACGAGAGCAGGGTGGGATATGGCGGTAAATATCCAGTTCATAATTCGAAACGCGAAAAGGTATCTTATGCCTCTTGCAGCTACATGCAGGCAGACCACGCCATGGGAGGCCCATCCTCGAGATCCGGTCTTCCCCCAATGTAAGGAGGCCAGGATGCTTCCAGGCGGTTGGCCTCCGCGTCTCCTGTCACCCCTGCCCGATGCCGCAAATCATTAAAAAAAAAAGAAGAAAAAAGAAGGCAAACATGATTCGTAATAAAAGCGCCAAACGCCAGGCTACCCACGACGACCCTTCATCTCTCATGCACATTTACACGCTCGGCCGTCAGCACAGAAACTTGTACACCTTCTTCCAGCGGGGCCAGGTCTTCTTCTCCTCCTCCTCCTGCGATATGAGGATGTTGAGGTGGAAGTCCCTACGGCCCGTGTCGACGTCCATGTCGCTGAGGCGGACGTAGGAGGTGCGGTAGTAGAGCTTGTGGCCGATGTAGAAGGCGGCGACGACGGGGGCGGCGAGGTAGCGGAGGAAGAAGGACTCGGCGAGCCCCCGGCTGTCCTTCTCCTTGTAGTCGATGGGCCAGGCGCCGACCCAGAACTGGGCGACGAGGACGATGCAGTTCATGATGAGGCCGCACCAGGAGCCGATGACGCCGACCTGGGAGCGCCAGGCGAGCTCGCTGGGGTGGCGGCCGGCGGCGCGCCAGGCCTGGCGGAAGCGGATGTGGCAGAAGCAGATGGAGCCCCAGGTGAAGATGGACGAGAGGCCCGAGGTGGCGAGGAGCCAGTCGAGGATCTCAGACTGCTCGGGCATGTCGGCGATGTAGGAGAGGAGGCCGATGGCGGCGGCGGCGGCGATGGCCATGAGGGGCCGGCCCTTGCGGTCAATGTACGACAGGAAGCGGGGCGCCTGGTTCTGGTCGGCGAGGGCGGCGAGGGTGCGCGAGAGGAGCCGAAGACGGCCGAGTTGCCGACGGAGAGGACGGCGATGAGGATGACGGCGTTCATGATGTCAGGGAGGACGCTGATCTTGGCATTTTCGATGGCGATGACAAAGGGCGAGGCGGTGGCGTCGACGGGCGACTCGACGTCCATGAGGCGGTGGTCGTTGTGGGGCACGAGGAGGCCGACGAGGGTCAGGGCGACGACGTAGAAGAGGGTGATGCGCCAGAAGACCTGCTTGATGGCGGTGGGCAGAGACTTGCGGGGGTTGGCCGTCTCGGCGGCGGCGAGGCCGACGAGCTCGGTGCCGGCAAAGGCGAAGGCGGCGGTGACGAAGACGGAGCACAGGCCCTTGAAGCCGTTGTTGAAGGCGCCGGGGTTGTGCCAGTAGCGGCCGCCGATGTAGCCATCGCCGGGGGTGCCGCCGATGTTGAGGACGATGCCGAGGAGGATGAAGCCGATGACGGCGGTGACCTTGACGAGGGAGAAGATGAACTCGGCCTCGCCGTAGCCCTTGACGCCGAAGAGGTTGATGCCGATGATGCCGATGAGGAAGATGGTGACGAAGATGGCGCGCGTTATGGACTCGTCCCAGTAGTTGATGGTGATGGAGGCGGCGATGATCTCGAGCGGCAGGACGATGAGCCACTGGAAGGCGTAGTTCCAGCCCATGGCGAAGCCCCACGAGGGGTCGATGAAGCGCGTCGAGTAGGCGGAGAAGGAACCGGCGACGGGAAAGGTGACGGCCAGCTCACCCAGGGCCTGGCACGTGCAGTAGAGCATGGCGCCGACGAGGGTGAAGGCGATGAGCAGGGACGCGGGCCCTCCGTTGGCGAGGGCGCGGCCGGACGCCACGAAGAGGCCGGTCCCGATGGAGCCTCCGATGGCAATCATCTGCAGGTGGCGGCCCTTCAGCTTACGGACGAGGTTGGGGTTGACGGTCTGCAGGGTGGCGGCGCGGAGGTCGTAGTAGTGGGCACCGTCGAGCTCGCGCTCCTCGCCGTCGTCGATGAAGTCGCCGTCGCCGTCGCCGCTGCCGCCGGACAGCTTGGGGAGGATGCTGCGGTCGGGGTCGCGCTGGAAGCTCTCGGCAAAGAGCTTCCAGCGCGAGGGCCCGGAGGAGGCCTCGTAGACGGGCTCGCGCAGGCTGAAGTCGCGCATGCTGTAGCTGCTCCCTTGGCCGAGGGAATCCTCCTTGAACTTGAGTGTGTTGAGCTCGATATCCCGATGTGGTGCCATGGTCTCGTCGGGAGGAGGGTTCGGGTCGTGGGGAGGGTGAGCGGCGGGGTCGGGGGTCGGGGGTCGAGGGTCGGTCTGGTCAGCGGCCCGCCTTCAGCGGGATGGAGGCGAGGAAGCTCGAAGGGAGAGCGGCGGCGGCAGCGGCGGCAGCAGCGGCGGCAGCGATGGGGACTCGCGATGGCGGCGGGCGGCAGTCGATCGGGAGGGCCAGTGTCATGCGTAGGGCGGATATCTGGACGGCGGCATTCCAGTCGTGAGGGGGGAGGGCGATGATCGGGGTGATTGGCGGTGGTCTGGTCTGGCTGCCACAATTCGGCGAGGAGGGGTTCGAAGGGGGCCCTCGAGTCGATAGTGCGTCGCAGGGAGGCGGGCAATGGGAGATGGCGTCTCGGTCGTCAGCGACGTGGCGGGATGAGATCGTGCAGAAGAGACGAGGACGAGGACGAGGAGCGATGCATGGGGTGCTGGGGGGGGAGCATCTGGTGGAAATGGGCGGACGTGGGCGGACATGCGAGAGAGGAAGGATCGGGAGGCTTATCTGGTGTGGTTGGGGGTGTGCCTTCCCTTCCCTTCCCCTTCCACTTCCCCTTCCCATAGACAAGGATCCCGTCTTTTCGTCCTGGGGGTGGGGGGCAGGCAGCACGCAAGAGCCGAGCTGTGCCGTGGTCGTCTCCTGCATCTGCATCTGGGTCGATTTTATTTTATTCTGTATTGATTCCGTTCCCCGAGTCTTTTCCTGGGCATTGACCCGTGCCTTCGAAAATGGGCCCGTGGTGCACCCTGACGATCAGTGAGGCCCATCGTCCGCGAAGAATGAGGTGACAGTACTAGTTAGCGGTCGTAGGCGGCCCGTGTCAGTCGCCAGTCAAGCCAGCGCCAGAGACAACAGCGATCCCCACCGAACAAGATTGCGGAGCGCGCGCACGCCTGCGCGGTACCTCATCCGCTCGCACAGGAAGCGCCTGGAGCGAAGTACCGTTTGGGTATCGCCTGCGCGCACGGCGCACGCCTCGGGTCGAGCCACAGTTGCCATTTGTCACCGCTGCTGGCCCCGACCGTCCCGCTGGGACCAAACTGCTGCCCACCCTCGTGCCACGGCAAAAGGAACGTTGACGCGTCGTGGTAAAGGTGTTGCGAGGGCGGGGGGAGGGGGGGCGAGAGGAGACCCGAGTTTTGGCACCTCAACAAGGGAAGTGGGTGTGGCTGACGACACTGTAAGTGACCTGTGGTGAGATGCCCCCGGCCAGGCCCGCACCCTCTCCCCTTATCGGCCAGGCACATGGAGCCTGCCTACCTACCTACGTACCTTGCGTGCTTAGGTAGGAGGTGCCTGGGTGCTAGGCCGGTGTGGTCCTGTCCCTGAGCCAGGCGCTTGTGGCTTCCAGTGGCTTCGCGCCGGCCAAAACGATGCTGGGCTTGATAACGTGGAAAGAAGCCTCGTTTCTCCACGCGCCCTTTACACCAGCGACGCCACACAAGACACACCGCATCCCACCAGGCACAAAGGCAACGTGCGACGGAATATGCCATGTGAAGCGTTGTACCCGCTCAGGAGACTGCTGCCCGGAACCTTCTTTCGTGTCGTCACCGCCATGTCCATATCATATGTACATTCCCCAAGACTGATCTGATCTGATCTTGATGCGTCCACTGCAGACCGCCAAGCAGCCAATGCCAGTATATGCTTTTTCCGGCCGTTGCAATATTCGTCACCTATCGTACCTGGTACACGTCTTCTTCCCCTCTCGCCCCCTTTTCGGTTCGTTAACCACCTGGCCTGCGTCTGCTTTTCGTATCCGCCTCCTATGCAACGACCTTGCCGTTCTCGTCCCGCGGCTTGCGCTTCCACCCCGTCGAGAAGAGCGGCCCCATGTCGAATCGTGGGAATGGGTGCCCCTCCGTGTTGATGACGATCTTGTCCAGCGGCATCAGGTCGTTCGGCGAGAACAGCAGGTACATGTACTTCAACGTCTCAGCCTGTCGGAGAAGAGAAACGTTAGCCCTATTTCGCCGGATCAGAATTGCAAAAGGTCAGCCACTCACCAGCCAGAAGCTCTCCAGGTTGTCCTTGACCACGGGTGGCACCGTGTTGGCGTTGCTCAGACTCGTGAAGCCGCCGCCCTCCTCCACCGACGTGTGGTTGACAAACGACTTGAACATCTCCCACCCCCACTCCCGGTACATCGGGTCCCCCGTGATCCGCCACATGTACAGCAGGCTCTCTACCGTCTCTGGCCGCTGCAGGTTGTGCACGTCGTTGGCGTGCACGTTGTAATCCCGGCGCCACTCCGCCTTGGGGTCCGCGTCGAACGCCGCCGGCGCAATGTGCGGCGCCGTCTCCGGCAGCGGCGGGTCGTCCACCTTGAAGTAGGTGATCTCCGCCGCCAGCCCCGTCGCCATCCACTTGTACATGCCCCAGCACGTCTGCATCAGCTCACGCGCCAGCGCCATGTCCTGCTCCTTCTGGGCGTTCCACGTCGGCAGCTTGCGCGCCTCCGCCTCCGTCAGCCCCCCCGTCGCCGCCAGCGCGATCGTGCCCGGGTAGAAGCACACGAGGTGGTCCATCTTGGGCGACAGGTTGCCGTCCAGGCCCGACGGCCGCTCGCCCAGCACCGTGAACCGCGACGGGCTGCTGTACGTGATGAGGTGCTTGCGCACGCCCGCCAGCGACTCGTCCCACATGTCCTCGTAGACCTGCTCCTGCTTGTTCGTCTGCAGGTACTGCTTGATGAGGTACTCGTAGTACGAGTCGCCCCTCGAGCCCAGCCGGATGTTGGAGCCGCGGAACTTACCCGACGATGCGTAGATGTAGATGGGCACCAGCCCGTCCTGCGCCCCGTTGTCGTCGACCACCTGCATCACCTTCTCCACCTTGTCCCAGTAGTACTTCTCGCCCGTCAGCTTGGCCAGGTACTTGAACTCGAGCTGCAGCGTGGTGACCTCGGCCGTCGACGAGGCGCCGTCGTCCGCGTGCGAGATGACGCCCTCGCCCTTGCTCAGGATGACGCTGGCGTACGGCACGCCCGAGTCCGAGTCGAAGGCCCCGATCAGGCGGTCCGCCAGGTCCTTGGCCTTCTCCAGGTACAGGTCCTCGCCGGGCGCCCCCTCGTCGTCGTCGGCCAGCGGCGCCAGCTGCGGGAACTCGGTCGAGATGTAGTGCGCCGACAGCAGCCCGCCGAGCATCCGGATCGTCGTCTCGAACGTGTTGACGTCCTGGTTCTGGTCCCACGTGAGGGACTCGGACAGCCACTCGCGCGCGTGCGTCAGCCGCGACGTGAGGTTCATGAGCATCATGGTGTCGAGCGAGTCGATGATGATCCAGCCGAGGCCCTTGGGCGCCATGTGCTTGCCCGTCTTCGCCACGGGGTGGTACTCGTCGTAGCCTGTCGGTCATCCTCACGTTAGCAACCGCGAACCCTGGGAAAGGCTGCGCAGAGAAAGGGGGTCACGTACCCCAGGCGTAGCGCTCGTACGCATCCCAGCTCAGCTCGAATGCCTCTACCACTCTTTCCCTCCTCTTGTTCCAGTCTGCCTTCTTGCCAGTCGGCTCCTTCGCGAGCTCGGACGACATCCAGCCCTTCAAGTCAACATAGGGCGTCTCGACGTCTTCAAAAACGTCGAAGAACCAGCATCCGGCCAGCACCAGCAGGAGGAGGAACAGCAGGGACCGCTTCCTCCGCCACGCCGGTCGCATCCGCCGGGATGCGGCGTAGGTGTATGGCTTGTCCTTGTACATGGGCAGCTGTCCGCGGGACCCCAGAAAGTCGTCGACGCGGTGCTGGACGCCGTCGAGGATGCTGGAGGCCTGAGCTCGTGATCCGCGGGCCGTCACGCCGGAGGATGACCACATGTGATCCTCGACGAGTCGTTGCGGGTTGCCGAAGGACGGGGCATTCTTGGGGACGGAGAAGGAGGCCATGGTCGTCGTCCCGGGGCGAGGGTATGGCTTCGTGGCCTTCCTTGCCTTGCCTTATGCAGCAGCGCAGCGGTCCCCACACCGGCTCGAGCTACCTGTCCTCGGTGATGTGTGGGCCGTGGGTCGTGACCTGGGTGTCGTGTGGTTTGAAAGGGTCTCGGGGGGTCAGGTGGGGAGCCTGTGGCATTGCGTGCGTGGTGTCGAGAGAAGCGTTGATGGGACGAGTGTTGCAAACTGCGTCCCGGGTCGTCTGTGCATCGATGGATGCAGAAGTGAAGATGAGTAGACGGAAGCCGGAGAAAGGTCGATTCAGGCTTCCTGCGTAGTGGAAGACAGGATGGGAGCTAGAGCTCACGAGCCGGGATCAGCGTTGCTAGTGGGCTGGCTGCTTGGCGAATGGGCGAGCCGCGCAAGTGGCCCCCCTGGGTCCTTCGCCGGGACCCCTGAAGAGGACACCTGTGAGGTGCGGTGGTAGCGGGTGCGCCCCCCGGAGCGACGGCACCTGGGCGCCAGGTTTCCCCAGAATGGCCACATTGGGTTCGTTCCGAACGCTTGGCGGAATACGGCCGAAGGATTCCGTTCGCTTGATTGTCTGTACTCTAGGTATGAACGGGGATTTTTTTTTTTGACACGAACTTCCAATGCGATTGAGAAAGTTCGAGCCTAAGTCGAGTGCCATGTTGAAATGCCTTTAGCTAGCTTTGATCACAGTAAGATGCGAGTGCATCCTCGATTATCCCATTTCAGTCAGGGCCGTGCACCTTGCTGAGGTTTACATGAGCCATCTCGAAGCATACGGCTTGAGCATACCAGTGTATCGTTGGGACGAGGCTCCTATTTCGAACAGGGTTCGCAGCGAAAGCCTTGATGCCCAGCAGTCGAGACAGTACCTCAAAAGTGTGCTATTCGTACTTCACGCCGAACATGGAGGCCTAAATTGAGCGCTTTCTACGGGGTTCAGCCAATGGCAATCGACACCAGGCAGTCATGACCCCATCCGATCAGATGGAGGGGTGTATTTCATCCATCTCGTCACCTTGAGGCATCGCATATCATCTTTCGAGTCGAGGCACACCGGCTTTCAACCGCCTCTCCTTGTCCCAAGTCTTGCGGCCCAGACATGCCTGCACCATGGCTCGGTCGACCGACATCAAAAACTTTCCCAACCTGACGAGAGAAGAATTCTCCGAGGTCTGCCACCACTTCGACAGTCGCTATGTCCAGGCGACGCTGGGCCCTCTGCGCCGGAGATGGAAGATGAGAGTCTTCAGCGCCTTCGACATGGCTTTTGCCCTGGGCGCCGAGAGCACAACTTACATACAGATCATACGGCCCCTCGAGGCGACGCTGGACCACGATGATCTCTCCTCGTTTCTCGACAGTTTTTCTTTTGGCGACTCTGCAAGGCCGGCGCACGGGGTGGAAATGGACCAAGCCATGATGGACGCGGAAGAGTCGGACGAGGTGAAGCTTGCCACTCATCGAGGAAGACGAGTTCACGGCTCACGCAGATAGGCCGCCCTGCCCAAGAAGCAAGCACCGCCCGACTCGGGCCATGTCGTCTATGAGATTCACCTCCATCCCACATACCAGATGCCGTGCCTCTGGTTCACGTTACACGGCCTGCCGGCAGACGAGCCGCCCTTCAACATCGACACCGTCTTCAGGAGGCTGGTGCCCGATCAGTACAAGAGCGCCCTCCGCGGCACGGGGCCCATAGGCGGCATCTCAGGCGATGTGAGTTTGCACGACGCAGGAGGCTGTGATTCATGTCAATTCCGGCTCTCTGGACCTGCTTCTGTTCGGTCTGTGTCTGTACTAACGGAAACTGGCAGCATCACCCCATCACGGGGGTCCCGTCCTTCTTCGTCCACCCCTGCCTGCTCGGAGACGCCATGTCGGGCTTCGACTGCTCCAAGGAGAACTACCTGATGGTCTGGCTGGGTCTGGTCGGCGGGTGTGTCGGGCTCTGGGTGCCCACAGAGATGGCAGAGGTGGCCCGCCCGTCCTGGGACTTCCCATAGCCTTCCTGTACGCGCCCTCTACGGGGCGACGCCATCCTACGTGTTGAGTCATAGATTCCCCGATCAATCGTCGTCGCTGTCCTCTTCCATGGCCACGTCGCTGTCTTCCTCCTCCTCCTCCTGGTCTCTCGTCCTCTTCTGTCCGCGGCCGCCGTCCGATCGCGCGTCCTCCATCGGCGTGTCGGCGCCGGCGGCCGGTTTCGCAGCAGAGGTGCCTGGCGCCGGGGCGTTGAAGATGCTCTGCTGAAGTGATGTGACCTCCACCTTGGCAGCACCCGTGTTGGGCAGCTTGAAGTCGGGGTCGAGCCTGGCGACGAAGTCGGACTTGGACTTGGCGTATTGGATTTTCTGTTGCGACAGGGTCAGCGTCGGTCGTCGCTGTTCGGTGCGGGCAACCTACCAGCTCACGGCCCAGAAACTCGAAACCCTCCAGCGACCTCATGGCCTGCGTCGCTGTCTGGATGTCTCGGAAGGTGACGTGCGCCTGGCCGCGCATCTTCATGGTCTTCATCGCGACAATGTCGAGGACGGGACCGTACGTGGAGAACAGCAGGTACAGCTCGGTACGCAGGTCGACTTTCTGGATCTTCGCTGACGGTAGGTTCGTGATGTAGAGACTAGGTCCTGTCAGTGAGGCCTCGCACGTCTGTCTGGGGATTCGACGTACGTCTGGTTGGGTGCTATCGGTGTGACCTTTGCGGGGAGGGAGGCGTTGGGCGGAAGACCGCGAGGCGGGGCTACGGCAGCCATGGTGGTCGCGGCGGTGACAGCTGGCGTAAGGATCGCTCGGCGTAAGAATTCAGTTTTTTATGCAATTATACTGCTTCCGGTTTCGTTGCGGGTGGTTGGGCTGTCGCTGTCGTGCGTGCTCTCGATTGTCGCGCCGAGTTTGAGGTTCGCGGTGAAGAGAAATCCAATGCCCATCCAACACCAATTGAGGTTCGCTCCGCACCCCCCCCAAGCCCAAGCCCAACCTTTACGCCCAGGGTGCGACTAGTGCATCAAGCTACGTAACCCCTCAGCGGCGCAGCCCCACCAAGGCTTAGGTGGGTGATCTCGCTCGAGCAACCCATCCGGGAACTCAGCCATCATCATCTTCCCCTAACCTCCTCCACCATTACCAACCCTCCCTAACGACAAGCAGTGGTAGTAGAGAGCTACTCCTACCGCAAAAACATTATCCAAAATGGCAGCCCCCGAAGTCCACCACCTCTTCCACAACCCCATCGCCGACCACTCCTTCTCGGCCGACCGCTCGACCGTCGCCATCGCCCGCGATTCGACGATCGAGCTCTACGGCAAGTCGGGCAACGCCTTCAAGCTCAAGGATGAGCTGAAGGGCCACGACAAGAGGGTCACCAGCGTCGACATTGCGCCCAACAGCGGCCGCATCGTCACCTGTTCCCAAGGTCAGCCAGGCCCAGCCACCCCATACCACCGGCCGATGCGCGAGAAGGCTAACACTCCTGACAGACCGAAATGCCCTCGTCTGGGAGCCCTCTCCTTCCGGATACAAGCCCACGCTCGTCCTCCTCCGTATCAGCCGCGCCGCGACCTTCGTCCGCTGGTCTCCCGACGAGACCAAGTTCGCCGTCGGATCCGGCGACCGCCTCATCGCCGTGTGCTACTTCGAGGAGGAGAACGACTGGTGGGTGTCGAAGCACCTGAAGAAGCCCATCCGCAGCACCATCACCTCCGTCGCGTGGCACCCCAACTCGGTGCTCCTCGCTGCTGGATCCGCCGACGCCCACGCTCGCGTCTTCTCTGCCTTCATCAAGGGCAACGACGCCAGGCCCGACCCCAGCGTCTGGGGTGAGAGGCTCCCCTTCAACACCGTCTGCGGAGAGTACCTGAACAACTCGGCCGGCTGGGTGCACTCTGTTGCCTTCTCGCCCAGTGGTGACGCCCTCGCTTTCACTGCTCACGACAGCAGCATCACGGTCGTCTACCCCAACGGTGCCGACCAGCCCCCCAAGGCCGTCCTCAACATCTCGACCCAGCTCCTGCCCTTCATGAGCCTTCTGTGGAGCTCCGAGGACGAGATCATCGCCGCTGGCTACGACTGCGAGGCGTTCCGCTTCCAGGGTGACGAGGGCGGCTGGCAGCTTGCTGGAAGCCTCGAGTCGAAGGGCCGCCCTGGTCTTGGCGAGGCGCGTGAGGAGTCCGCCCTCAACATGTTCAGGCAGATGGACCTCAAGGGCAAGGCCCAGGACGACACCAAGCTCAAGACAGTCCACCAGAACACCATCTCCACGATTCGCCCGTTCGAGACCTCTGGTGACAAGGTTACCAAGATTAGCTGTAAGTGCTTTTCCTTTTTTTGTAGAGGCCGTTTCCTTGTTTCTATGGCATTGTTGCTGACTTGACATGCAGCCACTGGTGTTGATGGCAGGATTGTCATCTGGTCCATCTAGGCTACTTAGTTTACAATGAAAGCTTTCGATGTCTCAGGCACCTGGCCAGTCTTTGCATCCGCGGATTAAATCTACTTGTCTGGGCTGCCTGTCTTGCTGTCATGCCATGCGCTGGTTTCTCGGGCGTTCCTCCTGGTTGCCAGAGGCGTCAGCGACACGAAAGCGCCCGGTTCATTGTCCATGACTGACATTTATAGATCCACAGCACTCCTACGTCTATGCTGATCCCATCTTAGATCGCCTTCCACATCCCGACATGGACCCCAATGCATCGCCGAGCAAATTCGTCTACACTCGCCCTCCGCTCATGTCCATCATGGCCAATCACTCATATGACGACGTCTCTGGCCAGCTCCCATCGGCAATTCTCACCAGTCTGCCCGACCCACAAGCGACCCTTTGGCAATCAGGACCAGCACCTCCTGCTCCGGCATTGAATAGCTGGGAAGGATACGCGGGCATAGGTGACATGTACACGCCGTGTAGGTTCTCTGGTGGCCCATCCTGGCCAGCAGCGGCTCATCCTAGCCACGGAACGACGTATAACGACTACGTTGAGGAATTCAGGCCGCCTCCAGCAGGCCCGCATCTTTTCGGCCCACGCCTCGATCCTCACAACCACCCTCAACAGCCTCAAGTTCTCGACCTCGACACGGGCGAACCCAGTAAACCTCGCTATGAACCCTCGCCGATGAGCACCTCGTCCGACACACCGACAGTCGTGCCCCTGAACGACAACCGCAGCATGACCCCGGACGACGGCCGCCTCAGCGTCTGCTCGTCAGTCGTCAGCGTCAACCACGCGCAGCCCGGTCCGACCACCAGCGAAGTGCACAGGCTCTGCCTCCTCGCCACCCAGACCTACCTGAAAGAGCGCAGCGCCAACTGGCGCCTCCGCGGCGGTCCCCCACAACGCGAGGCCAGGCACGGCCACGGCGACAGGGCACGCCGGCCGGTCTCCGGCGATTCGTCGGCGCCTGACACCCGCTGGGCGCCGTACGTGAAGCGTGAGACGGCCGGTCCGAATGCCCGCCGGCGCCGGCGCAGCAGTGCGGCGAGCATGACGGGCGTGGGACCGACCAAGTCGCTCCTCGCGAACGTCAGCAAGATCTCGACGACGCTGTGGAAACAGGCGCAGCGCGACCGGCTGTATGTGCCCAACGCGGAGAGGATGGCGCTGGATAGCATGAGACAGCTGCTGGAGTGGGCGGAGACGGTTATGTGGAGGGAAGGGGAGGGGGGGCGGGAGGATGAGGAGAGAGATCTGATGAGGGTGCTGACGGCAGGGAGAAACCTGTGTGCTTGGTTGGGAGACGAAGTCGGAGTGGAGATGATCGAGGCCATGGAGTGAGGGCGCCAGAGGGGGGCGCTTCTTTGAGTTTTGATGCTGGGTGCGTGACACTTCATGGGGACTTCAGGGTGGCGTTTGCTTGCTGGCTATGGCTCTATTCTCTTGCTACAACTCAGCTCAGCTTCACTTGACGGGCTGGTCATGGCACGATACCGCCCTTTGATTGAAGAAAAGAAAAAGGAAAAAAAAAGAGAAAAAGGAAGAAAAAAGACGGGAAGGTTTTGCAATCTACTCGCGGTTCCGTAACCACTACAATTATGGACAGTGATGTCGGAGGTTATGTGATGATGCTAACAGCCACAGGCGTGACTCGCACGGGCAGTGGGGTGTTTGAGCAAGGGTGGTTGAGCAGACCCCCCGGGCCCTGGTCCTAGCGGCCTGGCCTGGCCCGACCTGGCACCTGGCACTGACCCCCCCCCCCCCCGCTGATGTAACCGCAACCACCCCCCCACCTCCGACCGCCACCTCGCGGCAGGTAGGTACAAGCACCAGCAGTAACTCAGCGCCGAGCCACCACGCTCAAAGCACCTTCAGCTTTTGACACAGAGCCCGACACGTCCACGACCTCACGTCTCGGTGCAAACAGCCATCACGAATTCCGTACGCATACACACGCAAGATCTGTAGAGGTTCGGCATTCTTCTGTTTCTTGTTCCACATACTAGGTAAGAAGAGATCGCCACTTCCGTTGCCTCCGCCTCAAAATATTCAAGCGTTCCCAGCGCTGACCAAGACTGCCCAACTACAGCTCCCATCCTGTTCCCAAGATACCCGACCGCTGCCGAAGCATTCCCCCCCGCGATCCCGTCTGTGCACCTGACGCCTGGTCGATCACTTCACCG
The DNA here is from genome assembly GCA_000732205.1 of Verticillium tricorpus MUCL 9792. Classification (NCBI taxonomy): domain Eukaryota; kingdom Fungi; phylum Ascomycota; class Sordariomycetes; order Glomerellales; family Plectosphaerellaceae; genus Verticillium; species Verticillium tricorpus. The sequence goes on along the minus strand of JPET01000001.1, from coordinate 6,181,030 downwards.
GGCGGGCTACTCCTTCTGATTCCAAGCCTGAGCCATGCCATCCGCCTCATGATGGAGCCCCCGACCACCACACAAGAGCGCCAGCTCTGTGAATTCCTCCGCGACCTTCCCGCCCGTCACAACTACCGATACGAAGGATCCGCCCCCAATGACCTCCTCGAGAGCCTCTTCTGGTCCCTGGCCGGCGGCGAGCGCCACATGGGCCTCCTGTTCCCCCAGGGCCGCCCCTCCCACGACATGAAGCTCCGCGACGCCCAGGGCGCCGTCGAGGGCGCCGAGTACACAGAAGCCGCCCGCGGCAAACGCTGCGGCCACATCTTCAAGCCCGGCGAGGCCTCCTACTCGTGCCGCACCTGCAGCACCGACGAGACGTGCGTGCTGTGCAGCCGCTGCTTCGACTCGACCGACCACCAGGGCCACATGGTGCGCATATCCATCTCCGTGGGCAACAGCGGCTGCTGCGACTGCGGCGACGACGAGGCCTGGCGCCTGCCTCTCTTCTGCACCATCCACTCCGAGAAGCTCACCGAGAGCCGCGAAGACAAGGGGAAGCAGCCCGTGGGCCTGCCCGAGGACCTGGTGCAGAGCATGCAGATGACCATCGGCCGCGTCTTCGACTACATCTGCGACGTCATCTCGTGCTCGCCCGAGCAGCTGCGCCAGCCCAAGTCGGCCGAGACCATACGCCAGGACGAGACCCTGTCGAGGCTGTCCCCCGAGGCCTACGGCGAGGGCCCCGTCGGCAACACCGAGTTCGCGCTGGTCCTCTGGAACGACGAGAAGCACACCGTCGAGGACGTGCAGAAGCAGGTTGCCCGCGCCTGCCGGACGACCGAGGCGGTCGGCCTGACCCGCGCCACCGAGACCGACTTTCTGGGCCGGAGCATCCTGAAGCACCTGGACGACCTCGACCTGCTGCTGGAGATGGCCAAGAAGCTTGAGGAGATCAAGGTCACGGTGACCATCCGCTCCTCGCGGGACACGTTCCGAGAACAGATGTGCGGCACGCTCATCGAGTGGTTGAGCGACATATCGGGATGCAGCGTCGGCAACGATCACAACATCCTCCGACAGCTCGTCTGCCAGGAGATGATGAAGCCGTGGCGGAAGGGCAGCCCCGGAACGCACGCGGTCGTCGGGAAGAGCGGAATCTACGACGAGGAGAAGCTCTTTAGGCAAGCCGAGATGCAGAGCGCCATGGCACACCACTTCGTCCTGCAGATGCTGCAGATGCGCGGCATACCAGGAGAGCCCGACGACGACGATGATGGCGAGCTCACCGACGAGGATGACACGGATATGGGTCGTGATGAGGGTGGGCCGCCATCCAGCGACGGAGGCGATGGGGATGATGATGATGTCATGATGGTTGATGTCAGGCCGGATCCTGGAGAGATGGGCATCGACTGGCGTGGATCAGACCAGGCGTTGGAGGAAGACGAGGCCACGATGGCTGGGTATCCGCCGCCGCCGCCGCCGGCCCAAGCTGCGCGCCGCGTCAACAGAGAGCGTGACAACACCCCGTCAGACTCTGACACGGCCGACCCCCTCATCGCCCCGGCTGTGTACGCCAAGGCCAACCTCGAGATTCCCAAGACGCCGGGTCAGACGGAGAAATCGCCCTCCCCGAAGCCAGGCAGGTACTGGCTGGAAACACCCCCGGGATACATGGACCGTGGCGAGATGCCTCCCGCCGAGGACGTCTTCCAGAGGGTTCGCCTGGACTGGCTGATCCTCTTCGACCTGCGCATGTGGAAAAAGGTGAGGAATGACCTGAGGTCGCTCTACATCTCGACTGTTGTCACGATACCCGAGTTCAAGCGCATCCTTGGTCTTCGATTCGCCGGACTCTACACAACACTGGCTCAGCTCTACCTCATCGGAGACCGAGAACCAGACCACTCCATCATCAACCTGTCGTTGCAGATGCTTACCACGCCCAGCATCACGGCCGAGATTGTCGAGCGCGGTAACTTCATGACCAGCCTTCTCGCTATCCTTTACACATTCCTCACCACCAGACAAGTCGGCTACCCATGGGACGTCTCGTCTAATGCGGTCTTGGCGTTTGACTCTGGGTCGGTCACCAACCGCCGCATGTATCACTTCTATCTCGACCTGAAGTACCTGTTCGGGTCGCCCCACGTACAGGAGAAGCTGCGAGGCGAGGAGCGGTATCTCCTGCAGTTCCTCGACCTGGTGAAGCTGCATCAGGGCATCGGGCCCAACGTCCGCGCGGTCGGCGAGCACGTTGAGTACGAGACGGATAGCTGGATAACAGCCTCGCTTGTCACCCGAGAGATCAACAGGCTGGCCAGGCAGCTCGCCGACTCGTTCCGCAATGTCCCTGAGAACGAGGCTCAGTACGTCGCGCGGGCCATCAGGCTGGCAGCCAAGACAGTCATCCTCAACTCGCTCGGCGCTGAACGCCACCGCTTCAAGCAAGCGGAGATCAAGGATGAGGTCAAGTTCAAGACGCTGGGCGACTTCGAGTTCGACCACGAATCCGCCAGATATGACGTTGTCAAGTTCACGGTCGAGGAAGACCCCATCAGCCTGCACCACGCCCTCCACTACACTCTGTCATGGCTGATCGAGTGCGGCAAGTCGCTTCCTGCGTCCAGCATGCGGGCGCTGCTGAGCTTCACCCCCCAGGACTTGCTCCTTCAGCCCAAGTCGATGGGTCGCAAGAGCGTGGCGCGCCGCGACAACACCCCCGAGGACCACCTCATGGTGGCGATCGACTATCCCCTTCGCGTTTGCGCGTGGTTGGCCCAGATCAAAGCCAACATGTGGGTTCGCAACGGCATCAGCCTGCGACACCAAGCTGCTACCTACCGTGGTGTCAACCAGCGCGATGTCTCCCACCACCGGGACATTTTCCTGCTGCAGACGGCCATGGTCATCTGCAACCCGAATCGGGTGCTCACTGCCATCATCGACCGCTTCGGCATGGAGACGTGGGTGAAGGGTCTTTTCGAGCAGAAGCCCAACGCGCAAGACGACAACCAGCATCTAGACGTCGTGGAAGACATGATCCACCTGCTCATCGTGCTGCTGAGTGACCGGACGTCGTTGATCACCGTTGAGGACGAGCCGAACTCGAGCACTCTGGCCATTCGCCGCGACATTATCCACACACTATGCTTCAAGCCATTGTCGTTCAACGAAATCTCCAACAAGCTGCCGGAGAAGTTCCAGGAGCTCGAGGACTTCCACCGGATCCTCGACGAGATGACGACCTTCAAGCCCCCCGAAGGTGTTTCCGACGTGGGCACGTTCGAGCTGAAGGACGAGTACCTTGAGTACCTCGACCCGTACATCGCCCACTATAACAAGAACCAGAGAGAGGAGTCCGAGACGGCCTACCGCAAGAAGATGGCCAGGAGGACCGGTAAGACGATCGAGGAGATCGTGTACGAACCGAAGCTGAGGCCCATCCCCTCCGGCCTGTTCAAGGACCTGGCAGCATTCACCGGCGCGGGCATGTTCGCCCAGACCATCTACTATTCGCTTCTGTACCCCCTGGTCGCAGCCAAATTCACACCGACTGTGCCGGCAACGCGCATCGAGACGTTCTTGCAGGTAGTCCTGCACTTGGTGTTGATCGCCGTTTCAGAGGACCACACAAACGAGGATGACATGTCGGAGGAGTCCCTCCGATCCTTTGTCTGCATTGCCCTGACTAGGCCAGCACGGAGTAACTTCCTACCAGAGGCCCCGAACGCCAAGACGATTGTGGCTCTACTGGAAATGATGTCGACGAAGGAGGAGTTCAAGGCGTGCCACCCCCGGATCGGCCTCATCCTCAAGAGAATGCGCCAAAAGCGGCCTCGCAACTTTGAGAACGCCTACATGCGCCTGGGGGTCTCCGTGGACCGCATCGAGACGGCCTCGCCGGCGAACAATTCGGCGGAGGAGGAGCGAGAGCGGAAGAAGAAGGCGGCGCTGAGCCGCCAGGCCAAGGTCATGGCCCAGTTCCAGCAGCAGCAGAAGAGCTTCATGGACAACCAGGGTGACGTCGACTGGGGCTCTGATCTCGAGGACGACGAAGAGCCCAAGCCAAGCGAGGATCGCAAGAACACCTGGAAGTACCCGACAGGGACCTGCATCCTGTGCCAGGAAGACACGGATGATCGCCGGCTCTATGGTACCTTTGCCCTTTTCAACCAGAGCGCTATCCTGCGACAAACTGATCTGCAAGACCCCGACTTTGTGCGGGAGGCCTTCCACACCCCTGCCAATCTCGACCGGTCGGCCGAGGATATTCGACCGTTCGGCGTTGCACACGAGAACCGCCAGGAGGTGACCAAGGTCAATGCCAACGGCGAGTCGTTTACTGCCGAACGCCAGACCATCGGAAAGGGCTTCCCGGCCAAGCTGTCTCGCCCGGGCCCTGTCTCCATCGGATGCGGCCACATGATGCACTTCAGCTGCTTCGAGACTTATGTAGAGGCAACCAACAGGAGGCATCAACACCAGATCGCGCGCCACCACCCGGAAGACCTGCGTCGGCGAGAATTCGTCTGCCCCCTGTGCAAGGCACTCGGAAACGCCTTCCTTCCCATCATCTGGAAGGGCCAGGAGGAGTCATATCCCAGCGTACTGGAAGAGGGATCGCGGCCTTTCGAGGACTTCCTCGAGACGGAGATGCGCAGCGCATACTACGTGCGCGGCGCCAGTCGTCCGCTTGACCAGGTCCAGGCCTCGTTCGCGCAGTATACGAAGGACACTGTGACGGGGGCGCTGGCCGAGAAGGCTGGCCAGCTCTACGAAGAGGCATGGAGCACCGAAGATTCGGGCGGCAGCGATTTTCCCCTGGTCACGCCCCTCAGCTCTGTCTTCTCGGCCTTGAATACACCCATTATCTCCCGTCGCCCGACCTCGAACGACACGGGCGGCATCGTCGGGGAGCTAGTGAGGGTCTACAGGCGGCTCCGCAATACCGTGCAGATGAACGGCTTCGAGACTCGACACCCCGTCGATCCGAGGGAACAGCGAGAGCGGGACGAGATCATCTACAGCGATGTGCTGGTGAGGGTAGTGGGCAACTCCATCTCGGCCACCGAGATTCAGCAGCGAGGTGTGGAGGCGCAGAGCGGCTTGACGCTCTTGGAGAAGATCCCCGAGCAGGTCCTGACGCACCTTCGCATCCTCTCGGAGACAACGACCTCGTACATCGCCGTTGGTAGCCTCAAGGCACGCGGCGACAACCGCGTCGAGGAGGAGTTCCGGAGGGACAGCGAACGACAGCATTGCCAGCTGTTCATGTCACAGTACTTTGGCGAGGAGACGGATAACACCCGCCGACCCGTCGATGTGTACCCTCCCCTGATGAGCCAGGACAGCTTCCTGTTCTTCAACGAATGCGTGTTTGGCATCGTCCAGGCGCACGGATACGATGTCATGCACATCCTCAAGCTCTGCTACCTCGCCGAGATTGTCAAGGTCGTTTTCCACATGAGCAAGAACATCCCCGTCCACATCTGGGTCGGCTATCTGGTGAATTGCCAGGCGCGCGACCCCTCTCTGAAGTGCTTCGCGGAGTTCTGCCTGGCCATCACGAGAATGGCAATGGACATAACCATCCCCCCTCCGGCTTCCGGATCCGACTTTGACCTGGGCAACACGGCGTTTGGCCAGCCGGAGCTCGACAGCCTGGAGAGCTATTACGCCTTTGTCAAGAAGTACGCGCAGGTCTTCCTGCGGAAGTCTCTCGTGCTGATGTACGTCAAGTACGGCGTCGACTTCAACAGCCACGTCTCGCCGGCGCCGGAGCAGGACGAGCTCGAGCGCCTCTCCGAGGCGCTCCAGGTGCCCGACTTTGACAAGATGGTCGCCTCGCTGACCGAGTACGGCCCGCACGCCGGGTGGTCGCCGTCGACGTCGGCGCTCATCAGCGGCTGGATCCGCCACCAGATCCTGTCGCCCGGCGTGATCGAGAACCACGAACTCCCGGCGTCGGCGCAGCTCAGCCACCCGGCCATCTTCGAGCTCGTGGGCCTGCCCAAGACGTTCGACACGCTCATCGAGGAGGCGACGCGCCGCAAGTGTCCTTCGACGGGCATGGACGTGTCGGACCCCATGATCTGCCTGCTGTGCGGCGAGGTGTTCTGCGGGCAGGCCGTGTGCTGTCTTAAGGAGGAGCCGGTGCCGGGCGACCGGGAGCCGCAGCGCATCGGCGGGTCGCAGCAGCACATGCGGAAGTATGTCTTGTCCCCTTTTTCTTTGTTTGTCCTGGCCGCTCTCGCCTTCTTCCGCGGTCGCTTTGGCCGCGTCCCGAGTGCGAACACAGCTAACAGCGCGCGTCCCTAGGTGCCAGAAGAACGTCGGCCTCTTCCTTAACATCCGAAAGTGCTGCATCTTCTACCTCTTCCGCATGTCGGGCTCGTACAGCAGCGCGCCCTACATTGACAAGTACGGCGAGACGGACCTGGGCCTGCGCCACGGGCGGCAGCTGTTCCTGAGCCAGAGGCGGTACGACTCGATGCTGCGGACCACGTTCCTGAACCACGGCGTGCCGAGCTTCATCAGCCGGAAGCTGGAGGCGGAGATCAACAACGGGGGCTGGGAGACGATATAGCGGGACTCGGCGAAGAGACCCCGAGGTCACAGGAGAGGGGAACGGAAGAATGATGGATAGAGCAGCGGGGGGGCGGACCGGCATAGATGAGTTCGGGCGGAGCCTTGCTTGATTAGACGCATACGATGACGAACGAAAGATGCATATGCTCATCGATCGGTGTGTGAACATGACTTAAATGGGGGGGGTGTCCCCGAGTGACCTGAACTGTGTCTTGATATTTAGGGACTCTGAAACATGTCGCTTTGTCTATTTGGATTGGATTCCTCGCCGCCTCTTGCACGGACGTCTCGGCTCACGCCCCCGTCACATCCATGGCCACGTCCTCATCCTCCACCTTGATCGGCGGCTCGGCGCTCTGGCTCGCCACAGGTGCCACCGGCGGCGGCGGCGGCGGCGCCACGCCGTTCTCGACGTGGCCGTTGGCGTCCCCGTTCGTGAGCACCGCGGCGGTGGCCGCGACCTCGCCGACGTGGGTGAAGACGCGCAGCGACCCGTCCTGGCCGGCCGTCACCATGGTGTCGCCGCGCACGTCGACCCAGAAGCACACGCGCCCCGGGTGGGCGTGGATGCGCTGGACGACCTCCTTGGACGACACGTCCCACAGGACGACGTCGCCGTCCTCGCTGGCCGAGGCGACAAAGGCGGCCTGCTGCTGCCCGCCGCCGCCTTCTTGGCCCTCGAGGGGCAGCAGGCCGAAGCAGCCGCCGACGGCGAAGCCGGCGTTCTTGTGGCCCTGGTAGGTCTTGCGGACGGTGCCGGCGACGTAGTCCCAGAGGCGGATGCAGTCGTCGAGGTTGAAGGCGAGGACGAAGCGGCTGTTGGGGGCGAAGCAGACGGCGGTGACGGCGGGGTTGTCCTCGTGGACGAGGGTGGAGAGGCACTGGCCGGTGTAGGTGTCCCAGATGCGGATGAGGCCGTCGGTGGAGCAGCTGACGACGAGGGTGCCGTCGTGGGAGAAGCCGATGCCGGAGACGGGGTCGGAGTGGGCGGGGAGCGAGCGCATGAGGCGGCCGGCGCGGACGTCCCAGAGGAAGACGGCCTCGTCGTGGGAGCCCGAGGCGAGGACGTTGCCCTTGGGGGAGAAGGCGAGGCTGACGACGTAGTTGTGGTGGCCGCGCATGGGGGGCATGGGGCGGGCGGCGCCGTCCTTGGCGCCCGAGATGCCCTTGGCGCTGACCTTGGGACGACCGGTGACGCGGTCCCAGAGGCGGATGGCCTTGTCGTCGGAGCCCGTGGCGAGGGTGTCGCCGTCGGGGCTCCAGGCGAGGCAGCTGACGCCGGCCATGTGGCCGACGAGGGTGTCCATGTGGCGGCCGGTGCGGGCGTCCCAGATCTTGACCGTGGCGTCGGCCGAGGCCGAGGCGAGCCAGCGGCCGTCGGGGGAGATGCGGACTTGGGAGACGGGGCCGCGGTGGCCGGTGAGGGTCATGGTGGGGAGGTAGTTGGGTCGGACGTTGTCTCGCGGCGGGGTGGGCGGCGGGGGTCGTTCGGGGGAGAGGCGCAGGTGCCGGTCGACCTTGTCGGCGAGGCTCTGGGGGGTTGTGCGGTCGGAGGCGGCGGGGGAGGGCGATCGAGAGGCGGCGCTGAGGCGGGACTGGCTGAGGGGGGTGGGGGAGCGCGACGGGGAGATGGCTCTTCGTCGGGAGGCGGTCGAGCGCTCGGAGGAGGATCGTGATCGTGATCGTGACCGCGACCGTGACCGCGATCTTGATTGGGAGCGCGAACGGGAGGGAGAGCGGGAGGCTGGCCGGGTCTCGGGTGTGGGCGACTGGGTGTAGTAGGGATGGTTGAGCTCATCCTCGCTGGACCGCCTGCTGGGCGGCGACCTGCTAAGCCTGCCTCTCCTTATGGATACACGTCGCGGGGAGCTCTTCTTAAGATCTGTGGCGAGCTCGTCGGGAGAGCTGTAGCGAGGGGTCGAGGTGATGCTGTTGAGGGTGGACACGCGACGCCGCTTGGGCGCGGGTTCGGGGAGGATCGCGTCGTCGAGGTCCATCGTGGGGAGGCACGCGGTGCAGGGAGAAGGAGGTCGAGATGAAGATGAGGTGGAAGAAGCGAGTGTCGGTAAGACTGAGAGGCGTCTGTCTCCCTATCGGCGCATCGGCGCGATTGAGCGTGGGGGAGGAGTTGAGGTGAGGGGAGGTCAACTTTTCGCGGGCGTTGGTAGTCGGTAGTCGATGCGACAAGAAGGTCGTGATGGACAGGGTGAGGTTGCCTTTGGTAAGGTACTTCTCAAGAGAATAATCGGGGGTTCAAAGGAGAGGTGTTGGATGGGGGGTGCATGATAGCAGGGGTGCAGACGCCGAGAGGGATCCACCACGGTGATATTGCTGCCGAGCACCGATATTGAATTATGTAATCAGGCCGTGGGGACGGACCTCCCCTTGCTCAACACCAACACCAACATCATCAAACCAGGACAGCCCATCCCCTCCACGAGAGCCTCCCACCATCTTGCCATGTTCCCGTAACACGACACTGAGGCTCACCACCTCCCCCGCCATCTGACCGAAACTTGAGTCCAGTACCGCGAGCCCAGTGCTACAATCCCCCACGCCATGATGGCCGACCATGACCTCCCCACCGACATCCGCATCGTCACCCTCAACTGCTGGGGCCTCAAGTACATTGCGAAGCAGCGCACCCAGCGCATCGCCGAGATCGCCCACCGCCTCGCCGTCGCCGACCCCGCCCCCGACATCGTCGCCCTCCAGGAGTGCTTCGTCCACGAAGACTACCTCACCATCCGCCGCGCCACCCGCAAGATCCTGCCTCACGGCAAGTTCTACTTTGCCGGGGCCTTCGGCGCCGGCCTCGCCATCCTCGCCCGCTGGCCCCTCGACGATGCCGCTACCCTGCCCTACCCTCTGAACGGCCGTCCCACCGCCTTCTGGCGCGGCGACTGGTACGTCGGCAAGGGCGTCGCCTGCGCCACCCTCCGCTACGGGCCCTCCCCCGACCACCGCATCCACGTCTTCAACACCCACACCCACGCCCCGTATGACGACACCTACACCCTCCACCGTCTCGCCCAGTCCTGGTTCCTCGCCTCCCTCCTCCGTCGTGCCGCCGCCGCCGGCGAGCTCGTCGTCGCCCTTGGCGACTTCAACATGCGGCCCGCCTCCCTCCACCACCGTCTCATCACCGCCCGCGCCCCCGTACGCGACGCCTGGCGCGTCCTCCACCCCGACAGCGCCCTCGGCACGCCCGCCGACCCCCTCGAGCGCGCCCGCCGCCGCCCCGTAGCCCGGCGCCCCTCCACAACCTTGTCGAAGAAACGGCGCCACCTCCGACTCGCCTACAGCAACCTGGCGCTGCGCCGCCGCGCGAGCGCGCGCGCCTGCCGACCCCGGCCGCCGCCGGCGCGTCGTCGGCCCCGACGCTCCGACACGACGCGGCAAGGCGCCTCGAGCTACATTCTCTTCTCCGCCCCCGACGCTCCTCCCGCCGCAAGCGCGCCTGGACCGTCAGCGCCGCCGCCGTCGGCATGCGCGGATCGCTCACCCCCACCTCGGCCTGCTGCCCTGAGCGACCACTTCTCCGTCGAGGGACACCTCCGCCTCCACGCCCGGAGCCCGCCGCCCCCCTCAAGCGCTGCTCGACGCCCAGCCTTCCGCCCCCCGGGGCCGAAGCACGCGTGTCCCGCCGCCGCCCGCGACGCCGCGCCCCTCACCGACGCCGAGTACGCCATCCTCCTCGCCGAGATCGCCACCTACCGCGCCCGCGAGCGCGCCCAGCAGCGCCGCCGCGCCGCCACCGCCCTCGCCCTCGTGGCCGCCTGGCTCGCTGCCCTCATCGCCGTCTGGTTCGTGCCCCCCCGCGCCCGCTACGCCCCCTTCCTCCTCCTCCTCGCCGGCAGCCTCGCCCTCGCCGCCGCCGTCGTCGACGGCCTCCTGGCCCTGCTCTTCTTCCCCGCCGAGCTGCGCGCCCTGCACGAGTTTGAGTGGGACGTCCTCAACTCCCGCGCCGCCGCCGCCGGTACGCCCGGGCCTGGCCTCCTCGGCGAGGACGCGGAGCTGGACCGCATAGACGACAAGATCTAGGCACGTACATTACACCCTCCACCTCTGAGACCGGGCAGGCTCCCGGTAATTGTAAATGCCCGGACCGACCCCGCTCCCGAGTGAGCCCTGTGAATTTACGATACCCGTCTTTCAGCAAGAAGTGAACCGAGCGAGCGGTCATACAGTAACGAATACCACTTGATGCTACTTCGCCTAATGATATTCTGCCTCGAATCCGCTTGGGGTCTCAGAGGCCCCAGAAGCGCCACAAACGAGGCTTCCATGCCGCGGCCTCTCCAAGCTCCGCCCTTCCATCCCGCTCTTCTTGCCGTCTCAAGCAAATGCACCTCGCCCGGCCTTTGCGCCCATCTATCGATACTGTCCATCCCAGTAGTACGGCCTGTCGAGTCGCTGCTCGTACCGCGCGCCGTGCCAGTACACGTCGTTGACCATGCCATACGGCCCGCCGCCCACGTCATACGGCCCATCCATCTCCCAGTAGGTGCCTTGCGTCGCGTAAGCCTCGTATCCGTGCGTTTCCTGCTGGTACATATCCGCCATTGCCCCGTGGTAGTACACCGGCGTGTCTTCTTCCTCGACGGCGGGCACAAAAGGTGGTGGCGGGGCCCTTTTCCAGGTGTAGTCGACAAATGCCTTTTGCTTTCGCACCATCATAACGTCTCGCCGCGTGTGCGGGTCTCGGAGAAGAATATCCCGTGCCCCCTTGCGCTCTTTGCAGCCGAATTTCCGCACAAGGTACTTGAGCACGTTCTTGTCCTCATCGCTGAAATGTGTTTTGCCTTCGATGTGTTGGTCAATCTGGCGCAGTCTCGCCATGTCGTAAGGCATCGCAATGTAGCCCATGAAGCTGCCGATGCTCCGGCTGCAGAAGCCTTCCCGCCGCAGAACCCGCTTCATCTTGTGGGGTGAAACAGTCGGCTCGTCCGACTCCACGGTCCCTGACCAGTCCGAGATGGGCTCATCTTCGTCGAAATAGCGTGTGTCATCACAGGCATCCAGGCGTGGCACAAATCCGGGCGTTATCCGGTGTAAGTTATCCCAGTCAAGGCCTTGGAACCAGCGGTGGTTCTTGATGTCCGTGGCATCATTTTCGGCGAAGACGTACTGTCGAGACGCGTTGGCATCCTGGCTGTGGTACCTGTGGGACGATAACCGGTCTTCCGGGTTTCGGAGCAGCTGCAGAATGAGGTGCTGGCACTCGTAACTGGCGCCTGGAGCCTCTTCTGGAAATCTGAATTTGGAGGCATCGTGGGCCTGTATCCCCATTAGCCAAGCAAGTTCGATGCTCGCAAACAAATTTATTGCTACTCACCAGGATCTTCTTTTTCGTGTCATGGCGACCGCCTTCGGCGAGAAACGGCGTGCACCCGTACAGACACTCGTATAGGATGATGCCAATACTCTACCAATCGCATCTCCCATCGTATCTCTTGCCCTGGATGACTTCAGGGGCCATGTACTGACTGGTACCGACGACCGACTTGGCGTATGAGCGATTTCTGGTGGCTCGCCAGTCGAGCAGACTACCAACCAGGGGGATCTGACCGTCACCCTCCGAGTGCGCCTGCACAAAAGAAGGGGGCTTGTGTCGTTCTCTCTCTAGGCGATCCTGGTGCCGCTTGTGCGCCTTCGACAGCTTGGTGTCCTCCTTCTGGTCCGTTGCATCGCCCTCGACGGTGATGCCCAGGCTACGCATAAGGTCGTCGCGCTGCCAGAGATAGTAAGCCGTGTCATGGGGCCACCGACCGTCGAAAGCCAGACCAAAGTCAGAGATCTTCAGATGCCCATTGGCGTCAATGAGGAAGTTGTCAGGCTTGACATCACGGTGGATAAACCCCAGACGATGTGCCTCTTCAACGCAGACAACCATCTCAGCGATGTAGTGGCGTGCGACGTTCTCCTCCAAGATGTTTTCACGGATCAGCAATCCCAGGAAGTCGCCTCCAGGCATGTACTCCATGACAAGGTAGAGGTTTGTGGCATCCTGAAAACTGGACACAAGCTGGACGATCCTGAAGAAAGATCAGAACATCTGTGTTTCTTGGTGCTTGACCTAGACCCCGGATCGACTCACCAGTCAGAAGTCTCAGACGCGATGAGGAAGTCTCGTTCGGCCCGCAAATGGCCTTCTTGGGAACTGCGAATCATGTCTGTTTTTCGGATGACCTTCATGGCATACACGTCCTTCTCGCGCTGGGGGCTGCTCTGGGCTGCATCGTCGCTTCTCTCCCGTACCAGACGAACCACACCAAAGCTTCCCTTGCCGAGGTTCTTGATCGTTGAGTAATTTTTAATGCAAGGGCCACGGCCGTCATCCACCAAGCAGTTGGCAGCTCTGAGGCTGTCCCACTTCATGACTCTCGACTGCCGTAGGTGATCAGTCTCCTGCTTGAAGAACTCGACCTCCAGTTCCTGCTTTTCCTCGGGCTTCACGATAGGGTTCTGTTCGAGCAATGACCTGAAGTTGTCGAGCCGCGCGAATCGAGATGTTGGCTGGTCTTGCAACAGCTCGTTATAATAAGTCTCAAAGTAAGCCTTAGCTGTGGCAGCCTTCTCCATGGCCCGGACCTTGACATCTTGAGGGTAAAACAACACGGGGACCTCGACGCCCGGGTTCATGTGGTTCTACCTGATGACGTCCATGACGAACTGAGCGCGCTGCCCTGTGCGCTCGAACTGGGAGGTCCGACGCAGACTCGATCCAAATGAAGTCTGACGCGTGGATGATTGTGTGTCATTGGGCGAAGACCGGATGACACTGGGCGACGAGCTACTAGTCTCGTCGACCGAGGCCTGTCCCGGTATATGAGCGGCCACGAACTGTCGTGCGATTTCTGGGAGACTCTTGGGCTGCAAAGACGATAACCAGTGGTTCTGCCGGACAAAATCTCTGAGAGAGGAGCCGGGGGACGGGATCAATGAAACAGGGCCTGGATTCGTCAGCGCATTCCTCGATCGAGGTGATAGTACAGCGATGAGTGGCATCCTTACCGCGACGCTTGGATGTGCGATGTAGTCTGTTCTGGATGCGTCCAGCAAGGCCGCGGGTCTGGCTTGTCGACGGCGTGGAGTCAGTGCCCATCCCGCTGCCGTGCGGGAACTGGCATGGTGGACCGATGTCAAGGTGTCGGGAGGGCAGCGAAGGCTGCATGCTGATGATGCTGGGATCGGGAAAGGCAAAGAGTCTACGATGCAATGATGTACGTAGTCGATGCGGGAAAGCAGAGAAAGACTAAATAAACATGGGGTTTCAACAAGCCATGGGGACAAAATGATGGGGAACGTCTGTGACGACGACGGTGATGATGCTGCTGGCGGAGTATGCGGTACGGCACCAGTCGTTGCAGAAGAGAGAAGAGGGCGAAGATTGAAGTTCTTGCGGTGTTGGGGGTTAGGGGCGCAGAGAAATCGGAAGCAGGTCAGTCACAGGGACACAGGACTGGCCATCGACTCGCTTTGGCAGGTACTCCGTGACAGGTTATCCCTTCCTGACTTGTGTCGATTTAGCCACGTAGATTATCTGGGTCAATTAGTCACGAAGCACCGACATGAGTAACGGCGAGGTCAACGCCAGTAATCAAGACAAGTCATTTTGACACACACTATCTATCTACTGGGAGACAGACTCAAGATCTCGACAAGAATTCTCCTAGGAAATCAAGCAAAAACAGCTTTTACCCCCTGACGCCGACCAATGCAATGCAGAGCCCTCGCCTCGTCATCCCATCCGACATGACCCGCGAAGAAAACTTCGCAAGCCGCCGCAGGTCGGAGACTCTTCAACACGGCATTGCGGTGATGAGAATATAAGGAAAAGGCCGAAAAGAGGTCGAACAGCCGGGACGTTGCGACCCGAACTTGCTCGAGGGGTATGTAGAATACAGCGGCCGCGAGTTCCGGGAGGTTGTATCCAGGCACCGGCGGCAGCGGCGTGACGCCCGAGACGCCTCAACCACTCACTCCCTTCGTTTACTTGATCTCAAGCAGCTTCACGTCGAACTGCAGGGTGCTGTTCGCCGGGATGCCGGGGAGGCCCTTGGAGCCGTAGGCCAGGTTGGCGGGGATGGTGAGACGACGCTCGCCACCGATGGTCATGCCGAGAATGCCGACGTCCCAACCCTTGATGACCTGGTTCTTACCGGCCTTGAAGGAGAAAGGCTTGCCCTTCTTGTTGGCTAAGGAGCGGGTTAGCTGGTGATCATTTTCTTCTCGAGACAGCATTGTGGGGCAGACGTACCATCGAAGACCTTGCCGTTCTCGAGCTTGCCGATGTAACGGACACCGACGGTGTCGCCGTTCTTGACGGCACGGCCCTCGCCGATCTTGCGGTCGTCAATGGTGACACCCTGGACGACCTTGACGCCGACAGCGGCCTTGCCCTTCTTCTCGGAGCCGGTGGGGCCCTGCTCGAGGTTCTTGGCAAACTGGACCTTCTTATCGGCCTTGCCCTTGGCCTCCTCAGAAGCGACGGCCTCGCCCTTGTTGTTCTTGAGCTTCTTCTGCTGCTTCTTGGAGAGCTTGGAGTCGTCCTTGGTGATGAGGTCATCGAGACCCTCAGCCTCCTCGGCGGCGCGCTTGTTCTTGCCCTTCTTGACGTCAACGAGCTTGGGAGCCTCCTCATCCTCGCTGTCGACCTCCATGACGCGGGGGTCGTCGAGGCCGTCGAGCTCGTCGCTCTCGTCGCTGTCCTCGCCGCCGAGGAGCTCGTCAGAGGCGAGGTCGTACATGTCCTCCTCGTCCTCGTCGTCCTCATCCTCGTCATCCTCCTCCTCATCGTCAACGATGTAGTTGCCGGTCAGGTGGACGGCGAAGTGACCGTCCACAAGGAACCAGGCCTGCTCGTTGGGGCCGACGGAGATGTCAAGGGCCTGCTGGAAGTGCTGTTTCGGGGGTCAGTACTGGGTTGGCGCGCATGTTTGCGGGCGGGGATCATGACTTACGCGCTCACCGTCGAAGGTGGCCAGGACGTACTGCTCGAGCTGATCGGGCGAGTCCTCGTCATCATCGTCGCTGTCCTCCTCATCCTCGTCGTCGTCGGAGGCCTTGCCCTTGCCCTTCTTGCTGGACTTGCCGTTGATCTTGGCCTCGACCATGTCCTCGTCGGAGTCCTCGCCCTTGAGGGCGGCGATCAGCTGGGCAGCGCCCTTCTTCTTCTTGGAGGGGTCGCTGGGGCCGCCGTTGGCCTCCTCGTCGGAGTCCTCCTCGTCGTCGGGGGAGGCGGCGAGGAGAGCCTTGAGGTACTCCTCGTCGATCTCCTCGTCGTCAGAGTCCTCCTCGTCCTCATCGTCGTCGAGGGGCATCTTCAGGAGACGAAGGACGGCGAGGGGCTTGGAGGGGATCTCAGAGTCCTCATCGTCGGGGCCCTCGGGCCTGGTGGGGTCAATGGCGGCCATGGTGATGCGGTACTGGGGCATGTTAGCTGTGCTCTGATGCGCGATGTCGTACGAGGCCCGCGAGAGGGGGTGGCATGGCATGCGCGGCGCAGCGGCGGCGGAGGCGCAAAAGACACGAAGCAGTGCCATGCATGGGGTGTCCCGAGTGTCTGAGGAATGATTGAAAGACTTACGCCGGCGGGGAAGTTGGGACCAGCGGGGGTCAGCTTGCCGGGGCGGACTTCGAGGCCATAGATGGCAACGGGCTGGGGAGCCATCTCGTCGGTTGATGTGAATTAAAGGTAGAGAGGGTGGGTGTTGAGGAGGATCACGCGAAAGTAAATGCGCGCGAAGGAGGACTGGAGTTCTCGTGTGTTTGTGAGAGAGAAAAAGATCCGGAGGGTGATCGGATCGATGTGAAGGTGTGTTGAAGAAGAGACTGCGTGGTGGTTGGCAAAGGCAGGCAGATGGGCAAGGCGCGGCTTGATGAAGAAGAGCTCCAGTCTAAATTTTTCCTCGACGCTTCAGGGTGTCCCAGAACTTTTTCTCTGAGGCACCCCACTACGGATGGCGCTAGTGTGATAAGACGTCTTATCGGGCCTATGGCAACCGCGGGACGACAGGCTAGAAGGCAGAAGCAGAGAGGCTCGGCGCAGTCTGGGGAAAGAGCACTCCAGCGGCTTCTTCCTGCCTCGATTCCTTGTTGACACCCGAGTCCTAGTGCTGGGCAGTTGCGATGGGTGCACATGCAGGAGCAGGTGCAGGGGCAGGTGCAGGGGACTCGACAGTGGGCCATTCGAGGCAAGGCACAAGAAGACCCACTACCAGGGCAAAGCGGTGAGGTGAGGTGGACAACGGGCGTCGTGAATTCTCTTTCACTGCAGAACTACTGTTGTCAGGCAACTCAGGCACCAGCCCGTGTCAGGCACCTAACTCTGCGGCCCATCAATTGACTTTTCAGCCATGCTTTGGTAAGAGACGATGGTCGACGACGACCCATCCATCCTCCCAAGCACCTTACGAACGATAACGAGTCCACCTCGGGGCTCAACACCATGGCCACCATGACCACAAGGACCACCTTTCGGCCACGAGCGCCTCCTCGCCGCCACCCTTAGTACTCCTGCGGCCGGTCCCCCACCTCCGCCAGCGCAATGCCCGCCTCCGCAACCGCGGCCGAGAAGAACCTGCCGTCCCGCGCGTACGCCGCCATCAGGTCATTACCGTTGGTGATGCCGCCGCACGACCACAGCCTGCCCCCCTCGTCCTTCCACCACCGGTACTTCTCCCCCACGAACGTCATCCCCGTCCACCTCTCCCTCAGCATCCCCTGCAGGCCCTTGGGCCCGCACACCGTCTTGCCCTCCAGGATGCCCGACTGCGCGCAGATCTCCACCCCGGTGCACACGCTCAGCACGTCCGCCCGGCCGCCCTCCCACTGGCCCTTGAGCCACGCCCGGGCCGCGTCCCCAATGTCCGTATCCGGCGCCGAGCCCGGCACCACCACCACGTCCAGCTGCTCCGGTCCCACCTCGGGCTGCCCGATGTGGTGCGTCGGCACCCCCTGCAGCCCGGCCGTGAGCCCGAACCGCCCGGCCGCGAAGTTGGCCTCGGACGTGATGTACAGGATCTGCACGATCGGCGCCTGGGCCGCGACGTGCGCCATCTCCGGCAGCTCCCCGAGGTACTCGCGCCCCATGACATTGAGCACGTCGACCGACGCCAGGTCGAGGAGCTGGCAGTCGGTCGGGATGAAGACGCCGACCTTGACGGTGGCGGGAGTGGTCGTGTTGCTTGCCATTTTCGGTGGATGGTTGTTGGGTTCGGAATGAATCGTAGTTTCCAAGTGACTGCTGATGAAGTGAATGCTCTGCTGTGCTCTGCTGCTTCTGCCCTTCTACTCATCCCCCAGCAGCAGGCATTCATGCTTCTTTATACCAGGGGCGTGCCAACCTCTGACAGCGTCTACAGCTACGAGTTGACGATCCGAATCGCTTCCTTCCGAAGCACCCCGGCCCTCGCGCCCAAGATGCCTACCTTCCGTTCAACCTCGAACCACGCCGGGTCAGAACGCCCCACAGTCAAGCGGGTACTGGTTTGCACGACCACCCATAACCTCCGAAGCCACTCGGCGCCTCACACCCTACCCCACCGGCCTCGAAACGAGCCGACGCTGTGTCACCTCCAAGCTCGGCCCTCGGCGATGTCTGCAAAGCAGGAGCCGCACCCGAGACGTGAACCGCTGTCGTTTCTCCTGCCGTGGTGTTGCCGAAGGACGGCCCCTTCTTCTCTTCGTGAATCGCCCGTATCTGTGGCAAGCTTCTCACGGGCCAGGGTGTAGTCCCGGGTAAGGTCATTCTCGCAGCTTACGCCCTGTTCTTTCGTCGTGATGCGTGTCTTTGGGAGTCCCCCACCGTGATTCAGCAGCTGCAAAGTACGCCTTCTGTTGCTTCTTCAACATGAGTTGTCACAGCTCAACAAGTCATGATCGACTAGCGTAGAGGCGAACCGCTACTGCCCAGCTAGACTTCTACCTGACTGATGACTGATTCCAGAAGTTGTGTTCTACTTCTACTTCGCATTATCAATTACTACACAGCTGGCTATAAAAAACTATCCCAGGATCGCCGTCTCAGTGCGACGGCTTGGGACCTCCCTCTCTGTGGTACCCTGTCGTATTCCAGAAGTCGTCTACCTAAGTGGTATCGTCGTCTGAGCTTTGACAGCCATGCAAGTTGTGCTCGCGGACTATCCCATTACGAACTCACAGTCCACAGCCCTTGAACGAGCAACCCTGTCGCTCATAAGGACCTTAATCGTACTATAATATCTCCGTTGACGCTTCGAAGTGTACCAATGTCTCAACGTGCTGAAGGCTGATGCCGCAGAAAAGCCAGAATGATCTATGGACACTCGGCCCCACCGTGATAGCATCTTCGGCCCGTCGAGACCAAATTCTTATCAAAAAACCGCCATGCTGTGGAAGTTCTTCAGGGTATGTATGGTTGAAGGAACCAGGAGACTGCCGGCCAGGCGTCATATTCCCACCTGACACAGAAGCAAGAGCGTTGGATGATCTAAAGGTCGGATTCTCAAGGCCGTATTCTCAAGAAGAAGAAGAAGAAGAAGAAGAAGAGCGAAAGCTTCATGCCATCTCTTCGACCGGCGTGATAGGTTTGCTACTTTGGCGAGTAACTTTCTTGCTGACCGTGTAAACCAGATCTATGGTCCAGAAATGGCATATCTGTGCCTGGGCGCAAGGGATCGAACCGTACAGCGGCGCGACCAATGGCACCATGACGTAGTCGATGAAGTTCCTCTTGGCGGAGCGGTAGGAGAAATGCATGTCTTGTGCCAGGCCCGATTCGATCATCTCGCGCTCTCTTGTCCTGACGCAAATGTCGTGGTAGCGTTCGTAGAGGAACAGAAAGAAGGCAATCTCCATGAAACCAAGGGTACGAAGAACATTGGAGGCAGGAAAGATCCAGCTAAGATTGTGGGGGTCTTCATTGCCTTCGGCAACCCATGAATACAATGTCGAAGCAATGACCAAGATGGTCATCTGCACGGGGAGAAAATGTGCCTCGAAAAGACGATGGCCCAAAACAACCAAGCACCACCAGTTGGGAGCTGACAGAGTGTCATGAGTAACGTCGGAGAAGATACCGTTTTCGTGGACCTGGTCGGGACCCCGAAGCAACTCAGGAACATACACATCCGATCCGTCACCGAGAGACGTGTGTAAAGGCCGAAAAGCCCTAGAGGTATGCTTCCTCTGTTGAAGGAGCTCGGAAAATTTGCGCATGGCATAGCCGGTATCGAGAGCTCCCCACATGTGTCGAAGAGCTTGCTTATAGCGGGCCTGCATGTCGGCGTATACACCCCGGATCCCCTTGACACTGCCCGCGGTCACGTTGCTCTGGCTGACAGGGCTCAGCACCGTGCGACATGTAAGGTTGCCGTTGAGAGCGAAGAAGCACTTGAGGTACATGTGTAAGTCTTCGCCGATGGCTTCACTGTCGCAGTCCCATCCACCTACGCGATCAACGAGCTGCAGGGGGAGCGAGTAGACCGATGTCGGTGGAGCGACCGAGGAGCCCTTGTACAATCCGGAGAGACCAGCAGCGCCCCAGAGAATATCCGCGACGCGCACTATCGCAGGGACGCTGTGCGCGTTGCGGTCGAAGATGATGGGGGCCGAGTAAAGCGTCGTATTGGCCGTCTCTGGGTGCTCCAAGTGCATGGTAGTGATCAGCGCAGTATAGTTGGCTGATAGGTGGCTGTCCGCTGTGTAAACGCAGGTCCAGTCAGCAAACGAGACACTCCATACCATGCAAGGCAAAGGGGGAAAGGCGAATCAGCATGGATGCATCGGGATGCTGTACATCATGAGCAAGGTACTGACAGGGGACACATACCATCAATTCCGGTGACGATCACATCCTTTCGATCTCCCATAGCGTATTTCTGGCTGGCCTTCCTTGCGGCCCAGGCTACATTGCTTCCTTTCCCGGCGGCCTCGTTTGGAATATCGGACGGGTGCACGGTAAAATCGATACTGCGGAATTTCTTGACAAATTCCCGAATAAGAGCGCCAGCCTTGAGTTCACAATGGGTCTCGCGAGACTCCATTGCGAGATAGACCTGCATCGGAGTCAAGTCAGCTACGCTGCTCTTGAGTCAAGTCATACCGACTATTCCCGGGAGAAGCGACTGGTTACTCACATCGTAAGAGTTGATTGCTTGTGGGTGGGAAGCAAGCACTTCCAAGGTCTCTCTCAACGTATCAACCTCCTCCTTGTAATTCGGGATGATGATGGCGTGAACAACACGGTCGATAGCGTGATCGGTCGAGTCGGCGTACGCTTCGGTGTCCAGGTCGCTGCTCACCGAGGAAGAGGCATAGTACGAGGTGAGAGTCTCGGAGCTGGACAAAGATGACGAAGAACCTCGGCGGCGGTGTGCGAACTTGAAGTCGCGGAGTCTCTTGTTGCGCGCCGTCCTCTTCAAGCTGCGCGTCATGCTGAAGACGGCATAACAAGAGCGCATGGGGAAAACAAAGACCAGTACATGTATGAATAAGCAGTAGTAGGCGAACACAATTGTCGACCAGTCCGTTGCAAATATTCGCTCTGTGGTTTTGTCCGGGACAACCATGGGGTTCTGGTGATCGTGCTCTAGAGCAAGATACGAAGCAGCCGACGCCTTGGAGATGACCCAGTAGCTGAGGGCAACGAGGACGATCATGGCCAGGCCGCCAGCGCGGCGGCTGCACCAAGCGAAGAGTGACATCCTGTAATCGTGAGTAGATGCGGCACGCCGTAGGGCGAAGATGTGTTGATGGTAGTCCTAAACAGGCTCCGGCGGAGGAAGACAACCAAGGACTATAAGTTCGGCCAGAAGCCCCGTGTCTTCTCCAAACCAGGCCCAGAGGTGAGTAGGGGAGCTTGAGCCGGGCCCGAGCCGCGAGGAGGAGGGGAAGGAGAAGGTATATCAAGGCGGGTGAATACGATCTGCGTACTAAGAAGGGGCAAACGTGGAGATTGGGCGCGCGCTGCAAAGGGGGACGAGGGCAGAAACAATATCTTGAGGTTGACGAGCTCGACGACAGAGAAAGAAGAAGGAGGGAAAGGGGAGGGGTCTGGTTCATGAAGAGACGTCCACGAGACAGAGTATCGCAAGGCTAGTCCACCGTGAATGCGAGGACCTGGCAGGATATGACAGGATGAGACAGGCGAGAGGTGGGAGCTACCCACGGCCTGTCGGCATAGCACGATGCTACGTAGTGCCATCACGACTGACTTGGTTCGGGGTCTAGGATAGGGAGAAGGAGACGAGGGGGGGCTGTCCTCCCACCACTACAAGCCCCATAGACACCACCTCGAACGACACCATCATCACCCACCACCTCCCAGGAGACGAGGGGTCCAACCAACATGATGGAGTGAGAGCTCCAGGTCGTCCAGTGTAGGGGCAAGTACAACTCGTGTGGCGGCGGGGGATGACGGGATTGGGTGTAATAGAAAGGGCAGGGAATGGAGAAGGAGCAATAGGCATTGCCCAGTGCTCAGTACTTGCCAAACTAAGGCAGGGAGCTTGCCGGTGCCGGGACCGATGTGGGGTTTCGACCAACAGTACATCAAACGCCGCCCAGTCGGACCGGAAGCCCAAGTACCGGCTGCCTCTCGCCTTGGGTCGTCACGATGTACCTACGCAGCATGTTTCTCACCCTGGGGAAAGCAGGGCCGGTGTTGGGGGTCCTATTCGGAGCAAGCATGGCAAGAGCAGACAGGGCACATACCTAGGTGACCACAGGAAACACTACGAAGCTTTCTTGGCGTTCCGAGGAA
Organism: Verticillium tricorpus MUCL 9792; assembly: GCA_000732205.1. Lineage (NCBI taxonomy): Eukaryota > Fungi > Ascomycota > Sordariomycetes > Glomerellales > Plectosphaerellaceae > Verticillium > Verticillium tricorpus. Next base: position 6,158,697 of record JPET01000001.1, on the reverse strand, counting down.
ATGACAGCCACGAGACTAACACTGCCCATCCCAATGAGTCAATTTTGACAAGCCGAAGGAGAGCTCTGGAAACCATGAGCACGTCAAACCCATCACTACACCGTCAAATGAGGCCACATCATTGCGTGGCATGGGTACGAATATAGCACGTAGCCACATGCTTTTTCGTCTGTCAGCTTCCTGGTGCACTTTCGTGATGGCATCGACATGGTGACGCACTCCGAATGATCGGTGGCTAGTCTGTCGAGGAGGCCAGTCAGACGAGACGGCGAGAAACATGTTAGTGATCAATCTCCGAGAATCTTCTCAAGTACGGTGGCCGACGTGGAGCCGATGTTCAGTTTCGAGCAGGCCTGCAACTTTCGGAGTCGTCCCGCCAGATCGACGGATCCGCATCGGCAAATGCTTCGCAAGGAGGTGCTGTGACCAAGGAAACAGTTCACGAGGGCCCATGCTTCATCTGGCCTCAGACAAGACCAGCTCGCTAAGCCAGAGGTTCATCTTGCTGCCTAACAACTCTCTCGTGGTCGTCTCCTTCACTGCATTTCGCCCAGTACGGCCCCGGAGACCCCACCCCTGTCTGCTTCTCACCTCTCAGCGGCCTTGGATTCAGTTGGGACGAGATCGCGAGCCAAGGAGCAGGGGTGTGCCCTGTCAGTTCCCATATCGTCAGTTCCCATTTCCAACAACCTCAGTTGACGTGATTCGCCTCCGTGTCTACAAGCCCATGGCGACGCGAAATGACCATTCTGGTGTGGCTGGCAAGCCACCGTGATCTGTTTGGGGGACCTGGGTACGATCTGCAGGTCGCATCGAACAATCCCAGAGCATGAGAAGACTCTGTCTGGATCTCAATCAGCATGACGGCAACACTCTTTTCGCCTCCTCCTCGAGGCGTCGGGGGTGCGAATGTGCACTGCATTCGAGACACTCTGCCTTCTAAGACTATCTGCCACTAGCCCTCGCACGTTTTGAACACCTCGAAGCGCCGTCATGAGAGGCTTACCGCTGCAATACGGTGGGCGCGGCCCGCATGAAAAGGGGTCCTGTGATCCCTCCCACTGTCCCAAAGGGGCGCGCCTCGCGGCCAGATCGACGGACGAGAAGGTGTGGTGTCCTCCAATCCCCGACGCACGCACGCGGCTGGTTCGTCTCCTTTCCCCGGCTGGTTGACGACCGTTCGGGGCGGGGCAGTAAGAGCGACTCGTTTCCAACACGTGAAAAAGGGCGGCGCTTGAGTGGATCGGCGCCGGTGCGGTCCCGACTCGTATACTCGGCAACAAGTTCGGGGCACGCCATGAGGCAGGCCAGGACAAACATGCCCCTTGAGCGGGCTGGGAAAATGCGGTCAAGAGATAAGGCACAGCAGCTTGTTTTCCTTGAGGCGTGGTTTTATCTCGAAACTACCGCCCCGATGCTCGTGGGGCCTCCTCATCCTGAACCAGGCCGACCTGAGCTTCGGCCCCAGCCTATTCTACATCGGAAATATCACCCCTATGCACCGTAGATAAAGCCTCAGGTAGATCATCTACCGCCCTTCATGTTAGCAGCTGTCGCGGCCTTTCGGCGCAGCAACGACCAGTTTCGCACCCCATCAGACCGGGACCCAGTGGCGAAACAACTGGGCTACCCCTAAGACTGGCATCTCGAACCGTCCATGTGCATGCGTGGCCCTGGTTTACTCTGTGTAGCCACCTCAGACTGACTCGACCCAGCCTATCTCAGTGACTGGGCACGGCGGGGAGAAGCAACGCAGTCCCAAGTCGGCCTCTCAAGCGAGCACGCCACGCGTGTCCGACATTTCTCGGTTTGCCCTTTCGGGCAAGGGGTATCTCTAGGTCGTTGTGGCGAGGCCAGCCAACCGGCCGGGCCCCTTCCTGAATTATCTCGTCGCTCGCGTCTTCGTCTTCACATCACGCCACCTTTTCAAAGAGCACCTGGATCGGTTTCGCCGCCTGTACACATTGTCAGCCTACGCGTGGTGAGACAATGTTGGTGGCAGGGCAACATACGTCAATGAACTTCTCGAGGTCCTTGTCGAGATTGGCCAGGTCGTCCTTGCGCTTCTTGTTCTCCGAGATGAGCTTCTGCTTGCGCTTCAAGAGCTCCTGCCTCTGCTGCTCGAGGGTCTCGCGCTGCGCGCGCTCGTGGGCGATGCGCGCCGTCATGAGGGCGTTCTCGTCGTCGGTCGCCTGTTCGGGGTGCTGCTCGAGGAAGTCCTCGACGGGGATGAGGGGGAGGCGCAGATGCGAATGGCTATCTCCGGTCAGGATCCCATGGCCGGGAGGGGATTTCGTGCGGCCAGCCAAGGGCGGCGGGACGAAGGGTAGAACTCACTCATATTCATCGCAGGCGGCAATCTCGCCCTGCAAGTGGCGCTGCTCGTAGTAGAGGTTCTGCAGCTGGAGGTGGAGGGTGTCGACGGCCTGGCGGTCCTCGGCGGTGGTGGCTTTCGTCTCGCGGGCAGAGAAGTGGGCGGCGCGGTGCAGGCCGCGCAGGTGGGCGATGTTGGTGAACAGGAGCTTCTGCTGCTTAGACAGGGTGGCCTCGAGCTCGGCGGGGAGACGGGGGCCAGCTTCGTCGGCGGCGGAGAGGTGCGCGACGAGGGCGTCGGCTTGGTCGCGCGACTCGGCCGAGGTGCGCAAAACGGCGTCGAGGCGGAGGTCGGAGACTTGCGGTTGGGAGGAGGTCATGGCTGCGGGGGGAGGTCTTGCGGCTCGATGGGAAGCTGTGTTGTCAAGAGCAGGGCCGGTGATGGTTTGACAGAGGTCGTGCGACGCTGGTGGTGGATAGGTAGGCTGGGAAGGCTGAAAGAATCATTCGCTGCCAGCGCATTGCACCTCAGGCAGTGAGCGCCTGGGCCAATTGGACGCCGTGTTGTACAAGGGCTCTAGTTTAGGCCCCTGTGCCCGAGCGTCCCAGCACCCTCAGCCCCGCTGAAGCCCTGCGAACCTTTGAGGCTGTCTCTGACGTGGGTGGCCTTGGTTCGAGGCATTGCATGAAGAATGCCGCCCACTGTCAACGCAGCGCTACGAGGTCCCTAGGCCTAGTCTCCCAACTAACACATCACCACTCCTTCTGCATATCGTTACTGCCATGGCCCTGCTTTGCCTGCGATCACCGATGCCTCGAGTCCATCCGACGACAGCCCCTCCTCGCTTGGCCTGACCCTGGTCCCAACCCCAAGCCCCCAGCTGCCGAGCTTTGCCGGATCAAGGCCCGTCATCATCACAAATGGCCAGGAAAACTGGGCACCGCATTGAGAGCCAAGCGTCTGTCGTGGGGTTCCCCAAGAACAACTGCGTCAAAGGATGCCGCCCTCCCTCTTTCCATCTGAATTAACCGCTCGGAGGACTTACTCTTCTGGTCTCCGCCTGCCTGTGTTGTCTTCCGTCGTCCCCGCACGCAATATCCATCTCGTTCTCCTCCCAACATCTCACGATCTCTCCTCCTGCTGAACAACGAAGAAGCAATCCATCCACATGCAGAGCAGCGACAAAGGCATTTAACGATTGAGACATCGACTCAGGACCGCTTCCGCCCCTGCCGCCTGTGCCTGTCCCTGTGCCTGAGAGGGTCCTCAGGGTCCACGCATTCCCACGTCCCGCGTCCCTCCACCCTCCACCTTCCCACCCTCCACCAAGATCCGCTCGACTGGGTCCGGCCAATCGATAAAGGCTCTTGTTGAGATCGCTCGCCACCTCCGCCCCAACACCACGCATCCCCTCGGTCGTCGGCTCATTCTCGATCACTCGAGCCAATTGATCAGAGACACCTTCCCCTCGTGGGCTTACCCGCGTATTCATTCGCAGCCATCCTGCAACCCGCGAGTCCCGGCGGCTTGGACGACCTCTCGCGCAGATTCGAAGCCCAAACAACAAAAAGGGCGAGCCGCCCCTCGATCCAGAAAGGCTAACCCAAACGCACCCAGCCATGGAGCCCCTGTCGAATATGGCCGCCATGTCGTCGCCCTGCGTGTGCACCGTCCAGGACGACGAGTCCATCGGCCAGTCCTCCGGCGCCCAGCTCGATCGCGGTCAGATGCTGCAGCGCCGCCGCCACTCCTTTTTCATTCCTCGGAGGAAATCTATCGTCGGACACATCATGGAGACCGAGGAGGGCCTGCTCCTGAAGGTCGGGTTCTGCGATGCGCGTGCTTGCGACTGTTGCTGACTGGTGCCCAGGTCGACCTCTTCCTCTCCGAACTTGAGCGACGACTCGACTTCATCGAAAACTATGGCGACCTCACCCTCGACTCGAGCATCTCCCGGGCCTTCTCAACCTTGCAGGCAGTGCGCACGAGGTGCTCCCAGGCCTCGGAGGAGGTGCTCGGGGAGGGCCGACGAAGGCTTCATCTCATGGTCGAGACCCTGGAGGCAAGATACCAAGAAGGCCTCGCCTCAGCCGAGTCTCTGAACGAAAAGGCGCGCCTCGGCATCGAGCTGCTCGACGGCATGCTCTCCGACTTTGAGGGCCGGGCCTATAAGTTCCGCGAGGAGGGTTTCGCCGGCGCTGCCGATGCTGCCGGGGCCATCATGTCCGAGGGTCGCCGTGTGGTGGATGAGAGCATGCACCGCGCTCGCGAGGTCGTCGACGAGGGTATTGAGCGCGCCAAGCGGGCGGCCATGAGCTTGGAAGAGAAGATCGAGTACGCTGTCGTGCGAGCCCGGGAGACGGGCTTGATCGTGTACGACGACCTTCCCGTCCCGTGGAGAGTCAACCCCCACATCAGGAAGGGCTACCGCTTCACTGAGTCCAAGATTGAGTGCGTCAGGTCCGCTTTTGGCCTGTCCAACGAGCTGTTCAATATCTGGTCGCACGCCATTGGCCTTGTTATCGTCTTGGCCGTCGCCCTCTACTTTTACCCGCGCAACATCAACTTCACCCTCAGCAGCAAGTCCGACATCTTCATCGCTGTCGTCTTCTTCTTCACCGCCTGCCTCACCCTCGTCTGCTCTACCATCTGGCACACCATGAACGCCGTCGCCGACATTAACGCCATCTCCCTGTTTGCCTGCGTCGACTACACCGGCATCTCTTTGCTGATCGCCGCCTCCATCATGACGACCGAGTACACAGCCTTCTACTGTGATCCCGTCAGTCGCTGGTCCTACATGGTCAGCACGGCGGCCCTCGGCATCATCGGCGTCATTCTCCCGTGGCATCCGACCTTTAACGGAGCGGATATGGCATGGGCGCGCGTCGCCTTCTTCGTCGGGCTCGGCGCCACCGGCTTCCTGCCCATCCTGCAGCTGTACTTCAGCCACGGCCCGGACTTTGTGATCGAGTTCTACTCGCCCATCGGCAAGTCCATCATGGTCTATCTCGTGGGCGCCATTGTCTACGCGAGCCAGATCCCTGAGAGGTGGTGGCCCGGATGCTTCGACTACATCGGCGGTAGCCACAACCTGTGGCACCTGGCTGTGCTCGGCGGTATTCTGTTCCATTACAGCGCGATGCAGGCCTTCTTCGAGGGGGCATTCCGCAGGGCAGAGCTCGAGTGCTCCGTCTACTGAGCGGCGTGAGCACACGACGGTGTGGGACGATATGATTCAAGGTCTCGAACCAGCATGCCCGATGCATTGGCAAGCCCAGTGTCTACGTATGCGGCCAGCCCCACCAGATGGCTTGCGCCGCGGGACGCACCGGCGACATGTTCTCAGGGTCTCTTCGCGAAGAGAAAGCTCGCGGAACGGGGATCCACCCTTCGTCGAAGGACCGGAAGGCTGGTGGTCAGCACTGACGGCCGCCCGGTGGCAGGACCCCTAAGCCCAACTCACCAGCGACGGGCCCTGTCGCTCGCCAGGTAGTCTTGGAGCCGAGCGGTATGATATGTAGTGGATTCCAACGCGAGTAGTGAACGGAGTCGAGTCTGGATACCCAGGCTCAGCTTGGACCTATCCTCACCGGAGACGGGAAAGCCAGAGTCAAAGCCCTCCTGGGGCACGACGCGAGGCGCTCAAGATACCAAACGTACATAGCACGGCATATAGCAATTCTAATAGATGTACATATTTGACCACCTTGTCGCGACATGGAATGTGACGGGGAGGTCTTCCGAGCACGGCATAACTTCGTGTTTGATTTCCTCCAGCCTTCCCTTGCTCCCGTGTGAGTCTTGCCATGCATAATAGTATACAGATCCCATCATACGTCATTAACGGCTTTTGTGCGCGCCTTACGTGAACCCTCCCGCCGTGAGCTCCCGTCCCTCCCCGTGATCCGAAAATATCAAAACGCCAGCCTACTGCTCTGTCCCACTCTTGACTCCGCGCCCCGGCTTTCCGCCTCAGCCGCGTGCGTGCGTACCCTGCCTACAGGGCGTGCGTGACAATGGCCGCGTACGTGTCGTCCGGTATCCTCTCGATGATCCAGAGGGTCCGCTCGATGACCTTGTCGGCCTGCAGCGACGGGAAGGCCCTGAGCAGGCGGTTCGGGCTGCGGACGGGTTAGCTGGGGGGCTCGTGCGCGTGGGGGATGAGAAATGAAGGGGTGCTGACCTCGGCGAGTTTAGGAGCTGGTCTCGCATGCCCATCAGCTGGGCGACGATGCAGAGGATGTTCAGGTGGGGGCCGTAGGCGAAGAGGAAGTCCCACAGGCGGAGGACCTCGGGCAGGGGCGGGGTGCAGGCGCAGAGGGTGAGGACGCTGGGGAAGGCGTAGAGCTCGGCGGTGAGGCCCTTGGAGAGGAGGTAGCCGCTGAGGCGCGAGTCGACGGTGGCGAGGACGCGGTCGACGAGGGCGAGCCCCTTGTGGACGCCGTCCATGGCGCCGCGGATGTAGCCGGGGCACTCGCGGGTGAGGAGGGTGTGGAAGGCGACGAAGGCCTCGCCCTCGGAGCGGGCGGCGTAGAGGAAGGGGGCGGCGAGCACGTTCATGCCCTGGACGTAGGTGCCGGGCTCGGAGGCCAGGGCCGGGTCGGTGGAGGAGCCCTCGGTGGTGAGGGTCAGGGCGCGGGCGCGGTGCTTGGCGGCGGGCGAGGAGGCGGGCTGCTGCTGCCCCGAGGACTGCGGGCGGGAGTGGGAGGTGGAGGGGCGGGTGGTCGGGGTCGCGGCGGAGGAGGAGGAGGCGACGCTGTCGCGGGTCGGGGGCCGGTCCTTGAGGCGCTGGGCCTCGCGGGCGTCGTGGAGCTTCCAGGCGATGGCGTTGAGGAGGCGGATCAGCGAGGCCTCGCTGACGCGGCGGCGGAAGAGGGGGTCCGTGGTGAGGGTGCGGAAGGTGTCGTTGCGGATCTTGGAGTAGGCGGGCGAGGCGCCGCGGTGGATGAGGCTGAGGTAGTCGTCGGTGGGGAGGATGGGCGTGTCGAGGAAGATGAGCCAGGCGTAGATGCGCAGGGTGGACATGCCGTCGGCGTCGCTCTTGATGCCCTCGCTGAGGACCTTGCGGCGGGCGGCGCTGAGGGCCTCGGCGGCGTCGTCGTCGGCGGTGGGGCCGTCGCGCACGAGCTGGGCGAGGGGGATCTGGGCGTACTTGGGGTTGAGGCTCAGCATGCCGCGCTTGTTGGCGGCCATGGGGTTGACCTGGGCGCCCATCGAGGTGGCATCGCTGTTGGCGCGTCCGCGGGCGGGCGAGCGCGTGTAGGCCGTCGGGCTGCTGAGATCTCTGCGCGTGGGGGAGACGTTCCGCTGGTTCAGGCGCTGCTGTGCGATGAGCGAAGGGCCGCTGGCCGCTTTGGACCCGAGGTTGTGGGCGGACTGGAGCTTCCGGAGGGCGCGATGCGTTCGAGGAGAGGGCGGCGGGAGGAGGTCGGTGGTGTGCGCCGGGACGAAGGCGGGGAGGGATTCTTTGGTTGGACTTGGACTCGGCATGGTGGGCGTCTCGTGGTGCGACGATGCGGCTATGGTGCTGGGGTGAAGGAGAAGATTCGCATGGCCGCGCAGCTGCGGTTCTGGCGGTCGGTGGATGGAGGAGGTTGGTATTGCTGCTGGTGGGACCCAGCCGCTGTCGAGTGGCAGTGGAGGGGCAGCGGGCTAGAGCGCGTGCGGTTTCGCGTCATCAGCGGCTGCCACCTCGAATGGTCGCTGACCGTGCTGTTGTCGTTTCTCGTTCTCTGACATGCTCAGTCTTCACACATTTGTTGGATGCGACACGACCATACCAATTGACGTCTGCTGCTGCACAAGTTGCCCGGCAACATTCCCAGCAGCCATGTGCAACCGTTGGTGGCTGGAGCAGTTGAGCTGACCTACCTGGCTGGCGGGTGCAGGGGCCAGCCCGTACCCGACCGCCACACCGAACCCGCTGTCTCGGTGTGTGACCGGTGAATCCTACGGGTGAACATCCAGCCTCTGAACCCCTGGACATAGATAGCATCCAGACGATGGCCTGTCCCAGGCTGTAGGAGACCGGTCCCTCAGACACTGCATCTCTCATTAAATTTTTAGGAGATCTAATTCGAGCTGTAAGCCAGCGCGAATCAAGCATGACAGATGTTCGAGCATCCCCAGCCTAGACATGCGCCTAATCATGATGATCTTTCAGCCCCGTTGGCCTCGACAAACAACAACATCACACGGGGCCCAAGGTGTCGATCGTTACGGACATGGACAGCTGTAGCACCAACTGTGTGACACCCAGACGAGGGCCCGGATACCGTTGGTCCGCGGCCGTGAGTCTCGACAGCCGGGCCTACCCTCGGCAGGCGAAGTAGCAATAGTGTCTGGCGGGATGGGAAGTTGGGAAAGACGAGAGCCCGAAGACATGCACAGGAAAAAGAAAGAAAAAAAGCGTCGGTGGTGTCAGCATGGCGCCGAGAGTCGAATGGATGGCATGCACAGCCGCTAGTCCTGGAGGCACCGCAGAGCTGACCCTCTCTCGCCCCAACCGCGCAAGTGGCATCACACGAGGGCTTCCATCATAGTGATCGGCGCAACGCGGTCGGTCCGCTCCATACCGAGCGTGTGGTCGAGATGGGACGGCCGAAACCTTGTCCCGGGCAGACGGAAGCAGGAAGGCGAATGGGACCATGATAGGGGAGGATGGCGCGAGCAACAAGGTGCCTCCTCGCACAAGGGCTGCGGGTTCACGATGCCGGCCTGGGAACTTTTGGTGTTGTTCACATGTCGTGACCGATTCGCCTGGGCTTGGCCCTGCCGTCCTCGTTCCTCGCTTCTCGCTTCTCGTCGCTTGAGGACGCGGATGGTGTGTCGACATCCCTGGACAGCTTCAGCTCTCTGCTTCATCTCCCCTATTGCCACACTAGGCTCGATGCCCGGGTCTCCAGATTTTGTCTGTTGGTATCCCCGGGTAGAGTAAGAGATTGCTGCGGCTACTGGACTGCGTGCGGACCTCCTCATGCGTTGATGTCCCGGCGGATGCTGGTGATGTGATTTGATCCCAGGCCAATGCCCCGAAATGCGTCCGGTCTGGAGCACTGCAGTTCGGCATCAACGAGCCGGTGAGGTGCAGGTGCAAGGGTCTTATCTGAAAATAAGGGCGTGGAGAGGATGGAGGCTAAATGGTAGCTCAAGGCAGAGAGAGGTAAGGTACCTCTACCTGGGCGTGCCAGGCACATGTTGGTTGCCATTCCCACCTCAGCCTGGAGAGATTGTGGGGACCCGCCACGTGACCGACTGAGCTACCCAGAATGCTGCCTGCGTCCTGTGTCACTTTGCCATCCAACAAGCCATCGGCAACAACTGGCAACCTCCAGCTCTGAACTTACCGCCCGGGGAAACCGAGACCTCGACCCCAATGGCTCAGAGATTCCTAACGGACCGGCCTCCTTCTACCGGATGGTCTGGCCCAACTTCGCGTGGAACGGCACACGAAGCCTCGTTCAGCTCCGTGTCGCCGAAATGACCAGCGGAGGTTGCCCTTGCTCAGCCAACAAGGGGAACCGTGACAGGGGAACGAAGCGATTCGCAAGCGACATCGGCTGGTGGTGTGTGGTTGACCATGTTGCCATTCTCACGAGACATAATAAGCACGAAGGAGCCGAGTTGCCGACCCATGTTGGTAGGGGCGATGACGAGATCGGGGTACTAGGCAAGAATGGTAAAGAGTCTGCATCAAGGTGCTAATAGACACAGAAACAACCTTCGACCCACACGCTCTTAGCTAGCTCTCCCTCCCTCTGTGCCGATTCGGTGTCGACTCGCCCCCCCCCCTCGAGTAAGGTTATCTGATGAGTACCCGTCACCAGCCTAGAGCGGCGGCCTCGTAAGCTCTGCGAACTGCACCGCTTTCGCACATCGGCGCCATGGCATCACCCCAAGGGTCGAGTTACATCATGCGGCGCGAAGCTGAACATGATTGGAGGACGCCGTCTCCGCGTCCGCTGTCTCGGTTGCTCAGTTTATTCAGCTGACGACATGGCAACCTCGAGCTTCTATTGGGGCGATGGGGCAAAGTCGCCTCGTTGCGCGACTCAGGTCCAAGCAAGGCACGGTACCTCTACAACCCGTAACAGGATCTTTCTCTGGGTCGCCCGTGAAGAATCCGACAGAAGCTGTCCACCATTCTCCACTGAATAGGACCACCGCTGTCGACCGGCGTGTCGATCTTACCTCCGCGGCCGACTCTTGTCTGGGAGTCTTGTTGGCCATGCGCTTCTGTCGTGGCAGAGCGACGCGTGACGCAACCTTAATTGGTGATGCTCATCAGCTGCCACCACCACGATGCCGCTGTCTCGCCCGCGCCTGCAACTCACCACCAATTGCCCCCACGGGCAGAGGTCCATCGTGCGGCATTTGCCACACTTCCATGACAGGATAGAATTGCTTTCCATCGAAATTCAAGCATCGACTTGGCTTCCGAGTTATCCATGGTCCCGTCTTCGGGAGGGGCCGCTAAACTTTGAACGGACAAGCTCCGATGGCGACATCACCCTCGTCCCCGAACCTCGACCGACATCAACGTCAACGCGGAACGTTGTCGCCCCAAGACAACCTGGGAAGCCTACCAGCCGCCATTTCGTCTCATGTCACTGATGCAGACGATGAAGAATCATCACTCCGGCGCCATCCTATTTTGTCTGGGCGTCCTGCCCATCTTGAGCCTGTCTTATTCCTCCCGTCCCTCCCTCCTTCAGCGTCTTACACTCCTTCAGCCCTGCCTGCCCGCCTGATCCTTGGCACTCATCATCTGTCCCTCATCCAGCCTGGCGTCAGTCCTCTTTCTACCTACACGCGCAAGCTACGGGAGATCGACCTAATCTTCCTTCTTGGCACGTCAAGGGCGCCTGAAGCCCCCGTCCTTCGCGTCGGCACTTCATTTCTCCCCACGACACCTCTCACAACCTCGTCGCCATGGCGAGCACGAGAACGAAAATCGGCCACGGCCTGGCCAAGGTCTTGGGCATCAAGCTCCAGGGTCAGAACGAGCAGGAAGAGATGCTTCGCGGCGAGTCTGTCCTTTCCACCCAGAGCTTCATCGAGGAGCAACCCACGTCGGGCGAATGGCTTAGCGAGCTTGTGCCCGACGCCGAGTTCTGCAGGCAATACGTCAAGTCGTTGTTCCCTTTCATCAACTGGATCGGCTACTACAACGTCGGCTGGCTGATCGGTGACCTGGTCGCCGGTATCACCGTCGGCGCCGTCGTCGTGCCACAGGGCATGGCTTACGCCCTGCTCGCCAACCTCGAGCCCGAATTCGGTCTCTACTCCTCCTTCATGGGAGTTCTGATTTACTGGTTCTTCGCCACCTCCAAAGATATCACCATCGGCGTACGTTTTGCTCCCCAGTCTGCTTACAAATAATGGCCATACTGACGGCTCTCTCAGCCTGTCGCTGTGTTGTCCACAGTCGTCGGCAATGTTATTACCAGGACTCGTGAAGACTATCCCGAGTATGCACCTCATGAGATTGCGTCCGCTCTTGCCATCATCTCTGGAGCCATCGTCCTGTTCATTGGTCTCATTCGTATGGGATGGATCGTCAACGTCCTCTCTCTCACATCCCTCTCCGCCTTCATGACCGGTTCGGCCATCAGCATTGCTGTCGGACAGACGCCCGGCATGATGGGCATCAAGGGCTTCTCAACAAGAGAGGCTACGTACAAGGTCTTCATTAACACTCTGAAGAACCTCGGTCGTACCAAGATGGATGCCGCTATGGGCCTCACGGCACTGACGATGCTGTACGTCATCCGATCCCTTTGCTCCTACGCCGCCCGGAGATGGCCCGCTCGCCAGCGTCTCTTCTTCTTCCTCTCGACCCTGCGCACCGCCTTCGTCATCCTGCTGTACACCATGATCAGTTGGTTGGTCAACATGCACAGGCGTGACGATCCCATGTTCAAGATCCTGGGCGAGGTCCCTCGAGGTATGTTGTCATATGCAGCACTCTGCGTGAGAACGACGTGACTAACCCAGTTCAAGGTTTCCAAGATGTCGGCGTTCCTCGCATGGACAAGGGACTCATCTCGTCGTTTGCTTCGGAGCTGCCGGCCACCGTTATCGTCCTGGTCATCGAACACATCGCCATCTCCAAGTCTTTTGGCCGTGTCAACAACTACCAGATCGATCCCTCCCAGGAATTCGTTGCCATTGGCGTTACCAACGTCTTCGCTCCCTTCCTCGGCGGTTTCCCCTCGACCGGATCATTCAGCAGAACCGCTATCAAGTCCAAGGCTGGTGTTAAGACGCCTTTCGCTGGTGTCATCACCGGTCTCGTCGTTCTTCTCGCCATCTACGCCTTGACCGCTGTTTTCTTCTACATTCCCAGCGCGTCCCTCTCGGCCGTCATTATTCACGCTGTTGGTGACTTGATCACCCCTCCTAACACCGTCTACGGCTTCTGGCGCGTCTCACCGTTCGAGTGCATCATCTTCTTCATCGGTGTCTTCGTGACAATCTTCTCTTCGATCGAGAACGGCATCTATGCCACTGTCGCCATCTCGGCCGCCCTGCTCTTCTGGCGCATCCTCCGCGGCAGGGGTCGCATCCTGGGCAAGGTCAAGATTCACTCCGTCATCGGCGACCACGTCATCGGCGAGGATCACCGCCAAATCGTCGGCGAATATGGCTCCTTTGACTCTCAGGACAACGCGGCTCGTAACGTGTTCCTTCCCGTGGACCACGGCGACGGCTCCAACCCCGAGGTCGAGCTCGACAATCCCTACCCGGGCATCTTCATCTACCGATTCTCCGAGGGCTTCAACTACCCCAACGCGGCGCACTCGCTCGACTACCTCTCCGACTACATCTTCGCGCGCACGCGCCGCACCAACCTCGAGACATTCGACAAGCTCGCCGACCGACCCTGGAACGACCCCGGTCCGTCCCGTAAGGCGAGCAAGGCCGCTGCCCAGCGCCAGGCCGTCGAGAACCGTCCCACGCTCAAGGCTGTCATCCTCGACTTCAGCTCCGTCAACAATGTCGACATCACCTCCGTGCAGCAGCTCATTGACGTCCGCAACCAGCTCGACCGCTACGCAGCCCCAGATGTCGTGGACTGGCACATCGCCTGCATCAACAACCGCTGGACCAAGCGCGCCCTCGCCGCCGCCGGCTTCGGGTACCCCACCGAAAGCAGCTCTGGCCTCCAGCACCGGTGGAGGAGTATTTTCAGCGTCGCGGAGATTGGCGGTTCCGACTCTGCGGCCGCCGTTGCGGAGAAGCAGGCGAACCAGCGCGAGTTCGCGTCGCAACTCAGCAGAGTCGCGGACGAGGAAGCCGCGTTCAAGACTGCGGAGGACGAGGATGATCAGGAGATTGGCAAGGTCGGCGGCTCGGCTCGCGGCAGGACGAACGTGCACATCGGGCCCAAGAGGAAGGGTGTCGTCGTGCATGGCCTCAACAGGCCGTTGTTCCACGTTGACCTGACGAGTGCGATGCAGAGTGCCATTGCGAACGTGGAGGCCAGGAACGAGGATGTTCTTGACAAGATTGATGACAAGGCTCAGGATTCATCGGCGACGTAAGAGGTCGGCTGTCGGAGAGGCATTGCGTTGCGTTTGCATTTGCATGGATTGGCGTTCATAGCTGGCTTGTCAGCGGCCTCAAATGGGCCTATCAATATTCTCTTTTCCACACTACCTAATTTCACATGGTGCATGTTGCTTCCTCCTGGCTTTCCTCGTCTTCTGGTGTCGCAAGCATGCTGCGGAAAGCCGTCCTCTCCAGATGATGTTTTCTCACGTGAACTTGTTCAAGCGGAAGCGCCCATGAAACCCCATTTAGAATTCAGCACGGCATATGCGGATGCTAGATGGCGTGGTACTATCCATCTCTTCATCCCCATGTTGCTTCATCATATCTGGACTGCCGCTACAGCAGGGATCAGCGAATGCTGCTCGACGCCTAGACGTTTAAAAGAGTAGTGAAAAAAACCATCAGGAGCCTCTCTTCACGAGCGCTCACCAACAAGAGCAGGCGACAACCATCAACGCACCGCACCACCCACCGTGACGGGCAAAAAGTAATGGATCCCCGAGACAGGATCGAACTGTCGATCTCCCGATATGCAAGTTTCCTAACAGTCGGACGCCTTGACCAGCTGGGCCACCAGGGATGTTCGACGAGCTTCCATGGTGGGTAGATGTAGGGCTGGATGGGGATGGGAGGGGGGAGTTCTCGAGAGAGCGATTTTTGGGAAAGCCGGGTTCTGGGTGGGCCTCTGGTGGGAACCTTCAATATGCGAAGCAACCGCCCGGCTGTGGGTTGATGTGCTTTGGCCGCCTGCGAGAGACAGCGCTCACCTTCTGCTTCCCTATTTCCTCGAATTTGGGGCATGCAAACTGCGAAGAGCAAGGGGTCGGAAACAACGGACCCAGAGCGTTGGGAATTTGGGCTGTGACCTGTCCTGGTGACAATGTCATTGTTGACGGCGAAGTGCACAAACCGCTGACTCGGCTCTGCCTTGGCCCCCGTCATGAGGATCCCCAGACGGAGAAAGTTGGGTGGGCCGCGAAAGAGGGCCTCAGTCTGTTAGTTCACGGGGAGCATCGGATTCGGGATGCACCGGTCGAGGGCCGAAATGCCGCCTTGAGGTGGTGGCATCGCATCGTTGGGCAGCGGAGGCCCGGAACTGCCCCCCCTCTCCGAGGGCTGAATGAACCTTTCCTCGCCCCAGACCACCCTGCGACATGGCAAGCTGGTGGTGCACTCGTCTCGTTGGGCAGAGGTGCAAGCAAGTGAGGTCGTCGAGGGGTGGCATTCAGCCTTCCCTTCGCGCCGGCCAGTCTGGTCGCTCAGATTGGCCGCCGGCCGGATCGCCGAGGCCCACGGGGTCAGAGCAGCAGCGCCCGGAACCGCAGCCAGGCGATGCGGATTGGACAGAGGGGTGCCCGGCGCCGCCTCGCGGGCTCTGGCGACTCAGACGGCTTCCCGCGCACAAGACATTCAGCCGCTTCCTCCGGCAATCGAGAGGCGTGTGGCTCGGCCGCCCTCCGGGTCCAGTCTGGCGGGATGGCCCCCAAATAGCAACATTCGAGGAGCGCGGGTACCAGGCGAAGCGCGATAGACGCTCGGTGTGCCGCGGAGCAGGCTGCCAGCACAGGAGACTGTCGCGATGAGAGGATGCACGGCTCGTGAGACACAGGCGTTGGCCGACCTGGGAGGCCGCCGACGAGCGGGAAGAGAAATCAGGCAGCCAGCAAGGAGCCGGATTGAGGCCGTCGATGCCGAGTGTCGACGAGATGGGCATCGTCGGGACAGAGGGCGTTCGGAGGGGCCGGTAGTTGCCTGCCTTGGCTGCGAGCCTCGTGGGAAGGTGACTCCTCCGTCCCGTCGGCCTGAAACCCCTTCCAGCACTGCCTCATCCCCAGAACAGAGTCCCTCGTCACTTGACCCGGGGACGCTGCGAGGCAGGAAGGAAAGACAGTCAGTCAGTCGGTGTGTGTCGCGAAGAATGCCTGGGAAGGTCGCCAGGACGCTTGCGGCACAGCAAGGCCTGGCACTGGCAGGACGGCCGCCTTCAGTGGCCGCATCAAGGCTGTGAAAAGAGGGGTGCCGAGTCGAAAAGGACTGCGGTGAGTGGTGTGGGCGAGCAGAGGCGGTCGCATCGGTCGAGGCCACGACAGGGTTGGTCGTCTTTATAGCCAGCAGCGGGCTAGGAGGAAAAGGCATAAAAGGCATAGCGAGGGCAGCCTGGCCAACAGGTTGGTGAGGCCTCTCTGAAGCGACCGCAAAGGGGCCAATGATGGGGCTCGAATGGCGGGCGACGGGGGGTCCCTCTTCAACCCTGTGGCTCGAGAGCCCGTCCAAGCCTCATGCCGGCCCGACGAGGGGCCGCCGATGGCCCCACCTTGGACCTCACCTCCCTCCACTTCCACTGGGGCAGGTCACATAACGGGCCTCGTCGACGTCGTCCTTCACCACCATCACCATCATCACCACCACCAACGCCGACCGGTCTAACAGCGCCGTGTCGTCCATAGTGCCGTGAACTCGTACAGCTCGCCCTACAGGCACTCGCTCTGGAAGCCACGCTACCGTGATCCCTCGACGAATGCCGTCATCGTGCTCCAGCTGACCTTCGAATCGTCCACTCGATCCTTGTCGAAGCATCCATCAAACTCCAGGCTACACTTCCCAAGACTCTCCTCCTCGTCTGTCCTCCCAGGCTGCCGAATAGGGACGACCCACAGCCTCCGAATTGACCGGCATCGCGGCAAGTGCTCGAATCATCGGGCACCAAAGTGCTCTCCTGCCATTTCTGGACGTCTATTGTCGTCGTCGGAGGGGCACGCTGCCATCTACGGCAGAAGTACTGTACCCCTGGCTGATGATCGACTGGGACCACTCTGTAACTGGCTTCAGCCCCGTGGAGCGGATGAGCAATCAACCCGTTCGCCAATGTCTCCCGAATCGACGTCGATGAAGCCACCAACGGGCTGGGGGCCTCTGTCCAAGAGACCTCCTCGTCACATTCGATATCGGACGGGTATAAGTGCGAATCCTCCGGAATCCTGACTGGCAACCATCTCTGCTCTACCTCACTTCCATTCTCACAATCCTTCATTCCCTGCTCTTTTCCAATGTCTGCCCCCGTTTCCAGGTTTAGCAAGCTCTCCCTCGAAAGCATGACTTCAACATCAAGGACACAATCTCAGCAGCTGCCCCCCGACAGCTCAGAAAGCGAATCCAGCTCAGACCCTGGAAGCGAATCTGAAGATTCCGCCGCCGAGGATGAAGGGAATACCGTGGTGCGGTCGCCTACGAAGCTTACTTACAAGGTCGACGGTCTCTCCAACGAAGCTCGCTCCATGGTTCGAGAAGCCTTCAAAGACCCCCCCAAGTTGTCTCTCCAATACTGTCGCTTGCAAGACAATACGTATGCTTTCCAGATGACAGAGATGGTGCCCAGATCCATCCGCATTGGTTCGCTAGACAGCAAGTTCCCAACGCCTCGGTGCTCTTGCGGCAAACAAAACGGACCTTGCAAACATCTGCTCTGGCTGCTGGACCAGCTCGTGAAGCAGACTCTTTACGACCATGATCCTACCTCGCCCCTGACCATGAACCCAAAGGGCTTCGCCGAGGAAGTGGGCGATCCCTTCTCGAGCATCTCCGACTTTCATCTTGACGTCCTCGCCGACAGCCTGCGCTGTCAGGTTGTCCAGCCCGACTCTGGTGAAGACGAGGACGAAGATGAAGACGAGGACGAGCTGAACCCGTCAAGAGTCCAGGAGGCGCGTGAACTTCTCGCATCGGTTGCCGCCGTGGCGCCCGAAGATTACCGCGACGACATCTTTAGCGACCCATCGCCGGGCACCCATACTATCAAACGTCGCGACCTCGAATGCACCATCTTTCGTATGCTGCTCGACAACAACGACTTCTTTCACTATTTCCTCTCCCAAGCCCGTTCGTCCGACCCCATCAAAGACCCATTTGTCAAGCTCGAGCAGCGAGTCCGCCGCGTCCTCCGCGACCTCGACGCCTTTTCTGCCAGGACACCTTCCTCCTCCCAGGAAGGCCCCCGCGATGTCCCCTGGGCAGCACGGCACATTCTCGGCGTCGTGACTCTCATCAACACGACCATCTTCAAACGGGAAACCCCCCTCGCCCCCCGCGAACGCACCTCCGCAGCCCGCGCCCTCGTTCACATCCTCTCCGCCGTCGTCGCCCGCAACCGCGACGCCCACCCCGGACCTACCCTCACTGACCGAAATCTCTACGCCCGCCTCATCGGCGACGCCCGCTCCGACTTTGTTATCGGCACCCTCGTCCTTCTTCCTGACGCAGCTGCCCCTTTTCTCTCCGACCTCGAAACCGTCGCGGAAGCCATCGGGGTGCACGGCGCCCCCGCCGCCTACGCCGAGAAACTCACCCGTCTGCTCGCGAGCCTCAAGAAGCCCTCCCGAAGCGGCAGCATCAGCGGGTCGAAGCGACAAGATCCTTCCGGCGGACAGGGGCCCCAGGGTCGCGGATCCAAGAGGGTGAAATGAGGCGGCGTGTGACGTGGGAGCATCGGTCAGACAGGCCGTCGGCGCCGGCGCCTCCGGTCGCTCTGGCCACAAAGCGAGAGGGGAAACAGGCTTTTCTCCTTCAAGCATTTTCCTGATTTTCCACATCAGGTCTCCGAGGGTGGCTCCCCTCTGGACTCATCTCTCTCATCTCCCTTGCCGGTATTGGTTGTTTTCCGCCTGCCACCGCCTGCGAGCATGCCGTTGCTGGACTTGACTTCTTGATGAACACTGTAGACTGGAAAGCGA
Organism: Verticillium tricorpus MUCL 9792; assembly: GCA_000732205.1. Taxonomy (NCBI): domain Eukaryota; kingdom Fungi; phylum Ascomycota; class Sordariomycetes; order Glomerellales; family Plectosphaerellaceae; genus Verticillium; species Verticillium tricorpus. Next base: position 6,140,097 of record JPET01000001.1, on the reverse strand, counting down.
TTTCATGTTCCACCCTTCTCGCCGGTCGCGGAGGGTTATGTTCGAGTTTGATCGGACAACAATATACTGCTCTTTTTCATTACACGTTGGTTGGCAGACCTTCCCAGTGACGAGTACTTGTACGAACCCGTAAATTTGACCGTCGGGGGTAGGCATCTCGTCTACGGGGACATCCGATGTGTGTGAGATCAGAGCCAACGACGGCATGGATATCCGCCACGCTTTCTCGACGGGGCATTGAACTTCAAGTCGGAACAATCTCCTAGTCTGTGCATGTAATCTCATATCATTGCATTAATCGTGCGCCCCGTTCCCGCCCTCCCATGTGCCTCACTTGACCCCCATGTCCGCCTGGATAGCGCGCAGGCTCTCAAGGACCTCCCGAAGCGTCGGGCGTTCATAAGGGTTATCATCCCACTCCCCGCTCTGCCGCTTCGCGTCTCTGACCGCCAGGTAGTCTTCTGCCCATGCAATCTCCTTCTTCCACCAGTCGCGCGCCACGGCGCGCAACGCTACGGGATCAGACTCGGCTTTGGCGTCCATGTCGGTGCGCATGACGAGTTTATTGCCCAGCCTAATGATCTTGGTGTCCAGCGTGTCGCGGCGTCCTTTGGTGCACCGGTCGATGAGCCGCTGCAGCGGCGGCGGCGTGCGCTCGTACTCAGGGAACTGGAGGTGGGACTCCCAGCGGTAAGAGACCCATATGGTGGACTTTTGCGGAGCGCTGACGCCCTCGAAGAGACACCAGAGGACTCTGCCGAGCATGTAGACCTCGGCAGCCTCCTGCTCCCTGGGGCTCAGGGATTCCCAAGAGACGTTGTAGCTGCTCGAGAAGTTCTTGTACTTTTCGTTGGCCAACAGGGGCTCGAAGCCGGGGCAAAGGCGCTCCATGATGCCGTAGTATGGCTGCCTCGCCTCGTCGGATAGATTGTCCGCGGTGGCAAGGATGCGCATGTACTCGACGGCGTTGACTTCCGGCGAGGCGAACTCGCACCAGACGCCTCGCTGTTCAAAGTCCACCAAGACTGCATCTCTGGACCCGGACAGAACAATGTTGTCGAGCCGCAGGTCGGGATAAAACGTGCCTGAGGTTTCTCGGTGATGAAGCAAGGCGGACGTGATCTGGTCCGCCCACTTGAATTGTTCAGTAGGCAGGAGAGTATCGCTGGAGCCGAGGAACGGCACAATGTCGCGCATTGTACCATACTGGTGGAGCTCCAAGGTGAACCCGAGAACGGCGTTTTTATTCCCAAACCTGGTCCGCTTCGTGACCAGGTGGACTGGCCGAGATATGATGTTCGGATGTGGCTTCATGGTGAGTAGCAGTCGCAACTCATGATACAGATATTTGGGAAAGCTGGTGAGGGCCTTGAGGATGTACGACTGCCCATCGACCTGCACCAGAGACGTGCTGTCGTGTATCTGCTCGACAAGCTGCACCTGTGAGATGTCGATGCATGGCGGGAGAACGACATCAGGCCCCCAAGCGGCCTCGAACTGTGGTACTGAGAATTGGTAGACTTCTAACGCAAAGGTCTGGGCAACGGTGATGTTGATTTGCCTGACGTCCAGAGACAGGCTGTCAAAAACTATGCGGGAACCAAACGGAAGACTGGCCAGGTACCGCTCGGCGTACGCGAGTTGTTCGGAGGGGCTACGGCGGGGCTCGGGTCTGTTTCTGGTGGCGGCCTCTTGGTCGGTCCCTCCGAGAGTCAAGGTCCAGTCCTGCAGTCGTCGCAGTATGTGCATTGAAACCGAGAGTCGCGCAACCCTGACTCGATCTTTGGTGTGGAACGCTTGATCCAGTTCAAGGAGGTCTCGGACGAGGCGTGTCTGAAGGGACAAGTCGGGCACGAAGACATCGATCCTCATGGGCGGCACAGCAGCCATAAAGAGAGGTGTGACGTAAAACTGCGAGCCCCATGATGTACATCCGTCGATCCTCCAGAGTGGTCTGATTAGGGGGGACAGACTGTCGATGCGGTTCTTTGGGTTGAGTTGAGAGAGGCCCCAGGCTGATGTGGTGCGATCGACGATGGCATTGGTTCGAGAAGTGGCCGCCGACGTCGAACCACTTATGAAGGCTGCCGTGGGATGAATGACTGTGTTAATGGTATCAGGATTGAGTTCCATGTTGGTTCAAAGGGCGCTTTCGTTGAGCCCTCGCAGTCCGGCGGCCGCCTTGCAAAGCCAAAGGGGCGAGGGACATGTAGTCAATGACGACGAGGATAGATGAGACAGCTGCCGGCGCTGGATTGAGGAGGCGAAATGGGAAGCAGTCCGACAAGGTGAGTGGTGCCGATGAGACGATGTTGGCTGCTTTCTTTTCTTTCTAGTGGTTCTGGCTGCACGTGTCAGGATGATCCGACTGCAGAAGACTGACGCTCCGCGGATGATGGCCAGCGGTCCCCGGACTCGGATGAGCCTTCTACATCCGTCCTGCATCTACCCTTGAGTGCTGTCACACCAAGCAGGGAAGGTCGGCTCCTCGCCCGTGCCCAGCCTGGCATATGCAGCTTCCGTTAGGTACACTACCTAGGTAAGGTACCTAAGGAAGACTCCAACGCAAGGCACCTTAGGGACTCACTTAAGGCTGGGGTTTTTGGGATAAGAGACATGTTGGACGAGCAGCGGCCGGCCTCCCTCGAGCCCCGGAGCTTTTCCTCCCCAGAGGTATGCTACCTTGTGCTCTCGGTTCGGTAAGAAAGCTGTCCGTCCAGACAACTAACACAAACATGGCAGGATCGTTGAGAGCCTCCTGCCGAAGCCACAATGGCCGACACAGCACGCTTTGAAGTGCTGGCTCGGCGTCTCTCTAGTAATAAGTGGCGAGGAAGCGCACATCGGTTGACACTTTGTTGGGTCGGGTTGATTATGCCCCGCATCGCTCAGTATGCAGACCCAGCCGCAATCTTCCGTTAATTGGCTCAAGGCGCCCACAGAACCAACGCCAAGCACCAACGTACCGCTGCTGATGCCGGTGCCGGTGTAGACAGAGCAGTAACAATTGGAGTGATGAAAGGGCGCGCGGGCCGGCTGGTCGCGAGCCAGCATCCTCCTCGTCAGCCTGAAAGCTTATCGTCACTTGACTCTAGTGTCTTTGAGCCGTATAGCCTTGTGCACTTGATGCTCGTTCCCATGGCCAATCGCTCGTCGACTTGTAGTCTGCTGGTGAGTAGGATCTCACCGGTGCTGCATACATCAGCTTGCATATTGACGGAGATCGCGTCCTTGTGCAACAATGCTCGAGGAGAATCTGGATCAGGCAAGAAAGAGGACAAGAGCCTGCCTGGTCTGCGAGAGTGATGGCGGAAAGATGAAGGTACGTACGACCAAGACCGACCGGATTGACTGAGACGTGATTAAGCCACGTGATGTCGAGATGTCGAGGAATTAGATCGGCCCGACGTGCTGACTCAACTCGGTTGAGGTCCCAGCTACGGAAAGAGCAGACCGGCCACACCTCCAAGAAGTCTTGTCTCCTGTCACCTATCAACTTTCCGGACATGGTTGACAGGTGACCAGCGTCGTGGGAGTCCCCGTCGCTGGCTTCCATCGACTTCCTTCGATGCAATCACCGGAAACCCCCACTCCTCGCCAAAATGCGACCTGCAGGCATCGATCGAGGCACACTGCGCAGACTCGGGAGGCCCATGTGTGGGGGTGACCACAGAACACTGGGCAGAAGGAATCGGGATAATAAGCACTGCAACTGCATCCATGTCATTCGCGACCGTACGCGGACAGCCCGGCCCTCTCACCGATTCGGAAGACACTGTGGAAGAGGTCTACCCGCACCTTCGCGTTCCACCGTCGGCCTGTCCTGCCATGGTCTGCTGCTCTCTGCCGCCAGCAGAGGTTACGTGCACGCCTCGGGCCCCAACATCATCACCCTCTCAGTCGTCTGCCTTCACCGATGTGCAGGGTTGGCTGTCATGTCAACTTCAGCCTGCCGGCAAGTGCCAAGTCGAAGGGGGCCATTGCGGCTACCAGGGCGTGGACAGTCGACCACTCCTGCACCCACAAGCAGACCGACAGGAGGGATTCAATCGCGGCTTGCCCCGAGGCAAAATCTCGGTCAAGCGTGTGCACAGCTCCAGGCTTGCGGCTGCCCGCGTTGTTTTGGGTCAGCTGGGGCGCTGGGGGCTCTCGCTCTGCTGGGATCATCGTCTTGGGCAGGCCGGGGTTTGCCCCTGGCCACCCCTTAACAACGTTGATTGGACGACTCCTGACCGACTGGAATCGCTCACATGCATCCCCCCTTGTGACCAGAGATGAGTTCCGCCAGGACCTGTCGACGGCATCCAACGAGCGGCCACTTGCTTACACAGCGTCAGATTATCCCATTCCTGGAGCATAATACATGGTTCACCCACCGCCAACCTGCATCCAGGCCTGCCTCCGTTACCTGTAGCGGCAGGTGGCTGACTCAGCCACTGGCTCGAGGCCCCAGAAGCCAGTCAAGCAAACGACCTTCAGTTGCGTTGTTCTGGCCTCTTGACGGGCAGCCCGCCGCTGCGACACCCTCGCACAGCGGCCATCTCCATCAATCTTGCCGCCTTACTCGCCGCGGTGCTGTAGGACTTCGTCATGGTGACGAGACGATCAACCCTGGGCAGGATGCTGGACGGCGTTACTGCAGGAAACCAAACTCAGAATCACCGGCGCTTTGTCCAACAGAGGACGATACCAATTAGCTGTAGCCCCCAATCTCGCAATGTGCGCGGCTTGCTCTTGCCTGAACCTCTTACCACAGGCCTAGCGAGGGGGCCTGCTGACCGAGAAAAACCTCCCTTGCATCTCGTCATGTTCGTCTGGATGATTGACCAACCACAGCTACAGCAGACGTGCCATGGGGGGTTCAACGTGCGTAAGGACTCGCACTGCCCATCAACGAGAGCTCATTTGATTGCATCGGTCTGCTCCTCCGCTCGAGACAACCTTGCAGAGCGATCTTTTGGCGCACTAATTGAACGACCGCTAGCTCATCGTATAACCAATCGTACAGCTTTCGCAGGACACTTTCCCGCTGCCGACCGGGTTGCCGTTCGCTGCGACGATAGTGCCCTCTGGATGGCATCTTCCTTGCCACCGGCGACGCATACCCAGGAAGAGGGCGGCGCTCCAACAGCGACCATGGACCACATGCACCTCTAGCCTCTCTGGCCCTTGCGGCCCGGCCTTGGAAGCTTTCGCAGCATCCAGTAGCATTGCCTGGCCCGCTCAATTGCCTGCCAGAAAGGCCCTGCGAGACCCGTCCGCCCCAGAAAACCGCCCTGCCAACAGTGAGGCCGCGTACAGGCAATGGCAAAGGGTGCTGAGACACCAGGGCTGGGAGTGGTTACACAGAGTCCAGAACATGGCAAGGATCTGCCACGCTCATCATTTGCACCCCTGCCTCACATCCTATTCAGCCTATCCCAAGCAGCCGGATGCCCTGGCAGGGACGGGACGAGCTCTTGGCCCTGTTCTCGCGTGGCATCCCCTCCCCCCGACCCCTGTCCTACCTCGGGCACGGGTTTCCCTCAGACCGGTGGAAAGTACAACTGAGCACGGGTGCAACTTTTGATCTCGGTGTGACCTCTCCTCCTTCAGCCTTGACAAGCTCGATGAAGGCAGCTCACGAGATACCCAATCGCCGTCGCCATCACGTACAATCCGGCCCCTTCACATCCCAGGACGCGCACGTTTGACTGCTCCACGGCAGCCTAGACATTGCACAACGCGAATCCCACGCCACCGTCTGCCGAGCATTCTCGGAGTTGTGACTCTGCTCTCAGTGGCCAGCCAGCGAAGCAAGCAGGCAGGCAGGCAGGCAGGCAGGCAGAAAGGCAGACAGACAGGCAGACAAGCAGACAGACGGGCAGAAAGACGGACGCAGACAGACAGACGAAGGCCAACAGCATCAGCAACGCCGGTAACAGGAATAGCTTGAACGTGCCAGCACCAGCAGCAGCAGCAGCAGCAAAACCAGCAGCACAGCGTCCACGGCGGCAGCACCAGCAGCAGCGGTCGATCAACGCAGAAGCAGCAGGGCCGTCCACCAGCGGGCTCGCTTTTCCCCATCTCTCTTCGCGCGCGTCACTTGCTGGGTCCAGCCGAACGGGCCCTCCTGTGACTCTACCCCGACTCCCTTTTACACCCACATCCTCACGCCTCTGCCACGCCTCCCCGACCCCGAGCTGGTTCATCGAGCTCTCTTCCCCTTCCCCTTCTTTGCTCCTTTGCCGCACTCCACTTACTCGCAAGGGTGTCATGGTGCAGCAATGGCTCTCGTGAGACCGTAGCTCCCCACCCCCTCCCGGTGAGGCGCACATTTCTTTGCACCACTTGTGCTAAGCTGTATCTGCCTGTTCCTGCTTGCTGCTTGTCTCTGCTTCGGCACGTTCCACCGGCCGCGGTACTTGCACATGTTGCTTTACCTGCTGCCCGGCTTCTGTTCAACACACCCACCCTACATCCATCATGGTAAGAGTCGTCCCTGGTCCCCGGTAGGCGGCAGCTGCATGGATACCTATATCATCACACCTCCAGCCCAGCCTGGCGGCCCATTCACCCACGTCTTCACCTCCCAGCCCCTCACACCAATGCCTACCCCGAACCTGTCATCCCTTGCTTTCCCTCGCTCCGACCCTGCCCCAGACGCCCCCAACTCTCACCCCCGAAGGCGAACTGTCGATGATTGATCATCGGTTTATTATAGAACAATCCTAGCTTGAAAAGACGGCGCCCTTTCGGCCATGACGACGCCGACCCGTTAGAGCCAGCGCTCCAGTATTCCTCGCACTTCTCCCAATCCGACCAGGACTTCTCCTCCTTGTCTTACGACCATCAACTTCATCTTGAGCAGGCTGCCTTGCCCTATGGCCTTACCGGTCTCCGGCTTCACCAATTAGCTCGCATCGACCAAGCACATAAGCGTCAAAGATCATCTCAAAGCTACCCCATGTCCGCCCCTTTTCTGAGCGACGCTTTCTCCCAAGATGGCCAGGAGAAAGCCCCCCCAGGCGATTATCGACCTCACGGCGATGATGCCATCCAGCAGTCGCCCGCCGGATTGCCGTCCGCTGGTGGCATTCATGATGCGCTAAGCGACTCTCTCGCCAGCCTCAAGATGCTCATCTGTCCGAGTTGCCTCACGCGCTGGGAGACACCAGGAGGTACGCTTCTTGTTAATACTACCATGTACGTCCACGCCAACTGACTCTTGTCTCTAGCTAGCTATCAAGCCCTGGCGCATTCTGTCCCTGACGAGTACGGGTCGAACAAGCCCTACGAAGCAGAAAAGCAACCGTCTGCCCAGCTTCAGGACGCCGAGACTTATTTGCCCGTCACCTTGGGTCCACATCCGCCATCAACTTTCACGGATAGCGTGGGGCTTGTTCCTGACTATCACAGTGTTCTTGAAGCCAATGTCGCCACCGCACAGTCAATGTCACAAGACCTCATGTTTTTCTCGACAACCTCCGCAGCATCTGGTTACTTTGCAACCCATGCTGTCGCCAATGTGAGTCAAGCTCCAAGCTTGCTCAACGCCTCAATGTACAACCAGGAGCCCTTCATGAGCGACCAGACACACATTGCACCGTACAGTGACGATATCCCTGCTGTTGAAATCCAGAGCTCTTTGGCGCCGGCGGTTGACATGGTTCACGGTTTATCAAATTCTTATGGGATTTCGGATCTGAGTATCAAGCGGGAGGGCCTGGATGCGCAGAGAGCAGGTCAGAATCTTGACGTCGTCTTCACCAACAACAAACCTGCCGCCGCAAAACGTGGACCTTTTACGGATCAGGTCAAACGAGAGCAAACTGCACAAACCAGGCGCATTGGATCCTGCATTCGATGTCGAATGCAGCGAATACGCGTGAGTCTTTCAATGGCCCGTTGATGGACAAAGTCGGCGAGAATAGTGATGCACATCACCGTGGGAAGTCTGCTGACAACGCTGTGCAGTGCAAAGCCGACCAGAATGATAAGGATGCGCCGTGCTTGACTTGCTCTACCAAACAGAACTCGAAAATTTGGCGCCTGCCTTGTCTCCGCGTGAAGATCACTGATGTGAAGCTCTTCAAGCCGGGCCAGGTTCACGGCTATGAGTGGACACAGCGCTGGAAGGACAGCATTGTGGACAACATTGCCAGCTGGGACTCCCCTGAGGAGAGGATGATCCAAATCTCTGAGGGGTTGACCAACAGTCCTGTCGAACTTCGCGTGAAGAGATTTATTCCCCAACAAGGCGACAAGCTCGATCGGTCGTGGTTCTCTATGGACGGTGTCAAGCACTCAGTCAGCATTCCCCCATACGCCATCGTTGACCTGGACGAAGCCCAAAGAGCATACACAGCGTACATCAAGAACGGCATCAGCAATTCCTTTGTGAACGTCCTCGACCGAGTGCTGGGACCCGAGAGAAATCTCATGTGGGGTACTTACTACCTGGCTTGGAAATTGAGTGAAAGTCCGCGACTGGACAAGGACGAGGCTGGTTTACTCAAGAAAGTGCTAGAGCTGTGGATGGCCGTGCGACTGACAACAACGTCAACTGTCATTGTCGGCAATGACACGCTAGGGATGTCGCGGCAGATCTTGAACGAGACGAGCCCTCAACACGGCAAAATCCCTCTTCCGCCTGTCATGGGGGCGCAGATCGACCTGGTCTTGATTACGCACATTCAAGCCAAGCTCCGGCGGGAAATGCTTGACATGCTCCAGAGAATGACCCAGGCCAACAAACAGAAGACGTGGCTCACGACCTACCTTGTCACTTTTATTCTTCTGCACAACACGGCGATGATCACGGATCACGACGCCAGATACGCGCGGAAGCATGGAATGAAGGTGGGCCTTCCCGGTCATGCCACCCCTCCCCCTCCCCTCCTCACCCTCACCCTCCTGGCCAGCCCTGATCCTTCCTTTTCCCCGCTCCGCCCCCGGGTGGAATGGGTGTGAAATGTCCAGCCCGAGGTCGCGAGCAATGACTAATCAATTCGAATCATCAGAGACGCTTCGCTCGAGAAGGTGAAGTGCGCGAGTATCACCAAGGTACGTCAAGACGGCTGGTCTAGTCGATGGTGAACAGAATGCTGATCAACCGACTCACCACTTTGTCTTTAAAGGAGCAAATATTCTACTGGCCTACTTCCATTACTGTAATAAGGGCATCTTCCCTTTCTCGGAGGAGTGTCGAGATCAGGACCTGCGGGGTCTTGCAGAACTAGACGACCGGTCGATGCACTTCGTGCATGAGACTAGACGCTGGGCGACGTCTCACAGTAGGTTCTCCCACGTTTGCCACATCACCAAAGCCGAGGATTATCGGGGATGCGGGCGATCCGCGTGTGACCTATCAATCCGGGGCGGATCCGGCAACCCGGACGCAGGACAAGGCTAACGAAACTGTAGAGCGACAATGGGAGGAGCTGCAGCGGAAGAAAGCCTACGAGGACAGCTACTTCTGGATCAGCCAGCTCTACGAGCACAACTGGCAGCCGGACATGGTGATGTAATTGGGCGGTCAACAAAGCAAGGAGACGTCAGGTGGTCGTGTTTTCCATGTGTTGTTTGGTGGCTATGGGCGCAATGCGGATGCGATGCGCAGGCGTCATGCAGGCGTACGAAAAGAGATGACGATTTGTTGGGGCTTGACAAGAGCAATTTTTTTTTTCCTCCCGGGAGACTGACCGATTGATGGCTACTGCATTGTTGCGCCATGGCAGGCCGCAGGCCGCCACCACATTAAAGGCTTGGAGAGGCGAAGATGAAGGGGAGGGACACAGCTGGAACGCAAGGCCAAGGGCCAGATCACGGAGGGGCGCAAGCCCCTGTCCAATGCGACTGCGGGTATTTGACGGGCGAGCCAAGCCGATGCAGAAGCAGAAGCAGATGTGGAAGCGAGGTGCCCGAGGACCTGGATTGGCGGACGCGCGAGTTTTGTTTATGTATCGACTGTGAGCTCCATGGACCAGGTTTCCTAGTAGCCTTCCTAGGTAGAATGGTGTGCGCGAACGAAATGATCAACGAACAGCGTTCCTCAACTCGATGTGTTAGTCTACCTGGATGTGTCAGAGAACCATGGACGTTCAAGACGCGGCAGGTCTTGGTTGTGGTTTAGGTAAGATAGATAAAGAATGGGGCCTCCCGAGGGCACCTACTAAATCATCATGGCAAACTCGCCCGGGATCGGCGCTCGGGTAGAAACACCCGGGGTGCCGGTGACCAGGGGGGACACCGCCCGGCCCAGACGTCCCTTTTTGGTTGTGCGCAGAAGCGGAGGTAGCGACCGCCAAGGCGACCGGTCAGGGTGTGGATTCCCATGATTGGCGGCACACCCCCGACCGGGTATCCACTTTCGGGCTGGGGCTGCTGCACTTTCTTTACCCTCCATCACGACAAGCAACTACACGTCCACTTCCAGTATTCCGTGCTCAGCTCCCTCGCTTTGCTTTTCTTTCTTTTCTCTCTCTCTTTTCCTTACTGTTCGAAACCCCCCCCTCCCCCCCCTCCNNCCCCCCCCCCTCTGTCCTCGGCCTCGGCAGTTGGGAGGTGCAGCCACGGACGCCCAGTGGCCAACGCCCAGGATCGACTTCGCTCATCGCCGCGCGATGCCACCTCACACAGCACAGTGACTCCAAAGCCAGCAGTAAGGCGAAGAAGGAGAGCGGGGGAGGGAAAGATGAGAGGCGAGGCGAGGCGAAGCTAGGCGATGGAACTCGAGACGACACGAGACGACTCGGGAGAGAACAAAACCAAAGGAAGACCAGGGATCCCTCCAGCCTGACGCTTTGCCGCAGTCGAAACACCAAAGTCGCGTCGAGATACTTGTCCAGAGCGAGGCCCGCTCTCCATCTGTGCTGTACAAATCCTGCGTCGACACCTGTCATCCTTCGAGACAGCACGGTGCGCAGGGCGAGTTTGCCGCCGTACGACAAATCAAGGAGCAGACGCACGACACATGCCATCTGCTTCTCCCTGCCAACCTTGCCTGCGCTGCGGTCCACCCTACTACCCCACGAAAGCGCATAGGTGTTGGGTGCGACCTCTGCGACCTGACGGTGCCATTCGACGACGGTGTGATCCGTGGGACTGGCTGCGCCCGTGACTTGCGGAGTGCGATGGGCGCAAGTGGACTGGAACATTGCGGCTCCTCGCCTGGGCCAGAGAGGGCAAAACTCATCAACGACAGACGCTCTGCGACATGGCACGGCCTCGTACAAAACCACCCCCAGCAGGGCAAGCGCAGATCAAGCAAGCACCAGCAAGCAGCAGTGCACCTAGCGCGCGCACACTGGCCGAGGAAGCAGAACGAAACGGGTGAGGATGCAGGCACTTCTGCAATGCAGGTCATTATCTTTCCCACTCTGGGCCATCTGCTCGAAATTCCTTTTTCTTTCTCTCGTTTGACTGGATTCCCTCGCACCACCTACCCAAGTCAGGTACGGACGGGCAGTGCTACACTGTCCCGGGCCAGCCACCAACGCAGCAGGCAGACAGGCAGTGTTTCCCGTCTTGCCATTTTCTTTTCTTCCTCCCCGATGTGCTTTTCCACCCCCGTCAAAGTTTGACGCCAGCGTGTTCACCTGCGATTGGGAAAATTCGTTCGGGTGTCCCGTATCACAACGACAGCACCCGCCAGTGTGTTTGCTGCACCCTTCTTGCAGCGCTGGTCGCTTGTTGCCGTCCTTGGTCGCACAACTCCTTTCCCGCTGCGCGTACGGTCCAAAGCCTCGACACTGCGGTTCCGGAATCGATCAAGATCTGGAAGGCGTGGCGCCACTGCCCTCTCATCAGCGTCCACTATCGGCTTTACCTCCGACGAGTTCGCGAAGGAGTCGGTCGACGCGAGAGCCGTTGAAGGCAGCAACGAAGACACCGTGCCTATCCATGACCGGCGCCTGGCCCTGGCTATTGGCAGGCGATGCCGTGTCACTTGAGAGGGAAGTTCCCTCGCCATGCATTTTGACGCGATACGCCTGGGATCTGTCTGTCCGGATGCGTCGCCAGAGCGCTCGTGCGTCCACCCATCCATCGTTCTGGATCCGAAAAGAAATGCGTGTTTTGACCCCCAGTGTCGACTTCCCACATGCCGGTTCCAAAAGGGAAGGGAGGGCGGAAGAAGGGGGGGAAGGGGGCGTGAACTGGGGGCCTGCTGCGCTCGGCGCTCTGGCCTTCCTGCATCAGGGCATGTATGCGTACGTGCGCATGCGAGCCGGGACAATTTTCTTTCAGGTCAAACCTCTTTCTCCGATACCCAGGAACCAACTACCTGGTTGAGCATCGGATTTCGACTCGCCACCCGTGCGATGAGCAGCAAGCCGACCTAGTGGCCTCCTCCGTACGTCGACCGGTGTGCTGCCTTGCACACCACTGGGAGATCCGGGCCGTCCCTTGCCTAGACATCTCTACAGAATCACTTACACCGGCTCATCCTTCCCAGACACGCAGATGGCCCCTCGCCAGCATTCGGTTACGTGCCCATGGACCGACCTCTGGATCTGTCTGGTATGAATTTTCTGGGGCTCTCGTCCGCGGTCTCCCCTCCCCCCCCCCCCCCCCCCCCTCCCCCCACCTCTGCCTCCGCGCTGCTGCTGTTGCTACCGCCGCCGCCGCCTCCGACGCGGCGCCTTTCATTGCCTTACCTTACCCTTGTTTGCCCCATACTTTCCCTTTCCCTTTCCTGTCAACTCAGACAGACATTGACCACCGCCCACCACGCCTCTCGAGGTCCTTATCTATAGCGACTCCCCCTTTGAGACGGCATGCTGTCTCCTTGTTTCTGCTCGGATTCTTTTCGCAGCCCGTCGAGGTTGCACCGTCTCCTGCCTGCCTACCAAAGCAGCTCCATGCTGAGTCTTGGCTGATCAATTCCGGGCCCTGGTCCAGATTCAGGTTCAGTCAGAGGGTCCGGGTCCAGGACCGACTTGCTTGCCATTGATTTACATATCTTTTCCCACCTCACCCATCTGCGTGCCTTGCTTTCTCTGCCTCGCCTCAACGCACTCCCCCTTACCGACCTTGCATCACCTCGCATCCGACCTGGTGGGGGGCTTGTCACCCGGACCACCTGCCATCCCTCAATTTCCCTTCTGTCGTGCAACACGCCTTGCCGCATCCTTGTCACCTCGGATCCAAACCCGTCGAGGCGGCTCGGTACTTGTGCACAACAAAGGTACGTTTGCTGCGGTTCCTCCATGTCTACTGTCCTGTCTTCTGTATCTACACCCCCTCGGCCTACCTGCCTGCTGGTGGCCCAAGGTACGCTGCCTCGCCCTTGCCATCTGCCATTTCCATTTACCGCCCCGTACGTCCCTGGCACCTGCCTGCATGCCCAATCTTCACGCCAGGTGCACAGGCCACGGCTCGACGCTTGTCCTGCGCTGTTCTCCCCCGTCGACCCTACCCTGTGCCTACCTACCTTAGGTACCCTACCTCTCCAGTCCCCGTCAGGGTTACTTGGGGCTCATGCGCGACGAGGCTGAAGTACCGTACCTACCTGCCTTGACCACCTACCTACCTCACCTTGCCTTGCCTATCCTGCCACCTCGCAGGACCACACGATATACGGGATCGATTGGCAAGATGTGGCCTGCCTCCTTCTTTGCTTCTCTCGTCTCATCATGACAACCCCCCCCCCCCTTCCTTCCTCCGTATACACCTACACCTGCACATGCACCTGCCCACCTTGCCTCGCCAATGGTCCTCGGATGCCGTACGTCAGCGTGACCCAACCAACATGGGAAGTCAAGACTTCGTTCCCTCGCCCCTGCCAGAGCTAGTACCTCCACAGTGTCGGCCCATGGTTCAGACCCCCTATCCCGGGGTCCTGCTTGCCATTTGACGCATGCCATACCGTCACCTTCCCTGCCTTGCCCTACTATACCCTACCTACGCTTCCACCTGGCCTCGCCTAGCAGGAAGCCATATACGCTACCGTCCATCGCCAGCCCGTGTGCAGTGAAACATGAAGGACATTACTGGCAGGTAAAATTATGGGAGGTCGCAACAGAGTTCATCTCACCGAATCGCTGGCTTCCCACGACGTGGCCTGGTCAACGTCCCTGTTCACACCCTGGGGGGTCTCGGGCTCATAGGCCCTTCCTACAATCCTACAATAAGATGCTTCCTGCCTCCAACCTCCAACATCTTGCCTCCTGCATCTTGTCCTTACCTTCTACACTCTACCTCCTGCCTGGACATAAACCCTGACGGTTCGCCTCTCATAGAAAAGACGTTGCTCGCCCGGGCTCTGGCCATGATCCCAGTGTCTCCCCTCACTACCGACCATTCCTCTCGACGTACTTCTCGCCAGCATCATCCTTTGCCTTGACGCCTCCGCGCCTATCAAGCGTTCCCAAGACATCAAGATTCACCTCCGGCTCACCAGACGTGTGGGAGGTTCAGTGCATTGGGATACATCCGCATCGTCATCGACTCTAATTACTTCGTATCAAGTATCAGCTCCCTCGAACTCGGTTGTTGTTGGCTCAAGGTGAGATTGCTCCGGCCACGGCCCCGTAATCCTCGTGAGTTAACAAGGCAGACAACGTATCGCAGACATGTCTTCCGGAACGTTTGGCCCCGTCGTTGGCTGCGCTGCCAGCAGATTCACTGACAACGGCTGCCATGGCCCCGCCCCCGACCTTCTCGGTCTGCCCACGGGCTTTCCCAAACTCCTCGCAGCCAGAACCTCGTGGACTGGCCAAGATTTCGGCTCTGACCCATCCCAATACGTTGATGTACTGTCAGCTTCTGACATCACGGAGCTTGAGCATGGCCTCGAGCACTTCAAGAGTATTTCCACCTCCCTGCACCAGCCATTCGTAACGCAGCCTGGCTAACAGCTGCTGCAGGCCTCGGGTTAGACGGTGACAATGTGACTCGCGAGACGTTTCCCCTGCCGCACCTCGGTGAGAGGCTGGGACGGGTCTCCCGGGATCTTCATTCAGGTCGTGGGTTTGCCGTGGTCCGGGGCCTGGTCCCCCAGAAGTACTGCGTCGAGGACTTGACGCTTCTGTACCTGGGTGTCCAGGTCCACATTGCCAGCCAGCAAGGCAGGCAGGACAAGAGAGGCAACATGCTCGGTGAGAACCCCTTACTTCACCTCCTCCGTTGCGTCTCAGATGATTGCTGACCACGTCATGATCACAGTTCACATTGTTGCCGACAACTCGACAGCGCAGCGCGCGGAGCATCATCGCCACTCCACTGCCTCTATCGTGAGTTTCCCCTGTGTCCTGGGTCGTACTCAGCTTACCCGCGTTCCAGACGTTCCACAACGAGGAAGCCGGCGACATTGTGAGCTGGCTCACCAGGAGCACTGCTGCCGCGGGCGGCAAATGCATCATTGCATCTGGTCACACGGTATACAACGTGCTCGCTAGGACCAGGCCAGACATCATCCGCACGCTCGCTCGCTCTGACTGGCCCTTTGCCCTGTGAGTCTCACCACCGTGTTGCACGGCCGTTCCCTTAGCGCGTCCCGGGCCCCGTTCACTGACAAGGTTACCGCGAAGACCCCGATTCCACTGCCGTCCCATTCTTTTCCAGCACGACGGCAAATTGATCATCAACTTTGGCCGGGCCCCACTGCTGGGCAGTGCCGCCCACCCCCGGCCCGATCATCTGCCTGCCCTGTCGGCGCGTCAGATCGAGGCCCTGGACGCCGTCGAAGCCATTGCCAAGGCGACGCAGCACGAGATTCAGACCCAGGCCGGCGACATGCATTTCGTCAACAACCTCGTGGTGCTACATCGCCGCGAAGGCTTCGTCGACGGAGAGGGTTCACACGAGAAGCGCCACCTGGTGCGCATGGTTCTCCGCGACAGCAAACTGGGCTGGGCCATCCCCGACGAGCTTAAGCGGGAGTGGTACGACGCCTTTGAGAGGGACGCGGACCGCGCCTGGCACCTGGAACCCATGCCGGAAGGCTTCTTTCCCCTCCGCGTTAATACGAACTGACAAAACGGGCACTCGCGGAACGACGGAAACAATAATGCTCGCCCTCCTACGATACTCTTGACGAAGCGATGGGTCAGACCTGGTTACGTGGCGTCACGGTGTACTTGATTGACTGGCAGCATTTCCCTAGGTGGCACAGGCCGTGATCCGGGACTTGCATGGTGCATTGGGAGTCTGCAGCACCGCCCGTGCGAGCGCTTTGTCTTTGGGGGTCTCTCTTGTTGACGAATCGGGTGGGGATCCTAAAAAGTTGGTTTGCTTTTCTCTGATAATAGATCATGGTCACATCCCGTCCGACCAGGCCTCTGATGGTTGGATGTGGCGCCAAAAGTGGCGGGGGTTGAAACGAGTGGAGTGCAATAAGAACAAGGCTGCATCTTTTTGACACGAAAGTTTACTGGGAATGGCGCCACGAGCAAACACGGTGGGCGAAGTGAGCATATCGAGGTCGGTGCCGCGTCTCGACGCGGAAGTCGAGCGGAAGGATGACACTGCCGTGGTCAGTCAGGGGCAGGCAGGCAGGCGTGCGGGTGGGGAGAGGCGGGTCCAGAATCCAGGTTCCCGTTATTGGGAGACCCGAGCAGACGTCTCGCGGCTTGGTGATGGTGTCTATTCATCTGGCGTCTGAGACGTGCATGCCACCGGGCTGTTTGCTCGGAACGCTAAGCGGTACTGGCCGTCGACGGAAGACTTCTTCACCGGTGCAGGTCTGGCTGCGCTGCAGGGACCCGGTGTGGGCGCAGTGGGCGGGAGAGGCGGCTGGTTACCTGGCGGCCGGGTAGCTGGCAGACAGAGAGTTTGAGCAGAAAGTCGGGAGCCTGCGTCGGCCATGCGTCTGGTGCTCGATGGCGGCCACGGGGTGGTTTCGTAGGTGGCTCTGGCCGCCATGTAATGTGTGTGACGGGTGATGGGCGTCGAGGCGTCAAGGCGTCGAGGCCTGAGGCCGCACATATCTTGTGCTCGTCGTCTCTTCTCTGGCAGCACCCGCCCAATCTGCGGGCAGCGAACGAGGCCAGCCCCTTCCAGGCTTCCGGACGAACCTGGACAAGGGACAGACGTGGATACGTGCTGGCAAGACTCGGAGATCGGAGAGAACGATCGACTCGCATGTGAGAGAGCTTCATCTCCTTGAAGGAGGTAGCGGCGAGGCAGGTAGTAGGTAGGCAGGCCAATCGTTGCTTTTGCGAACCGAGTTGACTCTGGGCAGCGTGGGACGGCGGTGTTGGATGCGCCGGCTGGCTGGAAAGCCGATCGCCCATGGGGAGGAGGAGGAGCAGGCCCCAAGAAAAGAGGGGGCACCTCCGAACGGCGTCGGGGCGGGGCGCGCGGGGGAGAGAGAGGAGAGTGTAAGAGAGAGGGCGGTCAACAGACGACGCGGCGGCGGTGACACGGGGTCGGTGTGCAAGTGCAAGCAAGCGACGGGGAGGGAAGGGGGGGGGTGCCCACGCCCCGGGGGTGGGTGGTTTGTGGTAAGCGAGGCAGGCATCCAAGGTGTCTCTGCCCGTGGTAAGGCAGGATGCATTGCTGAGTGGGCGTCCAGGGAGAGGTCTCGTCTCGGGCGGAATTGGCCATGTTGAGAAGCAGATGGCCGATGATCGGTGATCGATGGCGGGCTGAAACAGGGGTCAAGGCAGGCTCGATCTTTTTTTTTTTTTTGTCAAGATTTTTTTTTGTTGGTTCTCCCTCCTCAGGCATCACATCACGTATGTATGCCCTCTGGCATGTCTTGGGAGGTGTGATGAGGGAAGATGAGTGGGGTGGGGGTGGTTGGCCTGGACTGCCAGGATACGTGATGGAGGGTAAAGACTGGAGTGCGGTAGCGATGGGCTGTTGGCGCCAGGAAACTAGGAAAAAGGAATGGGATTCAGGTTGAGGATGGGGTTCTGACAGATTTGGATGGGGAGACGAGCCATTGAGAGGGACGTCAGGATGGATGTGATGTGATGGATGGATGGACAGGCGACGTAGTACCAGAGGCGCGCAACCAGGTGGCCAGGTACCGCGGGTCGCGGCCGTCGTTGCATTGCGCGGTGGGACAATCACGTGCAGCAGGTACATCGAGCGACCTAGCCGATGTGCTGAGGCACGTACCTCAGGTACCTCCCGCCTACCATACCTGGGCCGCCTGCCTCCTGCCACTGAACTCGGCCTCGTGTCGTGTCGCGCGGGTGTGGCTTGGCGTCGAACAGGGATGTGTGGCCTTGGGGCGGTGCATCTTCTCACCTCAACCTCACCTCCCCCTGTGCGGCAGTCTCCGTCTGCAGCCCCGAGACTCCGACTTCAAGCTTCCAGACTGCACTCTCATCCCATCTCAGCCCATCCCATCCATCCGGCACACATCAACCGCCAGCCCATCAGATAACGAACGACATGGCCTAGGCTCTTTTCAAGCTTTAGCCTCCCTCCAGGATCGCCATCCCACCATCGGCCACACTGTCTCGCCTGCATCGATGCCCTTCATTAGACACCCTGTCTCGATCTCCGTCACCGTCACACACCATTACGCATCGAATACCCTCCTACCTCCTGCTCCGGACAGGTAGCTCTCGGAGAATCGATCTCTCGTTTACCACGGCGGCCTACATGACCCGTTGAAACACTCTTTTCCCCCCGGCACCAGAGCTGACTTGGTCGTCGCCCAATCCCTGCGGGCCCCCGACGTCTGTGTCAACGGTCAACCTATCCTCCGATCTCTAACGCCGTGTCTTCCTCGGCGCCTTTCCCGAACCGGTCAGCACCTGCTCTCCGGCGTGAGCTTCCTTCCTTCTTCCAGCCGACGGGGCGTTTCTGCAATCCCCCTGCCTTGAGACCTCCGGAATTACCGGAACTTTCTCGCCCTCCTTGCTTCTTTCACGATTGAGATTCTCGTTGGTCCCGGGTCGCCCCGCCCCCCTTTCCTGCGTCGCTTCGGTGGTCGTTTGCTCGTTCAGACTGTTCCGGCCTGCCCATTCGCCGCGGTACGGTCGACCAATTCCCTCCTGATTATCGCCGCCCCGCTTCCACGGCCGACGTCTCTCTGAGGTCCCGGTCCTCCAGCCGACATAACGAAGCAAGCCCTTGGCAGCTAGGTCAATCCATCTTGGTGTGACCGCCCCCGACTCGGGAGCCAAAAGCAGACAGCCCAGGCCCACACCACGCAGAACGAACCCCCCCCCCTGACGGAGGCCTCTCTCGAATCACTCCCCTCTGCCACGATGACGGCTGCTGCGCGGTCCAGCCGACTAGGCCCTGGTGGGTACCAGCGCGTCCCTGAGCGGGAGCTCGAGCAGCGCCAGCACCAGCACCAGCGCCAGCACCATCAGCGGTATCAGGATACTCCCGCAGGCTCCAGCAGCAACCTCGCCGGCCGCCAGCTCCCGGAAAAGCCGCTTCCGGCCCTCCCGCCGCCATCCGCGCCCATGCCCATGAGCCCCGGTCCGGAGACGGCCACCGGCCTGCCGGGACGCCGCCGCCCCGCCATGGTCTTCTGGTGCGCCCTGGCCGGCTGCCTGCTCGCCGGGCTCGTGCTCGAGCTGGCCTGGCACGGCACGCGGGTGCCACCCCTCAGCCGGTTCGGACAGTGTTTCGGCAGCGGCAACGCGACGGCGGGCGACGTGCCGCAGTACTTCCAGACATCGCCGCAGCTATGGGCCGGCCCTACGGCGACAGGGCGCGCGCCCTTCATGGCCCAGACGCGGGTCGTGCCGACGGGGAGCTTCGTGCCGAACGCGCCGCTGCAGACGGCCGTGCCGATCGAGGGCATGTCGGCGCAGAACGAGAGCATCTTCAAGATGATGGGGTACTTGGCGCCGTACGAGCCCTCGCCCGGCTTCGGCGTCGACGAGTACGGGCTGCCGGAGGGTGCCGAGATTGTGCAGCTGCAGATGCTGTCGCGACACGGGTCGCGGTATCCGACGATGAACTCGAGCGTGACGGGGCTCGGGGACCGGCTGAAGGCCGCGGCGGGAAAGATCAAGGCGTCAGGGCCGCTGGAGTTTCTGAACCGGTGGACGTATGAGCTGGGCCACGAGATCCTCGTGCCAAAGGGGCGGTCCGAGCTATTCGAGTCTGGTGAGTCTGGCGCTGCCGTCTCGGTCCCGCGCCTTCGCTGACGGCGGCAGGTGTTCTGCACTCCTACATGTATTCGCAGCTGTACAACACGAACAGCAAGATCATCGTCCGCACGACGGTAGGTTGTCTTTGATCAGGGCTCGGGGGCACGGGATGCTGACGACCAAAGACCCAGGACAGGATGCTCAAGTCTGCGGAGTATTTCCTCGCGGGCTTCTTCGGCCTGGAATGGTAAGTCGTCTGAAGCCGGACGGCGAAATCGCGGCTAACCGTGGCAGGACCAACAACGCGACCATCGAGGTCATCATCGAGCAGGGCGGCTTCAACAACTCGCTCGCTGGTTACCTCACCTGCCCCAACGCCTGGAAGCACCAGGTCGGGAGCGAGGCGTCCCTGGACTGGCAGTCGCGCTACCTGACGAACGGTCGGTCCTCCTGCTGTGGTCCTGGGTGCCGTTCACGTTACTGACAAGTCACAGCCACGACTCGCCTTCAGGGGCTGATCGAAGGCTACGACTGGACCATCGATGATACGTACGCCGCTCAGACGATGTGTCCGTACGAGACGGTAGGCGCCACTTCCAATCATCGGCTACTTGCGCAAGACTGACGAGCCCCAGGTCGCCTACGGATACAGCCGCTGGTGCGATCTCTTCACCTACGAAGAGTGGCTTGGCTTCTCTTACTCCGTGGACCTCGCCTTTGCCGGCAACAATATGTTCCACAATCCCACCGGCGTATGTCTCCCCACCGCGCCCCTTCCTGTCGTGTGATACTGACCGTCCCGCAGCGCGCCGTCGGTCTCGGCTACCAGCAAGAGGTCATCGCCCGCCTCAAGAACCACACGCTCGGCTACTCGGGCTCCCAGATCAACACCACCCTCGACAGCTCCGAGGAGACGTTCCCCCTGAACCAGAGCCTCTACTTCGACTTCTCCCACGACACTAACATCGCCTCGGTGCTCACGGCTTTCGGCCTGACGCAGTTCGCGGGGCCGCTGCCCCGCGACAAGCGCCCCGCCGTGCACAACCTGACCGTCTCGCACCTGACGCCCTTTGCGGCGCGGTTGGACATGGAGCTCATCCGCGCGCCCAAGCCGGTCAAGGCGGACAGGTCCGGGTACGCCGAGGGCGGGGAGACGCGGTACGTGCACTTTGTGCTGAACCAGCGGACGCTGCCGCTCGGGGTGAGCTTTGCCGAGTGCGACGTCGGCAGGGTGGACGGGTGGTGCGAGCTGGAGACGTTCCTGGCGGTGCAGGACAAGATGGCCGCACTGGCCGACTTTGACCGCGCCTGCTTCGGGGAGGTGCCGAGCAGACCGTTTGGGGAGGTAACCGATGGGAGGCCCGTGTAGGGGAGGCTCATCCGGTGTGATCCTTTTGTGTATAGATAGATGTGGACCAAAAATGCCTGTCGGGACGGGCTGGGTAATGGCTAATGTAACTCTTGGACATGTCAACGGTGGTGGCGCTGCCCGGTTGTGATGGCTCGTGATGTGCTGCCTTGATCTTCCCGCGGAATATCAATGCATCGCATTCGGCGTCTGGCAACCAGACACTAGCAACAAGCCGATTCGTTCGAAGGGCGGTACCATCCCAGAGGTGACGATATATCTGATTGTGCCGAGTCCGCCCAGCAATCTTGTGCTCTGCATCTCCCCGCGAGGTTGTCTTCTGGTGTTTACTTGGCTGTTGCCCCTGTCGTGCTCTCGCATCTTGTCCCCTTTGTCTCCGTGGACACTTACTGCCCGGCTTTTAGCCAGTGTCCAGAACATCCCCAGGAGGCCACTTGGCGAGACTAGTGAAAACGACTTCCTCGTCGCGGGCTTGGATGGTGTGCAATTGGGGTGGAACATGACGGTCCATGATCGATAGGTGCAACGCGAGCAAATCACCGCGAAGCCGGGCACAGCAGGTCAAGCATGACTGGGTGGCACGATACTCCTTGTTGATAAGCTACCGAGTCTCGAAATCTGAAAACGCCCTTTGTTTTGTAGAGTTGGTGGCAAGGATACTCGAATACAGGATTCGCGCGGGTTCTTCTGGCGGACAGCAGCGTCACGGGGCGCAGATATCATAGTAGCTTTTGACGCTCTATTTTCACCGCATTCTATAGCACTGGGTCGGTAATCGACTTCCTCGCTCTGCTCCGCAACCCCATTGTCATGGTCATGCCTCGGAGAGCCCAGGCGGGAAAGCCAGGGTGAACAGCTCACGGTGCGTAAGTTGGGAATGATACCGGCTTCCTGGCGGCGTACCATGTCTCTCGAAGACGATCACTCTGCTCGGCCATGAACAGGTCGACCGGCGCGAACGAACACGTCCCCGGTCATGATACGGCGCACAGAAACGGGCACTTCCCGCGCCAATTCCCCAGGGAACGGAGCTGGACGCTTTCGACTGATCGCCCCTCTAGGATGGCTGGGTAAACAAAGAGATGGACGCGTCGGCGCCCTTACACTCATCTGTCGTCGTACGAAGGGTCACTTGGACAGTCCGGCTGGGTCAATCCGTTCCGTCGCAAGCTTGTTTGGTCCCTACATCCCTCGAAGAAGGAAAAATTGATCGTGGCATGGCTTCGAGTCGTTGAAAGTCTAGCCTGCATCGAGCCACGGCCAATCGACCTCTCGTCTCCGTGTAGACGTGAGGACACACCCTGTTCCGGCGAGCCTTCACATCCAAAGGATTTGTCTGGACTCTTTCATGCTTCGATGGGGCAAGGAGCACGGAAATCGAGCCACAGGTATGATGTAAACTACCATACTGGAGATAACCCTCGTTGCCAGATTTGAACCCGTCGACCAGGCTCACACTGCCGGACGATGTCGCGCAGAAGACGATCGCAAAGTCATTCTGGGCACGGGACGCATCTATGCTACGATATCGCTGCGCTCAAGCAAAATGAGAGTCCACGACGCATGCCCATGGATGAACCTCAATGAGAGGCCTCGAGACAACACTGGGGGTGAACACTGTGCCCCACAGGCCATTACATGTGCCGTAGCCCGATGGGCCGCCTTGGGGCTGTCGGGCCCGTGAAGCTGACGAGCGTCATCATGGTGATGCTGGTGCTGATATTGGCTTGACGAGGGAGCGAAGAGGCTGGGGTGTTGTTTCTGGATAGAGGAACGCAGCGCGGTCTTAAGGGCTAACGCGGCTCTCCTACGCCTGTCATGGAGGCATGCTCAGATCCGGGCAGGAGCAACAAGTGGTCCCTGGTTGCGACTGCTCCTCACATGGGACCAAGTAGGCCGTCGGCAGTCTGTCAGTTGGTTCTGTCCTGGTCCTGTCCTGGTCCTGCCCTGGTCCTGCCCTGGTCCTGCCCTGGTCCGCCTTGGTCCTGCCCTGGTCCGCCTTGGTCCTGCCCGACAAATCTCTCCCAAGCTCAAGACAAAAAAGAAGGCTTCGTGAGAGCCAGTGTTTTGCAGGCACGAGATGGTCGCCTTCACCACAGTCTCGACCCGGGCTGCGTGTGAATGCAGAGCCCATGGTCAACTGCTGCCCGAAGCACGGCACATAATGCACTCCAACCATAAACGGCGAACAGAGGCCAAAAGGGAATGATCTTGCTTTCACGGACGAAGAAGTCAGAGGGTGTGTCCCCCATCCTACTCACAGCACAGTCGTGCCGGTCGATTGCTGACGTGAAGTTCAATCGCCCCACACGGACCACCTCGCGATGCATCAACTCAACACCATTACCACGACGATGACCCCAGAGCATGACCTCATTTCGCCAATGCGACGAGCTCAATCATCGAAAGGGAGACCTGGCATCAATTCCGGGGTTCAGGCGGGGTCTTGGCACACCAGACCTCATGACAGCCCCCCTAGTCCCGCCCACCACTCACCACCCAGCGCGTTACGAGACGTTTACGCGATGAAAACCCCCCCGACCTCACCGGACCCCCGACCGACCGCCCGTGGTCCCTGATGCGGCTCAACACCTTCTTTCGACCTCCGTTCGTCTGTCAACCACCATCGACTTTCTTCTGCGCAGCGTTCATCATCCTCCAGCAGTCCGACCTCCGTGCCGTCCTCCCACCGTGGAGCCGCTCTTCCACACGACGCCCGCAGGCCCCGCGCCAAGTGGCCCTGCGCCCGCAAGATCGCTATCACGGCCACCCAAAACCCACCACCACCTCACCTCGCCTCTCTGCGCCCGCACGTCGGCTCGTCCCTAGGAACAATACGCACGCCATGCTGCAACGCCCTGCACGATGGAGGCCAAGAATCCGGGGGACACAGAATAAGCATCGATCTCTTGGGTGCGAGGCGAGCCGCTGCGACCTTTATTTTGCGGGGGTGCGACGTTTATCTGGACGTCAACTTCAACGTCGAACAAGTCGCGAGGCTGTCCGCGGTTGCCTCGTCCCATCTGGGGAGACACGTCCCGACGTCACCGCGGTTGAACCGGAATGACTTCCCTCCCACCTCGTCCTCGCCGCCCGACGTGCACCGCCCCCCTCATCTCGGGCCCTCGTTCTATGCGAACAAAGCTGCCGCTCATCAGCCCTCGGCCGTCGCCCATTCCGATCCCCCCCAGGCACCCCCGTCGATCCAGACCACGGCGCGCCCATTTGAACGCCCCCCTCCAGAGCTGGAAACCTTCCCGGCGCGGCGGGCCACTCACCGTCCTCCCCGTTATCTCGAAGTCGTCCGGGGGAGCGCACGACTCGTGTGGCGTCTTCCCATCACACAGCCTGAATGGCACGCGAACTGCGTCATTCCACTTCCCCAGTCAGTGTTCAGCTCGCACCCTCCGTCGCTCGAACGGGATGGCAACATGCCACAAAAGCCCAGGCCACATCAAGTGCGTCGCCAGTAGCTCAGTCACGTCGAAATTCGCGAGGAAGTCCTCAAAGTATTGATAAATGTTCAGTATTCGACTTTATGTCGGGGTATTGATACATCGCACGCTCCCAAGGGAATAATCTATCTTGGTGGGTGGGGGAACTTTTCCCACCCGGCCCGAAATGACAAGGAAATGCAAAAATGGGTACCAGTGTACCAGTATTATCCCAATGTGTTCCTGTTCGGAAACAAACAAAACGCCTCAACCCCGTTGCTATCCCTCAATTGCCCATCACCAAGAACGACCTAGGCGGCCGCCGTCTTCTCGCTCTTCGTCTCAGCCTCCGAGTCAGCCGCCGGCGCGGCCTTGACCTCCGGCTCGGGCGAGCTGGGGTTCGAGTTGCGGTCGGCCATGACCTGGTGCTCCTCGATGCCGTGCTGGGGCACGAAGCGGACGCCCTCACCAGCAGGCTCGGTCTGGTGCGGGGTCCAGGCGAGGAAGTCGCGGCGCACCTCGACGTAGTCGTACGAGAACTCGCCGTGCTGGTCGTCGTCCATGCCGAGGAGCTCGGCCTCCTCGGAGGCGCGGAGCTTCAGGCCGGGGACCATGTCGATGAGCTTGGCGATGATGGCCGAGACGACAAATGCGTAGGCGGACGAGGCGACGATGAAGGCGATCTGGATGTACATCTGCTTCCAGTTGCCGTCGATCCAGCCGCCCTGGACGCCGTTGTTGACGCCGTCGAGACCGATGATGTACTCGGTGGCGAAGAAGGCGTTGAAGATGAGGCCGACGATGCCGCCGATGCCGTGCTCAGCGAAGACATCAAGCGAGTCGTCAATCTTGAGCATGAACTTGACCTTGGTGCCAAAGTTGCAGGCAACGCCGGCGACGACACCGAGGATGATAGAGGCCCAGGGAGGGATGAGACCGGAGCAGGGCGTGGCGGCGACGAGACCGGAGATGGTGCCGGAGCACCAGCCGACGAGGGACCACTTCTTGGCGAGGCGGTAATCGAGCAGGCACCAGGTCATGGCGGCGAACATGGCGGTCAGGCAGGAGTTCCAGGCGGCCATGACGGCGCGGAGGTTGGCGCCGAAGGAGGAGCCGCCGTTGAAGCCGAGCCAGCCGAACCAGAGGAAGATGGTGCCGAGGGTGATGAGGGAGATGTTGTGGGGGCGGAAGTTGAGCATCATCTTCTCGTTGCGGCGGCCGAGGACCCACGAGTAGGCGAGCGCGGACATACCGGAGCCGATCTCGACGGGGCCTCCGCCGGCGTAGTCGAGGACGCCCCAGTTGAAGGCCCAGCCGTTGACGTTCCAGACCCAGCAGGCGAGGGGGCAGTAGACGAGGGTGGCCCAGAAGAAGATGAAGACCATGCAGGGGATGACGCGACCGCGCTCGGCGGTGGCGCCGGCGGTCAGGGCGGCGGTGACGGCGAGGAACATCATCTGGTAGAAGGAGTAGAGGAGGGCGGGGACGAGAGGCGAACCGGGCGAGGGCTGTCCGAGGGTGTTGCGGAGGCCGAAGTGCTTCATGTCGCCGATGAAGCCGTTGGTGGCGTCCTCGCTGAAGGCGAGGGTGTAGCCCCAGAAGTACCACTGGAAGACGACGACGGAGAAGGTCATCATGGCGACCCAGAGCTGCGAGAGGGCCGACTTGCGACGGGCGAGGCCGGAGTAGAGGAAGGCGATGCCGGGAATCATCATGAGGACCATGCAGGCGGAGACGAGGATGTAGGCCTGGTCGCCGCTCTGGTACCACTGGTTGAGGTTTTCGGTGGCTGTGGGCGAGGTTCTGGGTCAGTGGTGTGTCCGCGGAGGGCGGCAGGGGACGGAGCTGAGCATACCGGAGTCACCGCCCGTTTCGGGATTTGTGCCATTGAACTCCGTAGGAGCTCCCACCCAACTGTACGACATGATGGGCTGCGGGTGCGAGGGCGAGTCGAGGAAGGAGGGAAAAAAAGTGTCGAGGCAGAAAAGCCGTGTGGGCGTCGGGGCGAAGAAGAGACCAGAGATTTGTCGGGTGGAGTTGGGATCACCGGAGACGGGACGTGGTGATCGAGGTCTGGCACTGGGTGAGACGGGGACGAATTGACTCGGGGACTGGAGAGCAAGAGATCATGGAGCGGAACGAAGGGGGGATGGAGGCAAGAGATATATATGAACCAGATGCGGTAGGGGGGCACATTCTGGGTTCTGGGTCCCGGTCTGGGGAATCGGGGGGGCAGGCTTGATAGACAGAGGCAGAGATAGTAAGACCCATGCGACCATGCCTACGGCGGTAGGCCGTATCTCGAGCGAGCATCCCGTCCCATCCCATCGATCCATTCATGACGCCGGCGCCGGTGCTGGCGTTGATCCCTGGCTGATAAGAAGCCGTGATGGGGGTGTACATTGTACGGGGGGGGCAACACGGAGGCGGAGGCAGGGGTGCGTGGGAGGGTCTTGGGCGACGAGAAGGGCATGGTGGCCCGCCAGAAGGGTCGCGGATTTTTTTTTTTGGTTGCTCGCAGGTGTATAATAGAGTTGACCGACCAGAAACGATAGATAGCAGCTTCGCGGCATGTGAGTGGCGGGCCAGGGGGGGTGGCCCTGGGAAGGGGGGGTCTCGGGAGCCCAAACGCTGGGACCGGGTGTGTTAGGAGCGACGGAGGGCTGTTGAAGGTGAGGGTGAGGGTGAAGGAGGTCGTGCCGGCTGGGCAGGCCCCAGGCGTGGCAGGGGTGCAGTGTGTATGGAGCGGAGCCAAGGAAGCCAAGCCCCACTCGGGTATCGGTACGTACCTGTCTTCCATCCCAACTGGCAGGCTCGCCTCCCACGCTCTCTCCTGCTCTTGCAGTCCTGCGTGCGGGACGGGGGGGGCGGGGGGGGAGGAGGCAGGGGTCTTGGTTCTTGGTTCTTGCCTGCATCTCACCACACCACACTATCTACCGCTACATCGTGAAGGACTCGCAGGCTGATACACCAGACCAGACCCCAACACCCCAACGCACAGTGGAGGCCATCGTCGAGTCTGACGCCGGCACATCAGCTCGCCTACCTTAATCCAGGACCTGGACTCCTGCGGGCTTCACGATGCACCTCGCGACCTCCACCCTCTCTCGTCGAATTATTCCGGGGCCGCGGACGGCCAGGCTGACAGACGGCACACTCTATTATGGGCATCGACAAGGGCATGCATGGGGTGGAACAGCATCCCCAGAGAGCCTAAAGTGCGTGGGCCGCAAACGGTCAGCACCAGTGCCAGCGGTCCATCAACACCCCAAAAGGAGCATCAGAGCACAGAAAGCATCCAGAACAAGAGGCCAGCTGGAATGGAGGGAGGGTCGCACCACGTTCATGCTGTGCTCCCCACGCAGCGATATGAAACCAGCCCATCCACAAACACCCTCCCCAAAAATGGCGATGCATCAGCAGCTCAGCTCAGCAGCGCCTATTCCTGGGCATCGTCAGCCGTGTTCCCTATCCCCCTCCCCTCCCCTCCCCCTTCTCCCGTCCTGCGTCGACAGCCTGCCGTTTCGCTGCCAAGGTTGTCTCGAGAGACTGCCAGCGAGGCCGCCCGATCGAACCCCTCCCGAGGGCGACGGACCGACCATGCCATGAGGCAGTGCCCCCGGGCGCAAGATAAGGGAAAATGTTCAGTCAAATCACAGACATCACCAATTCATCCCGGCTCGGCTGACTCACCCAGATCCGACGCGCCTCACTGGTCGCGCGCCGGGCGGGTCCAGAAGCTGGACGTAATACCATCACAGCATGCGAACTCCCTAGTCTGCTTTTTTCCGGTACATGGCCGACCCTCGTCCCGCGCTGGGGACTTGGCCCTGTGGCGTCGGTCGAGCAAGCCCGGGGCAACCATGTCTTCATCAGGTCTACGAGACGCTCATCCCATCACCGGCTCTCGCAGTTGTCCATTTCATTCATCTTTCGCCTCGTCTCGCTTCACGTCGCCTGGCGATAACGCGAATTGCCTCGGGGGCCGGGGCCACCATTCAGCAGTGGGATGTCCGTCATGCTGGCATCATGCTGAAGTCCCCTCCTCCCCCCCGAACGGGACGACAAGACTCGAACCACCCGCCCGGTAATGCTTCTTTCGCAGCGCCCAGCCGACGCCAGTGATCTCGGCGCTCGTGCTGATCTGGCGTTCCTGACAAGACCTTTTTACATCTCATCATCAAATCGCCACGACTCATCAATCATGAAAGGCGACAGACAGACAGCATAACAACGGGCGACATCGGATCTCCGTCCTCTCACATCCCAAGCAGCCGTCCTCCCTACTTCGTCCGATCCTCCTCGGAAGAACCCCTAGAGCCCCTCCTCGCGTGGCCAGCCGTCGTCACGTCTCCGTTGTCGCTATCGCCCACGCCAGCAGCAACAAGACGGGACAGGCCAGGACAGGCGCGCATCTCATTTCGTTACGCAACCATTTGTCGTCGTGGTGACAAAGGCCTTGGCCTCGGCCGAGCCGCCAGCCAATGCGACGCCGCCCTTCTTGGCCCCATCCGCTCCAGAAAAGCTTAGCTCTCGAGGGGGGCGCGGGTCGATCGCCAGGGACAGGGGGGTGCCCTGGCTTGCTGCTTGGCTGCCGACGCCCAATCGTGTCCCTCGCTTTGGAGCCTGACGTTGTTCAGAGATGGATTTCATCCTGACGTTCAGATGTCTTTCTGTCGCCGGACGACCTTCGATCCCGACCTTGAGACCGACGTCATCTGGTCAACTGGCTGATCGACGGCTGCAATCGAGCTCATCGAGCGCTGGCGACTTGATGCCGTCCAAAACCACGATCAGGTGCTTGTCATGACCATCTACTGCATTCTGCCGGCCGTCCACTCTTTGTGGCCCTCAAGACTGGATTCACCGGCCCCAATATTCAAATAACCTTACGAGCCCTGCACCCCAGCTTCGTCGTACAACCCAGCGCGTTTGATATACTGGTCAAACCCGCCTTCCGCTGCGTCAGGGTGCCCCTCTAATCCCACCATGTCATCGTGCGCCGCGCCCTTCGCCCCGTTCCCAACTCGGCGGTCCCGCGGAAGCGTTAGCCTTATCTACGCCCGGGCCAGCGGTCCCGCCACACCCACTCACACTCCCCGTGTCATTGTTGCTCGTTTGTCAAATGTGCCTGTCAACTCCCTCTGCCCAGCGTTTGCGTCGCTTCCGGGTCCTTCCGAGAGGGAATTGTTCTTCTGGAAGGCTTCGATATCGGATTGCTTACACGGCTGTTAAACGGGCGGTTCGAGGGATCGGGCGACATCGGCAACGTCTGTTCAATCTGTACAGGGGCGCATGGCACAGCAAGCTCATCGGTGCTGCGGACTTGGATGTATTCCGAACATTGATGTAATTTGCCGTCTCTAGATTGGGTACCATGCTCAGAGAAACACGCGTTTCCTGTGTTAAGTCACTTGCTCGCCGCGCATCTACCGATGACCGCTCCGAAGGGCAGATCCTAACGTAGGGAACTGGGATCGTGGAGGATGCATGCTCGCTGCGTCAAGCGTGTCGGATGCCGGGCGCGTCAAGCCTGCATCGAGACGCGGCAATGAGACTGCCAGTGATGATATGCCTCGATTCCCTTTACATGAGAGCAGACGTCGACCATGATTGTTGCTTCTCGTTCTGACCATGGCTCGCGGCACCTACGGGGGTCTTGTGACGGGTTTTTAGGGCGGCACGTAGATTTCGAAGTTGGCCAGGGCGACTTGCGGATTACGCGACTCATCAGCATTACCTATGATAGTAATCTCCCGAGTACCCGATTCACAGCATTGCCCTCCCCGGGTGAAGAGAGAGCCCGGTGGAGACGCGGGAGTGTGAGACGGTTCATTCCACGGTCGGTCGAACCCTGACGGGTCACAGGGTGGGTTCTCATGATACCGGGCGGTTTCTTCCACATAGTCACGCGAATCACACATATCGACGCCGCGCGGAACGTCCCCCGGAAGACGCGGGATGGCCCCGGCGAGGGAACCACCCGGGAACGCAGGGACCAGCCAGTCTGTCGACCAGGTGCTTCGTACGACGACTGGGAGAACGGCTGCACGGCAGGGAGGATGGAATAAGGGGGGGTAAAGCATGGCATCAGGCGCCCCGGGTACCACGGCAGGCAGGCCGCGTCTCGTCTCGAGGCGCGCGAGACGGCGATAACACGGATGACTAGCGGAAACACATCACGCGCGGATGAACAGAAAGAACTCGTGGATGATTTGGGTATCTTCTCATCATGATCTCGTTGCGTCGTCACGCGACGGCACGGCAGAGGCCCCGGGCTAGGGAGGGGGGGCTTGCTGAAAGCACTATCAGGCGCGCACGTATCTCTCCCTTTGCCGGATCGGCAATGTACAGACTGGGAAGCCCCGCGGGAGACCAAGTCCTGATGCAAAAAAAAAAAAAAAAACACAGCAGCAACATACAAACAAGAAGAAAACCAAATGATGCCCCCCCCCCCCCACGCCAGAGCTTATGCCGACGCAAAGTGAAAGCCCAAAAGCTGTGTGCGGACCCAACGCCTCAGACAATCTCCATCCTGTCGTCGTCGTTCCGGCTCAGCTCGTACGACAGGATCGTGTGGTCCCGGTAGTGCAGCATCAGGCGGTACCGCCGCGACCCGGGCCCCGAGGCGGTCATGCCCCGGGGCCGGCGCAGCAGGACGCCGTCGGCGCCGCCCTCCTGGACGGGCCCGATGGCGACGCCGTAGAGAGGGCGCGCGGGCCTGCGTTCGGCGTCCTCATCCGTCTGGGTCGGCAGCACCCAGTCGACGCGGAAGCCGTGGCGGGCCGAAAAGTTTGGCGTCGGCGTTGGCGGGTGGCCGCCCTTGCGGCCGTCGGCGAAGTTGCTGTCGCGGTCGCCGCACGTGGGCGTCAGCAGGATGACCTGGCCGACGGCAGAGCCGACGACGACGAGCGAGAGCTCGGGCACGTGCAGGAGCATGTTGAGGCGCGTCGTGTGGCGGAACACGGGGTGGTTCGGCTGCAGGCTCGTGACGCCGCGGCAGACGACGGCGCGGTGCGGCGTGGCGATCCGCCGCAGCTCAATGTCCGTCATGTAGGTGCGAAGCAGGCAGGCCCGGCTCGTCAGGTCCTGGATGGAGGCCTGGTCCTGCGGCGTCGTGTTGCGGTTGACCTCCAGCCCACGACGAAGGAAGGTAGCCTTGTGGTGGAAAGACGACTGGAAGGCGTAAACCTTGCCCGTGTGCGGTAGGTAGAGCATGTCGAGCCAGATGTTCGGTCCGCGGTGCGGCTTCCGCGACGGCGGTCGGTCGCTGTCGAGCAGGCCGTGGAACATGGCCTGCTTCGACTCGGCTGTGATGCCGGCAAGAACCTGGGGGTTGAGGACGGGCATACCCGCCAGGGGAGGACTAATCAGCTGGGCGAGCTCGGTCAGGTCCAGGGTGTTGTTGCCAAAGCCTTCGAACATGGCGTTGAGCGGGTCTTCCCAGGGGAGGACGAGCCCAAAAGTATTTGCGTTCAGGGTATCCTCCGTGTCGGCTTCATCGCTTGCAGCGGTCGCCGGGGAGTAAGGCGTGTCAGGGGGCTCCAGGGGCGCGCCACCGTCCGTGTTGTGTTCGCTGTAGGCGGCCGTCTCCGTCTGCACCTCAGCAGCGTTGTTCTCGCTCTCGTCGTCGTCGTCGTCTTCATCGTCCTCCTCATCGTGCTCGGATGTGCTGTCCTCCTGGCTCAGTGTCTCCCCGAATCCCAGCATGGCTGCCAACGGCTGGATGGGCGGGTTGACGTTGAGCAGGTCAGGAGGCAGCTCGAGGGCACCTACGGGACTGTCGCGGACGTGGTTGAGGCTTTCGGAAATATCTATCGTGCCAGTCTGCATGAAGTTGGGTGCGCTCCGGATCTCGTACTCGACGAGTGCCGGCTTTCCCACGCCAAAGGCCTGAGCCGATGTGGTTGCGCGCATGGCGCCCGTGAGGGGGATGACCAGAACACCCCAGCCACTATCGAGAAGCGCATCAGTTTCCGGAGTCCGTGGCAGCGAAGACAGGCAGATAGGTTCGTGACTTACCCTTGCGGCGCCCTAAACATATTCGTGTTGCTCTGGTCAGTGTGCGCGATCCTGTACGGCGCGGTGCACGGCTTCCAGATGTCGAGGATCCAGGTGCCGCCGTAGATGTCTATGGCGCACACCTTCTCGGCCAGGCCGTCCCTGTCGTCCCAGAAGGAGACGTTGGGGATGTTGTGGCCTCCTTCGCCCAGCAGCAGGACGATCCGCCAGTTGCGTTTCCTGCCCGTCACCAGGGTGGCGGGGTAGTCATGCTGGTGCCCCTTTCTAATCCCTCCCGGCTGCTTCGAGAGGCCGAAGGCGAAGACGGTCACCTCGCGGCGGTTAGAGCTGACGGCGATGAGCCGCGACTCCTGGTGGATGGCGACGCCCCAGGCCGAAGAGCCGACGTTTTCGCGGAAGAAGGGCACGGGGATCTGGGCGGCGGCGGCGGCGGGGCCTGCGCGCGCGCCAGGCGCCGCGTGCTGGATGTACTCGGCAATGCTCCTGGTGTAGTAGGCGATGACGGATCCGTCGTCGAACGCCAGGAGGACGATCTCCTGGTGGCCGAGGAAGCCCGTTGCGACCGCGTTGGCCTGGTGAGGGAAGCGGCGGTCCATGGTGCCGCCGACGAACTCGGACATGCGGTCGGGCCTCGTCGCCAGGATGAGGTCGGCATGCTCGGGAATGGTCTGTCGCGGCACGCTCCTAGGGCGGTACACGAAGAGCCGGTTCTCGTAGGCGACAAAGTAGAGCTGCGGGAAGGCGCGTTAGCCGTGCTCAAAGGCCGTGCAGGAAGAGAAGAGAGGACGCAAGGGGGCGCCCACGTTGTATTTCTGTGACAGAGAGGTCAGGTTGTTGCGGTAGTATTGCATCTTGGGCACCTTCCTCTCGGGAGGGACAGGATCATCATGGCGGCTGGGCGGGGGGCCACCGGTGTAGAACTGGCCGGTCGGGACGCCATTCGTGAGATCGTGCTGGACGGTGCTATTGGGGGAGTGGTGGAAGTCGCTGTCTCGTTCTCGTACGATGTCGATCACGTCTGGGCCAAACTACCATCGCGCGGCTGTCAGCACAGGGTCGCAGTCGCAGTCGCAGTCGCAGAGGCAGTCAGACAGAGGGGGGAGCAGGGCAACTCACGCGAGAGACCGCGGTCTGGACCTGGCATTTGCCCACGGTCACTTCGCGGAACGGACGGTTCGCCATCGTCTCCTACCAGGACCCAAGGCGCAGGAGGCCTTGTCGAACATGAATGCTGTGCGTGGGAGGCGGCTGCTGTGCAGTGAGTGGATAAAGGGGCGGTCAAACAGAGGCAGGGGAGAAGGGATTGAATTGATGGGCCTGACTCGTCGCGACCTGAAAGCCCGGTGCGGTGCGAGCAGAGGTCCCTAGGGTGCTGGGTGACTTTTGTGACGATGATTTCCTGGGGCAGGCGCGGGCGTCGTCGACTGGCGGCGACCGACAGGACGCTGGAGCTCGAGGGGTACAGCCCCACTTCTGTATCGATAAGCCGCCTACCGTGACGTGCGTGTGTGCTAACAACCAGGGTACCTTGAGGTAAGGTACCTAGGTAGGTAGGCAGGCACGTTCAGAAGTACAGAAGGTCCGTCTCCACCACATGAACGACCGCGCGCCATAGACGATTGCTGAGGACACCCAGTCGAATGGACCATATCGAACGTCATATTCTCAATTGCATGCACTTATTGGCTCTTGCGTCCATCTCGCTGCTCCAAGGTAAAAATGACTGCAGACTCGCAAGCTAGCCATTCAGCAGCACGGGGTGCTCGAGAGCGCAGGAGAGCGCCATATCCCCAAACCATGTCCCCTATTGACCCCCAACTCCGTGACCATAGCCAGCCCCAGCCTGCGTAGGGTCGGACACCCCAGCCCCAGCGTCAACGTCACCCGTCGCCCTCATCATCTCCACCATGTCCTTCATGCGGTAGTCCAGCACGGGCGTGGCCCAGTCGTCCTCGACCAGGGCATACGTCTCGGTGGCGTTGCCGTTCGGCTTCCGCGGGTTGAGGGCCCAGTAGCCAAAGTCGGCGTCGACGACCTTGAGGTACCGCGCCAGGTTCTGCCAGTAGTTGGCGTCGCCCATGGCGGGGTCGCGCGGCGCGCCCATCTCGCCGACCCAGACGGGGGCGCGGTCGCCCTCGACGAGATAGCCCCAGTTCTCGCGCATGGCGCGCACGAAGGAGGCGTAGCCGCGCTGGGCGAAGCGGCCCTCGAGGCTGCCCCAACCGGACCACGCGTAGACGTGCGCCGAGTAGACAACGCGGTGCGGCAGGTCGAGGGCTACGGGCCGGGCGGCGACGCCGCGCAGGTCGTTGCCCGACTCGGTGCCGCCGACGATGACGAGCCATGCCGGGTTCAGCCGCAGCAACCGGTTGCCCGCGCGCTCGGCGGCGGCGGCCCAGGCGGCCCAGGGCGCGGTGCCCCAGAGGCCGCGAACCTCGTTGCGCAGGTCGGCGCCGATGACGAGCGGGTTGCCGACGAAGCGGCGCATGACGGTCTCCCAGTTGCGGATCCAGCCCTCCTCCGTCTGGCGCACGCGGCACAGCGGGGCGAGGTGGTCGTTGGACCAGCTGGCGTCGCAGGGGTCGGCGCCGCAGCACCAGGTGGCGTGCGTGATGTGGTTGTTCAGGACGACGGCGAGGCCGGCGTCGGTGAGGGCCGTCACCGCAGCCTCGAGGACGTCGAGGGCCCGCAGGCCGCGGCCCTGCAGGTCTGGGTTCGCGGCGAGGCGCCCCGAGTCGACGACGGGGTCGGCGACGACGAGCTCGTCAGCGTAGGGCAAGCGCACGCTGTTAAAGCCGAGGGCGCGGATCGTCGTAGCGATATCGCGGCGGTGGCGCACGTCGAGGCCGCCGGGGACGAAGAGCTCGTCCGACGCGCCGTACCAGTTGACCGAGAGGAGCTTGAAGCGGCGGCCTGTATGGTCGACGATGTTGCGGCCCTCGGTGCGCAGGGGCAGCTGGTAGGTCGTGATGGCGGCGTCGGCCGGCGGCGGGGCCAGGGGCGTCTGGGCGAAGAGACGGGACGCCGGGTCGGGTACCCAGGGCACGTTGATGGTGACCTCGGCGCGCCAGACGTAACGGACGTAGCTCCCGAGGAGGAGGAGGCATGCGACGAGGAACATCCTCCGATGCAGGAATCTGACGGCATGCCCGACAAGGCCGGCAGCGGTGCGGGCGAATCTCTGGAGAACCGGTGATAGCTGGAGCCGGCGCCTCTCCGAGCGCCCTGTCGACGCGGGCAGGCGGATCGGCCCCGGGGCGTGCGATGCGTAGTCGGTTGTCGTCAGGGTGGGATGGGTCGTGAAGTCGTCGTCGTCGTCAAAGTCGTTAAAGTCGGAGCTCCTCCCTGTCAGTGGAGGTGGCTGCTCCACGTCGCCGAGGCGGGTGCCGAACCAGGCGACGTTGCTGAAGTTCCTCTCGGCAGGAAGGGCCCAGTTCCAGTTCCACCTCCACCTCCGGCCCCTCGCTCTTGCCCTGACGGTGCCCGTGCCTGCCGCTGCGGCCTGCCCACGTCCATCGACACTGCCAGCAGCACTGGAGCTTCCTTGGTTTCCAGCGGACGTCATTGCTCCCGTTCCCGCTGTAGCGGACCTCCCCCGGCGTCGCCTGCGGGGGATCTCCAGGACAGGGGCCTGCCTCTCTGCACGGTCGTGTGCTACCCCTCGCTCACCACGTCTACAGCCTGCGGGCGACCCGAGTGCTGATGTAGTATGGTATGTCCCAGCTCCGGGGGGGACACGGGGAGGGCTGGGCGAGCCCCCCGCCTTCTCCGTCGTTGGTCGGAGGTGCCGTACCCGAACCGCACTACCAGGGGAACGAATCTGCAGCGTCTCAAGATGGTATCGAACCTCCAAAAGCAGAACCAGAATTCCGACCCTGCCTGATCAGCGCCGGGGTCTCGAGCCAAACCGGGACAGGAGCCGACAGCAGCGTCCACAAGCGTGATGGGCCGTTCGAGTGGTGTCTCCGAGTCGTTGCAAATGGTGAATCGTGTCGTCGTACCGAAAAGGCCTTCTCCAATCACGGCGCCCAACAGAGTCGAAAGTCCAGATGCGGGAGATGACCGCCTCTTCGGGCGCACCAGTCCCAGTCGCGTGTTCCCCCCCCCTTCCTCTTAAAGTAAAAGCGAAAGGGTCTGATCCCTCCCACTCGCCCTCCCACACCTGCCGATCGAAACCGTCCCAGCGCACAGGCGCGCCCAGTCCCGGCCTCCAGGTGCGCTCCCCTCATGCAGTCTTGTGCTGTCAGACCAAAAAAAGTAAGCCGCCGCCCCCGTCCACTCCGAGCATGCCGAATGGCCCGCCTCCCTTCGCGCCCGATCCGCACGTCCCGGCCATCACCGTGGCCATGTCTGTGCCCTGCAGAGGCGATCCGCCCACCCGCGCCCTCGGGCCATCGTGGTCGAGCGTGCCGGGCCCTGGCCGCGCATTTCGCAGCCCATTGCCGTCGTCGTCGTTGTCGTCATCATCATCATTCATCATCACGCGATCAGGGCCATCTCGAGGTCATCAAGCTTCTCATTCGTCGCCCGTCCCCCTGCCGTCTGCCCCCCCTGAAGGGGCCCGGCGAAGGGGAGGTGTATCTTCATCTGACATTAGAACCGCGCGCGGTCGGCTTTCCCTTGATCTGTACAGTGTTGTAATCCGAGGCCGTGGCCTGTGGTTTCCTCCTCAGCAAGTTTCCTTTCTTGCGAATAAAAAAAATGAAATGTTCCGAGACGCCAGCGCTGATCCTACATCGGATTCGTCAATCGATCGCCCCTGGGCACAAACAGCCCCTTCCCCGTTTGGTCGCCTGCTGTGGCGTGGGTAGAATATAAACATGGGCGTGTGTGTGTGTGTTCGCCGCGTCGTGTAAACGATGGTGCTGGTAAGCCAATATGTAAAGGAACGGCACGTGGGTGCGCTGAGCCATCGTAGCTCGTAAATATATCGCCTGTCTGTCCGAGGCCTCTGCGATTTTCGTTTTCGTTTTCGGTTGTGTAATGCTTCTTTTTTCTTTTTTTTCCTTGTCTTTCAGCTTCTTAGTCGGGACATCATATCCTATTCATCCCCAGTGGGTTCATATCCTCGAATCCTTCGGGGCTGTGCCGCCGGTCGGGGCGCACGTGTGTTGGCCTCATCTCCCAGCCGTCGTTGGCGGGCGGGCTTCGTGGTGGCCGTGGGCTCGAGAACGAGCGCTCTGGCGCGTGGTATCGAGCAGTCTGCCCAAAGTAGTCGGGCGTTCTGCGGCCGCTCGGCGGGCTTCCATGGGTTTTGACTGGGTCAATCGGTGTTACCGCAGCGCTCGAGTCAACTGACAGCATCTCGTACGCACGAGTATCTTTCTTGACGTCCTGTCGGGCGTCTACGGAAACGAATTCCTTCTTGCTGTCTCCGCGGAAGGACCTGAACAGGTCAACCCAGCCCGTGACCATCGACCAACGGCCCAGGAGGAACAGCAGCCAGAT
This sequence comes from Verticillium tricorpus MUCL 9792, assembly GCA_000732205.1. NCBI lineage: Eukaryota > Fungi > Ascomycota > Sordariomycetes > Glomerellales > Plectosphaerellaceae > Verticillium > Verticillium tricorpus. Next base: position 6,101,833 of record JPET01000001.1, on the reverse strand, counting down.
GCCGTTGATCTAAGATGGAATGTCAGTCTTTTTTGCCTTGCTGGGAGGGCGCGGGGCCTGCTTACCGCGAGGAGAATGAGGACAGCCGTGATGGTGGCCTCGTTGACCACCATGGACTTGGCTTTATCCAGGCACTTGTTCTTGTCACCCCCGCTCGTGGCGAGGCAAATGATCCAAGGCTCGGCGATCGACTTGTCATCACGCACGGCCTGCACCGTGACATCCTGAAACACGAAAATGACGGAGAAGAAGATGACGTCGCAGATGATGATGAGCACAATCGTGATGCCCCTCCACTGCAGCGCAACGACGCGTCGAACTCTCCGGTAGGCCTGACGGGGCGTCATGGTGCGGGCGCTGGCCGCATACTGCGGCAAGCTTGAGCCTTCAGTCGATGCGCTGTTGTCCGCCAGCGAGGCAAGGTAGACCTTGATGCAGTAGCCAAAAGTAGCAAACTGGATAATGACGGTCATACCGGCAAAGATGAGGATCGGGATCCAAAAGGTGGCAAGACTGTTCTCGTGGTTGATGTGGCACGTTGCGCCAAAACGGAACGAGACGCCGCTGAAGACGAGCGCGACGGTGAGAGCGACGATGGGCAGGCCCCAGCCGGCGGCCTGTGAGATGAGCATGAAGTTGCGACCAACGACTGCCTGCCAGCAAATTTGCAGATGAAGAGACACGGCCCTCAGAAACACCCACATGACGCCGGCGAAGCCGCCGAAAAGCAGGAAAGAGCCAGAAGCGCCACACACGCCGCTCGTGTGCATGTTGTGAGGCGTGATGTCGTTGATACACTCTTGCGGCTGGGCCGCGAGAGGAACGACAAAGCCCATCTGTTGATAATTGGTTTAGGACGACACGAAGCTGAAGCGGCGAGGAATTGGATGACTCACGTTCATCAGCATGACGGCACATACGAGACTGATGCTCAGATAATGCCGGCTCGTCTTGTCTACGGGGAGAAATGCCCATGACACGAGCAGGAAGAGGCAGCAAAGAGCGCTGGCGACACATATCCAGTTGGCAACTGCTGTCAACGTGTCGAAGTAATCAGGATACACCCATTCTGTCATGGGACATGGCAGACAGCACGTGAGGGTTTCGGTGATGTTTTGGCAGAGCCGGCCGTCGATATCTGGAAGACCTGGTCAGTCGAATGCGCTGCGAATGACCACTGACAACACTTACGGCCCTGGTCAGCCGGAAATCCAGCCGGGGATATGAAGGGCTTCGGACAGCCCCCGTTAGCTGCCATGGTGATGTATGTTGATGAGAAGTAGATTTGCCGCTGGTAGGGCGTCGTGTGGTGTTTAGACCTTGGTGAGAAATCCAAGAGTATCCAGGAGGTGCCCGTCGTAGTCGAGAACAAAGATCAGGCCAAACCTAGCGTGTATGCACTAGGGTAGCGATGTTGATATGCGCAGTGATAGGGCGTTACGTTGCGCGTGTAGTCGACGTAGAAGGTCGTAGATTGGAATCGGGGGACCGTGTTAGAGATCAGCCATCAAAGACAGCTCATCAACACCAGAGGGCGGTTGGGGTTGCGATGACAGATGGTGGGACGGTGCCGGTATAAGACGTCGTGTATGCTTTCCGTCGAATCGAAGAGTGTGGCCGCGGTGTCGCCTCGTCGGTTGGATGCGTGTGTCGAACTCAAACTCGATACCGCATAACGGATATAGCTGTCAGAGGTGGCAGGCGGCGGGGTAGTTCGTTTGATAAGGAGCGTGAGGTCTCAGATACTCATGGATGGCGTGAATAGAATCAGGACCAGAGACCCTTTCCCCTAGGATGGGAAGAGAAGGAGGAGGGGGGGGGATATGTATAGGCGGCGGGCCGTGATGGACAGATGCCGGGGTCTGCTTGTGTACCTTAGTTTAGTCTGTTCCTACCTTGGGTGGATGAGAAGGAGGGTCACGGTCTGGGACTGGGGTAGCACGCCCGGACGCCCAGAACGACGCCCAACCACACGTCGACGAAGACTCGGGACGGGTATTTCTCTCGTGCTGGAGTTCTCCATGCACTAGCATCGAGTGTTGGGACTGGCTCGACCGGGGGCCAGGGGGGTCGAGACAACGCCGCCAATTGCAAAGGTTGCCTGGTTCGGTCTGGTCTGGGGATGAAGGCCGTCATGGTACAGTTCCTGCAGCGGCCTCTCGCTGGATGTGCCTTTTTCTGAGGGGAGCGAGAAAGGGAGGGGGGTGCCCTGGTCCTGGGAAGCTGATGGTCCCCTCTGCCTCCCTCTGGGCGCCGCGGCGGAAGATATCCATGCCCCAGCGAGAGAGGTCGCCCCCCTCGATGCGCATGAGGCCACCAGAGCCCGTCCTGCACACACGATTGGAGGTTGGCGGGGAGGGCAGGTCTGGCCGCAGCAATGCGGCAAGCGAGCGAGCGACGAAGATGCTTGGGGCTGCAGGGGCATCGACTGATGCCATGCGAGGATGTGAAGCTGGGTGGCCGCGACTTTTACCCCTGATCCCAGCCGGTGACCAGGGGAGGGGCGTGTGCAGATCACACGACGCGGTCCCACCTTTTCTCAGCCCTCCTACCACCCCTTCCCACGACGACGCGGTGCGGACAGGTGCGGGCAGGAGCCCCTGGCGGCGGACCGGACCTGCCACTGAAAGCTTCACAGTGCCTAACGCGCCTAGTTTGATTTTGCGAGGAGGTCCTGGAGATGCGGACTCCTCCCCCTCTCAGTACACTTTTATTCCAGCAGTCACAACAACAGGAAGCAACCAAACGGGTTTCGTTGGCAGGGTTCCAATTCCGTGTCTATCCCAGAGCGTGTTGCTGATTAGTCGCCTGCAATGCTACCAGTAGGCACTCCAGAGCTACTGTCTCCTTCATCACTGGCTGAGGGCAGGAAGCGGCGAGCCAGTACGAGCCCAGAATAGGGCCGGTCGTGACTGCCCGCCAGCCCGCCGCCCCGCTTCGGCGGGCGGACAGCACGCACTCAGTGGTCCCTGTCAGCTGTGGAGTGGCGAATCCCAGGGCGTACAGGGGCTTTTTCGCAGTATTGCAACTCTCCTTGGCGGTGACCCCCTCCCCTTCTCGGTGATCAGATTCATGGGCAGGTATCCACAGGGAAGAAGGCAGGTCGCGACTGCCCCGTCGAGACCACGCAGAGCGACGGAGGAGGAGCGGGAGACGGAAGGCGTCATATCATGATCTGGCAGGTGTAACTCAATTAGTGCTGATTGATGCCTCCTGCCAATCTAAGGTGTCAATTGAGGCCGGCATGATCCCCTTCGATCCTCGTCTCCGTGTTATTCATCTACCCTTTCACCTTTCAACCCTTTTCTACCACATCACAATCAGGTCCTGATCTCCATCACCACCGTCACCGCACCTCGCCCACCTACCTTGCCGAGCCGATGTCTCGGCTCCGCACCAGTGAAGGCGCACCTGCAGCGCCACGGGGTTCCTGGCTGGTTCATTTCTTCTCGACTGCGGGCTGCAGTGCAGTCAGTCACCTCGCGCCCTCCATGGCCTCTCTGGCACACATTCTTGAGCCCTGACACAACTGCCGTCGGCGGGATCAGACGTTACCAACCTCGTGAGCGCATCGTCAGCGTCTTCGCTTAATGACGCCCCACCTCACAACGCGACTCCGTGTCTCACTACGGCGGTTCAACAAAGACAGCAACGCCATTGTGGCTAGCTTCTCGGCCTGACTTCAACCGACCCTTTCAATGTTGGAACGGCTACAACTCTGCTTGGCCTAATGCACCAAAACGTCTCTAGCCTTGGCTTCCCCGAGGGCAACGGGCCGTTTCAGGAGGAAAGCAAGACCTTTCTTGGGATGCCTGAATACGACCATGGAGTGCCCACTTGGCTGCGTTACTTGCTCGAAGCCCACCACCACCAGAGCAAGCCACCCTCTCCACACCGCCTGCCAGCCACGTACCAGACTGTTGGTCCGAATCCAAGGACGCCCAGGGCCACGCAGCGCTGAGGACGTGCGTACCACTGACACACAGACCGGCGGCGCAAAACCACCTACCAGCCAAGTACAAGGCGAACAGTCATCGTCGCGTTGTACCATGCCGTCACTCTCGGCCTGGTCCGAAGCTCTTTGTGTCCAAGCTGACGAGTCGTGACTCGTCCCTATTCGGTGCTGGTGTAGGATGTCGGACATCGACGCGCGCCTCCACTGATTGTGATCATCAAAAGTCCGACCGACTTCTTCCCTGAGTTGATGCTGCGGATTCACCGGTGGATGTTACTAAGAAACAACCTACCGTCAGGCGTCATGGCCTTCATTCCTGCCTCCCCTTCAGCAAGCCGCCCGCTCGTATGCCGGGTCTATAGCTTTGATGCACCGCTCACAAAGCACATCACGGCTTTCAGAGGGGAAGTGGCACAGCTCGCCAATAAAGCAACTTTCACCAGGAGAATCCATCGAGGGCTTCCAGTGGCTGCCTGAATATCGGCCGTTAATCCTGTTCTGGACCTCTCACAGTGCTGCAAATGATCCAAGGCCTCTGATTCGTGTGTTGATCACACTGGGGCGCGGTGTCCCAGCCCCCAAGCACCATTCACAACTAACTCACAGCCCGTGTCTGGTTTCCGCTAGAGAGACAGAGGGACGGGTGCAGGACGGTAAGCACCCGCAGCCTCTGCTCACGGCCTGTAAGTTCAGTTGGATCAACACAACCCCTGCCAATAGCAGGCTTCCTTTCGATCCAGTGCTAGCCAACGACATGTCTAGATCTTGTATTCCATCTTGTCACACTTCATGAACCATGACAAAGCGTCCACCTTCTTCGGCTAGCGATCGATATCACATCTCGGGCGTCGCCAGCTGACAGCAGATTGGTCGAGGTCGCCGCCTTCGAACCCGCACCTAGAGCTTTCGAGGGAAGAAGGAAGAAACAAGCAGAAATGATTTCTGTGTCGCCAGTCTTGGGCTGCCATAGGACCACCAAGGGAATTCATCGACGTCACACATGGCCCTGTCCACCTGTGGGAGGCCATCTTGCCTGGCAGATCCGACTTTGCTTCTTCTCCCCGTCGATCATCACAAACACAGCGCCAGCAATGCATGCAGGTTTCGCCCAATCGTGAATGTCGAAGGGCTCCTGAGATCTTGGTGAAAACCCGTCCTGTGATTCATCCGAGGGATAACCGCAGCGCGTAATGACGCACCTACAGAATCGGTAATTCCCAAAGCTGAGGCGAGCGGCCAAACCATGAGAGACATAATATACTGTCTAAACGCCGATACGTCAACTCAAACTCAAAATGTTCTCGGGGAACGACAGGTTTTGGTCCCGAACTCCTGCTCCGGTCATGCTTTGGCACCCTGGCGCTGACGTGCCAGCTTCCCTGCCTTCTAGAAACACCGCACCTCACCAAAGAGGCAGGTCGCGATTAACCTCAATAACGGCCAGGGCTCGAGGTGGGCGGTGAGGTCCCATCCTAGCTCATCGTGCTTCCTTTTTCGACTCTCCGAGTGCCGCTGTCAGGTATGAGGGCACGTTGCGAAGCGCTGCACTGGACTGCCGTCACCGCGAGCGGAAAAAGGAAAAGAGGCTCACTAGTCTGTCCCGAGATCACGCTGGATCGCTGACGGCACGCCACGAGGGGTGTGCATCTTGCCTGTCGTTGGATGTGCGTGTGCTGCTACGCAGTTCGGGGAGCGGTGCCGCTCTTCTTTGATAGTCATCGCTACACAGGTCCATGCAAGCAAGGGGCACGGCGATGCATCCCGAGTGGCCACGGGAAAACTCGATCGGGGAGGAAGTTACATTGTCCGTGAATGCGACGACGACACAGTGCTGCAACCTGTTGAGCATTGTCTGATGCCCTCGACTAGAAGGGAGTTCTGCACCACTGCCTCTTCCTCCAAGGACAGTGTTGGTTACCTGGATCAACATCCTCTCGACCGTTTCGAGACTAGGCCGGTTCGATCGGCGAGATGCCTGTCGGCTGCCACGCATTCAGGTCCATGTCCGACAGAAAGGCGCGCGCTCCTGGTTGACTCGTCATGGCCTTCGGGCCGCCATTTCATGCTTGTAGGCGCAACCGTGCTGTCGGGCTCTTGAGCCGGCTCACGGGCGAGATGAAGCTGCCGCCTTCCAGTCGGCAGGCTATATCCTTGGCCACGCACGGAATTCACGACGATGACGAGAAGCAGGGTGATGGGTGTCCGCCACCTTGACCAATCTCACTCTGAAACGAATATTAGATGGCCATACTTTTCGAGATGCGCCTCACCGACGACTTTGTCTCGACGGTTCGTCGCCCACGTCGCAGGCGGATCCGTGCTGTTGCATTTGCACGCGTTCTAGAAGGTCTTGTCTCATTTCCACAACTGACTTTGGCCTTACAGTAGCTCAGTTGTAACGGCCCATGCTAGCTGTAACCAGATCAGGTCGGCACTTAGCCTCCGTCCATCATCAACACGCGGTGCTTCACATGGCTCTGCCAGCGCCATTTCATTTCGCGCCGTGGTCACATACATACCGCTACCACCGGTGAGGGCCGACGACACGCAGCGATAGCGATCGGCATTTGTGGAGTGTATCTCCAGGTGCCAAGAAGGCGTGGCCAGAGGCAGCCACTGTGCGATCGAGCTGCCGGCCGTGCAAGACCCTTACCACAGGCCTCAGTTCTATGCTGGAGACGCGCAATGACCCAGCCACTGCTCGACAGTGCTGAGACAGTCCCGGGCGGGTGTCGACCTACACCGGCGCGACAACGTGAACGGCTCACAATGGCACTGGCAGGGTCTGCCACAAAGTCATGCCAAGCAGCAGGGTGTGCTCCGCGACACGAAGGATTCGCTTCTGCTCTGTTCGAGGAGAGGCTCGCTTGCAGGTTGCATCTCCCGCGGAACAAAATAGGCTTCGAGCTCCGGGTCTCCGTCGACGCGGTATGGTGGGGGAGCGATGTGGGAAGAAGGGGGCCGTTGGGCAGGAGGTGGAAAGAAAATGGCTCAGTTGAAACTTGCGACGAGGCACGAAACGAGCAGCTCCCGCTAAGGTGGCTGTCGAGGTGTGTGGTGTGGTTAGCGGCGGGGGCCTGACACCGACCGAGGTCCACCGGGGCGGGAGGGACGGGAAGGGCTAACGCTATTCGGGAGTCGTGCTCCGAAGTTGGAGATGCAGGGTTCGCGGCCTAGGCAGGACGAGGACGAGGACGACGGGCGGGTTCAAATTGCTCGGTTGAAGCATTGCCGTGCGACGCAGCCCACCCCCCTCCTCCCTTCACACCATCCGTCCGTTGCCATCGACGGGCACTCCTCCGACGATCTTCCCAGGCGCCCAGCATTGTTGGTGCCTCTCACCTACCGGGCGGGCGAGCACGACGATTCATTTCTGCCATGTGCACGTGAGCGGTCAGCCGGCCTTCCGGACAAACTCTCACCGTTTTCAAATCTGAAAGCTGGGACCCCCCCGGTAGACGCTGCCACTGGTCCCCTGCCCTCCCGGAAGCCACTTCGATCAGCTAGCCGGCTAGCTATAGCCTCAGCGAGCTGCCTTCTCAACATGGCAAGGCGTAGGTGAGGGTGACAGCCAGCGTACTTGCGCCACAGTTCAAGCGAATGGGCCCCAGCAGCAGGAGGCTGTGACGATGCGGAGATAAAAAAGAGTCATGGGTGGAGAGGCATGAAGGCAGCCCCATGTCCAGCATCGGTCAACGTTCCACTTCCCCAGCCATGGGGACCCTCACTTCTACCTCTTTGGGAGGGGAGGCCGTCTATGAATTGCTGACACTCAATAGCCTGCGGCGCGTCTCCACAGCTGTCGAGGCCTGGAACGAAGAAATCACTACTTGTGGGCGCGGGCGGGCGCGGGCGCAGGCGCAGGCGCAAGCAGAGGCGTTGGCAGGCTTGCGCTGGTACCCGTGAGTGCCAGATGCCACGGGACAGTCTCGTCGCGGCGCAAACGTAGGCAGTTCGGACGACAGCCGTCAACGTTTCGGTAGCTCAATGCCATGTGCTCGCGCATCAACCACGAGGATACCCGAGGCAGCAGTTTCGCATCGTCTCACGCACATGACGTTGTCCCTCTACAAGAGACCTTCTTCCACATGTGCCGGGGGCGTACAGGTCCCAAGTGGGCGTCAGGCGAATGGGCAGAGCGACGAGACGAGACGAGGACACCCTCTCTACTTCCCTGGCCCGCACGCAGTCAGACCGTTCCTGCCTTGGTCTCTTGGCCGCCAGCGGCCGTGCAGTCCGCCAATGCAGGCACCGGTCTTTCTGGAACGCCACAGAGAAGAGCAGGATGGGTAATGAGGGGTTGCATCCGCCGTGTGGGTGGGTGGGTCGTGCCGGAGGAGGAGAGAGACGCAGATGGTGGCAGAGGAGTTGAATGAGTGCGTGAGACGTCCCTTGGCACCTTACTGGCATGATGCCGGGCAGGACCAACAGCTCATTCGCTTCTTCTGCCCGCTGATCAAGTTGGCCATCATGTCATCGGCGGCCGTGGCGGCTCTTCTTGGCTTCCTTCACCTGGGTCGACCGGGGGTTTACCAATTTGCCCGTCAGCACGCTTTTGTCTCTTCAACTCCTTCCGAGGGTGGTATTATGGGATCGTTCCCAGGACATATCGACGAGCAGCCATGCGCGATGCCAACCCCCGGCCCTGGTCGCTGCCCCTGTTCTTTCATGGCCTTTGCGACATATCTTCAGCCCTTCCTTCTCCCCGGCCCCGCTGCCACGCTGACAGCAGCGGGGCGAACAACTTGTTTGCTTGTCAACGGCCTTGTTGGGAGCATCGCGACGGGGGGTCAGGGCATGCCGCAGCACTGGAACCCGCCGGTCCGATTAGCTTATTTGGGCCATGTGTGGACCGCGATCCATCTCTACTGCTTCCTGGAGAATCAGAAAACTGACGATTTTCCTCCTTTTCTCCTCCGCTCCTCTGTACCTGGAACGTCGAGCGGATGAGCGCCAAGGGTGGGCTTGGTCTGACCCGGGGGAAATAGGGCTTGGTCTGGCCTGGGGAAAATAGGGCTCGGTGGGCGGTGGTCGATGCACCACGACGTATCGGGATGATCATGGCTCTGGGTCCCTCTTCGTTGCCCCTGCGCACCTGGTAGGGCGACGAGGGCCGAGAACATGCGAGAGCAAGAGCGAGGCGCTCCCGACAATCTCTACGAGGTCTCGCCGAACTTGCTAGCCCCGCGAGCAACCGCCAACGACTGCCGCACCTGCTCTGCACTGCAGAGGTATGCGAGCGACGCCGAGGGTGGCGCTGCGTGCGGGGAGATGAGATGAGATGGGCAAATGAGGTCTACATGTGTGCAGGTGAGATCACATGCGGTAGGGAGGAGGTTGGGACGTTTTCCGGGGGTATGTTGGACTCCAGCCACGACGAGAAGGGCGACGGCGCAAACGACGCAGCCCGACCGAGCGACATGTATCCCCGTGGAAAACAGCAGAGCGCAATATCACAGGCACCCGATGGACGCCTGGGACGGCATCATATCGGGCTATTGTGAGTACAACCGGAAAGCTAGTGCCTTTTTGCTGTCGATCTCGGAGAGGTCGGGCCCGTATGTTGCCGACACCACCTCTCGACGTGTCGGACGACAACAAAGATCGACGGCCCATATGTTGGGGAAGCAGACAATGCCAAATGCTGGGTGGTGGCGATCGACAAACGGCGCAGCGCATGGCGTTAGTCTGGCATCCCAGGCGCGTGAGGTCGGGTCGACGACGTGCCGCGGTAACATGTCCTGGGGACGACACGTGTCTGTTGGTCGCATGTTGCCCTTTTCTCGGCCCCTCTCCTTGTCGACGGCTACACTGGATGTTTGCTCAGGCCCGAGAGATGTCGCTCGACCGGAGTGAGGCTGCCTCTCGGTCGTGTGATTTTACGTCTCCATCCCGCCTGCCAGTCCCTCTTCCGGTGTCCTGTCGGCTCTTGGCAAGGCTCGTTCGATGAGCTGGAATCTGTCCCGAAGGGTCACCACGAGCTGCTCACCCACGCGGGATACCACCCCAGGTGACATGGCGTTCAGCGACAGAGCTGACAGCGTAGCATCAGGGCGGAAGAATCCAGCGCGCGGGCCCAGGGGATCATATAGTTCAAGTGACTATTCAGGACAACGTCCATCGAGAGTGGAGCCTTGTCATCCATGAGTGCTTCGAGAGCGCAAACCCCACCGCCGGTGGCTCCTTTTATGCGGTGAAAATGGGTCGACATCGCACGATGGGCGGATGCGACCTGTGGAGCGACTGGCAGGCAGTAAGCAGGTCTGAGCGGGCAATCCACAGAGAAGGGACCTGCTTCCTGACCAACTCGACTGTTGGTCTTTAGCCTGAAGTCTTTCTTTCTGTGTCCCCGAGAGCATTGCTGCAGTGCTGTGCGTCTGTTGCCGTCATGTTTCGAGGGATTTGTGTTGGCTTACAGTCATACGCATCAAAGTAGCGAGACCAGAGCAGTGCTGTGTCTTGCACGAGCTGTCCCTGTTTTTGCGTCAGCTCCCTCACCACCTCGCTCCGGGGCCATGGTCTGCCGGGTTCAGCACGGCCGAAGAGCTGCGGTGATCCAGTGTTCGGACGCATATATGTAGCCACATGGCACTCAGCCATGGTGTTTCGGCGAGGACGCACGAGGCGGCTCACTAACTCGTGCGTCTTTCAGGCTTGGCTGTCCGGGAGAAACGGATGAAGGCCAAATAACCACCGGGTTTCTCTTCTATACCGTCTTCACAAGATATCTCGACGCACGTTGCAGGTGACGGCACGGGTGACGGCACCGTCGCCGTCACCCAAGCACGCCGCAGATAACCAGCAGTGCCGTCCCGGGGAAAGTTCTCTCAAGTGATGTCCAAATACGAGGGAGACATGTCACCGTCACCAGCGCGGAGACTCCGAACATCGCAGAGCGGGTACGGTATGTCCAAAATGTAAGTTCCCAACAGGCAGCTCCAGCAGAAGAACCGACCCTTCGAAGTCCACCCGGGGAGGGGGGGCGCGTCTTCAAAACGAGCCCAAGCCCCCTCGCATCCGTCGCCAGTGGGAGATGGCAGCCATCTAGATTCGCCCGCAGAGTCCCCGTTCTGCATGGACCAAGAACCGAAGGCAACGGACAACCTCGCGGAGCCTCCCTCGAAGGCGCCCCGGCGGTGACTGACGGTCTTGCTCTGGCGTTGGAGATCCGAGAGAACAAAAGCTGTTTGTGTCTTGACGGCCTATCGAAACTCGCGCATGGAAGAGCCATGACTATCATTTTTATGACTATCTGCCGGGCAGAGACTGCTGCCTCGGATAAACCGTTCCTCAACACGAATAAGATGCTGCCGAGGGCTTCGTGGGCAGGATCGTTTGAATGATGAAAGCAGACGAAGCCTTGAGACGTTAAACTTGTGGCAATTCATACTAGGGCATATTGTGAGAGGAGAAGAGATGCCTTGCAAAGCTTCAACAAGGTCTGACTGACTTCAACACTACACTAGTTTGTCACGCGAGAGGACCATCTCAGGTTTGCACAAAGCCAGAGTGCGACTCGTAGGCAACATCACGAAACACCCCAAAGTAACGAACATGTGTCTTAAACCAATTACAGACAGTGATACAGAAAGCTATTATCGCAGCTCCAGATCCCCGAAACTCCGGAACCCAACGCCCGAGACAGATAGAAAATGCAGGGAGGAGCGCGGTGCGAGCACAGCAGGATCCTCATGTGTGTAACAGTCGACGGGAAGATGCACGCGTGCAAAGGCCAGAAACCGCCCGACACACCCATTCTTGTCTCTCGTGCAGAAGATGAACCTCGCGCCGCTCTCGCCCGCCCGCCGTTGCCAAGGTTGTCAAAACCCAACGCCAATGCATGCAGAAACACATGGACCGGTCGTGTGTCGTGATCGTCATAATCGTGAGCTCCGAAAGAAGCTGACACGCCACAAAACGCCTCCAAAGAGCCTCGAAAATACAGTCAAACAAGCGCGGCGGCAAGCCTCAGCCTCAGCCGCCGCCGCCACCTCGCTTCGGTCTTCCGCCGGGTCCCTAGATACCGTTGGAAACCTTGCGCGCTGTGGCCGAAGTGGGGGCGCCGCTGATGCTGCCGACGCGGCCGCTGGTCTTGCGAACGCCGTCCTTGGAACGAAGAGGCGACTCGGTGCCCCGCTTGCTGCTGCGGACCTTGGTCAGGATGCCCGAGGCACTGCTAGCGCGCTCGCGGTCCATAGCCTTGACGCGGGCCGGGCTGCCCATGTTCTCGACATCGTTCGTGGCATCATTATCGATGTACTTGTGGTAGACGGTCGTCGTGGTCGAGCTGTACGACCTCATCTTCTCCGAACGTCCCGGTGACTCGGAAGGCTTGCGGTGAGCGCGCATGCGGAGGTGGATCTCCTCGTCCGACTCGCCCGCGACGGATCGCCGGTGCACGGAAAGCACCTCCGTCTCGTGCTCGACGCCGCCCTCCTCCTCGAGCGTGGCAGAGTAAGAAGGAGCGCGCGAGTACGGGTGGTGACGGTCAGCGCGGCCGGTCTTGCGCGGCTGGCCTGGTGTCGGCGCGGGAAGGTAGTCCTCGTGGACGGCAACGTTATTGCGCTCGTCATTGACCTCGCTGAGCGGAGTGCGGTTCGAGGCGCTTCGCTGAGGAGGCGGCGTGGACGCCTGGGGGTTCCGGAGGGAAGCCTTCTGCATGGCACGGATGGGTGTGCTGGGGGTGGCGTGAGCCGCCGCCATCTCCTTCCTCAGCTTGCGCTCGACGCGCTCCTCAATCCACCACTCCCTGAAGGTGCCCTGGTGAATGTGCAGCCAGTGCTGCTGGGGCCCGACAACCATGCCTGGCCTCATGAAGCGCATGAAGGCGATGACCTCGTTCGCGGTGAAGCCGTGGCGGTAGATCAGGTAGGCGCCGATCAGGCAGCCGGTCCTTCCCAGACCGGCCTTGCAGTGGACAGCGATGCCCTTCTTCTTGACGGTAATCATCTCGTGGGCGAGTCTGATGAATTTGCGAACCGTCGGCATGGTGGGGCAGGTGCCGTCGTCAAAGATCATGTCGAGGTGCTGAATGCCCAGAGCCTCAAAGTACGAGGGGGAGTAGAGCTGGGAGTTGAGGCGGACCACGAGGCCAATGTCCCTGTCGCTGAAGTGCTTGAGGACGTTCTTGAAGGGCGTAGGCAGGGTGGGGTGGGCATCGACCTCGGCCGTCGTCCGGGGCAACTTGTCCCATTCGGGCGTGCCCTCGGGAACCTTGGCGATTGGCGTCTGCTGAGGGGAGGCGAAGGCAAGGAAGTTGGGGGAGATCCAGTTGAAGTCGCCGTGCTCCACTCTCTCGTACTTCTCGTACTCGTCGAGGTCAAAGTTGTCGAGGGCGCAGCATCCCTCCTCCTTGGCCTTCCAGACGCCGTACACAACATCCTGAACGGTGATGCCGTAGTCGGCCTGGCTGTATCCGGCGTCGCGGAAGGGCATCAGAGGGGGGTCGACCTGGGCCATGGGCGCGAGGGCGAGGTGAGGAGGCCAGCCCTGGATCAAGACCATGTAGCACGCGAGCATGCAAGCAGCGTTGGCACGGCCTAATTTTTCAAGTCAGCAACGAGAAGACGGGGGAGTCGAAGAGGCACACGGCACATACTCCTCGGGTCGGCGCGGCTCCAGAACACAATGGGCCGGTCCTTGTTCTCCTTGGCTCCGAGGACATCGTGGAAGTGCAGGGCGAAGCGGTACAGGTGACCAATGTGAAGCGGGCCGAAGTCGTGGTGGAAGGCGTTGTACAGCAGAGTGTCGTCGACAGTGAAGTAGTAGGGCGTGGGCTTGGGCGAGGCAGACACGGGCTTGGGACCCTCGGCAGCGCGCTGCGACCTCTTCTTGGGGGACTGGAGAGGCTCGGGGTAGGGGAAGAGGGTGTCGGCGGTGGGAGGGTGGATGTAGGCGGCGAGGTAGAGGCGGTCTGTAATATACGTCAGGATGGTGAACGGGCCATGGCTGCCGGGATACGGCCAATGTTGGAAAGCAGAGGCACGGGAGATGAGGTCCATGTCGATGAGTCGCGAGCCACGGAGCACCGGATAACAATGCGACATGGCTCGTATGGGCAGAGTGAATCTGGCTGTGCAGAGGGGGGACGGGTGCTGGGGTTGGGAGGCATCGGATTCGTACCTGGGATGTACTCGACGACCTGTCCCAGGTTATGGGAGGCGGTCCTGGAAGAAGGCGCCATCGGGAGAGCTGGCGGTGCTTGCTTCGCTGTGTGAGGTAGGAGGTGACGAATGGGCGGACTCGGGCTCGCTCAGCAGGTTGCAATTGCTGGAGAGGAGGTGCCGTGTCGCTGGTGCAGGTGCTGAGAACAAAATTGCGGTGTCGGCGGCAATCGAAGGAGCGCAGGCTGGTAGATATGTCGCGGGTCGTTGTTGTTGCGAGCGAGGAGGCGGATGAGGAGGTGGCAACGGTGGTGGTGAGGCAGGAATGCAGGAGGTGCACCGGCGAGTCTTAGGCGGCCAACCAAGCTGGGCGACGTCGGACGATCGATGGATGCGATGAGCACAACAACAAAAACAACAACACAGCTCGGGCTGTCGCTCTGTATCCAGATGCTGACCTCGATGCACTGGGCGATGGGGAGGCAAAGCGAAGCAAGAGAGAGAAGGGTATATGATGCGAAGGCCGAGAAAGGGAGTGTGGGATCCTGAAAGTGTGGATGGCATGCGATGTTGGCCGTGAAGGTGTTTTTGTACGAGGCCCAGCACTTGCACTGTTATTTTGATCCGGCCTCCTGGACAGGGCCTGGCCTTCTGTTATTGCCTGGTTGGCTGGGGCCTTGGTTGTCGTGGTAACTGGCCTTGAAACCCGGAGCCCACTTGGCCCCCCCGCTGGATGAAAGGATGACTGATCGCACCGCCTCAGCAACCGCCACACAAACAACCGCTCACACCCAATCGACCGCAACCCCACCCTTGCCGACGTCTGCACTGACATCGGGCCCTGAACCGCCCTGATCCATCCCCTCATGGCGGGGTCTTCACCTCCAAGACAACCTTTTTTTTGCGACAGCCCGCCTCCTTGCCTCCCAGCAACAGCACACCGTCACCCCATTCCACCGAGCCCCCCTCCCCCCTCCCGATACCACACGTATTGACGGCCGAAACCATGGCGGCCGAAACCGATCCAGCCTTTCCCTGCTCCCTGTACGTCACGTCACGTCAAGCCCCTCTCCCGTCGCCAGCGATCCCTCTCCCTCGACGCCGTCACCACTGACAACCCAACCCCCCCGCCTCCAGCACCCTCACCATCCCCTTCCCCACCGACCGCCTCGCCTCCGTCGCCCACAAGGCCCTCGCCGTCGACAAGGAGCTCTCCCCCCTCGTCTCCCGCGCCTTCGCCATCCGGTCCCAGCCCGCCACGCCCGACGACGCCGCCGCCTCCCTCCTCGAGGTCCGCTACAAGGCCACCACCAACCGCATGCTCCGCGTCGCCGTCAACTCCTTCATGGACAGCCTCAAGCTCGTCGTCGAGGTCATGGAGCAGCTCGACGAGGACGTCCTCGAGCAGAACACCCCCGAGCCTTCGTCCTGAATCCTGACCACCTTGGCACCACGCCAGACGAGGCGTGCGCCCGGAGGATTTTCATTTCACGACACACATAGACGTTACTTTCCTCTTATTTTGATACCCAGACGACTCTGAATGAGTAGTTCCTTATTATGACAACATCTTCGTCAGATGCTTCTCCCGCGCCGCTCAAGACAGACGAGCACGCCAACGCCCCGCTGGAGTGTGTACGCCATAAACTGCCATATATATATAAGATACAGTGCTGCCGCCTCGCCCGTAACATTCCCTTGGTATCTCGCCCGCCCTGCTTCCTAGACCTGCACCTGCCCGTGTATGCAGCCCGTCCGAAACGCCCGCGAATGTTGCCTCCACGAAGACACAACCCCCATCTTCATGTTCCCACCGCCTCACAACCCGCCTTAGGAGTCGTTTTTGAGCTGCAGCTTGCGTTCCGCCTCCTCTGCTCGCGCGTTCGCCTCCGCCACCTCCTGCTTCAACTGCTTGATGTAGTCAATGGCCATCTCCACCGTGCTCGCCTTGCTGTTCGGCGTAGCGCCGCCTTTGCCATCCTTCTTGTCTGCGCTCTCGGCCTCGCTCTTGCTCAGTTCTAGGAGCGCCGACTGGGGTAGCATTGTCGCGATTTCCTGCAGAGCCGTGTTGATGCGGTTCCTTCTGCCTTGCTCGGCAATCTTGTGTGAGGTTCGCTTCGACGTGAGATTGGTCGAGAGCGAAGTCGGGTATGACACGCCCGGTACGACGGTTCCCTCGAGAATGTTCTGGTAGTTTGACTTGGACGTCAAGAGAAGAGACGCTGTGTCTTCGGCCGACATGCCACCCGGCGTTCCCGGCAGGAGAGGCTTGATGGAGGGAGATATCCTCGGTAACAATGCCGGTGACACCTGGCTGGAGCTGATGCTGGCCCTCTTTTTGCTTCCTCGAGGCGCAAGCTGGGGAGTCCGCCTCGGAGCCGGGCCAGACGAGCCAGGGATGATGCGTGGGCTCTGGTTTGCTGACACGGTCCCCGAGGGCTTGTGGAAGATAGGCGAAGGCAAGGGCTGGAAGGAGGCCGTCTTTGCCGAGCTGACTTCCGGCGGAGACTGAACGGGAGTCTGACTTGTGTCCAACGGGGCCAGCTTGCTCTTGGGGAAGTTCGCCGACTCGGGGAGCTTAAAGTCCTCGATATGCTCGGGCGCGCCCATGGTCTGGGCATTGGACGAGACCGCACCGCCATTGGCGCTCGATGATGGCAGCTTCATGAGGGACGCAGGCGTTGCGGGCGAAGGCTTTCCTTGGACATGCCCGGGCACTGCCGAGGCGGCATGCTGTGGGTTCTGAGGACCATTCATTGGTGACTTTGAGAGCCTTGCTTGAGGAGGCGGAGGCGGAGGCATGTCGGACAGGTTTTCGGGTGACACGGAGGCGTTCTCGCTCTCTTCGCTGCTCATGGGAACAGGGAGAGAGGTAGGGGGAAGCATGTGGTCGGAGCACTCCTCATTTGACTCTTGCATCTCTGCAAGAACTTGCGATACCATTTTGGGAGTCGGCGTCGTCTTCTTCTTCATCGGCTTCGAGATTGGGGACTGGCGCACACTGCCCTTGCCCTTGGCCCGAGAGGCATTGTTCTTTCGGGCCTTCTTCGATAGGTCGACCGCTGGTTGAGGTGCGACTGCGATGGGGGTCTCAACGTCCATTTCACCGGGGGAGTTGTGATTTGAGTTGTGGGTCGAAGTGTGGTTCGAGAAAGAGTTCCGGTGGTCATATGGCGAGTTGGACTCACTCTGAGCGTGAAGCGCCGGGGAGGTCAGTGGGCTGAAGTACGAGCCCGGCATGGTGAAGGTGGGATCGATCTGGAACTGAGGATCCAGAGGTGTCACGGCTGGAGACACCAGCGGGGTGAAGGCCATCTGAGGGGGAGTCAGTCACGCGACAGCCTGAAAAAGCCGAGATTGGACTCACATCCTGCTGTTCCTTCATACGCTGGTACCTGTTGTCAAAGACGTTCTGTTGCGGCTGCTCCTGGGCGTAATAATGGTTGCTGTTGGGCGGCATCTCAAGACTTTGAGGCGTCGGGGGGACAGGGTTGTGGCTGACGTAGTAGGACGGCTGCTGGTGAGCTTGTTGCTCGTGCATCTGGCGCTGCTGCTGCATTCTCTGTTGTTGCATTCTCTGCTGTTGCAAGAATTGAATCTGCGCATCGATCTCAGCCATGGCATCGTTGGGTGCCGGGGCGGGCTGGATCATCTGGGCGGCGGGGATGGATGGGTGAGAAGCGGCGGTGCTCATGGCGGCGAATTGGTTCTGGACGGAGCGGACAGAGGCATCGGTCCTCGCCATGGCCATGGGGCTGTCGGTGCCCCCCATTTGCGTATCCAGCTGACCGCGGCCGCTCTGTGGCATCAGGGAGGAGCCAGTGCCGGTCTGAAAGTCATGGAAGTCGAACTGAAGAGGTTCACCGAGGTTGCCCATGCCGCCCATGTCGAGGAACTGCTGGAAGTCGTCATCGTGGGATGAAGGCAGCGTCTGGTCCTGGGCGTTCCATCCTGGACCACTCATCATGGCCATCCTTGTTGGCCCTGTCTGGTGGGCTTAGACGTGTGCGCGTGGTCGGGTGGTTGCAACGAGAGCGCGCGCGATTGAGGGTGCTGACGGCCTCTGCTCTGCCCGAAGGGAGGGCTCTGGGCCGATGGTCGTTTTCGGTCGCTGAGAAGGTCGCTTAGAAGCGATGGAACGGATCCGAGTCGAGGTCTGGTGTGTTCTGCTGTCGATTCCACCAAGGCTGCTGTCTCTGCATGTCCACCGACGTGTCCTGTGATCAAGCGGGCGTGTTGCGAAGCAGGTGGCCGGGGAAATGGTTGACGGGACGAAAAAAGTCAGAATGGCGGGATGGTACCAGCACACAGCGACGCCAGGCGGGGTTGCGACTGCGGCGGACTTGCGGTCGGCAGCGATGAGTCGTGAGACGGGTGGGTGGGTGGTGGGACGGCAGAGTCAGATAGGACCTTGCTGCAAAGGGCCAAGCTAAACTAAAGAGCCATAGTAACGAGTTCAAGAGAAGGTGGTGCGGGTTCAAGGTGTTGGTGTAGGTGATTCGGTACGAGTGAGAAGAGGGGAGACGAAACGAGACGAGTCGATACTGGCGTTGCACCGGTTCGTCGTGATGCGGACGGGCAGGAACCACCTGGGGGGGCGGACAGAGGGCGCTGGGGCAGGTGCTACTGACCTTAACAAGTGCCTGGCAGTGAGGTGAACGGCGCAGGACCGGCCTGGAAGAGGAGTAGTCGCATCGTAGTGGGGGTCGACGCGGGTGGCTCTCAAAGCATTGACGGGCTGTGAGTGGTTAGATGGGCATGCGGCGCTGCATCTCTAGCGGGACACTCGACCCCACCAGCCCACCAGCCCACAAGCAGATTGAGCCTGGACTGTGCACGGCTAGCGCTCTCCTCCTGCCCAAGACTCAGGGTTGTTGCAGGGCCCCGGTTGATGACGGGCTCGACGCCGGCCAGGCACCTCCGTCAGTCACTACCGGCACCTGTACCTGTACCTGTACCTGTACCTGTACCTGCCACTCTCTATTTCGTCTGCGATGGCACAGCAGCGCCCGACACAGCTGGCCAAAAACATACAGGGCTTCCCAGCTTCCATTCTGGGAGAAGCACCACCGAGGGGACGCGTAAGAGACTGCGGTTCTGGCCATTTCTCCGTCAGAGATGCGTTTGCTTCCCTCGCCCCACGACTGACTCCCTGCCACCCCGTCAGGCTCTGAGAGAGAGAGAGAGAGAGAGAGGCTCGTCTCCCGGCCAGCCAACTTCAGGCGTTGGTGCAACTCACGCGTGAGCGGGGCATGTGTCCCGCAGTCGCAGCCGCAGGCTCGTCCACAGCGCCCGATGGATATCGACTCGAGCATGGGACAAGGAGTCAGGAAGAGCGCCAACAGCCGATAGTCTCGACTCGGGTCATCAACTTCGTCTTCGGTTGCTCATATTACAGCGAGTCTTGTGGGCCCTGTTGGCCGCACCGGGGAAGCAGCTCCTCCACAAACGGCCCCTCTATGCCGACCTCACCTGAGAATCCTTGATGAGTCGGAAGCCGAGCAAGCACGAGACAGGCAGCAAACGAAAGGGAAATGCCTCTTGAACGCGCCGACGGCTCGTAAGGTGTGGGCCACGCCGCGCTTGCTTGTGTTGAGACGTGCGGTAAGCAGAAAGCGAGACCCTCCTAACGGTTTTCATTCTAGCCCGGACGTCAGTCATCCCATTCATCCCGCTCGCCGACTCTGGACCAGGTCCCTGGCCGAACTGTATCTTGGGAGGGGGTTTTCCTTCACATGCCATCCTTGAAACGATGAGCGGACCAGCTGACCGGCAACAAAAACCTGGCGCCTCTGCTCTTATGTGCAGGCAACTCCAACACCAACGCGCAGTACCACACGCCGTGCTCAGCCAGCCTTCCGAGAATTGTTCCGCCTTCTCCCCCAAGAATTAGGTAAAGGTGTTTCCGCGACGGGCGTCGGAGTCCCCTGCCTGTGCCGTGGGGGGTCTGGACGCGGGGGGGAGGGGCGCCTCACGCATGTTGCATGCATGCAGGCCTGCGTTCCGTGTCCCGGTTCACGACGAGAAGCTTGCCTGACGAGCTGGTTTCTGGATCCTGCCAGGCCATTTTATCCGGTGGATCAACTTCACCGACTTGTGGATTTCATGCCCTCCGCAGGGCGTCTAGCGAGTGTTTGCGGAAATATTGCTGGAGAATCGCCGCGGAACTATCATTGCGAGCCGACGCGGCTGGAACAGATGGTGCCGTCCGGGCTAGCCCTGTCCAGATCGGTGCGCGAGCGCCCTGCGACCTCCTGACCAGCACTCAGGCCATGGATGTACAGTACCTAGGTTTCCTGAACGAATCACTCATCTCGATCATGCATTTGCGCAGATGCAGCTGTGCCGCAGTGTCAGCGTCCGCCAAGATCGCCCTCGCCGACGCAGAACCCCCAAAGCCACATGTGTGCCTCGTCCTGGTGGCTGCTTTCTGGTTTGCGTCCTCCGACTACCGATAATAGGGGTATCTGCCAAGAAGCCACCATTCAGCTCCTTTTCAGATGCGCCTCAGTGCAACTTGAGCATCAAATATCAGGCTTTGTGAACTAGTCTCTTGCTACAGCCTCGATTCCTTCCTTCCTCACAATGTCGATCAAACAGTAAGTCCCGACATGCTCCTTTCCTCACATACCGTTCATTCGCCACTAGCAACCAGCAGTTCAGATCACGAATGTGGTGCAGCGAGGGAGCCTGAGCCTCGGCTTGACGGAGATCACAGACAGGGGCAAGCGAGCAAACTCTTTCCGTCTTGACCTGGATGCTGTCGAGATGGCTACCCGCATACACTCCACTGAGGGGCAGCTGTCGTGTGCGTGGTAGCGCTGTGCATACCCGATGTTCCTTTTCTCTCGGGTCTGGACCGGGAAGAGCCTTCTCGAAGACCACGCCGTTCTTCGCCTGCAGGGGCCGATGTACGAGCGCGGCGGTTGGTACGGCTCGCTCGAGCCTACAGGCATTGGCTCGAGCCGGGCTCCTGCGGCTATCGAGCGTGGCTCGACGCCGATGGACATGGATACCCGATCATCCAGCCGATTCGGTACAGCAGGCATGCCTCGCAAACCACCGAGCTGTGGTATCGGTCGATGGCGCGATTGGAGACACAGGGACACACCACGGGGAGAGAACGTTTCCTCCTCTGCGTCTCTGCTGCACAGCACCCCACGACTTGCTGTGGAGCTGGCGACCCGAGATGGTGGCCATGAGCCACGAGCTAACGTGGCAGGCGTGGTAGGGCAAGGCGGGATCAGCTGGATGTATCAGCTGCCGGAGGCTAGGGTAGAGACGACGTCGACGTGCTGGCGATGTCATGCAGGCTGCCGATCTCTTGCTCACGATGATAGCACGGGTGGAGCGACGTACGATATGAGGTTTTCACGATGATCAAAGGCGACCGAAGGGGACGCTCATTATGGCATGATCGACTTGACCGCATGCACATCACACCGGGAAGCAGTGAAAGGATTGCTCTTCCTTCCTCTCTTGCTCCCTCCCACATGTGTATGCCTGATGGTCTCGTCACCAGACCCCCTCGACCAGGTCTCACAGCTCCCACCATGTCGCCCGCGCCACGTCGGCCACCCCGTCACATCCAATCCTAGATCGTCACCATCCATCACCAACACTCAGAATAGACATCGAGCAGCCAGCCATGACACCCGACCGCGAAGGGGTCAACCCCACGCCGGCGCCGCCGTCGCCCGATGATAGTGCCCTTCTACCGGCCCCCCCTTGAAGCCCCCTCCGTCATGACACCACGAACCCAAAATCCTTCGGGGGAATAAGAAAAAAACGCCTAAAGGACCCGAATAACCACGCAGCGCCATGCCCGTCAACCCATCCGACACCTCTCCCCTACCCTCGGGAACGATCAACCCTGCATCGCAGCGCGTCGTGGTGTGTTGCTGTGGTGGTGTCGTTGTGGGGGCGCCGCTCGTCCCTCTGCCACCCCTTGGGCGCCTCTCCGTCCAACCAAGAGCCCACGTGCGTGCCTCCCGGCCTCCCAGCCGTGCAGGACCCAGCGTGCCGGATCCCGGGCCATTATCTGGCGAGTTCCTTCCAATTACAAAAAAAATAAAATCACGCGTACCTGGTTCTCGAGCAAGCCCCTCCGACGGTCGTCCTATGACGCCGATGACGGAGTGCGCGCAGAGGCGCTTGCTCCTGCGGTATCTGGTCTTCCTTGGCGGATTGACGTTGGACTCGGAAGGGGGGAAATCTGGGGAACGTAGGTCGTCGTGAGGCTGACTTTGATGACTAAAAAGGGCTCTCCTGGTCTCCACGGTCCCGCTCTGCCCAGCCCAGACCGACCTCCCCAGGCGGCCGCGGAACTCGGAACTCGGGTGGAAATGCACCGGGGTGGGTTCCGCGTCGACACCCCCGAGGCGTGGTCGTGTTCGTGAAATGTCATCTTTCTGTCAGCACATCTACGCTGTCAGGACCGGATGCACAGCATGTGATCTGCCAGGTCAGGACGGAATCTAGGACCGCCACCAAACATGGCGAACAAACAATGAACCGCCGCGGGCTGTGAGCATCTACCTGATCGCAAGGACCTGGACTGGACCTGACGGTTTGCTGGCTGCCATCTGTGTCGAGCTAGGATGAGTATCCTGAAGTCTCCTCAACACAATGAATGGGACCAGCAGACGTCCTCATCTGGCAGTGTCGACCATATCATCACAATCAACTTCATAGATCAGGACCACGTTCAACTAAAGCCGTGAATTGAGCACAGGGAGCTACTTCACACATCTTCCACCGTTCGACTTCATCTTCTCCTTCCTCACCCAACAACCGCCTTCGGCTCTTCCGCTACATGCCAGGCACCTCGCACTGGCATCAACTCTCAACAGTCATCCACTTCGTCCTCCCCCGGGTCTCTCAGAGAGTAATTACATTTAAACGAGCAACCAGAAAAAAAAAGAAAATCGCACTTTGGTAATAGGCGGGTGGATAGCAGGGATTGGTATCACGGGAAGGACCGACAGGAAACGAACGACCGGCCCTGACGGTCTCGGGGTTCTAACTGACTGAGATGGAAAAGAGTGACAAAATTTGTACAGACAGAACGGGTGCGGGTTTCCGCGAAAAGGAGAGAAATTGGGAGATGGAGAGATATGTTCAAGAGACGAAAGAAGGAAAGTCGAGCTGCTGATTATGCTGGCTTGACAATGCGCTGTCGTGAGACAGAAACACGCTTGCTGGCTGTGCTTTGTGGGATTCGAGTAGCGAAAGTGGTAGTCGAGTGACTGATGAGAGGCCGAGAGAGGCGAGAAAGCGAGAGTGGTGGGGAACTTTTCAGTAGTTCACCTCTATGCCGTCTATGGTCGATGTGCGCGCGCAGCGAGGATGGCAATCCCCTACCGTCCTCGCTGCCCCCGTTGCTAAACGATGCTCCGGAACGATGTAAACAAATACCTGGGTATAAGATGGCAAAGGCGAGAAAGAGACAGAGATGATCATCATGCAGGGGATTCGTGAATGCGCCACGAGTCTCTCGTGGGTGTTGATGGCCCTGAGAGACCGGGTGCAACGAAATGCAGGAATATCCCTCCTTGTTCGTACATTTCGTTGAGAGTGGTTTATTTAGACCCGAGACTCATTGGCGTTATAACCGCCGTTGTTCTTGTGGAAGTCGCCGAGGTTGAGCCAGCTCATGTCTGTTGAGGTCGTAGCCATGGCGAGCTGGGGCTGCGTGCTGAGACCATCGGGGATGGGAGGAGGAGGAGGCGGCTGCCGTGTGCTTGGCGCCAGGGATGTAGGGTGGTAGAAGCTCTCGCTGTAGGCGCTGCTGGGAGCCCGCTCGCTGCCCCAAGGCTTCTTGTCGGAAAGAGGGTCCCAAGTCTCACGCACACTTTCGGGGACCCCGCTAGAGTATCCAGATGAGGCGGCTGATATGGGTCGCTCAATCTTTCCAGACATCTCAGGGTCCAGACGGAACTTGTTCGGATAGTTTGAGACGGTGGGGCTGCCAGACATGACGCGGTTCATCTGCGGACGTCCCTCAAAGTTCAGGGGTGGCACCGTGGCCGAGTCTTGAGTGATGCGGTTCCTGTTGGAGTAGTGCGAGCTTTGGTCCGAATCGGTCGTCATGCGCTTCTGTCCACCAAACCCAAGAATGTTCAGGGCGCTGCCGCCGGACCAGTACCTGTTCCAGCCGGAGCTTCGTCGCAAGCCATCGGGATCTGAGGCCATTCCGGGAGGAGGGCCCGGCCTGGGCTGGCCACCTGTGTTGGCAGCGAAAGAAACACCCTTCTCGTCTCCAGTCAGAGAGCGGCCCTCGTTCTGTAGTGCCGGGTGGTCGTTCATTTGCGGCATGGGCTTGCTGATGGAAGACTTGAAGCCCTTACCGAACATGGTACTGGCGTTGCTCTGCTGCTTCTCGTGTCCGTTCTTGTGTCCGTTCATCTGGCCCATGAGAATCGCCATGGATGAGAAAGAGCTCTGCGAGTTCGAAGGCTGGTGGCCGCGGAATTGACCGCGCGAAGGAGGACTGATGGGGGAGTGAAGGTCATCATCTCCTCCAACAGCAATCTCCTTGGCGAATTCTGAAGGCTGCCCCTTCTCGCGCACGCGAGCACTGCTGGCCGCGCGGGCCAGGTGTCCGGCCTCGACATTCTGGCGCCTGATCCTCTTTCGTCGGATGCAGAAGAGCGCAAGACCCAAGAGGATCATGGCGGCAGTGATGGTACCGAGGACAATACCGAGGATGGCGTTGGCGTCGAGACCGCTGTCTCCCGCGGCAGCAGCGGCGACACCTCCAGACTCGGTGGCCGTGGCGGAGGAGGCGGAAGCAGACACCAAGTTTGCGGTCGAAGCGACGGTCGAGGAGGCTGATGAGGCTGAGGAGGCGGAGGTCGTGGTGGTGAAGGACGAAGCCTCGGTGGAAGAAGCCTCCGAGGAAGATGAAGCAGCCGAGGACGTGGTTGTAGACTCGGCTGAGCTTGCAGATGTGCTCGATTCATCCTCGGAAAGAACCTCTTGATCCGTAGAAAACGCACGGGACGCGTCCTCCCAGGTGTTCTCGCGAACATTGAACATGCTCACCGACGCATCAGGGTTTCCTCCAGCAAACACGACCATTCCATCCGAGTTCTGTGCCACGGCGAAATTGACGCGAGTGATTAGGGGCGCCAAGGTGTCGTTATATGACGGCCAGTCTTCGAGAGTGAGGTCTCGTCGTGCAATCCCGGAGTCGTGCTCGACCTTGGCCGAAGAGTGCTCATTGCGTGACGTGACGGCGGAAGAAATGGTGACGGCCTCGCCACCAGCGCCTTGCAGGACCATGCGCTCAACCTTGTTGGGGATCTCGCTCAAATCGAAAGTCATCAGGTTCTTGGAGCCGTCATCGCCGTTGACCAGGATCGCCTTGACCACCGACACGTCCTTGGGAATTGGCTCGGCGAGAGTGACGCCAGCATCGATCCAGGAAGTCTCCGGGCTGAAGAGCATGACCCTCGTGTTCGCCCCACTGCCTCCGACCATGACGATCTGGTT
The DNA here is from genome assembly GCA_000732205.1 of Verticillium tricorpus MUCL 9792. Taxonomy (NCBI): domain Eukaryota; kingdom Fungi; phylum Ascomycota; class Sordariomycetes; order Glomerellales; family Plectosphaerellaceae; genus Verticillium; species Verticillium tricorpus. The sequence continues at coordinate 6,076,279 of JPET01000001.1, read as the reverse complement.
GTCAGACCAGGGCAAGAGGATCGGGTTCTGGGCGGGCGTCGCTCCAGAAGGATAGGCTTGAACGTCGTACGGCGCCGAAGCCCTGATGGTGAAGGTCTGGTCCGAGTTCTGCTGAACGCCATCGGTGCTGCCGGCGTACGTGACGATTTGGTCGGTGGCTGGTAGGTAGGAGGCGCCGTGCCACTTGCGGTTTACGGCCACGGGTTCCTGGGCGTTAATGACCTCCCATGTGCCTGTTGAGTAAGTAAACTTCTGCAGGCCGGTGTATCCTGCGTCGGATGACTGGCCTCCGACAACCCATAAGGCGGCCGGAGTGCCCACACATTGTGCGCCGTCGACGGGCTTGCCGGATTCCAGCGTCTCCCATTCGGCACCCTGCTTCAAAGGCAACGCCTGGAACGCGCCAGCAGAGAAGGTGTATAGTGTGTCGCCCCAAATGGTGGAGCAGATGTGGTCCAGAGGGACCTCGGGTTCAGGAAGCGACATGTTGTCGGTTCGTTTGTCGAGGTCTTGGTTAGAAGAGTAGACCTCGATGAGAGAGTGCAACTGGGCGATGAGGAAGACGACCTCACTGATATCCCAATGGACCTAGTATTGCATGGCGGGGGTGGTGCAGGGACTGGATCGGTTGAAACTCTGGCGGGCCTCAGTGAGAAAGCGGCCGTCGGACGTCGAGGCTTGTCGTCCGAAGGATGAAAAGGAGGTGCAGCTTCGCATAAATGAGCAACAGTTGACAGCTAAAACGCCCACGATAGGTAGGGCAGAACAGACGACCGACGTACCTGTACTACTGGGTCGGGGGACAAAGACCACCAGCACTGATGTTGAGACCGTCAAGGCTCAGTTGGCCGGGGAAAATCAAACGGATCGAGGGCAGGCGAGACACCACACTGCAGGTGGTGTTGGAAAGAAGGGCGTGGTCTCGGGTGATGATCGACGGAACAAAGTTTCTTGTGTTTACCAAAAGCCCCGAGGGAGGGAAGGGAGACTGGCTCGAGTTGTGAGGTGTGTACCACTTTGGTCGTCTCCTGAATCCTGAGGGGATAGGCGTCGCAGGTTTGGGGGGATGAACGATGCAGTCGGACGACTCTATGTACGGACGATACGGGAGTAGCGGCCAGGCGGCGTTTGGTTCGTTTACTCCAGGCGATGCTGTCGAGACGTGGCTTCGGACGCGGTTGGGATGACGGAAAGGTTGCGTCTTGTCGTCGGGTTTGGCGGTAGAATCGAATGATAGTCGGCGCGTGAGAGGACGCGGGGATGGAAAGATCAAGAGCAAGTGAACAATGAATGACTTGGGTCGACGAGATCAATCAACGTGCCAGACGATGAACAGCAGCGGCAGCAATCGCAATCACAATCGCGGTGTGACGATGTACCTCGAGTCGAGAGAAGAGACGGGGAGACTGGTGGACATGAAAAGAGAGGCGGGACAGAGGAGCAGAGTTGGGTACGAAGCGAGACGAGGCCATGCGAGGCAAGGGGCAGAGCGACGCAGCACTGGCGGGCCCCCCCAAGCAGGCCAGGTGAGACAGCGACAAGAGTTGACAGGCCGTGGGTCGTTGCTCCTGCCTCCTGCCTCCTCCTGAGGACCTCCACAGCCATCTTCCATCTGCGAGGTTCAGGGTAGGCACAGACGAGGAAACACGAACAAGAGGCAGGGGCAGGGGACCAGGAGGCTTGGGCGCAGCGGCGGGCGTGGGCGAATGAGAGGGCGTAGGAGGGTTCGAGTGTGGACACCTGAGGGTCCAAACCGGTGAAGCGTGCTTGGTGTGGCAGGCTCACCCCAGAAGGGCCCCTTGGAAGCCAAGACTGTGGAAAAAGGGGTGGGACCACATGGGACCAATGGGCGTTGCAATGCATTTCCGTGCCTGGCATTGGCGCAAAGGATGGAGCTAGGCAGGACTGGGCAAGGCCGGGGGACAACAATAGCAGCAGTGCCTCGTCGAGAAACGAGAAGGCGTTCCTCTGATGGCTGTTGTGTCTTCAGTTCGTTCGTGTCCGTCCAGGCCAAGTCAGGTCTTCCGACGACTACGGGGCCGACGCTGCATCTAGCCGTGCATGCCGCAGGACGAACGGCTTGGCTTTTTTGTCCCTCCTCTCTCATCACACCGACATGCACCTCATCGTCGAGTCGTCGTCCGTGGCCAGTCGTACTACTTCCCGATTGACACCAGGCGAAATTCTACACGCACCGTTTGGATCATCATCCTCTCTGGCGTTGGGCACCACAACAGGGCGTCCGTGCCAGTGCTCTGTCGTCATTGTAATCAAACGAGCCACACACAAATCTCCTTCCGACAATGCCCCGTCCGGCCACCCGTCACCCGTGAGAGCGAGTACCGTGCCTATCGAGGCGGAAGCGCGAAGGACGTGGGAGAACAGCAGAGAGGGGCAAGATGATTGGCTCCAAGGCGGGGCCCCGTTCCTCCACTGAGCACCCTCTTAATGAAACACACCATCATCCACCTGCCGCCATGGCCCCTGAGCTAACTGGACTAGGCCAAACACCCTGGAAGACCCCTGCCACTGCTCAGTCTTTGGCACTGCGTCTGGCTGCTCTGGTCGACGGCTTCCGCCAGGCAGCGAAATCGACCTCTCGAAGGAGAACCACAACGCCAAAACCTTCCTGGCTCGCCAACGATGATCTCCATTTGCTCCCTATCCGCTCGTCGTGTCGTATGGAGCCGCTGTACATGACATCATTGTCAGGCATCGACCTTTTCAACTTCAAACACCATCGCTGGCATCGTGATCCCACTGCCATCGTGGTTTTACCACCATCCATCCCATCTGTCACCCCAGCCCAGGTACCATTCTGGTCGACCTCCCAAGAATGGCCCAAGCGACCGGCCGGGCCAGCACGCGCCTCCCACAGCTTCTCGTCCCACGCTCATTCCACATCGCGCGACGACCACGCCCCCTCCCCTTTCAAGCCTCATCCCAAGCTCCATGTCTGCCCAGCGACCCGCGACGCCGCGAGAACCCCCCCAAAAAGTTCGAGAGAGCAAAGTCCCTCATGCCTCGAACCAAGCCCGAGTCCCCCTGATCACAGCATTTTCACCCAAGCCTCAGCCACCTCGCGTATGCCCCCTGCGTCCGACTAACCCTGCCCTGCTTGCTCGTTCCGGGAAACCGCTCCGACAGCAGCGGACGGACAACAGGACAAGAGAGGAGGGTGGGCGCACAACAGCCGTGGCGCGACCGCCGCCGCCGCCCCTCCGACTCCGAGAGCCAGGGCCCCGTCAGTCAGTGCACACTTGTCAAAGCTGCCACGCCATGCCATCACGCCTGCCACGTTATTGACGTTGGGACCTCTCCAGGCCCCCCCGTCCGTGGAGCAATAATTGACAGCGAACAATTTTGGTGGTGGCTGGCAAACCTGGCAACGACATGGGCCAGGGAGAAAGAAAGAAAGAAAAAAATTCGCTTTTCGGCCAGACTGGAGCCCGTCTGTTCGTTCCGCTTTGCTTTTCTGCAGTGACAGCTGTCGCGTGCTGCCCGAGATCCATACTGAAAGTGGCGGGCTCCGTGTCATGGTCGGCATGGGGCTTGCATCGATCTAGATCTTGCCTGCTCGACTCGGACGAGCCAGTCTTTGCTGCCTGGGACGCGTATTCGTGATACGTGACAAGCTCTGAGTCGTCTCGTCGTCTAGTCTGGGGCCTCAATGTATGGGGTATCCTTTCATTGGAGAGTTGCGTCAAGCTGGGATCGGCTGGGCAGCCGCATGAACTGCTCCCCACGGCGAGTCGATCACGCCCCCGCCCTCTTCGACGCATCTATGATGCCCCGAGTGATCCGACGTGATTGAACCGTTCACTTTATGCTCACTCGTCACGCTGAGACGCCAGGCATTCCCGATAATCCAAGCTTTCGAGAGCGCTTACGGTGGGAACCTCGTGACGCTGCGTTCGAATGTCGTCCGTCGGGAGGCAGCACGTGGTACAGCCAAGTCACAAGCTCAGCCCGAAAGCAGCCATCAGATCGATCGCGCGCCTCTACTTGCTTACTTGCATCGCCGCTGCTTCCCCCCCCCCCCCACTCCCGTCACGTCACTGGTGGCTTTCCCCGCCGCCGAACCAGAAAACCCGCGCGGCTCATTCAAGACTCCGTCTCTAAAAAGACGGATTCGCGCCGCCGATTGGTCGCCTGCGAGATCTCGCAACCTCATCACGCGGCCGCAAGTACCGACCAGGCATGCAGGACGCAATCGGCACGTCCCGAGGGAAGGAACGCTGAAGAATCGCAGTCCGTCATCAGGTAGCCGCCGGTCACCTCTCGCGCCGACGACCCGGCGTCAACAATTGATATCACATTAACCGCTTCATTAGAGGGAATGGGCACATGTACGTCACGTTCAGAACCCAGGGTAGGTGTGCAGAATCTGAAATGCCGCTTTCTTTGTTCGGGTTTGATATACACTCGACCAGCCGCCAAAAGCCACTGACTCCATACTCTGGACACACCCTTCCGTGTCCATTTGACGTCCTTTATATAATAATACCGGCTGAGACCTCCGCCGCCGTCCGCCGTTGTAGCGATCAAGTCATGTCCTTCCGGCTGCCTGCCTCTCTCCAAGCACAACTTCAAAAGTGCTTGTCCTTCCTCCTTCGAAATTGTGCGGTCAATTTCGTTCTGCTCGTAATCTGTTGTAACCCGAAATTTGGCAGTTCAGCGCCGGGTTCTTCTCGTAGTAAGCTCAGCCAACGCGGCTGGCAAACTAGGCCACAGGCATTGAGGCCATGGCGAGGGGGATGACGCATGGGGCGTTCTACACCGCAGCGAAAGCCTCCGGGGGGAGCTGAGACTAGAGGAATCATGTTAGCTATCGTTACAACTGTGGTGATGCCCTAGGTGCTGCTTACCTTCTTCTCGTTGAACACGGCCAGCGCGCGGTCAAAGTCCCAAGCAGTATCATTCAGACACATCTCCGAGTAGACAGGTGTCATCGACGTCTGCTTGCAGAGCTCTACGATCTTGGCTTGACGTAGCTCCTGCTCCTGGGGGGTCACTTGAGGCGGGGCGGCAGCAGCAGGGGCGACGAAGACATTCGGCAGGGCGTTCCAGGCTCGCAGAGAGAGCATGTCGCTAACAACGCGAATGGGATTGTTGCCAGGGCGGCCGGGGCCGAGGATGAAGCTGCGCGAAAAGCTTCGGAGACCAGGTTGGCCAGAAGCCTTGTCCATCTCTTCGAACTGTCCATGGACTGAGAGGACCATGCCATCGAGAGAGACCGCAGTCTGACCGGTGGGGTCCGCCAGACCGGGAAGCAGGTGACAGTCCATGATGTATTTGGACGTGTCCGCTTTGATATCGGGGTGTTTCGTTGTCGGGAGCTCATTCCATGTTTTGAGGATGGACTCACGACCGGTGAGAAGTCGCGACTCTCGTGCTGAAGTGGTGGTGATCCTGGTCAGGTTCCTCGATTTGGGAATGTATACTGACCAGGACATCGGCTGCGGGGCGTCCTTGTCTCTTACCGAGTTGGTATCCACGGCAAGAGAAAATTGACTGTCGTCGTCGTAGTACTTTGCCAGGAGACCAAGGCGATCCGTGTCGAATCCGACAAAGAACTCCAACAAGAAGTTTTCACCAATGCCGTTGGCATCACGGAAATCAGGTCCATGTTGAGGAATGGGCCTGGGTCGTGTAAACTTTTGCAGCTCTGCGATGTGTTCCGGGGTGAGCTGCTGCCCGTTGATGTTGCTCAGCTTTGGGAAGAACTTCAACAGGGCCGCCTGAATCTTGACGTCGGCGATGTCGATGGGGTTGTCGGCGATGTAGAGGGTGTCCAGCTTCCGTAGTCTGCCTTTCCAGGGCATCAGACCCGAGAGGTTCGCGATTTTGTTTCCGCTGAGGTCGAGATTGAGTAGGTCAGGGAATGTCTCTGCGATGTCTTCAACCTGGGCGACACCGTCAATGCCGTTGTTGGCCAGGCTGATACTGTGGATGTTGTCGATCTTTTCCTTCGGTGTCTTGAACAGGTCATCGCAGATTTTCATCATGACCTTGACGAGTTTTTCAGCCCGTTCCTTGGACTCCAACATGCCCATCTCAACAAGCTGCTGGTCCTGGTTCAGTCCGTCGAGCTTCAGAAGTTTGTTCTCGATCAGGTACCGCTGGGACATGATGTTGGTGAGCTTGGACTTGAGGTCCTGCGCTGCTGCCGACGCTTCGTTGGCTTTCGCGAGAGAGCCGCCGGAATCGGAAATTTCGAGCTTGGCGCCGGCGAACATGAAGCCGTTGACTTTGATGAACTCTTCTGCGTTCTCCTTGGTTGCGGCGATCTGGACGATGTCATTTACGACTTTGTGCTACCGATCATTAGCAGGTTACTTCACCATGTGGCGGCGTGGACCACCAGGAAGTTCGGGCATAAGCAGCCGGTATGGATGGGGGGGCTGTTGTCTCTCGTGTCGCGTCGGACATGGCGTTTTGACGAGGTCTGGACCATTCGGCATCCCTATGTGCTTCCCTTCAGTGTTTCGATATCTCAACATACCTTCAAGACCACAACGTTTTTGGTCCTCTGTCCTGCGGTCTGCGCCTTGCGCTCCACAAACGAGATCAGATCCCTTACACCACCATCTCTGTTTCTGACGGCCTTGCTCTCCTTCAAGCCCTTGACATCCAACCAGACAAGTGGTCCGGACTGTGATTTTTTCTTGGTGATCAAATCGGCTCCTTCGCCGTCTAGATGGCGCGCGATGGCCTGGTGGTTCCGTGACGAGCCCTTGGCAGGCGCAGCATTTGATCGGGCACCCCGTTGAGGGCGTGGCGCGTTGGGCTCGTTACGCGCAGGTTTCTTAGACCGGCGAGCAGCGGCAGCGTCCATGTCAAGATCGCCATCCTGATCGACCTTTACAGGCCGTCCGCGTTTTTGAATGCCGCCGCGAGACGGGCCCTTGGGAGCAGAGACCGGAGCCCTGTTTGACCGAGGGGGCGCCATTGCGAGTGTGGTGATGTGGAAGTGGGAGGCGCAAAGGCGTTTCGGTCAAAAGGCGTGTTTCGGTAGGTGCAGGGTGTTTTTTTGTTTATTTCGGATCGGAGAGATGGAGGAGACAGATGTCTCGGCGTGTAGATCGAGCGTTCGAGCGAGAAACTCGTGTTGAGTTGTTCCGCGAAGGCGGTTGTTTTGGACTCAAAGGTCCTTGACGTGGGAGTCGCGAGACAAAGCCCGATGCAACCAGGACGGGGTCAGGTCGCAATCGTGTCGCAGTGTCGTACGACGGGCAGGTTGTCGCAGAGTCGTTCCAGAGCTGAAAGTTGTCGCACTGGTAGACTCAGACTGTCGGTGGTTTGCAGGATGGGGAAGATAATGAGATGTATGATGCTGCTCTCGTGTCAAAGTTTGGAGTGCTGCTTGCTGCTTGAAGAAATCCTGGGCGGGCGTGACGTTTGACTTTCTTTGCAGGCACCGGGGGGCAGGCAGAGCGTGGGGCACGCGACCGGCCTATCAGGGTATTGGATTCAGGTGACAATGGAGGGAGGGGCTGCCTGCCTGCCTGCCTGCCTAACCCTGTTGGGCTCGCTGAGTCATCTGGCTCCGATGGGCAGACAACAGAACACCCAACGCATCTTAATCATGTGACTCGGAGGCTGTTTCGCGTCGGGTGCAACGTGGGTTCGCGACGCGTTTAGCCACCTCCAGTAGGTGCAGGATGCCACGACAGCTCGATCCTGAACGCTCCTTATTCTTATAGATGGAGCCCTGAGATTTCTTACAAGCTTTGCAGTCGGGACTCTCGGGTTCGCGAGCTTGCCGTTAGAGGCTCACCACAAAACCTCATACATCGCACTTCATCCACCCGCTTCAAAGATGGATTTCGATGAGTACGATGACGACATCGCTGATGAGGATCTGGCGGAGGCTTTCAGCCAGAACGATCATGCGATGGTCTCGAGTGCATCTCGAACCGTTTCTAGTACTACTAGCTCGTCGAGATCATTGTCAACCACACATCCTACGAGAATCAATGTAAATTCAGCACAGCCCGCCATCCTCTGTCCACTCATCCCTGACATCATCCAGACATCTCGTCCACCTGTTTATCAGCAGCAGATGAAGGCGAGCGAAGTGAACGAACTCCTCGCAGATGCGTTTTCGTCTTCTCCTGAACCGGCGCCTGCTGCAGCCCCAGCCAGAGCACACCAACAAGGATTCGTGCGGACATCATCGAATGGTTTTCGCCAGACGAATCTCTTTGGGCAGACCATCGTCGATGAGGATGATCCTAGGCCAATGCAAGCCGGCTTTGGGAGAGTTTACCGCGCCGACAAGCCTGCCGAGCCACCTACTCACCATGCTCTCGACACGGAAGCTCTTAAGACCTGGGTGTACCCGAAAAACCTTGGCGCGGTACGGGATTACCAGTACAGTATTGTGAAAAATGGTCTTTTCAACAATACCCTGGTAGCGTTGCCCACTGGCCTGGGCAAGACCTTCATCGCTGCTACCGTTATGCTCAACTTTTACCGCTGGACCAAATCCGCCAAGATCGTCTTCGTTGCGCCCACGAAGCCGCTTGTCGCTCAACAGGTTGACGCATGTTTCAATATTGTTGGCATTTCTCGATCAGAGACGACCATGCTTACGGGTGACGTCGCCCCAGCCTTGCGTGTCGAAGAATGGCAATCCAAGCGGGTCTTCTTCATGACACCACAAACATTGCTCAACGATATTTCTCGCGGATACGCTGATCCTAAGTCTATCGTGCTATTGGTGGTTGACGAGGCCCACCGTTCGACGGGCGAGTACGCATACGCAAAGGTGGTCAAGCAGATGCGCCGCTTCAACCCCTTTTTCAGAGTATTAGCCTTGACGGCTACTCCAGGCTCGAAGGTGGAAACCGTCCAGGAGGTCATCGACAACCTGGGCATATCTCATACCGAAATTCGTACCGAAGACTCGATCGACATTCGACAATACGTGCACCAGCGGAACATCGACCAGCGAATCATCGACCCATCGGACGAGATGTGCGAGATCAAAGACCTTTTCTCGAAGGCGCTCAAGCCGATGATGGACAAGCTGACCAAGCAAAACATCTACTACGGCCGAGACCCCATGGCCATCACCACCTTTGGGCTTATGAAGCAGGAACAGGACTGGATGAAGAGTGCCGGGAGACATGTACCGCAACCGCTGCAGCACATGATGAGAGCTATCTTTGCGATTCTGAAGTCGCTGGCACACTCAATTAAGCTGCTCAACTTCCATGGCATCAAGCCGTTCTTTGACAACCTGAAAGACTTCCGGAGCGACGTGGAGGAGAAAGGCCAAAAGGGATCCAAGTACAAACAGCAACTCGTCGCGGACCCCAGCTTTCAGGACATGATGCACAAGGTCGAAGGGTGGCTTCGCATACCGAGCTTCGTCGGCCACCCCAAACTCGCCGAGCTGGCTGAGACGATGCTGAACCACTTCATGGACGCCAAGGAGGGTTCGGCGACGCGCGCCATCGTCTTCAGCGAATACCGAGACAGCGCAGAGGAGATTGTGCGAGCCCTGAGCATCCACAAACCGCTCATAAAGCCCACCGTCTTCGTCGGCCAGGCCGAGTCGAAAAGGTCAGCGGGCATGAAGCAAGTCCAGCAGATTGAGACGGTCGAGAAGTTCAGGACAGGCGAATACAACGTCCTCGTGGCTACCTCGATCGGCGAGGAGGGTCTGGACATTGGCCAGGTCGACTTGATCGTGTGCTATGATGCATCCTCGTCCCCCATCCGAATGCTTCAACGGATGGGTCGGACGGGCCGAAAGCGAGAGGGCAACGTCGTCCTCCTTCTCATGCGAGGCAAGGAGGAAGAGAGCTTCAGCAGGGCGAGAGAAAACTACGAAGCGATGCAGTCACTGATCTGCGAGGGCAGTAAGTTTAACTTCCGTCACGATCTGTCGACGCGCATCGTTCCGAGGGACATTCGGCCCGAGGTTGATATGCAACAAATTGAGATACCAGTCGAAAACACGCAAAACCCGTCGCTCCCCGAGCCGGGACGGCGTAAGGCGGGAGCTGCGAAGAAGAAGATGCCCCCCAAGAAGTTCCACATGCCGGATGGCGTGGAGACGGGCTTTGTGACGGCATCGCGCATCGGGCAGATGGATGGCTTCGTCAAGAAGACCCCGAAGAAGGCTGCACCGGCTGCGCCTTGCGAGCTCGAGCAGCTGGCGCAGATTCCTCCGCTCGAAGCCGTTCTGCTCAACAGCCGACAGATGACAGAGCTGGATCGAAATTATCGGTCTCTCCCCTTCAATAGGAGCAAGGTCGAGGAGATACAGCTTGTGGACGTAAACGCCCATCCAGCTCTCAACCGACGCCTCAGGCCCACCGGCAGAGTACAGCATGGCGTGCGGACGAAAAGGTACGTCAAGCTGATGCAGACGTGGGCCACCAAGTACAAAGATCCGGCGAAGAGGTGGCACAAGCCTCACGGAGATGAGGACACTAGCAGGTGGGAGGACATTCCGTTTCCGCCCTTCGCGCCCGATACCGACGAAGAGAGGCCTGGGAAAGCCACGAAGAAGAGACAGTCCGCCCCCTTCGCAGTGGACGAACAAGAGTCTACGGGGCAACCTCGACCAAAGAAGCGAAAGTCGAACGGAACAACAAAAAGGAAATCGGTCAGCGTTATGCCGGACGCCGAGGAGGGCGATTCGGACGAGACGGTACGAGAGCCGCCCAAACGCGGCCGACCGAAGAAAGGCGCAGCGCCGAAGCCACGCGGAAGAAAGCCTCAGCGGCGGGGGCCCCAAAAGAAGGGCGGCATCAACAGCGATGAGCTGGGCGATGACTGCGACCGCGACAGCGACATGTACGATACGGATGGGTCTGACGATGGGGCAGACTTGCTGGACTTTGTGGTCGGAGACGACCAGCCCATGTCGAGCATCAGGGACATGTCGGATGATCTGCCGTCCAGCGTCACGTCGACACCGGTGCCGACGAGGGCAAAGCCAAAGCCGTTCTTCGAGCCCATGTCCTTCCCAGCCACGCAGGACTCGTTTGACGACTTGCCTGACCTGAGCGTGGTTGCCACGAAGCCCGCGATGGCCAAAAAGGCGGCCAAAAGGGGCAGGCCTGCAATCGTGGAGGACTCGGATGGTTCAGAAGACGGCGGCTTTAGAAGTCAGACCAACGTGGGCGAGGGCGAGGATGATGACGACGTTCGACCCCAGGGGCGTGGGGGCCGGCACAACCGCCGACGGGCGGTTATTGAAGAGAGCGACGAGGAAGATGACTACTAGGTTCAGGTCGGCGTTATGTTTTGGCAACCAGACTCGGGAGGACCATGGTTTGCCGCGGAAGGCAATGGCCGCTGGTCTCAATAGATACCCTTGCTACGGCGTACGGTCATTCCACGGGCGTGAGAATTTAGAACTCGAGCGGATTCCTCACGACACATACATCAGATCACGGTGAAGACATTCGCATGCAATCTGACAAGTGTGATTACATTAATGTTACTAGCATTCACGTCACCTAAACCAGCCATCGCACTCGGTCCAGCCGAACCAACACCCAGCCCGTCAACCTCAGTCGGATAACAACTATGGCAAGTCAGCGCCGGCCCCGGAGCAGCAGCAGCAAGCAAAAAGGTGTCGAAAAAGCCACATCAGAAACCCTTTTATAAGCACAACTGACCCCACCGCCCCCACCGCCCATCACGCCCCCCAGCGCCGGGGAGAAGCCTACCACGAGGACAGTTGGCATACGACGGTGCCAAATCCCCGCGAGCCTCCGATCCCGACGCCGGCGAGACGCGACAGTGTCAGCGGGAGCTAAGCCGAGGGACCGTTTGCACTCCCGCCCCGGCTTCTCCCCCGAGGGGGATCCGACGGGGGGAGGGAGGAGAGCGGCCCGGGGCGTCTCAGACGGCTCTTCCTATGATTTGAGGGGGTTGATGGAATCTCATCATGTAGGCCTTTGGGGAGGGGGAGACGAAATCGAGAGAAGACGGCTTACCTGCTGGATAACGCGGCGGGACAGCAGCCGGCCCTGCTCGGTCGAAGCGCGAGGGCTGGCTGCGTTGATGGTCTGGCGTGCCGTTGGAGGGTGAGGTGAAGGAAGGAAAGAGAGGAAATTGCTGCGGCTCAGGTTTTTCTGCCTGGAATCAATTGTGGAGGCTGGCGTAGCCGGCTGTCGACAGGCCGGTGACAGGTGACAGCCAGGTCTCCTCCGCTGGTGGACGCGGTTCCCACCCAAGTATCCGAGTGAATCGCGTCCCACGTCTTCACCCCGGAGATGCACTGCGAGACGGACAGGAGGGTCTATCTAATGGGTTGATGTATTGGGCTACCTAATGTTTTTGGGGTTTTTGAGTTTCTGTTTTTCCTCCATGCCACCCTAAATCCATCGGATCAGCCACACTTTCTGTTGTTACCCAACTGTTCCTCGCAAGGCATCTTCGACTTTCCCTCCTTCGTCAATACCAATTGCCCATGCCACCGAGCAAACCGCGATCTGCATGCGATCGCGCCAGGTTTCCTTGCTCTCCAGTGCGACCCAAGCGATGACGCTTGAGCGCTTCGTCACGAGGATAGGCAACGAGCAACGGGCACGGAACATCATAGGGCTGCGCGGGTTGTTGGGCCAAATGAGAGGATCTGCATTCGTTGTGGCTTCTCGCCATTACCAGATCGGAAAAGCCGCTTTGTGACGTAACAACGTCAAATCCCTCCAGACTATCATCAGACTATCCAGACAGAGGAAATTCCCAGTTCTGTTGCCTGATTGCCTGGCGCTCTGACCTTCCATCTCCCTTCTCTCGCCATCTTGCCACGTCGGGCTATCTCCTCGAGCCCTGTTTTTGCTGAACAAACTGGAGCTGAGACATCATGAAAGAAAGAGGTCAAACGGAGAAGAGTGTAAATATACAGCAGGCCAAGGAAAAACACAAAACACCCCGGTGTGACTCCAGTGTCAAAACAATTCCTCATCGTCGCATCATAAGCCAAGTCGAAAGACATTGTGTCGGCAATCTCTTGGGAAAACGTAAAATCATCTCCGCTCCACCCACCAGCACAGCCCCGCGAGCTGTCTACTGCTGGTGTTGAGGCTGTTGGGAGTAGGCGTGGTACTCCATGTTGGACCATTCCATGCCGTTCCCAAAGAAGTCTTGCGAGGCGCCCTGAGACAGGCCGAGGCCGCTGCTGGGCATCTCGCCAAACAGGGTCTGGTACTGTGCGTCCTTGTCCATGCCATTCGCTGGGTACAGGGTGAAGTCGTCCCCGCAGCCTCCAAAGTCGTCGAAGCCTTCGTCAACTTCGGCCAACGAGTTGGGTGTGAAGAGCATGGCATTTCCCTGTCCTATCGGGGAAATGTGCGGAGCCAGCTGCTCAGGCATCATCTGAGGCTGGCAGGCAGACATGGAAGCGTAGGGACCGATGTCGGCAATCATCTTGTCAGACCAAGTGGGAGTCGGGATCTGGACGTGAGCGCCGTAGATGTCCTCGTTGTTGATGGTGAAGTCGGGACCCTCCTGGTACGTAGTGTACTGGTAGGAGGTGTCGGTGGAGGGGGTGTTGTAGTCGGTGGGAGACATGTCGATGCTGTTGATGTCGAGTTCAATCTCGTCCAGCGTCATGGACGGCTGACCCATCGTCCCGAGGCAGGACCGGTCGAACTCCTCGTTGGTGGCGTAGCTGGGGAAGACATCATCCGGGCTGAACGCCGAGAACATGGCCGAGTGGTCCTCGGGCGGTGTGGCAATGCTGTGGCTGCTCGAAGGCGTCGGCAGGTCGCGCAGCTGAGGGGTCGGCTGGGCAGAGCTTCCGGCGACGCTCGGGGCCTTCTTGCCACCGTTGGTCTTGGTGCGGACGTACTGCCATCCGTGGGCCTTCTCCATGTGCTGCTTGCAGTTGGACTCGCGCTTGGACTTGTAGGGGCACGGCTTGAAGAGGCACTCGTGCATGGGCGGGGCCGAGGAGTGCTTGTCGTTGTGGTGACGGTCCATCTCCTTTTCGGTGGGCCAGCCGTACTCGTGGTACTTGCAGTTCTTCACGGGGCACTTCCAGGGGCGAGAATGAGTCTTCTCGTGCTTGGTGAGGTCGCAAGGACGCTTGAACTCTTTGTTGCAGCCGGGTTCGCGGCACTTCTTGGGGGCCAGCTCCTCAGGGCTGGCGTTCTTCTTCCTGCGGGCCATGGATCGCATGATCTCCTCGTCGTCCTCCAGCTGCTGGCTCAGGGACCGCTTCAGTCTGGGGAAGTCTTTGGAGTCGTCATCCATGTCGACGGGAAGACCGGTGGCCATGGAGATGGCCTGGCCGTCCTTGCGGACGCGGACGAGCTCGGCGGGACGGCCGTTCTCGGCCATGCCGCCGTAGAGCTTCACCTCGTCGGTGGGGTCAACGTCCATGTCGCGGCCTTCCACTCCGGCCTCCTTGGCGGTGGCGAGCTGTCCGGCGTATTGGCGAATCTGTTCGACGAGATCGATAAAGTATCCGTTAGTGTATGGTCGGTCGGCCGGTCGAGTTTGTTCGCGGTCGCTGAGATATTCGACGGTGGCTTGGATGCATCGAATGGACGTAAGGCAAAAGTCGAGGTACAAGGCGGCGGTCTTGGCCCTCTCCTTTATCAACGTCCTATAAGTATCTCCCCAAACGCTGCGTTGATGGACTAGTTGACTTACCGGAGCCATGAAGATCAGGGTCTTCTCGAGATCACGCAGGCAGATGATCTCCTTGTCGCGAATGCGTCTGGGGATGTCCAGGACGATGGGCTCGAACTCCTTGAGCTCAGGCTTGGCTCGCAGGGGGCGGAGGACGTGCTCGTGAACACGGCTGACAGCCTTGGAGCTCAGGCCGGCGACCTTGGTCATGGTGGCGGAGGGGGCAGCGGCGGACCTGGTGATGGCGGAAGCCTTGCTGGCCTTTGATGTGGTGCTGGCGGCCTGCTTCTCGGATGTGGAAGCGAGGGAGGTGCCGAGACCGCTGTCTGATGCGTGCTGCTCAGAGGAGCGGCGGTGTCTCGGGCGCAGGACGCGGCGGTCCACGCTGGTCTTTGTATCCTTTGCCATGGCGGGGTCGACAGGAGGGGGCCCGAGGAAGCCGTTTGTGCGAGGCAGGCACTCGTCGCGCGAGGGCTTGGGTGCGGGCCTGGGGGTGTCATTCAGGTTGAGCGAGGTCTCGATACCGTTGACGATCATCTCCATGCGGCGGACGTGGGCGCCGACGACGTCTTCGAGGTTGGTCTGAGATCGACCAAGGGCTGGGGGGATGAAGGCATCGATGGATGAAGAGTCGAGAGAGGTAGGCGAGTGGAAGGTGGCACCCTTGCGGAGGGTCATGTTGGTCTTAAGGCTGAGGCCGTTGCTGGCGGCGTCGCCCATGCGGGTCACAGGGGACCTGCGGCGAGGGTTCTGGCAGGACATGGCGACGGCGTCGAGGTGGGTACCGGCGGCGGGCGATGTCCAGCTCTGCAACAAAAACGGCCAGGATTAGTCGGGGGACTAGAAAACGCGGCCAGGAAGTGAGGCGAAGGGAGGTGCCGGGAGTGAGTCACTGCCTCAGGAGTCTGGGGAACCAACGCCGGAAAGGCGCGTGTGGTAGTCCTAGACTTGGCGGGAGGGGAGTGTATTGGTGGATGATGAAAGGGGGACGGGAGACTTCGGCGCGGCGGGCGAAGACGTGGGGAGGGGGGAGAGTGGGAGAGAGAGAGAGAGAGAGAGAATGGAAAAGAAGTGCGAACGTCACTCACGTCGAATCGCAGGCCTGATCGAGAGCGACAAGGTCGTGTGCGTTGTTTCGCGGGCGGCGAAGCAGTCGACAACAAGGGCGTGATTGATCGTGATGGAAGGCCGGCGAAGGTAGGCGATGAGAGAGAAGACTGGAGGATATATGTCGAGGCCTCAAATGGTGTGCCTAGAGCAGGATGGGGGGCGATCGTCCGGGAGCAAGGGAGCGAGACCTAGCAGCACTGAGAAAATGGCGCTCAGCTTGCGTTGCGTTGCGTTGCGTTTCGCAGTGTTGCGTTCTGGCTGGCGTAATACGCGCTGGCGGAAAAGGGAGATGCGGATGGAAGTTGGCAGAACAGAGGAGGAGGGTGTGATGCGATGGTCGAGTCTGTAGGGGGTACGACAGTATCCTCCTTTCCCACTCTCTCTCCTGTTGATTCTGATGGAGGAGAAGAAGAAGAAGAAGAAGCGAGTTGTCCAGAGGGGGTTGCGGAGAGGGGGAGAGAAAAGCGAGACGCTGGGACGGATTGCGCAACACAGAGAATCCGGGTCGAGGTCGAGGTCGTGGGTGGTGGGCGTTGGGGCGGGACGGCGGAGGAAGCAGTCGAGGTTGAGGTCGTTGCTTAGAAAAGCATCAGGGCGGTGGCATACTGAGGACTCCGGAATTGATGGGGGGGAGAGGCTGCTGCCTAAACCCGTCTCCACCTCGTCCAATCAAGTCAGGTCCATGTGGGCCAGGGAGGCGGAGCGTGTTCAGAGGATCGGACCCTCGCCCACTAGGGTCCCAGAGGTAGTCTCTGTTAGGGGTCCCGGTGGGTCTATCAGCCCATTGAGCGGAGCTACAGGGAGTTCTGTTAGGGCTTTTGGTGTCACATCCCGCGGATGACTAAACAGCGGACTATCGATGTCATCTGACGGCTCCGCCCCCATCGCCTGAGTGCAAACAGATGGGACTCGCCATGCGCCTCGTTACTTGAACCACTGAGCGACTGTTCCTCGCAATGTTGCTTGGCTGTCCTGACCGACGGTGCTTTTGGCAGCATCGAACATTACACCCCCCCCACCTCGTCAAGACATCCCTTCACAGCTCGTTTCGACAGAAGCGAGGACGCATGCTTTGATGCCCCCCCCGAAGGGCACTGGCACGACGACGAAGACGACGGCGACTCGTCGTGTTTCAAATCGACCACCCACCTATGCATTAAGCATGATTTCCCGCTGCTCCCGTCGCCAATGGACAGGACAGACACAAGACAAAAAGGAGGAACGGTCCCGACGGGCGCCTCTCGACAGCGGCGGCATTGAGCCTATCATCAGCGCCCGCTTCCACCGGCCCACGGCCCAACTCACAAGACCGGTCGACCCCTGCGCGCGCTGTGACGGTGACCGTCGATCAGCCCTGCCAACGAGCCATCCAGCGGTCCAGCCATTGTGGCTCTGCACTGTACTGAGCACACAGCAGCGCCGGGGGGGGGAGGGCGTCACCTACGCAGGTCGGTTCCATCAGGACCATCCCATCACACACCACACCACCCATCCGTACAGCTGGCCTGTTCCATCTTGTGTCCATTTTGGCATTTTGGCATTTTGGCATTTGGCACTTGGCACTTGGCATCTGCCATTCGCCATTTGGCATTTGCCCGGGAGTCCTGCAGTCCTGGCCTGCAGTCCTGCATGCTGGTGCGCCATTCCAGGTTCCCCACCGTCCGAAACTTACAACCCACCGGCGTCTGGCAACACGAGGCCCCCCGAGACCTGGTTGAAGACTAGCGAGGCGGATTGGCCTCTGAAGCTCTGTCCTGCGCATCAGGGCAAGTCGCTGGCCTCTCAGGTGCCACCACCACCACCACCGTGTCCTACATTTCCCGCAGGAAAGGCACTATTGCTCCGTGGGAACACCCCCCCTGGTTGGAGGCCAAACTGGCCGGATGACCCATCCTGCCCACCTCCCCTGCCGCACTTCCAGCAGGTCGTCCGCCCGCAGCTTCAGGTCCGGGTTCCTCCGCCTGTCAATCGTCCTGCTTGTTCTCCAGTCCCGGCATTCAACAGGTCGCTTCCTTGGCACACGAGCTGCGACACTCGGATTGGGTCTCGCTGCTACCCGTATCGTTCACCGTTCACAACAATGAGACATGTCCCCCTGGGTTACACTGGGCCAACAGTCAGCCAGTGGTTGCACGACAGGTCTACAAGCCCCCCACCGGCCTCTCCACGCATAGGGCTAAGCCAAGGCCGAAGGGGGGCGACATGGAAGGCCAGAGAGGAATTGGGTCAGGATGCCATGGTCCAGGTGTTCGTCATTCTGCCCGCCCTCTGCTGCTCGAATTAAGAGTTTAACCATGGCGATTTGCCTCCAGATCAGCGCGCGATGACCTCGAGACGAAGAGGGGCCACGAAGCCCCCTTCCGGCCCAGTCGGGACTGAACGCGACGCTCGACACGTATTCGCCCTTGTTACTGCTCCGTCTCCAACCGCTCCGTCGGCTGGTCTCATGGCAGCCCCCCTGTCAGCCCTACGACCGGTCGCGACGAATCAACTCGGCGGGAATCGGGATGCCTGCCAGGGCCTCCGCTCGCCGTCGATCAGGCCAAATCGCTCGCTCGCCAAACAGACCCATCCCCATCGCAGTGTAACCCCAAGGCACCGACATTCCCCATTCCTTGGCGGACACGTACGTCCATACGCAGTCCTTACGAGCTCCCCCCATCACCTCACTGCATCACCTGGCCCATCCCGACGTCCATTTCCGTCACCGAGTCGGACCCCCGGCCGTTATGGCCGAAGCGCCGCCGCCGAGTACTCGTCCTGCAGCAGGAAAAGCAAGCTGCCGTGTTCAATAGTCTGGCACGCAGCGCTTCCGCATCATCCTCCTCCTCCTCCTCCTGACTCGCTGCCCTTGTCAGCAATCGTTCGGTCTGGGACTGTCGTCCCTGCTTTCTGGCCAACACAATCAGGTGCTGTGAAAGAAGTTGATCGGCCGGACAAGCACCCAATTCACCCGGTGGCCCCCGCATTTCCTCTTGTCAAGGTTCTGGACCAGCTCGCATCCACAGGAGCTCGACTTCGTCCAAGAACTGGGACAGCGTCACCATGTCCCTCCTCGTCCCCGAATCTCGCCGCTCTGTCTTCTTGTGGTTATCGTGGTCCTCCTGCCCAGGTCTCATGACGGCTTCCTGCATGTCTGTTTCCCTGCCCCCGCGGGCCTGGAGCTTCGGTGATGAAACGTCCCGGTGCTGCCCTGTATGGGCACAAGTTGCAGCCCTCGGTAGTGGTTGCCACCCAGCATGCGCGGTCTTGTTCCGGTGAGGCGGTTGGGACGATCGGCTGGACGAGTCTTGACTGGCCGTCTTTCGATCAGGTACAATTCGACCCAGCCCTCTCCGACCAAGCGAGCCTTGGCTGATCCGGGATTGGCTCAACGGAGGTTTGATGAAGGATAATCGACTGGGTGACGGGTGGCCAGTCGATGTCGGGCTGGGCCAAGCGGCCGTCGTCGGCGTGGTGTTGCGAACTGCTAACGCCACCCTGGCTGACTCCAGGTGACTGAACAAGCTGTTCGTTCCTGCGTCAGCAGCTGTCGGCTTGATGGGCGGTATGAAGCTCTGCGCACCGTGTCCTGTCGTCAACAAACTGGTATTCAAGGGGACTCAGCGGGTTCAACTTTTGAACTTGGTCGGATTTCTCGTTGTCTTGAACATCCTCGCCCTCGTCTTCACCTAGACTCCAGCACTTGATGCACTTTTCGTCGCGTGTCTCGTGGTCGATACGAGGCCTGTCGGAGCATGACAGGTACGTCAACTTGGACAGCCAGATATATCGAGTTTGGTTCTTCTTCGCCTTGAACTCTGGGCATTCGAACAACCAACATTCGTAGTGGTTGCACTTACGATAGATGAAGGTCCGTCTCAGGCACATGTTGCACATTCCGCGGATAAGGCCGGATAGAGGTTGGGTCCAGCAGCTGGTCTGCGGAGAGGCCATGGTCGGCTTCTTGACAGTGCTCAGATGCCGGAGGACCTCTGAAGCGTCATGGAGACAAAGGGTGTCTGTCTGCTCTGGTGTCTTTGTTAGTGTACGGCCCGGAGCGCTACCCAAGCCGTGTGGCAGCAATGGTCTCACAAGGTCTTTGTTCAGTGACTGTCTGATGTCAGTTTGTACGGGTGTCAATATGTTTGGCAGAAAAGAACTCCAACGCCTGGCGCCTCCCTGAGTCCGAGACGGTTGATGAAGTTGCGCCGCTGGTCAGTTCTTTATTGGTGACAACACGATAGAAGTGGCAATATTGACTGGCTTTTGGTGAGATAACAACTACAGGATATACCGTGATTAAGTGATGAAAAGACATGTGAGTATTCCCATCTCTGTGAAAGGGTACCTTGACTTGTCTGTTGCGCAAAGCACTGTTTATTGATCTCCATACGAGGAGCCATGCGAACATTGTTCCCATTCCACACCAATCTATGTCCAAGTAGACCAAAGTCAACAGCAATCCGCAGCAGGCGAAGACAGACACCAGAAAACATCAGACACAAAGAGAGTCCCCAAGCAGAAGCATTGTACCGCAACACCGCCCTGTGCCTGCTCGTGTCTGAGGCAGGCTTTCTTCGGCCGCCTGCAAGTTCAGTTCTTTGTGACAAAGTGCGTGGCCCGTCCCAGTCAGATTTCTGATCCAGACCAACGGCAGGGCAGCAAGCTCCGTCCCGAACATACAGACTGGAAGCATGCATGGTGCTTTCGGCTATGGCACCTTTTAAGTATCGTCGCCACGAGGGCTTGATGTTGTCGCCAGAGACACTCATCAGCGCCCACCCCTCGACGAAAAGACACAAACCACCATGCCCTTCCCCTGGATCTCACTCAAGCGCAAGGGGCAACAATCCACGAGGCCCCCATCGCCGCCCCAGCTCGGCCCGGTCCTCCCCGCCCAGCCGTCCAGCCTGCGCACAGCTACAGACCAGGCCGCGTTGACGACCCCCGACCTCGCCACCAGCATCGTCCAGACACGCGGCACCGCGGCCGTCCAGGCCTGGCTCGACGGCCATGCCCCGGATGCGCTGACGGAGCTCCACACCGAGCAGGCCGGCGCAGCCCGGCACGCAATGCGGGGCCCGCAGACGCAGGGCCACGCCGAGGTGCTGCACTGGCTGCGGTCCCCCGGTCCCGAGACGCTGGACGGCGTCCTCACGGCCCGGGACCGGGCGCGCGCCGACTCGCTCTCGCGGCGCCCCACGACCCTGGAGAGGCCGTCGCCCGCGCTGCCGGTGCTGCGGTTCGAGCCGCTAGAGTCCATGCTCGAGGGTGCGGGGCTGGATCTCCGGCGCGGCGAGGGGTCTGAGGACGGCGCCGAGCGGGTCTCGGCGGAGCTGCCTGCGGACGCAGGCGTGGCAGGTAGGCGTCGCTCGAAGGCTCGACGGGTGATGTTCGTGGATGAACCAAAAGACAACCCACCTCCGGCGAGGAAGTCTCGTATCGGCATCTCCCACCTCTATCCCGAACTCTTCGCGTCGTCGCCATCGGACATGTCTTCTGCTGACGGCTCGCCATCTGAGATGGTGGGCCTCTGTCGGGAGCAGATCTACGAAACTTCAGAAGACGAGTCCGAGTTGGAGTCTGGTGATGACTCGTTTTTGAACGTTGCCGGTGATGATGGAGGCGCCTCTAATACAGGCGACGAGAACGGTCGTACGTCCCGCCTGGCCAACAGGCTCGACATCGACGGGGCTCATAACGAAGACTTCATCGAGAGCGATGACGAGCAGGTCCTGCCGCTGGCCTCTGGCGTCGTGCAGCGCGCGCGGGAGGTCGAAACGGCCCTCCCCGTGCCGAGGCTTGCCCGCGAGGACGCGATAGCTGGGCTGCCAAGGCGTGTCCCGAAGCTCACCCGCGAAGATGCCACGATCGGGCACGAACTGCCCGTGACTGTGGGACGTGTAAGTCGAGGACGTGTGGTGGACGTTGGGAGCCCAATGGTAAGTCCCGACGCTGATGCCGGGGATGAGACCGAAACTAACGCGCAGAGCAGCGGTGGAGAGCACGCCCAAGACGACCGCGGTGCAGGCCGCGGCCGGGGCATGGCGCGGGGCGGCAGTCGGCGGTCCGACGAAGAGGAGCCGACGGAGATCACGATCAAGGTGACGCCCGCCTCGCCGGAGCTGGAGCCGACATCCCAATGGGACTCTTCATCTGACGAGAGCGACGACGATGATGATAGCATCGACGCCGAACGGCGCTCCGGCGGGCTCATCCCTAGCAGCAAGCATTCCACCGAAGGTACGACTAAGCCAAAGGCGGCGCTGCGCATCACCATCCCATCCCGTCCGTCCCACCATGGGCGATACCTCGAAGTCCCCATCGAGACCCACGGCCCCTCCCGCCGAGCCGCCGGCCCCGCACTTCCGGCCTCACCCCCTATCCCGCCCTCCCCTGGGGCCGTCACCCCCGAATCCTCCCAACGGGACGAAGACATCGCCCTCCTCAACCGAACCCTCTCCCTGCCCCCCTCCACCCCGTTTCATGTCCTGCAGTCTCATCTCGCGGCGAACACCTCGCTCCTGCACGCCCTCCTCCTCGGCACCGTTCCGGCCCCGCACCTGCCGGAAGCCGACGACCCGTCCTCCTCCTCCCTGCAGCTGACGATCCGCCTGCCCGCCAGCCGGTACAGCGCCGCCTGCGTGCCGGCCTTCGTGGCCTTCCTCTCCGTGGACTGGGACCCCGCGCCGCTGGGCGGCGGCGTGCTCCCTCTCGTGGCCTCGTCGCTCGGCCGCGCCATCGCCCGCGCGGAAGACGCCCGGCAGGACCTCCGCCCGCGCGACCTCCTCGAGCAGACGGCCGTGCACCTCCGCAAGACGACGCGGGTGCAGGCGCGCCGCGAGGGGCGTCTTGAGGACGCCCTGCTCGCGCGGCTGGGTCGCGTGGTCGCGCTGGACGAGGTGGGCCGGTGTCCGGACCTCGGCGCCGTGGTGCGTGCGGGGCGGGCCGACGAGTTCGTGGCCCTCGTCGAGGCGGGCCGCGTGTCGCGCGGCGACGGCGGCGAGATGGCCAGCGAGGGCGCCGTGCTGCGGCTGATGGGCATCACGGAGGCGGCGGTGGCGGCGGGGCGGGAGGGGCCGCGGGCCCGGGTGGAGAGGTGGAAGCGGGAGGGGCGGCCGACCCCGAGCCCGCTGAGGGTCGTGGAGAGTGTCGAAGACGGGGGCGCCTGAGGTCGATGAGCTTGTGATAGGGGCAAGCCCCTTTTTGGTGGTGATTTGGTTGCGCGGGCACAGCACGACACAGCAGGGTGAGGAGCGACAGTCCGAGTCAGGGCCAAGAGTCAGGCATCATAAGAAGCACACATGAGCATAAAAGGACGAGGCAGGCCAGATGTGAGCACGCAGAAATCAGGGTATCATTTTCCCCATCCAACCGTCTATACCAAGTGAAGTGACATGACCAGAACCACAAGCGCCGCCCATCAAAAACGTGCCTCGCAAAAACGTGCCTCGCAAAGTGCCTCCAGTACGCTCACAAATGCGCCCAGCCGTTCCACACTAGAAAATGCGCCTCGTTAATCAGACACGCGCGCCCCGGCTCGTGGCGCGCCCCGCCCTCGCCCTCGGCCTGCCACCGCGCCAGCCGGTCGTCCACCGTCCAGTCCGTGAGCCGCGTGCTCGTGAGCCAGCCCAGCAGGCGGTTGACGGTGCGCCCGCGCGCGACGGCCCAGGCGCTGACCCAGCTGCGGCCAGGGCCGGGGTGTGTGGCGGCGTAGGCAGGCGTGTTGTAGGCGACGCGGACGCGCGGGTTCACGTAGACGCCGAGGTCGGCCGAGAGGGGGTTGTCGGCGTGAATGAGGCAGCACTCGGAGCCCTCGAGGTGCATGGCGGCCAGCGAGTCGGGGATGGCGCGGAAGCGCAGGCGGCGGGCCTCGTCGGGCGAGACGAAAGGGGCCGCCGGCATGGCGACCATGCCGTTCCAGCAGCTCGCCACAGGCACGGCGTCGGCGTGGGCGAGGACGGCGTTGCGACTGGCGGGGGCGCGGAAGTACGGCCAGGTGGGCGTCAAGTGGGCGTCACCGTGGGCGTCGCGCAGGGCGAACGTGTCGTAGTACAGCGGGGGGTTGGAGAAGTCGAGGGCGCATGCCGCGGCGTAGACGCCGCGGTTTGTGTCGAGCAGGGCCAATGCGTCCTCGGGCTGTGTCCGTCAGTACGCTCGTCCTCTTGCTCAGCATCGCGGTAACCGTGGGCACTCACCGTGAAGATTACGTCGTTCAGGAACAGCACCTTGTCGAACCTCTCCCCCTTGCGGTGCAGGTCGTCGAGGTCCCGCAGTGTGCGGTTCCGGATCCGCGCGAGATAAGGTATCCGCCGCATCTCTGGCGGCGCCCCGGGGGACGGCGCAATCCATCCCTCGGGCAGCGGGGCGCCGGCGGCGGGTCTGCTGGCCTCGAGGGCCTCCTGGTGGGTGTCGTTGCTGGTGACGATGCTGCGGGGGATGCCGCGGGCGGCGAGCTCGGCGTCGAGGTCGGCGAGGGCGGCCTTGGTGTCGTCCCAGCTGCCGCTCTCGTAGACGCTGACGAAGACATTGGCGCGGCCGAGGCGGTCGACGAGGGCGAGGAGGGCCGGGGTCCACTGCTCGCGGAGGAGGGGGCCGTCGTTGTAGTGCAGGGCGGCGAGGTAGACGCGCTCGTGCTTGCGCGGGGTGTCGAAGGCGCGGGGGGCGAGGTCGCGGTTGGCGATGCGGTGGTGGAGGCGCAGAGTGTCGAGGAAGGCGACGAGGGCGAAGAGGAGGAGGGCCAGGCGAGCGGGACGGGTTCGGACAAGGCGACGGGCGGCGAGGCGGAGGCCGGCGAGGCCCATGGTGATGCCGCTGGCAGATGCTCGGCAAGGCGCTCGGGACGACGCTCGGGAAGGACAATCGAGACAGAGAAGGGAGGAGGCTAGCTCGAGGAAATTAAAGGTGTGCAACAGATGTAAAGAACGGAGCAGTGTTGGGGCGAGAGATGACTCCCTCCATGCGATGGGTGGATGGATGGTTGGCCTGCCCTGAGACGAAGGAGGGAGGTAGACGAAGGAGGAGACAGCTTCTAGCCAGCAGAGATGCCTGCCCGAGGAGATGGGGCGGAGAAAGGAGAGGAGGAAGGGAATGAATCGATTTCGACAAGACCCCGCTGGCTGGGCATTCTTGTGGAATGCGTCTTGGTGTCTTGTCCGGTCTTGGGGAGGGAGGGAGAGAGAGAGAGAGTGGACGGGGGACGGCAAGGTCCGTGATGCACGTGGAGAGTCTCAAGGTCGATGGAGCGATAGAGAGAGTTCGTGACACAATTTCCATGCCTTGCCCTTGCCCAAGTCCAGGGCCCTTGCGCCTGCCGAAGCTCAAGCCATGCGCCTGCCGGTGGGCGAGGCTGAGCCTCTTGTCCTCGGCGGCACCTGCAGGCGCATGCGTCATGGCCGCCGTCTGCCCAGGCAGGTACCACCTACCTGTCTTATTCTAGGTACCTTGGCTACCCTCCCTTTGCGAACGTCAGGGGAGCCTCAGCGACCATTAGGGGAACCTTAGCGGCCATCAAGGAGCCTCAGCGGCCATCAAGGAGCCTCAAGGAGCCTCAGCGACCACCACGGAACCCACCTACACCTGACATGCCTGCCCACCCAACGGCCCCCGGACTCAGGGGCCAAGCCAGCGTAGGAGCCGCGATCTTCAGGGTCACAGCCCAAAACACGACCCGCACACCGGCCCCGTCACGAAACACACACCACCCCATCGACAATCTCCGTACAAACAAAATCAGGGCACTTTTTTGTTCATCATCTTTTTACTACTCGTACATAGGAAAGGCCTCCTCCCTGGACCACGACCAGTGATGTAACTAGGCCCCTGCCTCACCTCCACCCTCCCACCCACGATGCGTGCCTGCGTGTGCTGCACGCCTCGAGACACCTCACGGCGGCAGCTCAGACGTCGGGTCCGTCACGAGACCCCTCCGACCCTGAGCAACCCCACCGGAGCCCGCGCCGGCGGGCGCGGGGCCGTTTATTTGGCAAAGTGCAGGTCGTAGCCGAGCCACTTGCGCCGTAGCACCTGGTCCACCGACAGCCCGGGGTAGCCGTACGTCAGCGGGAGGAAGAACCACCAGCCCGCGACCGCCAGCGCCAGCACCACCACCGCCGCGATCCAAGCGCCCGCCATGCTCTGGCCCCCGAGCCTCTCCCGCGCCGAGAGGTGCCTCTTGGGCGCGTCCTCCACCTTCTTGCTGCGCCCCTCCTCGTCCACAGGCTCCGCCAGGAAGATGAACTCCAGCAGCGCGCCCGCCACCAGGCACGACGCTAGGTGCGCCGGCAGGTAGTGGTGCAGGAACAGCTGGCGACCCATGAGGAAGAAGGGGAAGTAGTGCGTCGCCCACGCCAGGAAGAAGAAGCCCGTCGAGTTGTACAGACGGTTGCGCGAACCTAGCGAGTCACAAAAAGTCAGCATTCTTCGCATCACAACCACCCCACGAACCCAGGGATGCACTCACGGCGGTCGAGGGCGTCGATGCCCCGGCGGAGAGACACCTGGTCAGCACCGATGATGCCCACAAACACGGCCAGCAGACTGCTGGCGATCCACCAGCCCACCGGGTTGCCCAGGAAGTAGATCTGCTGGCGCGTGTCGTTCTTGGTCCAGAAGCTCACGCCCCGCAGTAGGAACGGCCACTGGTACGGGTGGCTCGAGTACGGGTGGCTGCTCGTCAGCTGGTTGTTGTGCCAGAACATGGCCCGCTGCAGCTCGAACCACTTCTTGAGGAACGGCATCGTCTTGACCTTCTTCTCCGGCTTGGCCCGCCGCGCGTCATCCGCCTCCACCGACGGGATGTCCTCGACAATCCACACGTTCGACGCCGGCGCGATCTGCTTGTTGCCGTTGATCTCCTGCTGCTTGTGTGCCCACTCCGGCAGCGGCTTCGAGTGCGTCCACATGGCCACCTTGCTCGGGTTGTGGATCAGCTTGAAGTGGCCCGACACGCTCTTGAACGTCTGCTTCTTCTTGCCGTGCTCGATGCGGATCTCGAACACCGTGTCCTTGGCCCGCGCCCCCAGCGCCTCCTCGACGGTGACGGCAGTGAACTCCTGGTTGGTCGGGAACGACGGAGACGCCACGTCGTGCGAGAGGAGGACCGCATCGGTCACAACGTGCTTCAGGCGGACGAGGTCATGGTTCTTGACGACGCGTCCGAGAGTCTCGTCGCCGTCCAGGGGAAGGATCTGCCAGTAGTTGTTCGTGTCGTTGAACGGGTAGCCCGTGACCTGCTGGCCCTGGCTCGAGACGCGCCCGTCATCGTACCGGAGAGGGTAGCGGTCGGGGTGGCTGTGGAGGTACGTCTTGGTCTCCTTGTGGCGAATGGTGAGCGAGTCGTAGTAGTTGACCTCAATCGAGTTGGCCAGCATCACGTTGTCGCTGAGGGTCTCCTGGAACTCGGGCGACATGAAGTCGTCACCGGGGCCCGACCGGTTCAGGATGGCAAAGTGCACCTGGAACCAGAAGAGATAGAAGAGGAAGGGCATGATGATCAGGCCGAAAGCGCGGGCGAGGAAGTGCTTGGTGAAGTCGGGCAGGCTCAGCGCACCGCCGGGCCTCTTGACATCGAGAAGCTCCCACAGGTCAATGGCAACGGCCGAGCCAATGGTGACAAAGGCGAAAAGGCCGACGTACTTGACCGAGATGTCGGCCGAGAGCGCGAAGCCGGTGAGGATGAGCCACTTCCACCACTTGCGGGAGAAGGCCTCGTGGCGCAGCTTGTAGAACTTGATGTAGCAGAGCAAGCTGCAAGCCATGGCGAAGACCAGGGTGGCGTCCAGAAGAATCAGACGGGTCTGGCCGATGTGGGCGTTGTCGAGAAGAACGAGGCCGGCGGCCAAGAGGCAGGCAGGGAGGCTGTAACCAGACTCCCACATGATGAGGTAGGTCACCGTAACGGTGAGCGCGCCGAGGATGGCGGGCAGGGCTCGGAACGCCACATACGGGATCTTGTTGGTGATGTACGAGTCGCCGATGTTCTCGAAGTGGAAGTGGCCGTCATAGCCCACGAGCCATCCCATGAAGGCAAAGAGGAGCTTTCCGAAGGGAGGGTGCACATCGAAGAAGTAGGTGCGCTCGAGGTAGTAAGAGGCAAACTGTTCGCGAGAGAAATATGGTCAGAGGAGGGTTCAAGACGCAACGGTCGTTGTTGGGAGGGCCACATACCTTGCCGAAGTGAACCTCGTCGAAGACAACCTCGTTCGGGTGGCTGATGCCCCAGAACCTGGTGACGAAAGCCAGAAGGGTGGTAATGGCAAGGCCAACGCTGTACTCGGTCTCGGAGACCTTCTTGATGGAACGCGCGGTCGACTTGCCCTTGGCCTTGGTCTTGACCTTGACCTCGGGCTCGGTATCCGAGACCACAGGCGACTTCTTCGAAGCCGTGTTGCGCTGTCGCACGCTGCCCTGCGGGGTGGCAGTCGTCGACGCCATGATGGGGGTTTGAAGAAAGAAGGAAAAAGAAGCTGCAGCAGAAGTGTCAGTCCAGCTGCAGAAAAGATGTGTTGCTGGAAAGCAGCGGTGGGTTAAGTGGTGAACTCGAGGCCTGGGACCGAGCTTGTCAAAGGACAGATAGCTTCACAAGCCCACCAATAAATTCAGGGGAGATCCAGCGGGCTGGAATGGATAGACGTACTGTGCTACGACGCGCTAGGAGAGCCCGGTCAAGTGGAGCCGCGTCGACCAACGTCACCGTCAAATGAAGGCGACCGTTGCGTCGATGCGAAAGGAATGACAAGAAATCGAACTGGACTCGTGGTGAGGAAGAAAAACTGGCTGGTGGGAAACTGGCGAGCTCTCGACGGCTCGTCTTTGCTGCACCAAGTCGGTTGGGGAGCGAGGAAGGGGAGACTGGCCTATCGCGGGTCCTGATGCTCTCTTCAGGGGCTTTGGGCAGGGGTGCTCACTAGGTACAGGCGCTGTAGGCTCGGCTCGCCAGGGGCCGCTTGGCGCGTTTTGCTCGCTAGGTGACCGCCCCGCCGTTGAATCACGGGATTTACGATAAGCCTCGATAAGATTTTATCGTCGGTGGTGGAACGGACAACCTGAGAGGATTAGCCAGAGTGTGTTGATCCTCGCTCTGTTAGAGTACGGCAGGGTTCAGAAACCATACAGACTACAACAACAACCTTACCCACCCACTCGTTTTCTTCGGATCCACTAAGAGCGCCCTATAGGGACAGGTAGGTAAAGTGCTCCATTGGCTTGGCGTCTGGATGGACATGATCGTGGTCAAGCCCAAAGGCCTCAGTTGGGAGGCCGACAGATAGCATGTCATTATGATTTCTTACATTCCAGTAACCCGTTAGCCTAGTTATCGTAGGGAGTATAATTCGATGGTATCTCCACTCACACATCCCTAGGCCGCGCCCCGGTGAACTTGCTACTGCTTCGGTGTAGATTCCGCTGCCCGGTGAAGACTGCGGGGTGAGGGGCAGTCTCAGCCCGTGCCTGAGGCTGTGGCTATCCCGACGCCGATGAACGGAGACTCGCCGGCGGGGTTGGGCCCGGATGCCCAACCTATAGGACCACCCACATCTGACGCAAAGCCGACGCTCCTCTCGTTGCGATACGTTTATAATTGAGAAGCCATTGCTAGTAGCCCCCTCACTTCAAACTCATCTTCCCCATGTCCTCTCTCCTCACCAGATCACTCCTCGCTCAAACTACGCCTCGAGCTCTTCGAAGTCTCATTCCCCGCTCACAGCCCCTCATCAGGTCTATCGTCCTCCCGCGTCAGAAAAGCACCATGTCCGGCGCCGTCAACGTTTACACGAAGGATGCCCCCTTCCGTAAGTCCACCTTCGATATCGACATCTGTCAACAGCTGACCTGACCGCCGAATAGCCCTGGGCCCCTACGTACGGCTTGGTTCCCACCTTGCCATCCAGCATCGCTCCCAGTGCTAACCGCCTCGTGCAGTCCCAGGCTGTCAAGACACCCACGGCCATCTATCTCTCCGGTTCGATCCCCCTGACCGCCGACGGCAAGTTCATCGAGGGCACCATCGCCGAGAAGACCAGGCAGTGCATCCTCAACCTCAAGGCCGTCGTTGAGGAGGCCGGCTCCTCCGTCGAGAAGATCGTCAAGGTCAACATCTTCCTCGCCGACATGGGCAGCTTCGCGGTGAGTGACCCCGTCCCCAGCAGTGACGCCGATGTCTTGGCCGGCGTTCTGACCGTACCAGGAAATGAACGGCGAGTACGAGAAGTGGTTCTCCCACAAGCCCGCCCGCAGCTGCGTTGCCGTCAAGACGCTCCCCAAGAACGTCGACGTCGAGATCGAGGCCATTGCCCTGCCGTAAGCTCGGCCTTGCGCCGAATAGATATCCGCGGGCTAAGTGTGGGCGTAGGTCGGATGCTGAGGCGCCGTCGTCCCGCCTTTGATCGGGCGGAGCATGTGCCTCATCTACACAGCTTTACCCAGCCGTGAGATCAAATCAATCGAAAAAGTAAAACTCAAGACGCCCTCAGTCACGATGACAATGATGGTGGCCTCTGTTGATAACTTGTGATTACGCCAACCGTGAGACGGATCCTTTCCCGTACAATTTCCCGGCTAGGTGAAGCTAGCCCCGGCATCACACTCCGCGGACCCGTAGGCATGTCTTGACGACCTGTTGGAGCACGCGCACTTATCCTGAATGACAGGCCATGAGCCGCAGCCAGTTCCATGCACCGCGGCGATCAGACCAATCGAGTCATAGGGGCGAGAAACCGAATGGATATGCAGCAACGTGCTCTATGTTCTACACTTCCCCTTATCGGTACACATCCTCCAACCGGCCCATCAATAGCCCGTAGGCCTCATAGCCAGGTCCCTCTCAGCATCCAATCGTTCATTCCAAGAGATCCTTTCCTTTACTCTTCGTCGTCGGCAGCCTCGGCGTAGCGTCCGCGGATGTCCTTCCATTGGCGCTTCGGTCATGTTAGCAGACGTGTATCGATTCGACGAGTCGGGAGAGCTTACGCCGCGGTTGAGGTGGTCCCAGTACTTGTTGGTGAGCGAGTTGAAGCCCCTAGACCGTGTCAGTTGCCGTGCTCCGTTGTTTCCAGCGTTCCCAGGTCGAGCGGGAGAGGGGTGCCTACATCTCGAAAGCAAAGCCGGCGCCGAAGACGAAGCCGAGCATGGTGAAGTTCTGCTTGAAGAGCGCACTGTCGTGATGATACGGTCAGCATGTAGTCCCGTTGTTCTGATGCGTTGTGGCCGTCGAGGCACGTCTTCCGCGCTGTATCGCCACAGCCGTCTCACGATGTCCTCAACAGCCCCGGGCTCTTTCTGTATCCACCCAATGGCCTCTATCCAGTCGTTTCTCGCGTCGTACTCCATGTCGGGGGAGGGAAGGGCTAGACTTGCGTGTAGAGAGACTTGGTGACGCCGGCCTGTTGGTGAGGGTGCGCGATTAGCCGATGGTCAATTGAGAGGCCCAGGCTGGGCCAAGCAGGAGCTGAAGCTCACCATTTTGACGGAATTGTGCGGCAGAGCGCGTTCGAATAGGTGTCGGGTAGGGTGGTGGGTAGTCGGACGTGCGGCGATGCGGTCGGTTCGGGTGCGAAGGGGTGAGCTGAGGTCCAAGTCGACGTTCCTGACGAAATTCGTGATGATCCGAAATCTTGCCGGGACCAATTGGGTGGTCCGTGATTGGCTGGTATGACGGATCCACTCTTCAATGTCCATGCCTGCGACCAGGTAGAGGATGAAAGACCACGATGACCTTGGACTTGAGTACCAGGCACTTGAGTTCCTGCAGGCAAGAATCGCAGGGAAAATGCAAATGATCTTGAAACGTATCTGGTACCTTGTTCTAGGAGTATTCTCGGTTCATCCACCCGCGAGACTCCCGCTCGTCCCATTGACAACTTGTAACCGACCACAGATTCGATTTTCGAACGTGTCTCTGTGCTACAGCAATTGTCTACATGGATCATGTCCGTCCTTTGTACGACTGCCAGTTTGTCACGGGATGCTTGTCCTCCTGACCAGCCTTCTGTCAATTCACAGGCTCCCAGATTCGGGAAGGGTTCAAGCCACATTTCAGGTGCTGTTGAAGCAAGGTTACAATGCAGCTGCCCAACAGATTCGGTTTGAGACGACGAAAACGACGCCTTTCCCCTCAGCTTGAATTTCCGTGACAACGTAAAAATATCCTCGGGAATTCGTATTCACCTGGCCAGATAAATGCCAGCAACTCTCGGACACTGACCTCGAGATGCCTGTGAGAGCGGGGAGTCAGGCACTGAGCGGCCTTGGTCTGTGCATCGTCCTCCGCTGCGGGGCATTTTGGCATGCGCAACTGCGAAATGCGACCGGAACGACGAAGCCTCACCTCCACACTGCCCGAAAACGACGAGATTTCGCTCTGCGACGGCCCGGCTTGAAGCTGCGGAAGCCAGCAAGCCTCCAGCACAAAATATTTCTCATTCGTTATTGACAGCTTCTCTGTCTTTGATTCGCTTTAGATTCTACAATTGTAATTCCGACCTACATCCGAAAACCCCCACCCACCTACCAGCGATCCGCGACCGAAAGACCGGGCGCACACGACTGCTGATCCAAGCCGCTATCTCTGTCGAAACCCAGAAACACCACTTGCTGAATACAAGCCTTCGCAATGGCTGGCGAGAAGAAAAAGGGCCAGCCCAGCAACGCGGGCATCATCACCGACAAGGGCGGCGAGCGCTTCATCCCCGAGTCCCAGCGCGCCGATGGAAGCACGCGCAAGGCCATTAAGATCCGCCCTGGTTTCCGCCCTACCGAAGATGTCGAGCTCTACAAGAGCCGGAACGCTGAGGCCCGCGCCGCCCGTGGCGTCCCCGGCACCATTGGGCTGAGTGACGACAAGGCCGACGCCTCGGCTGCGAGCACCAAGAACGCCAAGCGGCGCGAGGCGCGCAAGAAGGCCAAGGCCGATGCCGATGACGGCGAGGAAGCTGCCACCGCGGGGGCGAAGGGCGAGGAGCTGCCAAAGGAGGCTGCGGAGGAGGTTGACCCCGAGGTCGAGCGCGCCAAGAAGGCGAGAGGGCTGAAGAAGAAGCTGCGACAGGCGAAGGAGCTGCAAAACAAGAAGGAGGGCGGCGAGCCTCTGCTGCCAGAGCAGATTGCCAAGGTCATCAAGATCAATGAGCTTGTGCGAGAGCTCGAGGCGCTTGGGTTCGATGCCGACGGCGAACCGAAGGGCAGCGCTTCTGCTACAGAGCAGAACGCCGACGAGAGCACAAAGGGCTGATTGACTTGACGACCCTCAAACGTCTACATCATCTGCTCGAACAGCACGATAGCGAGTGTTCAGCCCTCCTCCCCACTCGTTCGTGCTCTGGTCATGGCTTACCAGTGGTAAGTCTCACACCAGATCCGAGCCACTCGTACCTCGTGCCCGTCTTCGACGACACGTTACACAATTAGCGATACTTTCGTCGGAGGGCATCTTGCATTTGCATGATGCCACACAGTCGCTGGCAAGAAATAGTGCCTGGCGATGGCACTGCCGGGAATCATGATGCCGATACATTTGTACGTATCAGGGTTAGACGGGGGAAAGCCATATATGCATGCTTTGATGATAGTCAATGCAACAGGCTGGGCTGAGGCCGGCATACGGAAATAGAGACCTGGTTCAGACTGGTGCTGCCCATAGTACATGCCTGTGAGGTGAGTATAATCGCTGTAGGGCGTTACATTTTAAGAACAGTCGTCTCGTGCCTTGCAGGTCTTGCCCGCCAGCATTACGTCTTACCTACCTCTATGTCATCATACTGCCTCAAGACATTCCATCTTGCTAAAGGTGAAATACCCTACGTGGGAAAGAAACGCTTCGTTGTCCGGAGATCCTGTTTCACCTGCGCCATATCATTCGTTTCTATTCATGCTCGTCCGGTCGTGCTAATTGGTTGACCTGACACCAGGTAAAGAAACAGTCCGTAGTACATTCCCTTGTCTTCAGGGATGCCCGCTATGCGCACCTGACCAGATCCTGCTTGTCCCTCGAGATGAGTGGCATACCATGAGTGGCCATCGTCAAAACCCCCTCCCGTGAAGAGACCGTGTATCAGGAACAGAGTCATGACCTCGATCGGTCCAATGCTTTCACGTGCAGACGCGACGCCCGGGCAGAGCTGGGGTGGAGCCCGGGTGAGCTGAAGCTTAGCAGATGCAGTGGCGTGGACGGCTAGCGGCAGCAGGGGCTCCTAGGCTCCTGGGCTCAAGCTCAAGGGGCCGTCCCAGTCCAAGCCAGTGTCTGGCGCGGGCGCCCACTCACATCCCGGTGTTCAGTGCCCAGTGGGGGCGGGAGCTGCGAAACGCGCAGGGTCTGGGCTATGCTGACGTTTCCCTTTCGTGCTGCCTCCCGTCGAGAACAGGTAACCGTATCAATTTCCAGGCTTCCGGAGCTCCAACACCAACCACCATCACCACAACCCATCGATTGACGCGTGCCTACCCGATCTACCTGGCCCGTCTGCTGCGCAAGCATTTGGCGAAACCGTTTTACTCGCCACTGCTCCATCTCGACCCTGCCCTCTGGATGATTACGACCCTACCGATCTCTGCGACAAGATGAGGATTCGGGGAAGGGGTGCCGCCTCATGGCGCATCCTATTGTTCACCCTGTCGTGGGCGACGGCCACCTTGGCCAAGGACGATGGACCGACGATCAAGGCCTCCAAGTTCAAGCATCCGCCACTGAACCTGAACTACTTTGAGGACTCAGATGTGATCCTCTTCCACGACATGTCCGAGAGGAACATCTACCGCTCCGCCGATGCTGGTGTTTCGTGGGTTAAGGTCGACGGCGTCCCCGACGGTGCTGCGTACACCTTGACCATGCACGACTTCGACTACAACCGAGCCTTCATCATCACCGATCGCAAGGAACACTTTAAGACCACCGACCGCGGCAAGTCCTGGCAGAAGTTCGACAGCGTTGCCCAGACGAGTCGATACCGAGACCAGATCCTCAGCTTCCATGCCGGGGATCCCGACCGCGTTATCTTCAATGGCATGGACTGTGCGGGCATCTTCTGCAACGAGGTCGCCATGTACACGACCGACAATTTCAAAGAAAAGGCAAAGATGCTCCGAGGCTCGACCGAGGGCTGTTGGTGGGCCAAGTCCTCCGAGCTGTTCACCACCGGCAAGGATGACCTCGACCGACAGCGCGTCCTCTGCATCGGAGCCGACTCGATCTCGCCCTTCAAGGAGGACCAGCGCCTTTTCATCTCCGACAACTTCTTCGAAAAGGTCGATGGCAAGGTCCAGCAGTTCGAGCCGAACCTCGACACGAACCACGGCATCCAGGGCGTCGTCAACTTGGCTGTTGTCAAGAAATATCTCCTGGTTGCCACCACGTCTATGAATACCGACGAGATGTCCCTGTTCGTTACCGACGACACCCTCAAGTGGCACCGCGCCATGTTCCCCGCGGCTCACGGCCACAAGGTCAACCAGGGTGCCTACACTGTTCTCGAGAGCACCAACTACAGCATCCAGGTCGATGTCATGAATACCCGCCCTTCCAACCCCATGGGTGTCATGTTCACCAGCAACAGTAACGGCACCTACTTCGTCGAGAACCTCGAACACACGAACCGCAACGAAAGGGGCAACGTCGACTTTGAGAAGATTTCGGGCATCCAGGGCATCTTCCTCGTCAACACTGTCAAGAACTGGGAAGACGTGGAGAAGCATGGCAACAACAAGAAGGAGATTGTCACCCAAATCACCTTTGATGATGGCAGGACTTTCCACGATATCAAGGCGGGTGACGACCTAGTTCATCTGCATTCGGTCACCAACCTCGACAACGTGGGCAGGGTTTTCTCGAGCCCTGCGCCGGGTCTTGTTATGGGCGTGGGCAACACTGGCAGCTCGTTGAAGGATTTTGACGACGGCAGCCTTTTCGTTTCGGACGATGCCGGTTCCTCGTGGAAGAAGGCTCTGGACGGCCCTCACAAGTACGAGTTTGGCGACCAGGGCTCGCTCCTTGTGGCCGTCAAGGACTCTAAGAAGGACGACGTCGGCGAAATCAGCTACTCCCTGGATCACGGTCTCAACTGGAAGACCGCGTCGCTTCCCGACGGCCTCAAGCTGAAGCCTGAGATCATCACGACCACCCAGGACTCTACCAGTCTCAAATTCCTCCTCGTCGGATCCTCGGGTGGCGATAACTACCACATTGTGGCCCTGGACTTTGAAGGCCTGCAAGAAAAGACGTGCGAGGATAAGGATATGGAGGACTGGCCGGCGCGCGTGGACGAGAACGGCAAGGCCATCTGTATCATGGGACACAAGCAGACCTATCGCCGCCGCAAGAAGGACGCCGACTGTTTCCTGAAGAAGGAGTTCAAGGACCCGGTTCCTAAGACGGAAGACTGCGAGTGCTCTGATGTGGATTTCGAGTGCGACTACAACTTCGTTCGCAAGGACGGCGAGTGCGAAAAGTCCGGCCCCATTGTGGCTCCCGAGGAGGCTTGCAAGAATGCTGGCCCTGATGATACCTTCAAGGGCTCTTCGGGCTGGCGCAAGATCCCCGGCAACTCCTGCAAGCGAAAGGATGGCTCGCAAAAGGACGACCCCGTCGACAGGAAATGCTCCGATGTAGTGAATGCTCCGGCACCGCCTGCCAGTGGAGACGTCGTCGCTACTCCGCATGTATTCAAGGACACCGAGCTCAACGATTTTGAGAAGATCTATCTCGAGCGAGGCGACTCCAGCTCTGATGCCGATGAGACTGTCATCGCTCGAGCTGTGGAGTACGATAACGACGGATCGATGAAGGTCGAACAGCGCGTGTATCGGTCGCGAGACCACGGGAAGAAGTGGGACGAGATTTTAGAGAAGGAGGAAGTCAGGGGTATCTATCCTCACCAGTACTTCAAGGATGCCGTCTTCTTCACCACCAAGTCCAGGAAGGTCTGGTACACCATCGACCACGCGGAGCACTTTCACGAGTTTGAGGCTCCCTCCGACCCTGGGTCCGGCAACCCACTGTCCTTCCACCCTGATCAGAAAGATTGGCTCATCTGGGTGGGCCAAAAGTGTGAGAAGGTCGATGGCAAGGAGCAATGCTTCAAGGAAGCCTCAATTTCCCGGGATCGAGGCGATAACTGGAGAACGGCGTTGCGGTACGTCCAGAAGTGCGAATTCACCGGCCGCTCGACCTACAAGTTCCGAGACGTGCGCCAAATCGTCTGCCTCACCCACAAGCGCGAAGACAACGAAGCCGACAACCCAAAGGTCATCGTCTCGAGCAACGACTTTTTCGACGAGGATAAGAAGGTGCACGAATCTAACGTCAAGGACTTCGCTACCATGTCCGAGTTCATCGTCGTGGCCGCCGAGGACAAGGAGCAGAAGGGCCTTCGGGCCTTGGCCAGTATGGATGGCGAGAACTACGCCGAGGCTCACTTCCCCTACAACTTCGAAGTCGACCACCAGAACGCCTACACCGTCCTCGACAGCTCTACGCATGCCGTGAACCTCTTTGTGGCCACACAGCTCGAGAAGGACCAACGCTACGGCAGCATCCTCAAGAGCAACTCCAACGGCACATCCTACGTCATGAGCGCCCCGAAGGTCAATTGCGACAACAACTACTTTGTCGACTTTGAGAAGATTATTGGGCTCGAAGGTGTCGTGCTTATCAACTCCATGGTGGGCAAGGACAAGAGCGGGAAAAAGATCTTGCGTACTGAGATCTCCCACAACGACGGTTCGCAGTGGGCTTACCTGCCGCCGCCCAAGGCTGACGTCAACGGCAAGGCGTATGGATGCAGCAGCACATATGGCGATGAGAAGTGCGCTCTCCACCTGCACCACTACACCGAGCGTCTGGACAAGAAGAAGACGTTCTCGGCGGCCAGCGTGGCGGGGCTGATGTTCGGCTACGGCAACATCGGATCGAGCCTGGGCCCCATCGACGAGGCGGACACGTTCATGACGACGGACGCTGGCATTACCTGGAAGAGCGTCAAGAAGGGCGCCTGGACGTGGCAGTACGGCGACCAGGGCTCCATCGTTGTTCTCGTGCCGCGATCGACCAAGGACAAGAAGGCCAAGACGAAATCGATCTCGTACACGACGAACGAGGGCAAGGACTGGAAGGACTTCGACTTCTACAAAGAGGAGGTCACGGTGCTGGACATAACCTCTGTGCGCACCGGCAGCTCCCGGAACTTCCTCCTGTGGTGTAAGTCGGATGACGGCAAGACCTTCTCGGTCAACCTCGACTTCACCGGCCTGACCGATCGTCCCTGCGTGGACCCCGAGTCTGGAGACTCGGACTACTACCTCTGGTCGCCGACCCACCCGCTCCAGGACAACGAGTGCCTGTTCGGGCACGTCTCGAAGTACCTCCGCAAGAAGACGGACCGCAACTGCTACAACGACCACCGCCTCGAGCATCTGTACGCCACGAGCAACTGCACTTGCACGAGGGCGGACTACGAGTGGTACGTGATTCACGCGCCCCCTCCCTCACTCACACACCTTGGCAGCAGCTAACACGCAGACCAGCGATTACAACTTTGAGCTCGACCCCCATAAGCAGTGCAGCCTCGTGCCCGGCAAGAAGCCCCTGTCGGCGGAGCAGTACTGCAAGGAGAACCCGGACGCCATCTACTACTACGAGCCGACGGGATACCGGCGCATCCCGCTGACGACGTGCGTGGGCGGCACGGAGCTCGACAAGGTGTCCGAATCGCACGCCTGCAAGGGCAAGGAGGACGAGTTCGAGAAGCTGCGCGGCACGTCGGGCGTGGCCATCTTCTTCGCCGTCGTCATCCCGATCGGCATCGCGGCGGCGGTCGGCTGGTGGGTGTACCGCAACTACGGCAGCCAGTTCGGGCAGATCCGGCTGGGCGAGTCGAGCGGGTTCGACAACGACGCGCCGTGGGTCAAGTACCCGGTCATCGCCGTGTCGGCGGTCGTGGCGGTCGTGGCGGCGCTGCCGCTGCTGGCCTCGGCGCTGTGGCGGACGACGACGTCGGCGTACGAGCGGGTCAGCGGAGGCGGCGGCGGCGGCAGCTGGCTCGGCGGGGGAGGGCAGAGGCGGTTCACGACGCGGGACAGTTTCGCGCGGGGCCGCGGGGACTACGCCTCCGTCGACGACGACGAGGGGGAGCTCCTGGGCGACGACAGCGACGAAGAGGTGTAGTCACAGGGGCGCGCGAGAGAACGTGGAAACGGCGGGATGACACGCTGCATGAGACGCAGCGCTATGTTTGTTTACTGTACTATGGAAGGTGATCGATCATGTTCTGGACAGGGGGAAGGGGGGGCAGACGGGAAGGCGGCATACATAGGCGGCGAATTTCAGACTAGGATGATTTGTTACCATGTTGATTGATGAGTGACGTCGACGGGCATGCACCTCGGGGAGGCTGAGCCTGGAAAGCCATCAATGCGCCATGGCTATCGACCCCGTCTCACCGGGCCGGGCGATGGGAAACATCACGAACAGTACCGGGTTCTCCGCGGTAAAACAGATGCCGAAAGATGCGGCCTCGATCCATCGGGATTTTTTTTTTCTTTGCGTTGGCTCATTTGTTTTCTCGCACGTACCTCTGGCGTCGTCCCCGCATCGGTCGGTCGGCAGACGAG
The DNA here is from genome assembly GCA_000732205.1 of Verticillium tricorpus MUCL 9792. NCBI lineage: Eukaryota > Fungi > Ascomycota > Sordariomycetes > Glomerellales > Plectosphaerellaceae > Verticillium > Verticillium tricorpus. The sequence goes on along the minus strand of JPET01000001.1, from coordinate 6,036,982 downwards.
GCGGTGACGGTGCTTCTCGGTGTGATGAGGGTGATTTCACCCACCCAGCCCTCGTTTCTCACGGGAGATTTGTTTCGGGCGATCTTTGGACTGAGGGGCTTCCATTTCGGAGGTCTCGCTCGCCCTTGGGGAGGGCACCAGATAGGAAAAAGCACGGGAAGCGAAACCTGGGGTTTAGGTGACGTGGGCTATTGGTCCTGGGTGTGTCCGTCTGCCTGTCTGGGCAGTTCACTGGTCACCGTTCGGGGGTTTGATAAAAGGGGGACAAGAGGATGAGCCGTTCTGGGCCCCTGGCCTTTGGTCTTGGACGGCTTTGGAGTCGAGGATCGCTGCCTGTTTGGTGGGTGGTGGTGATTAGAGGTGCTGCTTGGCTCTCGGGAGGGATACGAGAGAGGCTAGGGGGGGAGGGGCGCTTGGCGGGTGGACGGGCTCTGATGGCGGTGATTAGAGATGGAAGTGGGAGGGAGGGGGGGGACGGGGACCTAAAATAGGTGTGGTCGTGATCATAAGATAGGCATAACAAGCGGAATAGGAAGGCTGATGGAAGGGGACGGCGTGACGGCGGATTTCAGGTGGGCCGTGAGCTGAAGGCTGAGGGCCGGCGGCTCGATGGCGAGATTGGGTGTTTGGGAGGAGAGGAGGCGACAGCAACGGTGACGGTGACAGTGACAGTGCCAGCGACAGTGAAGGCGACAGCGACAGCGAGGCTAAGGGAGTGAGCCGACAGCATTGCTGATTGCGTCTCTGTTGATTGGCAATTGCCGTGTGGCCGGGCGTGTCTTGCCCCAAGGCAAGGGGAGAGGCTGTGATGACACAATGTTTTGTTTGTGCAACATGCATGGCACCTGGCGGGCGTCGGACGGCAGGCAGTCTCCAGCAGGAGTAGGCAGGGAGGTGGCAACGGCAGGCGGTGGCAGTGGCAGGCGGTGATTCAGGGGCCACACAGCGGGCGAGGCGCGGGTTCCTGGATTGTGCATCTGGCAGATGCGCTGATGCAGGTACGGCGGCGCTAGACCCCGATAGAGCAAGGGGTGCCCGGGAAGAGGGGGGGAGACAATCGAGACGGACGGCTGGATTTGGACGGGCCCCCTATCTGCTGTGGTGGCACCCATCTCTGTTTCGGTGCGGGAGAGAGGGTCACGATGGTTGCAGCCGGGCCATTTTCCCAGCCTAATGCGATGGCAGTCTTGCAAAGGCCCGGGGGGGATGCAGACGACGGGAGATGAAGTCGATGATGGATAGGCCTGATTTAGGTAAGCAGGCGCGGGAAAGGTGGGCGGACAGAGGGGGGCCAGAGTAGGGGGCCGCAGAGGACTACAGAGGGCCAAAGAGGACCCTAAATGGGCCTAATTTTTCAGCAATATCGCTTAGCTAATTTCCCGGCAGGGCCACTCGTGTCCACTGATTGGACCCCACCTCGACATCCCTGCGCTTGGATTCAACGTCGGTTCGTCTCTGGCCTCTCTGGTCTCTGATCTCGTCCCCCCTTTCCACGACATCCCGGGCCCTCCACATCCAAGGCCCATCAGTCCTACCCACCTGCTGTCCCTACTGCCTGGGCTTCGTTCGGGCCTTGGACCGCTCACCCACACGACTCGCCCCCCCAAATCTTGGTCAATTAAACGCCCCTCCGCTGTCTCTGCCATCCGTTGGCCGAACGCCCCTCTCTGCCCGATCGAGGACCCAGCGCCCCTAGGGAACCAAGCTCCAAGCCCCCGGTTGACTCGCCGTCAATGCGTCCAGCTGATGAGCGCCCGCCTTCCATCGACCTGACCTGGATCGCGAGCTAACCTCGCATCCTCGAGTTGCCGGCGCCGTGACCTGTAGGGGCTCCACGTTCGACCTGGGGAGGGGGGGAGAGGAAGACACCCACTGGCGCCAGACCCCGGTTCGCCAGCATGAGAGATGGGCAGGCTGACGACAAAGGATAGGGAAGCTGGGAAGTCAGGTCAGCGAGCAGGGGGTCGTTCGTACCCCGTTTGATGTACCAGTGTACAGGCCGTCGATACGATGCGGTACTTGCACAGCACAGCGCTGGACAGGATTGGACTGGACTGGACCAGAACTGGACGGAAGCCCTGGAGCACTGCAGACCGCTGCCACGCCGTCCCCCCTCGTACCGGCCAGTGCCGCCTCAGATGAGGGCATCTCCCTATTCCCTGTCCGCCAACTCGCCAACTCCGCCTAGTCTCGCCCCAGCCATGGCAGGGCTCCTCTCCGACCGACTGAGCACCTCCACGGCTCGACGGCCGCCCAGCAAGGAACACCCCCCCCCTGGTCAGCGAGCAGCCGACAGACAATAATAACATCCCGGCCCTCCACACCTGTCCCCCCTTCCTCTTCTTTTTTCCCTTCTTCTCTCCTCACGAACACATCCGTCAATGAGTTGATCGCCATCAACAGAGCTTCGTCCTCTCGTCACCCCCTACCTCCTAATCTTCACCACCGCTTCACTCTTTCAGCGGGCATTCGTTCCAAGCAACGCCGAAAATTCGAAAAATACCCAAATCCAGCTTCTCAGCTTTAATTCGATTCCAGTCAACATGAAGGGTTCCGTCTTCATCGCCGCGGCCGCCGCCGCCGGTGTCAGCGCCTCCGCCGCCCACCGCCACGCCCACGGCCTGTTCAAGAGGACCAACGGTACCGAGGTCTGCCTGCCCGGCTGCACCACCATCTACAAGACCATCTACGGCGAGCCCACCCGTACGTCTCTCCCCACCGGCTGCCGGGGCACCCTCCTCGAGCAGCCCATGCCTGTCGTGCGCGCAGAGAAAGACTAACGAGCGCTCCCAGTGGTGCCCAACCCCCCCAGCCCCAAGCCCACCAGCCAGGCTCCCCCTCCTCCCCCTCCCAAGCCCACCTCGACCTACGTTCCCGACGTCGAGCTGCCTACTCCCGTCCCCGAGGTCTGCGAGACCCCCGGCGAGTACACCTTCCCGGCTACCACCATCACCGTCGAGAAGACCACCACCGTCTGCGCCCCGGAGACCACCCGCATCCCCGTCGGCACCCAGACCTACGGCGGTGTGACCACCATCGTCGAGAGCGCCACCACTGTCGTCTGCCCCTACGCCACCGAGAAGACCACCGATGGCGTCGTCACCAGCGTCATTGAGACCACCACCTACGTGTGCCCCGAGGCCGGCACCTACACCATCGCTCCCACCGTGACCGTCTGCGAGGAGGAGCAGGATGTCGTCTACCCCACCATCACCACCGTCGTCCCCGGCACCTACACTCGTCCCGCCGTGACCACCACCATCACCGAGGAGCACGTCATCGTCGTCTGCCCCTGGACCAGCGAGGAGCCCAAGCCCACTCCCACCCCCGTCTACGAGGAGCCCAAGCCCGAGACCCCTAAGCCTGAGGCCCCCAAGCCTGAGGTCACCGAGGCCGCCGAGCCCACCCCCACCCCCGTCTACGAGGTCCCTGAGACTCCCAAGGAGACCCCTAAGAAGGAGACCCCTAAGAAGGAGACTCCCAAGGAGACTGACACCCCCAAGATTGGCGGTGGCAAGGGTGACCACTGGGCCATCACCTACACCCCCTTCAGCCAGGACGCCTCGGGCTCTTGCAAGACCTCCTCCGAGGTCGACTCTGACATCGCCGTCATCAAGAAGTCTGGCTTCGACACCGTCCGCGTCTACTCCACCGACTGCTCCACCCTCGAGAACGTCGGTGCCGCCTGCAAGAAGCACGGCCTCCGCATGATCATCGGCATCTTCGTCAAGGACACCTGCAACCCCAACGCCCCTGACGTCAAGGAGCAGATCGACACCATCAACCAGTGGGGCAAGTCTGGAAACTGGGACATGGTCGACCTTCTCGTCGTCGGTAACGAGTGCATCTTCCAGGGCCGTTGCGACGCCAGCTCCCTGAAGACCCTCATCGTCTCCGTCAAGGAGCAGTGCGGCGCCGCCGGCTACTCTGGCCCCTACACCACCGCCGAGACCCTCAACGTCTGGGAGCAGAAGGAGGTCGCCGCCGCCCTTTGCCCCGTCATTGACATCATCGGTGGCCAGATCCACCCCTACTTCAACGCTGAGGTCGCTCCCTCGGATGCCGGCAACTTTGTCAAGAACCAGCTCGACATCCTCGAGAACGACATCTGCGGCTCCAAGCCCGCCCTCAACCTCGAGTGCGGCTGGCCCACCGGCGGTAACGCCAACGGCAAGGCCCAGCCCGGTAAGGCTGAGCAGGCCGAGGCCATTGCCTCCATCCGCGAGGTTGTTGGCGAGAAGACCGTCTTCTTCTCGTTCCACAACGACGAGTGGAAGGACCCCGGCTCGTGCGGCTGCGAGCAGTCCTGGGGCTGCGGCGACCTCTTCTAAGCGCGCGCGCCCTCACCACGCCACGCCCTTGGGGACTTCGCCTTCCCCCATTTCCATAATCCATGTCGACACATAGCCAAATACCGACTGTTATTTACAACCTGTCCCTGCCCTGCCTGCCGTCCATAGCTCCTCGCTCGCCTTGTACATGAAAGAACACCTCACGTTCCCCCGACGACACGCCTTTGTCTTGAGCGACCCTTTCCCCTCCAAACCTCAACCTCTCTCGCTGTGCGCAGCAACCTCGGACACCCTCGCGATTGGATGACACGGGCAACCCACACTGCATTTATTTCCGTTTTATTGTTTCGGTAGTCAAAGCATGGGAAGCGCTCCCCCCTTCGAAATGATTTATTGCATTGAACAAAGCTGCCTAGTCCGTCGCGTCCAGGGTCGCCGTGCGCATCGTGTGTGGGGCGAGGAGAAGACGGGAACCGTGTCCACACGACGAAGACGTTCGTTCCATTTGCCTTTTTTCGTGTCACAACTTTGGAGCGTATGCATGTTGTATCTTAGTAGTAGTGTCTATTACGGATTGTGAAGCCGGCTTGCCTGGCTGCTGAATCCCTGTCAATATGAGCTAGGTTTGCCGTGAACTGGGCTCTGTGCTCCGCCCAAGTCAAGCGTGGTGATATGGCGTGATGACCGCGGTGGTGTGCCGGTACGATCTTCAGATCGGCCTGCCGTCGCTCGCGACTCTATGTATCTTGTGCCATCCTACGTGTTCGCATTGCGGCGTCTCGCTTGACGGCTGATGATACATCAACGGGTCAGGAGGACCTGGGCCTTGCGCACTATTCCACTCGGCCAACTAGCCCGTGGTCATGTCGAGCTTGCTACCGAGCGACGTCTGTTGTTAGGGCACGCAGCGTTGCGTTGATGGGAAAACGGATCCGATCAGTCTACTTCACGCAAAGGCCAGGCATCTCGTTGTCATGCCCATATCATCGACAGGCCCCCCTCAATGTTGCTCCTCGGACCGAGTACTCCTCATCTGTAACTGAGGTAGAAAATATCCTGATCACAGAAGAGCAGACCTTTACCATGCATCTCTTTCCTACATGATCTTAAAACAAGGGCAATGATGATGTCCAGGCCTGACATGGCACCCGTACACATAAAATAGTTGGCATCATGATAGGCACACGCACCGCTAGCATCGTGTAGTCATTGGACTGGACCCGAAGAGCACCGCCATGCGGTTCATCCATTTCATAACATCCCCACGCCAGAATTAATGCTGCATGTTCGTATCTCGTGTACCCCGTGCATGTGTGCTCCCCCTTCCGATGCGTCCCTCTAGCCAGTCCCCCGCTATGCATGCATTTTGCGCTGCGCACCATTCAAAGATCTTCAAGACACGACCAAAGAATGTTGCCTCGAACAGGAAAGGAAGAAAACAAACCAAAAAATAAAAGAAGAATCGAAGAAACACCTAAATCAGGCAGACAGCAGAATCTGAAGCTTGCGAGTTCAGGCATGCTTCGCCCAGCTCTTCCATATGCAGAAATATTGCACGCCTCTCATAAGTCGTCTTTTCTCGTCAAGCGTTGCGTCGTATGTGCTCGGGTATCATGCAAATCGCTTCAAAAAGGCTCCATGTCGTCCCAATATACTCGTGTTCGTGGGCCCAGTGGCCCCCCGCGCCGCAACCCCCCGTGGGTAGTTTCGTCGCTATGCAACGCAGCCCGTTCCGGCTGCCGCCACATTTCACCCATCGGACTCATTCTGAAGGTGTCCAGGTCAGATTTGGAGCCATAGTTGCACCGCTCAAACTGGATGAGGCCACCCCGGTGCCGATCTGTGCACAATACGCTTAGGTCGTTACCGTCATCTGTGAAGCCCACGCCACCAATCTCGCCAAATATGTCCATGGTCTGCTTATGGCGGAAGGTCCGGGCGTTGATGATGTTGACAAAGTCCGCCTCTTCCACCGCGACGAGCACGGGAGGCCCATTACCGAGTGGAGAGAATCGCAGACTGCGAACACTGGCCAGCTCCGACCGAATCGTGGCCACGGGGGTGGGCTTACCGCGCGCGTTGGTCCATCGACGGGCGTCCCAAATCTTGACGCTCTTGTCCTGTGCCGCAGTGGCCACAGTCCAGCCATCCTCAGACCAGGCACACGCGAAGCCGTGATCGCGGTGACCAGCAAGCCATTGGAGAGGGTCGCCCGTGTCGGCGCATGTTATCATGACCGTGTTACTGTCGCCGACCATGACGCGCAGTCGACGGTCCGGCGACAGAGCGGTGCAGTTCATGGGGAAGGCGAACTTTTTATCCAGCACAAACTTCTCCGTGGCCATGTCCATCACTCGGAATCCCTGGTCATTGGAGGCAAACGCAACGACAGGACCGCCAGACTGGCGAGACTCTTGGATCTGAAGGTGGTTCGTGATGCCACTGTTGCTGCTGGTCACCTGGCCCTCCGTGAACCCCCTGTCCTGCGAGTGAACATTGCGCATACAGTACTCTCCGTTGAAGGTGCCTACGACAAGCATGCCGTGCTTGGCATCAAGCGTTGAGACTTGCACATTCTGCAAGTCCTTGAGGTCCATGGCTACTTCGGTATGGCCAGAGAGTGGGTTTATCCGGTGGATGACCTTGTGGCCGGGGTAAAACGCGTGGCTTCGGTCGGCGCAAGCCAGCACGTTGCGGAGCTGGAAGTGTGCCAAATGAACGTTTCGGCGTATATCCATACGCCGGAAGCTGTAGTAATTCTCGATACTGGGGATCCTCCCGTTGAATGGACGGTCCTAGACGTCGCAAGTCAGTTGTGGCAGCAGGATGAGAATCATTCGAACCACTCACATGCCACTTCTCCGAGTCGACCCTGTTGGTGTAGTTCTTGTATGTGAGTTTCCGCCTCTCACGGGCAGAATCTCGTGGGACGCCCATGTCCTCCCAGTCCAGACCTTGGAAGTCCATCCCTTCGCCATTGAGTTCCGCATAGCTCATTTGCGAGGGTCTGGCAGCCATCTGGGTGTCGGCCCGCTCCATCCACGGACCTGGCATGCTTGACGAGCCCCAGCGGTCGCTGAGGGTCCACAATCTGAGAAACTCGTACAGACCGTGGTTTTCGGGACCAAGAGAAGTAAAATGAGTCGTGCTGAAAGCGCCCAAGTGCGACGTGAGGTCCGATGGAGGCCCGGTAGGCACGCTCAGACTGCTGGTCGCTGGCTGTGAGGCGGAAGCGTGAGGTGACATGAGGAGGGAGACGCTGTCCTGGCTCAAGCTGACTTGAGGAACCGGATGGTTCGGAGTCTGAGGCAGGACGACGTGAGTGGGATACTGAGTGTCAACATGCGAGAGAGATTCCGCAGCGGAATTTTGATTAGCTGCTCCGAGCAACGTTTCGAGGTGAGGATTAAACAGCGCCATGTTGAGATGAAGAGGTTGAATCGCCGGGGCGTCGTCACCTGCAACGGCGGCTGTGAGGTCCAAGTCCAGCGACGGACCCCCTTCAGTGGCAGCTATGGCGTGCTCATGATCCGCTTGAGATTCGTGTGCCTCGCTGGGCTCCGGTGTGAGATCCTCGAAGGCCTGGGCGCTGGCGGTGTTGGCAAAAAGGAGAGACGAGGCGACTGGGGAGAGTGAGGGCATGGGGGTAGGGTAGGAGGGGGCGGCGAGGGGCGAAGCATCTGCCTGCGCTACGGCCTGATGTTGGTGGTGAGTAAGGGGGTGTTGGTGATAGTCAAGGTCGCTGAGTGCCGGTGGGGTGAGCCCGAATGCATGGTGTTGGGAAGGATCGGAGGCTCCTTGGGCGTAGTAGGCATGGGAGTTTGTGGCTGGATTCGGCCGAGGACGCATCGTAATCTCCGTGGAGCTACCAGAACGGCCCAGTGTCGTTGGGAGAGCAGGACGAGGAGACGAGGAAGACCATTGGAGGTCGTAGGGCGCGGCGATGGCGGAAGTCAGTCGTGCCTGTTGGGTGATTGTCGATTTGAGAGAGAGGCCCCTGCCGAGTTGATATTGTCGCAGCGAACTTCACTGGTTTGAACCGGCCGGGACGCCCTTTCACTTTTGAAGGATCTGTCTGGCCAAGACAGTGCAGTCGGTCCCCAGAAGAGAAACGGCCAGCGCGGTTAGAGAGTTTTTGAGTTCGCCGGGGCACCCAGTCTGGCACTCAAAATTGGTTGCGATTAAGCGGAGGCCTAGGACAGGTTTGATATTTGGTCGTCGTTCGTCCGGACTTTACTAAGGTTGCGGGATCGGAACCGAGACAGGTCACGTCACTGTTGCAAGAAGGTTCGTCTCGTCTCTTGGGCGCTGTCGGGGGGTCTGCTTCGTTCCAGAGGGAGCCAAAGGACCGTGTCGTGCGTCGTCCGACGAGCAAGCAAGCAAACAAGCAAGCGGAAGAGGTTCGCTCGCGTGAGGGCCCGGGGATTTGGGGGTTGGTGGGAGTGCGATGCGAGAGCCGGAGAGGCAAAGAGACGACTGTCTGCTGGGGGACGGGACTGGAGGTTGGGGTTGGCAATTAATCAGAACGGGTCGAGGTGGACTTGGCAGGACGGGTCGGGGGGTGCGGACGGGGAAGGGGGGTCCCGGCCCACTGTCGAAATGCCCACTGGAAAGTGCACGACCAGCACGGGCGACCCAGGTGGCAACGGCCAGCGGACGGACAGGCAGGACCAGCGGACGACGGGCAGGGGCAGGGCAGGGGCACCCCAACACCCGTCGGCCGTGGGTGACACTGGGCGCAAGGCGAGAGGCAAGGGCCTGGGACATGCCTCTTGCCGCCCCGGGACTAGCCTGTGGCATACCGACCAGGAGCCACCCGAGGGTCCACCGCGCGAGCTCCGTTGCTCCTACCTGCCGTGTGCATTTGTCCTGGGTAGCTCAGTCGTCGAGAAAGAGCCACTGTCCATCGTCAGGACAACGAACTGTCTGGCTTCGAGAGGTGGAGGTACGATCAGACTGTCCGCCTCTGAACACCTCCTCTGTCGGGTGAGAGGAGGGCAGGGCATAGGAGCGAGAGGACTAGACAGAACAGGAATGGAGAGCAGAGGAGGGGGGTCCTCAGGCGTCCTTCCATTCAGGCGGATGGAAGCTGACCACCAAGCCACCCTCTCACAAAACTCCAGCTCTCGGTTCTCGAACCTGTCTCAGCACTGATGACTGAATCGTGTAACACCAGGAACCGAAAAGAAAAGAAAAAGAACTCACAGCCAGGCGCACCTTGAGCAGCCACCCGTCTCGAGAAGGCTGCGCAACGGAAGGCAGGGTCACGCAGCATGGAACGATTTCTTCCATTACGAGCAACCCGACGGACGACCTTGGAGCCTCGGACGATACCACCCACCATCTCCCTCACCCCCCATGGCGGCCAAGGGCTGTTCTCTCCACACGAGTTGCGATCATCCACCGAAACATCCATCCAAGCGGCCACCAAGAAACAAAAGTCACCTCATTCGCCCGCCCCTGCATCATCATATTTCCCTGTGCCTCGTCCGATCCGGAAACCATCCCCCATGTCTGCGGAAAGGAGGCCCACGGACGGCGCCCGATCCACCTATACTGAATACATCTGGCAGTGGCAGAACCTCGCCCCCTCCATCAACTCCTCGTGGCACCATGCACGGCGCCTATCAGGGTAAGAAACCACCGGCCAGGTCATGCATCCGCCGACGAATGCGACGCATCTTGCGCCGCTGCCCCATCGTCCGCCCCTCGATTCTGTGCCCTCCCCGGCCTGCCAGCCTGGTGACCGGCGTGCTTGTCTTGGGGATCTGTTGAGCGCAACGGCGAGCGGAGGCAGAACGAGGCAGGCCGGCCGTCGCCAAGACAGCATGTTCCCCCCAGGCTCCCCCACCGTACTGACCATCATATCTCTCTGCTTCCCTCTTCTAGCAGCGGTTGCAGTTCTCTCTCTCATGCCTGGTCGATCACTGCCTCCCCCGTCCATTAGGAACGTAGGCGACAAAACTCCCGATCTCACTCCCTCCAACGCGGCCCGCCGACCCCCCAGCCCCTGCTTCGACCCCGTCCATCCTTCTTCCGACCTACAGTACCCAACCGTCACTCTCCAGCTAGTCCAACGTCAACTCTTCTCACCCAGGCAAAGGCAGCCACCCGCCACACACACGACATGCCCATTTAACCCCCCAACTCCGAGACAAGAGGCAAAAAAGCCGCAAAGGCAGCTCCTCCTCCTCGTCCAGCTCGGCTACCCGCATGTCCTGCCCCGGCGCCACAAGGTCCAGCCCCGTCTGCGAACTGCCAGAGAAGATTCCGGCTGGCCGGCCACTGGCCTGACCTGGCTCGGTCCTCTTCATCGACGATATATACTTGACCCGGTGCTAATGAATGCATGCTGGTAGGCTGCCACGCTGGTCGGTTGCCTGCAAGCGCTGACGGAACCGCCCCGCCCCGCACCGCATGCTACCTCGCGCACCGCTGAAAGGGGAGGGGGGGCGGTTGCCTCACCCTCGCAGCGACGAAATGCACGTCTGAGATGTGACAGGTGCAGACCTCGTGACTCGTGCCGTGCGAGAAGTGACAGCGCCAAGCATGAGATACGTTCTCCCTTCCTCAGCCCAAGGGGGGCTGAGGGAGTAAGAAGAAAATGCACGAAAATGCTCAGGGCCTCGGAAACTACATCACAAAAAGGAATGAATGAAAACATAACTCTTAATGTAGACCACTTCAATTGCAACCAGTCGGGCCAGTTCCCCAGCGCCCCCGCGTTTGAGCGAACTACTATCGTATGTGCTAAATACATTCGGTACAATTGTGGAGGAGGAATGAATACAGGACAGTACGCCGGCTCCGATGCTCGACCCGTGCTCCTCTCTCGACACGAATGGCAGCTATCCCAAACCCTACCAGCTAGTAAAAAAATGAAGAAACGCGCCCTACGTACTCTGCCCGGCGTGCCTCGCCTTATTATAGCAGCCGGAGCGCTCCCAAACGGCAAGAAGCCCGAGAGGGGGGGCCCTGAAAAAAGATATATAACATCGCCGTCATGAAACAAGCAACACCCACACACCCCGCCCGCCCATTGGGCGCCTTTCACTCAACTGCCGCGCGCGCGCGAGCTCAGGCGTCCGAGTAGTAGTCGTCATGGTACTGGTGCCCCGGCGGCATGGACCAGCTGTTGCCCCCGCCGACGACGTTCTCCTTGGAGCCCCAGTAGTTGGCCTTGGAGCGCCGCTCGCGCTCGAACTCGGCCCAGCGCTTCATGGTGATCTTGCTGCTGTCGAACTCGCCCTCGTACTCGAGGCCGGCCTTCTTGGTCGTCTCGCCTGCCGTTTTTCGCGTGTCGCCCCACGAGAAATCGTCAAACTTCCAGAAGGCGTAGACGGGGAGGACAAAGTTCCACACGGGCAGCGAGAAGAGGTAGATGATCATCCACACGAGGTACGACCACGAGTGCGCGGTGATGACGATGAGCACCGCGGGAAGACCCAGGATGAGAGCCAGCAGAATCAGCGGGATGATCTGGACGGGCTTGTTGATGATCGAGATGATGACTGGACGGGACAGTTAGCGCCGGAGCAACAGCAGCAAAGATTCACAGGGGGGGGATACATACCGACGTAGAAGGTGAAGGCAATGGCGGCGGGCAGGACGAGAGTTCCCATCAGCTCGACGAACACAATAAATTGCATGCTGAAGCAGAACGTGCCGCAGAGATCCCGAACCAGGACGAGCTCCATAAGGTTGTGGATGGTCGAGTTGATCCATCGTCGACGCTGCGACAGGAGGACCCAGAACGTGTCGGGCACGGTCGTCTTGCACACGGCCTGGGGGACGAACACCTGCTTTCGCTTGGGGAACGTGCGCAGCATGAGCGTACTCAGGTAACGATCCTCACCGAGCAGCAGCAGATTCTTCTTGTGGAGCGTGTCGACGACGTTCTCCGAGTAGTGCTCGACGACGTCGGGGTTGGCGAGGATGGGCACCCAGTAGTTCTGGGCCCCCTTGGGCGCCTTGATGCGGTACATGCAGAAACAACCGGGCAGACAGGTGACACCACCGAAGACGGACTCGAAGGACTTGGCGAGGTGGTGGGAGATAAAGTACTCAAACACCTGGATGGCCGACACCCAGCTGTCGCGCTTGTTGGCGATCTTGGTCTCGCCACAGAGACCCATAATCTCGGGGTCCTTGACCATGGCGGACAGCATGTGCGTGAGACTGTCGGGGAAGACCTTGGTATCAGCGTCGACCATGAGCACGCACTCGTAAAAGTCGGGGGATATGCCCGTCACCTTCCAGAGACCGTTGAACATTTCGTACTCGAGCTCCGTCATGCGCTCGTCGAACATGACCTTCTGGAGGAACGACATGAGGATGATCTGACTGTCACGCTTTCCACGGTTGCCTGGCTTCGACTTGGAGGCTTCATCAGGGGTTCCGCACTTGACGACGAGCATCATGGGAACTCGCTGCTGCTTGTCAACGGGGATGGCCGACTTGGTGCCGTAGTCGTAGAAGCCGCAGTAGACCTTGGCCATGTTGTGACGCTTCGAGCCGCTGGCCACCGCGACATACGAGAAGGGCTGGACTTCCTCTGGCGGCATCGTGTGGTCCTTCATCATAGCAAGAACATAGTCCGGGGTCGCCATGTCTTCGCCGTGGCCCTTGATGATACCATCGCAGATAGCGATGATGACCTTGTGACTGTTGGGGTAGTCGGTCGTGGCGATCGAGTCGAAAGTGGTGCGGATACCGAGAGCGCCCTCAGAGTAGGCGGTGACGAGGCAGATGGTGTGGGCGAGCGGGAAGCCGTAGGGCATCCAGTCGGAAGGCGGCTGAGGAACGACGGCCTCGTGGATGAAGCCCGCCGGGCCGGGTCCCTCCGATGGGGCGGCGTTGCTCGCGTAGGGGTCGGATCGGAGGAAGCTGCTGCGGCTGTCGTTGCCCTGGCGGTACATGGAGTTGGGGTGCAGGAGCTGACCGCCGCTGCCGCCGGAGCTGGCCATCGTGGTCGGCACGCGCTTGTTCGAAGAGCCCCTATCCGGTCCGTATACGGTTGAGAAACGTGAGGTCGTCATGAAAGTGCTCCCGCGCTTGCTGCTGCGGTCCGAAGTAACGACGCTGCTCCCGACGTCGCCAGTGATCCTCGCGGGCGCCTGGTAGATGTCGTTGGACCAGTCCTCGATCTGCTGGTTGCGCTTCCGCTTGTCACTGGACTGTGAAGTCTTCGCGGCGGCATAGTTGCGGCTGATGAACCACTGGAAGATGATGGCCAGGATGAAACGGGCTCCGACCACGGACAGAATGAGGGCGAGGAAGACGTAGAGAACGACGCGCGAAGCGATGCACCCGACGGTGACGGTGTCGATGGATCCGACCTTGATGATCTCCTCGAAGCACTCGGCGATCTGCTTGTCGCCAGAGGACTGGAACGGCCGGGTGACATCGCGGCCGCGGAAAGCCTTGTTGGCGGCAGAATCGGTGTCTCGGAGCTCCTCAAAGCGTTCGGGGATGGTGACCTGGCTCGAGTTGAACCAGTGAAGAAGGTCCAGGTCGAGAACGTTGCCGGAGTAGACGATGAGGTTTCGAGAGCTGTTCTTGAGATCGTCCCAAGTAAAGTAGACGTCGGCAGACTTCTTGAGGTCGAGGTAGAAAGCGTTGCGCGAGTTCTCCGTGGTGTGGCACGAGTATCCCAGGTAGTAAGGGATCGTCAGATTCGGCTTGCTCTTGCCGTCCTGGTTGAAAGTCGTGCAGGGAAAGTACCAGGCGAGATCGCCGTCGCTGTTTGTCGGCACATCCGAGTCAGGCGCCGCTTCGATGAGACCCTTGCAACGTCCGTTGACGTTCTGGAACAAGAAGCTGCCATCCTTGCCGCTGTTCTCCATCTCGGGCACGTCGTACAGCAGGTTCGCACCGGACTTGCCCCGGGGCACGGGAATGCCTTCGGCGGGGGGGTGTCCGGATCTCGTCAGGTCGTAGGCCGTGCCGTGGAAGATCATGTAGCCATCCGTGACCTCGTTGACTCGCATGCGGTCGGGGGGCGAGCCGCACACGACGGCGGTGAAGCCGAAGGTGATGAAACCCACGCAGCCCATGATGAACAGAATGATGCTGATCAAACCCATCTTTTCCCTCCAGGCTCTCTGCTCAGCCTTCGACCGCTTGCCGCAGCACTTGAGTATGAAGTCGGGGCACCAAAAGGTGACGATGGCGCAGTAGACGTTCCAGAAGCTGGGAGGGCGGATGGTCTCTTGAGGCGTGGTCCGCTTCTTCGCAGTCTTAGTGATCTTGCCGGACTTGTGTCGCGAGATACGCTTGGCGCTGCTCCGCGGGGCCTTTTTCTCCTGTTCGCCGCTGTTCGGCCTGCTGCCCTGGCCGCGCGGAGGCGTGGTGTCGGACACGCCGTCGAGGGTCTGGGAGCGGCTACCGGAGACGTCGGTGGTGGCCTCAATGTCCTCGGCAATGGGGTCGTTTCCGGTGGCGGAAGGCATGGTGCTCATGTTGGCGGCATGTTTCCTGTAGTGATAGTTGGGGTGGTCTTTGTCGATCCTGTTCCTCTCCGGCCTGATCAAACTCCTCTTTCGCTGAAAAGGCTGTTCGGCGGTAGTAGGCCGCTCCCCGGTGGGTGAGAGAGGCATGTTCTCTACGAAGCTATTGTTAGGCGAGGGGATCGTGTCTGCGAAGGAGTTCGCGGAGAGCCCACGTTGATGAGTCGGTCGTCCTCCTTCCACGGGGTAGTAGCTCGAGGCCTCGATGTCGGCCGGGCGTTGACGTCGGGACTGCGATTGCCTGTAGGCGTTGCGGTGTTCGGAGGGACTGCCTCCTGGCCGCTCGGGAAGAGACATGGTGCTGGCCCTGGGGAAATAACACAGTCAGCTCGTTTCATCAGTCGTAGGCAGGAATGCGATGCGCAGTCGCATTCCCGGGATTCGGGAGAGACTTCACCCTTTCGGGAGAGGCGAGCGTGGCGTGGACGCGCGTGGACGGGATGGGAGGGGATGGAGATGTCTGGGGAACGAATGCGGTGCCGAAGGACCAGCGGGAAAGGGGCGAAACGAGCGAGGGGGGGAGTCGCTCGGAATGGCGCCTCACGACGTCAAGGAGTGCGGCGTCGAGATGGTGTTTGTGATGTCTGACGGGGGACACAGACGGCAGCTGAGGTACTCACAAATGGAATGGTTGTTATGGGGGGCGGATGGGATGGGCCCTGGCTGGCTGGCTGAGCAGGCTGGCCTTGCTTGGTTCGTTCCCCCCCAAGGCAGGATTTGTGGATGTGTTGGCGTGAGGAAGACAAGGCAAATGTACCCCTGCTAATTGGGCGGGGGTTCCTTGGGAAACGAGTGGCCGTGCAGCGCTCCCAGTGGCTGCACCTTGATTGCGCTCCTCTCGACGAGATCAGAGTCGAGCAGAGGGCAAGGGCGATCGGTGCACCGACCCTGAGAACCGGTTTCTCAGAACAAGTGTGCAATCCCGTTCCGTTGTCTCAACACCCTTGGATGGATCCCTTCTGGAGGAGCACCACGAGTGCTGTCGATCGCGGCGCCCCAAGTCGGTCGATGCGAGACGATGCGACGCAGTCTGTCGCCAGGGACAACAGAGGCGCGATCAGAGACAGGCTTCGTAACGGGCGAGCGGCTCGACCGTTGGATCAGGTCAGGTCGGTTGCGGCGATGGAACGGCGAGCCTTCGTCTCTCTCTCTCTTTTCGTGTGGTGTGGTGCGAGGCGGCTGAGTCGGGTTTCGATCGCGTGCCAATTTCGAGAGACAAGGTGGCGGACGGGACCGTGGGACTGGAACTGGAGCGGGAACGAGAGAAATGGCTACGCCGGGCCTTGCTTGGGCTCTGCCGCACAAGGAACGAAAAATCAAGCGAGAGTGAGTGAGCGAGTGAGTGAGCGAGTGAGTGAACAGGTAGGTGGTTTGAGTTGGGCTAAAGGCGGGAAGGAAAGGGGGGAAAAGGAAGAGAGCGCCTCGCCACGAAAGGGGAATCTGCTTTTCTTCACCCCTCGAATGATGGGATGGGGATAGGGAACTCGAGGGAGCAAAGTACACTCTGTTTGGTGTGGTGGCTGTCGAGCAGGCTCGAGGGATGGGCGGGAAAGGGGGCTTGGCGTAGCGACCTGGCTAGCTAACCAGCTGAGGTGACGATGGATGGGATTTCGGGTATGGATGCTGCTGCAATGAGGCAAGCCTCGACTGTCCGGCCAGTCCGCTGGTGTTCTCGGCGCGCCTCGAATCACACACCTGGCAAAGGTACCTTCAAAGTACTGCCTCCACCGCGAGGACTGCTGCTGGAATGCAAGTCCAGGGGGGCACCACCCACTGTGGCGACACCGTCGAAGCCTCGTGTTCTGCTGCCGACGCATCACTCAGCGCATCATTCGAATGACAGGATACCTCTGAGGGACTTGTCTCCCCACCTGCAAAGCATTTTTGCATTGGATCGCAGTGGCGCCTGGCATCACAGAATACGGTGCTAAGATCGACCTGCATAAGGCCCCCAGGCCCTACTTATTTCCAAGCTCCGACCCATGTTGCCCCGCCGACAGTTCACTGGCTGACCGTTCCTTCTCTGAGCTTGGTCCCGGCTCACGCAAAGGGTCCCGCGGCACGCATCGTGATGATGGTGATGATGGCGAAGAACGTGAGCAATACGACATTATGTCCCTAACCTTGCTCAACCCGCATGTACCTACCTGGTGGATGGTCGTATTGAGAGCTACACTAATGAGAGGCCGAAGGTGTCACAGCCCAGCTCAAGAATGCAGTTCGGAGGAAGGGATCGATCGCCAGCCTCCCCCTCATGTTGTCTGATACCCATGTGCCCTGGGTGGAATGCAATGCCAACCTCGACGAGACGACTGCCCCCTTCCAGACCTCCCTCGTCGTCTCCTCGCATTCATGCGCTTCACCCTCTTTTTGCCTTCCCTCAACTTAAGGTAGGAGTCTCAATACTGGCACATGGCACCGAAGTGTGCAGTGTGGGTGTTTCGCGAGCCTCCCTCGTGCGATCCCTTCGAACTCCAAAGCCGCACCCTTTCACATGAGGGTTACAGCCGCTGTCATGACGGCTGCCTGCCTGCCTGCCTGCAGATGGTCCGGGGACCACAACAGCCACGACAGTAGTCCATATTTTTCCTTTCCTTTCGTTTGACGTGATCCAGCCCTTGTTTGCGCTCCAAGGTAACTCACCGCTGGGTGTTTCTCGCCTGGCGCTTGACTTTGCGCATGCGTGAGACGTCTCGTGCGACGCTGCGTTGGGAAGACACTGTCAAGTCATGATCCAGGTGGAGCCGTGTTCGAAAAGAAAGCACCCGTCCGGGCGTGAACCCTATTTCACAGCAGCTTCCGTAGGGGAGAGGACCGGCCGGCCGGGCTACAGGCGGTGGTGATGGGGCGGGACGGCCGGCGGAAATCCTCCATGCTTCCGGATGAGCTACCGCGGCCCGTGCTGGGAAGTGCTCGCTGTGAGCGATATGAGACAAGGCCTCTTGGCTGGTCGTGGCGGCAGATTGACCACTGAAAGGGGAGACAGCGGAGGGAGACGACCCCGGCCGAGGGGCGCATAAGAATACGAACGGCGCTATCGAAGAAAAGGGGTGGCCTTGTCCCGATGATCTTGGCTTTTGCACACAAGTGCAGTGAGGGCTGGTAACGGGTACAAGCCAGTACCTGGACCCGGGGGTTCGCGATGCCCACAGGGATGGGAGTGCCAGAATTGCGCCATCACAGCAAACTTCCAGGCAATGGGCGGCGTCTAGAGAGGCGCCCGGCAAGCCCGTCTTCTCTATGGCCTGCGCCCGCAGGAGACCACCGGCCTTCTCTCTCTCTCGCCCGCTCTTCAGGGAGGAAGCAAACAATTGACCGCCAATACGGGGGGTTGAGGTGGCTTGCCAGGCAGGCGATTTGGTCGGCTGGGACGGCGACTGAAGGAGACGGCCTGTCGCGCGCCCAGCCGCCAGTTGAATGGCGGAGGCGGCGGATGTCGGCGATCCGGCGCTTTTAGCTTCTGGAAGGTCGAAGGTGCCCATAGTGCTATTTCCATCCCCATACAAGCACTCTCCAACCTGATGGGAGCACTGTGCCGGCGCGGCCCTGTGGCCAGGGTGGGGGGGATGGAGCTGTCCAGGGATCCCGGGGCGGATGAAAAGGCCGAACAAACGGTGAAAGTGATAGTCGGTGGATTGGATGGGTAGAATGGACCCAACCGCGCCGGTCTGACCCGGTCTGCCGTCCGTCCAGGACGCAAGCAGACAGAAGAAAGCAAGGCCTTACTGTTGCCGGTGATGGTGGGTTTCTTTGGAACTGACCGTCGGCCCTTGGCGCAGCAGTCTGGTCATCTGGATGGCAGAACACGGGGCAAGGCAGGCGACCGACAGATCGTGTACGAGGTTGCCCCAGCCGTGACGGGCGTCCGAAGCCTCACACTTGACGGTAGCGCGGCATCTTGGGGCACACTGCACTGCCGTGGAGGCGGCGGTCAGCAGTACGACGCGAGGGGAGAAGGGGGGGTGCGATGACCGGAAGTCTTGGGACGTCGGGCCAGGGTACAGCATCTTGGGTAGCGGCATCCGTATCTGCATCTGTGAGGTGGAAGACACGGACTCAGAGCGGGCTGGCTCGCTGCCACCGTCTTTCTCGCCTTGGACGACAGGTCAGCATCTCCATCCGATCGGGTAAAACCAGGTTGAGAGTATTGGATTGCGCGACTGGAGGAGCAAGCCATGACTGGCATCATGTCAGCCAAGGCGTTCTCAAGGTGAGAAATTTCTCCTCGGCGAGACAAGCGCAGGTCGAGTGGAGTGGGAGGGGAGGGGCCGGGGGCCGGGCCGGGGGGGGGGGGGGCGACACTGAGGGGAGGAACGACGGAGGCACTAACGAAGCGACAGAGTGGCAGGCAGAATGGCAGGACCAGTTGGAGAGAGGACGAATGAGGTGGATGAACGGCGTCCTGTGCCTTCCCTGAGATCAGACAAGGCACCACCAGGCGCAGGGCAGGCAGCTACCTGTGTACCGGTACATGGGAGGTACGGGGTCTCTTCTCCCCTCACGCCAGACATGAAACGGAGTATTTCCCGTGGCCCATGTCTCCATCTCCGATCCCCCTCCCCCTCCGCGGGCAGGCAGGCAGGCAGGCTGGCAGGCTGAGTGAGCTCTGAGCGAGGGTCGAGGGTCAAGGGCCGAGGGGCGGTCGGTGTAGAGAAATTGGCGACAGCACGAGACAATGGCTGCGACGGGGCGAGCGTGGCGGGGACGGAGGGAAAGCAATGAAGAGCCAAGCGATTCCTGTTCCTGTTCCTGTTCCTGTTCCTGTCCCATGTTCCAGTTGCAGTTCCAGCCTCAGCAGGAATTCGGACAGGTCTCTTTCCATCGCCCATCGACAAAGGCCAACGTGCATGAAACGGCGGCTCTCCCCCCAATCCCCATCCATTCTCGAGCTTGCCCATGTCCTAGGCCTATTTCCAACCCAGCCCATCGCGATCACGGGACACGAGGTGACATTCATCCCCTCCACGCCCCTCACCAGTCACCACCACTCACTGCCCAAGTTGAACCGTACGCGGTCGGCACAAGCGACTGAAGCGCACGAACAAGTCCTGGTACGTCATGATATCCCCCTGTCCGTCTAGCACACTCGTCGCTCCATCGTGCTCTTTTGTCCGCGGCGGTGGGAGAAAGGCGCAAGCAAGGTCGAGCGAGGCTCGATTCAGTCATTCGCATATCTCGTCACCAGCCACGACGCGCTACGCAGGGCGTTTCCCTACCCTACCTTACCTACCTTACCTTACCTACCGACGGTGGGCTCCCCCTCCCTCACCTCCTCACTTTTTCCATCCCACGCTCGCTGTCACTGCCACTGCCTGCCATTCGCATCCGATCCCCGAATGATCGCCCGCCCTTTCGTTAACCCTTAATTAGAGTCTGGGGTCGTCACGTCGCGTCCCTCAGTCCCCCTCCACCTCACTCGTTTTCCCGGGTTCCCCTTACGTCGCCGTCCGACACCTACGCATCTGCGTTCGCCGGCATCACTCGTTGCTTCCTCCTCCGCACCACACGGCACTGCACCGCATCACTCCGCATCGCATCGCATC
Source organism: Verticillium tricorpus MUCL 9792 (assembly GCA_000732205.1). Lineage (NCBI taxonomy): Eukaryota > Fungi > Ascomycota > Sordariomycetes > Glomerellales > Plectosphaerellaceae > Verticillium > Verticillium tricorpus. The sequence continues at coordinate 6,016,639 of JPET01000001.1, read as the reverse complement.
GCATCGCATAGCATTCTGTGAGCATTCGTCTACAATACTTTAGGTTAGTCACCGTGTCTCCTCACAGAGGCTGCTTTTCCTTCTCTTGTTCTCCTCTTCCTCCTCGTGCTGCTCAGAAACGACGGTCAACCACCAAACTCCCATGCATCGCCTCGCTGGCTGGACGGATTTCCCGTCTTCGACAGGTCAACCTCCGGTGTCCCTCAATGGACGGCACCGTCACCGAAACCTCTCAAGCCTCGAATGATATCTTGTGGTCACTCTCCTCACCTGTGCCTCTCGGGTGCCGCGCGTACCTGCTGTCGTGCGAGGTCAGAAAGGGTCAGCTCGGAAGCCCAGCTCAGGCGAAACCCACCAAAATCCGGCACGCCGGGCGGCCTGGCAACTCTGGGTGGCTGCTGGCTGCTGGCTGGCCGCATTGACAGGTGCGCCTCTGTCAGTGACACGGCACGTCTGCCTCGCTGGGGCAGCAGGGCTGAGTGTTCGATGCTCCCTCCGCCCCCAGCATCTGCCGCCCAACCCAAGATCATGACCCCGTCCGCTGCCTGGCTTCAGCCCAGAGACGCCTTACATAAAACGCTCCCAGCCCAGCCCACGCTCTCTGCAACGCGCGCATGGCTAGAGCCTAGTATGCATGGCGCCAAGCAGCCAGTCCCCTAGGGCAGGAAACCACCCGACCGATCTCCAGCCGTAGCCCCCCTCTCCATCCTCCATCGCCTGGCCACCCACTTCATACATTCTCTTCGTCGTCTCGATTATTGACTGTCCAAAGTTCGCCGGAGCAGCCTCAACTAACTGTTCTATCCAGTATCTAGTTCTTAATATCCCGAGCAGCCTTGGCTTGCCTGTCTAGGACAGCCAGAGCTCAAAAGGCTAGCTGGCAAACGATCGTTGCACGAGCTCCATCACTCGTTTTCCCCCACCGATAATTCACACCCTCTGGCGCCCCCCCTTTCCACCCAGCGAAATCCATCAAGAGCCCGAAATCGAAAACAGAGACTGGCCCGAACCAATGCTTGCAGAGACGTCCCGGCAATAACAGCGGTCATCCCATACTGCCGTTCTCCGGAGAGTCGGCGCACCGTTCAGAAAGACGACAACGTCGGATTCCCTTTATAGACGAAATTACGATTTCAACCTTGGCCATCATGGCCGCCACTGCGACCTCGCCGCCCCCCGAGCCGACGAGCCCAAACACCCGCAAGCCGTTACCGCGTGCCCCTCACTCTCATGAGAGATTGGGAGTCGACAGCAAGCCTGGGCCAACCTCGCCGCGTATCCGGGACGCACCCGTCTCTCCAGTGAGAGTTAACTTCCAGGCTGACAACTGGGTCCACTCCAATGCCAACATTGAGCAGGCGCACAGTGCTGCCGCCGAGTTTGTCGTCGCAGATCGAACACGGCAGCAGAGCCATCCTCAGTCACCCAACGCGCCCCAACCGCCACCACACAGCCCGATTCTTCAGTCACCGAGGAGTCCTTACAGCCAGGCCTCTCGTCCCCGGGACTATGATCGTCAGCCGTTGTCGCCCGCCTCGACGGCATCCAGCCGATACGCGCCCCAGCTTGCCAGCCCCATCGAAACCACTTCGCCGGGTGGGTTTGATCTCGGATTCTCTCCGGTCGATAGCTCCCTGACCACCGGCCCCGACGACATCAGTGGCATGACAGCGGGCGAATCGACGTCGCAGGACGACAACCGCAACAGCCGCGAGTCCGAAGCCACCACAAGCACAAGGCAACAACACGTCTCCAAGGAGTCTTCGGCCTCCACCAGCGCGAGCTCGATTTCCGGTAACAACGAGAACTCAGAGTGCCGCGACAATGGGTCAGGCGAGAGCTCTCTCATTGAGGGCCACATGCCGCGAAACCAGTCGGTGCCCCTCTTCCAATACCACCACCAAGAGCAATATCCCGAGCGAGTGGCGAGCGTGCCCAATGTCTCGGATGTGAGATCTGCCTCCAATCCCGATCTGGCGGCAGGTGCCGGGATCAACCGACATTTGACACCCAGTTCGAGTGGCTTCCTTCAGAGAACTCCGCTTCAGCGGCCCCCGTCGGTCTACTCTGCCTACTCGGATTTCGGCGCTCGGAGTCGCTCGCCTGGCTTGATGCCTGGCAACCGAGTCTCCTCCGCCCAGTCAAGGAGATCTCCAGACGTCAGACCGTCGTCCTACGCTGAATTACTGAACGTCCCCTACCCCCAGCAGGCACCAGCCCCGATCAGCTTTGACAACAACAGGCTGCGGAATGCCGTCGGCAACAACGCGTCGCTCCTCAGCGCTCAGAAGACCCTGGAGATGTATCGCCAGAATGTTAAGAAGACGACGGATCTCTCCATCCAGTACTCTTTTGCCGTCTTTCTCATTTCCACTGCTCAGGAGCAGGGTCTGGACTGGGACGAGCCCGCACGTAAGAAGAGCGACGACCAGGCCAAGGGCTCTCCCCAGGAACTTGTCAAGGAGGCCAAGCAGATCCTCCAAAAGCTGTCAAGCGCCGGCTACCCCTTTGCGCAATACTACCTCGCTGATGGCTATGCCTCCGGCCTCTTCAGCAAGGGCAAGGAAGACTACAGCCAGGCTTTCCCTCTCTTTGTGCTCGCTGCGAAGCACGGACACGCCGAGTCTGGGTACCGAAGCGCCCTGTGCTACGAATTCGGCTGGGGATGTCGAAAGGATCCCGCCAAGGCTGTCCAGTTCCTTCGAATCGCTGCGTCGAAGAGGCATCCCGGTGCCATGACCAGGTTAGGCAAGGCATGCCTCGTGGGTGACCTTGGAGAGAAGCGCTACCGCGAAGGTATCAAGTGGATGAAACTGGCGGCGGAAGCTGCGGACTCCATCTACAACTCGGCGCCGTATCAGCTGGCGTGCTTGTACGAGACGGGCTATGGGGACGATGTCTTCAAGGACGAAACGTACGCCGCCGAGCTATTTACCCAGGCTGCCGAGCTCGCACATCCCGAAGCCAACTTCCGTATGGGGGAAGCCTACGAACACGGCAAGCTCGGATGTCCGAGAGACCCAGCCCTCAGCGTGCATTTCTATACCGGTGCAGCTGAGAAGGGCCACGCGGCCGCCATGATGGGGCTGTGCGCGTGGTACATGGTGGGCGCAGAACCCATTCTCGAGAAGGATGAGGAGGAGGCCTATGAGTGGGCTCGACGATCTGCTGAGCTAGGTAAGTTACACCGTCTCGGACTCGAGAAACTGGGCGCTGACCGTTGAAACAGGCTTCGTCAAGGCGCAATATGCAGTGGGCTACTTCACGGAAATGGGCATCGGGTGTCGACGAGACATTCTAGAGGCCAACGTGTGGTACGTCAAGGCAGCAGACTCTGGAGACGACCGCGCGAAACAGAGAATCGCCATCATCCAGGCCGCCGTTAGCGGCGGGACACCGATGGAAGTCGCGCCGCCGCGGAACGGCAAGATCAAGAAGGGCGACGACAAGGACTGCATCCTCATGTGAACGAGGGGCAAGGATCAACTGATGGCACGACTCGGCGTTTCTGGACCACCACAACATCCCACCTGCATTAATGACCAAGACACCCCTTTCTGTTTTTTTTTCAAGGCCGAAAACGACCTCTTCAACCTACCTAGTTGGTCACACCAGAAACGCTCGAAATTGGATATGTAGTGTCAGCCATCCACAACGTTGGCATACTCGAATGACGGACAAGACGTTGGCTGGGTTGTACCGTTTCATCAGTGGCTTGGGGCTTATGACCGAGCATGGCTCTACTTGCGCGAGACTCCCACTTTTGCCGGGGTTTCTGGGGCAGCTCTAAGAGATTTGTTTGCATGCATGGCACAAGAGGCGTGGTGGTGTAAGCATGTTTTCCCTGTTGTCGAGTGTGCGATTTCTCCTCGATGTGCGTACTCGGGCGTTCTCTTAGGGGAGGAAAGACGTTTCTCATTGCTTCGACTGCATTGGTACGGGATGAGGGAACAAGACGTTACGGGACAGACACGGCCGAAGCGCCGGAAAACAGTACACACGAGGATGTAATAATGGCCTGTCGCAGACGGGTTCTCTCCTGATATTGACTGCCGATTTGATGACCGAGAAATGTCCCAAGATGCCCAGGTCCGGTTTCAAGTAGTGACAGCTCTCTCTTCCCATTCGTGATTCGCGAGGGGGTGGGATCGCTCGGTCTCGGTCACGACAGGCGGGCCGGCGCTGAGGTCAGAGACCTGCACCAATTCGGGAACGCCGCAAGGCGTGCCTTGGCCCACAGGCGGCGCGACTCCTGTCTGCAAATGACGCATCTGGTCCACAGCTGACCACCACGACGCATCAAAATGGGCAAGTTTCTCACCACTTCCACGCCCGGAAGGTCCACTCCGGACCCAATAGGTATATCATACCCACATCTGGTCAGCCTGACATCAATCCAAAGCAACTTGGCGCAGCGGAAGCGCGCCGGGCTCATAACCCGGAGGTCGGACGATCGAAACGTCCAGTTGCTATCGCATTGAATTTTTGCCTTTTTCAGTCCTGATGACACGGGTGTTCTGTTTGCGAGCATTTCTCTTTCTTGTCTCTTTTTTTTTTTCTACTCACGGCTCTGCATCGGCGCGAGAGCCTGCCGGCTGGCTGCACGGCGAAGCGGCGCGCGTGCTGTTTTTTTTGCCCCCCTTTCGCTCTGCTTGGAAGTTTGAGATGGTGGTGGTCTTCGGACGTCGGCTCCGAAATGTTGGGCATGTATCACAGGACTGCCTGGCATGATCTTTGCTCGCGTCGGTGACGGCGCGAAGCTGATGATGCCGACGTGCCTAGCTGTCACTGAGGTTCGTCAGAGTGTTGGGCAAGATTGGCCGTCTGCGCCGACGGTGACAGTAAGCCGCGCATGGTTGACTCGTCTCACCATCATCAATCAAGTAGGTGTGACAACATCAATACGAAGGATGCTAACCGGGTTTCCGAACGAGATAAATTCAAAGAACCCCCTAGAGCAGCATGCAGAAGGCCTGACACCATTGCTAGCTAGAAATGCCATGGCAAAAGAAAAAGGTCCGCCAAACTCCCCAGATTTGCATGCCCATCCCGCAAGCCGAAACCAATCTTCTCCTGGGGAGCACACACAGCCAGGAGCTGTGTCTGCACCATGCAGTGTGGACGCTTCCCAACTCCTCGTATGCTGACATGACAGACAAAGAACCAAGGCAGCCAAGAGACGGTAGGCTCATCCGCTCAGTTAGGAGCAGCTGCGGGAAGAAAAAACGGCAAATGTTCAAAGTTTCAGCCTGCCACGGCTGGAATCAACGCCTAGTCATAAAGTCATGAATCAACTGCTGTGGCTCCGAGCGAACCTCTTAGGCTCCTCGACCTCCTCGCCCAGCACTGTAGGGTTCCGCGGGTCCACGTACGCAGACAACCTGTCGTCGCCCCAGCGCGCACCAATCGTCACCCACGTCATCTTGGTCGGAATCTTGACGTTCACCGTCTCACGGTGGCCAGCCCACATCAATCTGCTCTCGCGATCCATGCCGCTGTTGCCCAGTCCACCGTTGCTGACCCATTCCTTAACAACATCCTTGATGAACTGGATCTTGCGACGGAAATCATTGGCCGCAGGGATGCCCTGCAAGTCGGCAGGGATTTCGGGCCGGCGGCGAGTCGTAGTCGTCGTGCGCGCCGAAGGCTTGGTCTGGAAGTTCAGAAGCGTCTGTAGAGGGTACGAGAGTGTGCTACGCTCATCAAGGCTTTTCGGGTCAAGAGTGCCGGTCTTCGCCAAGCTCTCGGCAGCATCCTGGGGAAGATGCCAGAAGTGGCACCATGTCCCGGCCGCGTTGATGACGAGCTTCGTGTGGTCGGGGAAGTTGAACTGAAGGTGGCCGTCACAGAAGACCCAGCAGCCGACGTCGCCGAGTCTCTGGTAGAAGATGACAAGATCGCTTGGTTGAGTGGAGGAGGGGTCTTGCGATCCGAACAGGTCTACCGTGTTGTCCTGGGCGGCTCCGAATTCATCCCTGCCATACGCAATCATGTAGTTGGCAAACTTCTTCCAGAGAATCACCCTCTCTCTCTTCCTGTGTTCATAGACGTCCCGTCCAGGGGGCATCTTGCCCGCAACACCCCTCTCGTCAATAGGAACGCGGAACTGCCGAGCAGGGACGCCGAACCAATTCAGGCCAGCCTCGCCGTTGTTTTCGTAAAAGTGAACATCCTCTCGCGGTGGAATAGGTTGGTGTCTGTCGAGGTAATTGGGATCTTGGTCACGCTTGCTGTGCTCTTCGGCATTGCGGACGAGCATGCAGGCCGGTGGCAGCATGGACGTCTTCCCGTTCTCCGTCGTCGGAATATCTCGCAAGATGCAGCCGATACCTCCATCATCCAGAATGTACCCCAAGCCAAACTTGTTGGTGTAGTCCACCCACCGAGTCACAACCTTGGGTCGAACAGGCGCCTTTTCTTTGGCTGAGATAATGGCCATGGTTCGCGCGTTCAGTGCACGCTCTAGCTCGGTCTGAAGACGCTGGAGGCGCTCGAGGATGGCGTCCGGCTGCGTGCCGAGGACGGCAGTCGGCTGTTCAGAGGCACTGAATAACGTTGAGTAGTTGGCGTTCTTCGACGCGTCACTGGGGTTCGACATGGAGGAGCCGCCGCTGGTCGAGAGCGCTTGGGTGGGCACAGCCGAGGCAGACTGCGACTTAGGCAGCGGTGCCCTTCTTAGGCTCGTCGTCGGCTTCTGTGGTGGTTGTTGGGGTTGTCTGATGGGCGGTGCTGTCTCCGTTTCGGTATCGGACGCGGTGTATTGCCTGACAGCCCTCGGTCGGAGGGAGGGTGCCGCTTGGGACAGAGTCTCGGACAGTGGCTTTGTCCTGATGGTCGCGGTTGTGGTCGCGGAACGGCCTTGAGCTCTTTGCTGGGCCGCGAAGCTTTGTGGTGGTGCGCGAAGCAGCCCAGTCGGGGCGGTCTGGGAAAGGGGCAACTGCGCCTCGGTTCTGCCCTGAGTGCGCGCTGCCGATTGACCCAGCAGACTAGCCTGATAGGACTTCTGCTCCTTGAGCCACTCGTCGAAAGGTCGGTACACGATGTCCGCGGCCAGAGGGATGGCAGGGGTCAGTCCCGACTTCTCCTCCGCCGCCATCTCCTTCCAGGTCTGGGTGTGAATGACTTGCTGGCGAGCGTAAGGTCCCACATCGCAATCTCTGCACATATCCTTGAGATGTCTCATCGTCGAGGCCTGTAGAACGGTGCTCATGCGACTGCCATAGAAATGAGGGGCGTCAGGAGGCAGTGTGAGTAGTTTGGATGTCATCTCGGCCTCAACAGGCAGATATCCGCAGCTGAAGAACGGGTGCTGAACGATACTGTCAGGCTCGGGTCGTCTGTCTGCATCCTCCAGCATGGTGGCGACGATGTCCTTGGCTTCGGGGCTGACATGCTTTCCAGCCGTCTCCATCGTCGGCCATTCGTAGTCGCGCTCTCTCGCCCTGCGGTAGATCTCGTCGGTGCTCGTAGATTGGAAGGGAGGCTTGGAGGTCAGCATAGCGAACCTGCGGCATGTCAGTCAACGCAGATCATCCAAAGGGGCGCTGGAGGCACAACGTACATGATGATGCCCAAGCTCCATATGTCGACCATGTGGTCATGTCCCTTCTTGCCTTTCTCCAAGATTTCGGGGGCGATGTAGTTGGGCGTGCCGCAGAGAGTGGTGCGTCGAATGGTGTGCATGTCCTTGCCCGTGACGAGCAGAGCTGCCAATCCGAAGTCGCCGACCTTGGTGTTCATGTTGCGGTCGAGGAAGATGTTGCCCATCTTAAGATCACGATGGATGATGCCCTTGCTGTGCATGTACTTGATGGCGCCGGCTATTTGGATGGAGTAGTAGCGGACTTCGGGCTCCGTCAGGCCCTTGCGCTTCTTGACCATCTCCATGAGGGAGCCGTAGGGACAGAGCTCGAGGACCAGGAAGGTGCAGTCGTTGAATGAGAAGGCTCTCAGAAACTGAACAATGTTCCTGTGCTTCATCTTGGAGTGTATCTGAAGCTCGGTTTGGAACTAGATCATGTCAGGAAGGCTGCCGGGCGCCATGCAACAGAGGGGAGTGACACGCACCTTCGTCTGCATCTTGTTCGGCATCTGGCTCTTGACGATCTTGAGGGCGTACTTCTTCTTCTCCGGCATCAGATAGCCCTGGTAGCAGATGGCGAAGCCTCCCTTGCCAAGCATCTTGCCGACCTGGTACACGGCGCCATCGGGACGGTCCGAGCTGGACGGCTCGACGATGGTGTCGGGTGGCGGCGGCGGGTGGTCCTTCCCTTGCGCTGCCTTGAGCTTGGCCACGGGGTTGGCGACAGGATTGGCCTTCAGGTCCGTCTGCTTGAGGATCTGACGGCCGGCATTCGCATCCCTAGGCGATAGGGCGTCCATCTCCGGTCCTCCCTTGGCCATCAATCTGTGGGCCATTGTGTGCTGACGCACTCGGTGTGTGGCTGATCAGGACGGTGTTGGTGATGATGGCGTCCTGAGGTGGCGTGTGGGAGAAGACTTCCTGTGGAGTTGAAGCCAGGTCAGTACAGGGAACCTGCGCAGGGTGCAGAATAGCGACTGCCAGAATCGTGCCCACCTCGGTGTGCAGAGCATGTGTAAGGAATACGATTGCACTGCAGTTTGTCGACGCGACTGAGGACTATTACCACCGCGGGGCGTGAGGCTGGCGCAATTCTCGAGTCCGGGGCACAAGAGAGCCGTCCGACTGTTGGTGTTGGGGAAGACTACAATAATGTGGATGGGCAGTGGAGGGCGCGTGGTACAAGATTGGTGGTGTTGACTTCCCGATTTGGCTTGCCGTTGCTGTGGAAACATCACTGGTGGCGCCTGCCTCACCGACTTGGCCGTGGCCCCACCAAGGAAGTTATCCCTAGCAAGGCACAACACGACCGTACTCCACTCCTCATTGAACCATTGCACCCAGTCATCAACACCAATCTTACTTTGATGACATCTTCTTTGTGGCCTTCGTCGAATCGTGGGTTTGTCGTCGACGGATACTGGACCGTGTGTCCCTTACTCATCGAGGATCGACCAGGCATAACCGGATACCTGCGCCAGCCGCATCACGAGGTACATCAAACGATATCTGGATAATGGTGGCCCAATGACCGACCGATCACCGTGCTCAACATCCTAACAAAGACATGTCGCATATTTCAAAGGGGGCAAGAGCAGCAACGCCTCGAAAGTAGCAATCATCGTCTATTATACCTCTAATCCAGTCGTGTGAGAGAACCTCCCACTTCCACTTAAATGGCCAGCCTAGGAAGCCCAACAGCGACAAAAACATAATCGCTAGTTCTATAATCGATACCACCAACTCCTTGGACAGAGACCACGTCTTGCACCTCAAGTGCCGAGGTGCGTGTCCTCTAGCTCAATCAGCCCCTCCTCGTACAAGTGTCTCGTAATCGGGTACACTGCACGCGCGAAATTACTCCTCCTCTCCAGCACATATCGCGGCGTTATGTGCTCGAACCCCTCCACCTTGTGGCCCCAGCGGTCTGGGGTGAAGGCGTGCAAGACATAGGTGGACGACCAGTCGCGCGCCCAGTCGGGGAACCGCTCCGGGTAGTCAAATCTATCCGAGAACTCCTCCTCGTACGAGGGCAGCACGTCGCCCCGGCGAAAGTTGACGAGGTTGGAAAGCTCGTCGTGGGGACCGAACAGCTTGTCCGTGTCATCGTCCCTCCAGCTGCCGGGCGCGAAGGCGTCGCGCTCCATGATGAGCATCTCTCCCGGCTCGCCAACCAGCCGCAGCCCGAACCTGGTAATGACGGCGTTACTATGCGTCGTCCAACCGCCGGTGTAGGCGACATGCATCCCGTCCATCCAGAGCTTGATCATCCTGCCGCCCCTCTCCGACATGAAGCACCCGCTGTTGATCATGCCGCCCAGCTCCCGGCCGGCGATGGCCCTGAAGCCGCTCTCACGGAGGACGCGGATATCGTGCAGCGCGTGGACATCCCAGTCGATGTAGATGCCGCCAAAGTCATGGATGGCCTTGACCCGGACGAAGTCGGACTTGTGCTCCATGCCCTTGATCTCGATGCCGTTGCCGGCGTGGGTCGGGACCTCGACCGTGTTGATCTCCACGTCGAACAGCGTGAAGATGAGCTTGTTCCACTTCCCCGCCTGTCCCTCGCGCGCGCGCACCACGGACGTGCCGTTGGCCTCGACGTTGGTGTGGAGGTAGATGGCCGTCGGTCGCCAGTAGAACCACGCGGCGTATATGGAGAGGAAGTGGCTGAACTGAAGGTTGAAGTCGCCGTTCAGGTCGGACAGGATGTAGACGAAGTGAACATTGTTCGGGATCGTCTCGGGGCGGGCGGGCGGCGGGTCGTCGCAGACCATCGACGCCGGGATGTAAGCCCTCGTGTCATGCGGGATGAGGAAGATCAAGACGACGAGAAACACAGTAACGGCCGCAACGGTCCGGATGGGTATGCGGTTCGGGGCAATGTTCCCCATCGTAGAAAGCAGCTTTTTCTTAGGCAAAGCAGTGGAAATGATAAGAGCAAGACGAGTGAGACGGTGGGCATAGAAAGAAACAGCACGCCAGACCAGCAGCGTCATCCGGCGGGGACAGGCGCTGGTCATATTGAAAAACTCCTCCCACGTCCTCGGCGCCTCCTCCTTCTGCCATCGAGCGACAGAACGGCGGCGGGTATTTGGGGGGGACGGGGGCCCTTCATCCTCCTCGAACAGCGGCCTGGGCCCCAACGTCAGCATGGTAAGCATGAATGGAAGCTTCGCGCGCGGGTGGGCTTGAAAGAGGCTCATCGTTCGGGGGCGGACCGACATGTCAGTTTGCCGGACTGGGTTCGGAGTGTGGAGAACGATCTCCGTAGGCGCTCTTTCGAGCAGAATGCTTGGTAAGGCGCCTGCAGGGCAGAGGCAGAGATGGGGGTGGCTCGTCGTGATAAGGGTCAGTAGGCGTGAACGAATGATGAATGCTCGTCAAAACCCCTGCTGCGGTTTGACAGTCTTGGCGACCGGCCGTATTTGAAGCACGCCAGACTGATCAAAGCCTCTGAGTGGGCCCCTGCTAACCTCGTTCGACAAACCGCCCCAACCGTGGCCTAAATTTGACTCCTAGCCCCCATGCGCGATCCGTACTTCATGATTGGCTCTTTTGACTCATGACCACTACCGGGTTCAGCCCCGCGACCTCCGCTGTTGGTTCTGCAGTGTTTCCGTTGGTGCAAGTCACTCCGAGCATCTGTGGGCACCACGCCAAACTTAGACTCCTGGGATCACCGGGAAAGGGCAGGATGGGCTGCGGGCGTTGCGCTCTCTAAAAAGGCCGAGAGGTCCGTGGCGGATCCCCTCCTCGGCACGTCCATGTCCATCTCCCTGCCTTCTCCGGTGTCATCATCGTCAGCAAGCGGACTCCGGCAGAGGACGGTGCTGAGCACCCCAAATATGCGACAGGCCGCGTGAGTGAGGGAGGATTTGACCTGGGATGTTGTTCAAATCTAGTCGCTCTCGGCTCGCACGTCGTTTCCACTCCCATACGCTATGCCGGCACACTCAGGGTTGCGGTGCATAAACCGTATCGGCAGAGCTTGTATTCTTATTGCCTCATCGGAGATATAATCGATCAATTCCAACTTGATGAGCTCCTGTTCTCGTACAGACATCGGCGCCAGGGCGACGGCGTCCTTCCCCAATCTCATCATGCAAACCGTGACGAAGGGCGAGATCCCATCACCTCTACCAGTGATGCGTCCACAATCGACGATGACCAGCTTGTGGCAACAAGATCCTCGGGTCCAACGGAAACCATACCTGCGGAACCTGCAGATGAGTCTTACTAATCGAGCGATTCCATGTCTGAAGGCAGAATCAGAACTGTCGTGGGCGCAACGATCGGCGAGGCCCTGGTGATCGCTCGCTTGCCTGGCTGCTTTGGCTGTTTTGGCGCAGGCGGAAGCGCCGGCAGGGAACGCTGGACACAGGAGGAACTATGGATGCCGGGAATTAAAGAATTGCAGAGGTCCAATTCGTGAACTATCATCAGGCGAAGCCTGGTACTGACGGCAACTGGACGCTCCTTGAGCTGGACACCCATCAGGGTCTCATGTCACCCGTCGAGCTCCCCACAGAATACATGCATAACCAGACTAGTCCTGTTTTTAGATAACAATATAAAGAGGATCCTTGAGGCTAAGACGATTCTTTTAGTGCTTGACTTGTTTTGCTGCGTCGTCTATGGTTCAACACGGGGATATCATCTCATGTTGAACGACGTCCTCTCGTGGCTTGTTCCTGTGAAATCCTGATACCTACTATCAGAAATTACAATTGATCACAGCCATCTTACCTTACAGATACCATGCCCCAGCAACTTTGATCAACCTCAGTGGGCGTCGAGCACCGTTATGCCGACGGCAATGGGAGGTCCCTTTAAAATGGGTTTCGTAACCGCGTTGTCACATCTGCCCTGATACCTCACGATTCCGACCATACGACACCATGGCTACACGGAAGATACTATTTAATCAAACCCTACTCTATAATATATATTGCTGTGATGTTTTTCAATTGTGTATTCGACCAAGTAAGATAAGCCGTCGGGAAATCGGCACCGAGAAGCGCTGTGGTGGGATGTGCACGTGCCACTCCGATCCGCGTCACGGAGAAAGGCGGGACGACGTGTAACCCCAGCCAAGCCTCACCCATCGGGATCCCGGAGCTTCACCTCAACACCAAGGAACCCAAACGACCCCGCCATGGTTCCCCTTCCCCTCTTCAAGCTCGCAGCACTGCTCGTGCGACACGTCTCCAAATATGGCGCCGTAAGTCCCCGCCGCCAGCCCTCAATTGTCTCCCCTCGGTGATGCCCTCGAGGACCCCCCGGCTAACGCGCGCTCGCGATCCTCCAGAACCAAATCAAGGCCCAGGCCCACGAGCACCCCCGATTCCGCCTATTCGCCGCCCGCTACGGCCAGTCAATACACCAGATCAACATGCGTCTCAACGTCGCCCTCCTCCGGAACCCCTCAGCCGAGATGAGGGCGAAAGAAAAAGCCGAGGCCCCCACCGTGAAGACGAAGGAAGAGATCGAGAAGGAGGAGGAGAAGAGGAGGAAAAAAGAAGAGCAGGCGCGGATAGAAGCCGAGCAGCAGCAGCATCAGCAACAACAGCAGGGACAGCAACAGCAAAACGCCAGAGGCATATTCGGCACCCGCCCCGACCACTTCCGCGTGTTCCCCGCGACCAACATCTGGCGGCGCAAGTTCCGGCCCCTCTCGGAGAACAAGGCCGTGGACCTCTTCGCGGACGTCGTCGGTGATGCCTTCATCCTGGGAGTCGCCGGCGGCCTGATCGTGTACGAGTACTGGAAGGCGTCGCAGAAGCCCGACGCCAACCTCGAGCGCATCAAGGACCTGGACGCGCGGTTCGAGGAGCTGAAGCTGCGAGAGGAGCAGCTCGAGAAGGACGAGGAGGAGGTCAAGGGCAAGGTGTTGGTGCTGGAGGAGGCGCTGCGGGCGCTGAAGGACCCCAAGACGAAGAAGCCCTTGTGTCCGACGTTACAACCTGCGATCCCGGCATGAGCCTAACGAAGTTTCCCTTCCCTTTGTATTCTGTGTATCACGGCTTGCGGCATAGAGGGCTGGCTGGCCACCGGCCTGGGAAGGAGTTTGCGCGGCCAAAATATCTGTGCTTTGCAAGCGCCTGGCTTTATGGATAGAAGCACCTCACTCTCGGGACGATATCGACTTGCATATTTCACCTTTTCCCGATCTCAACTCCTATAGACACTTCAAGATACCTCCATTTTCGAATCTTGGCTCGCGCAAGTCAACCACTCCCCTACGATTATTCTTCTGTCCGGGACTTGAGAAGGAGGAGCAGATAACCCCCCCGACCAGCGATGGCAGACATGAAGAAACAGCAGGTGCCGATATCCCTGGTAACGAAATCGATATCACTCCTCAGTCGCTACCACGCTCCCAGAGTCGACTTCTTCCTTACATTCTCATCAATTTCGTACACGGTAGCACATCAATCGACCCATGGTTACGCGGGCACGGGCACGACAAGGTTGGACATCTTGACAGCAGAACGGTGGCCGCAGATTTCGACATTCGCCAAGGACTGTGTAACAACTCGCCTGCCGAATGTGCTAGCCCTGAAAACGAATGGCGCTCAAGCATCCCACTCATACCCGCCAGGCCCCGAGTGAAATCGTTTGGAAGATAGTTCATGTTGATGGGATTGGCGGCTCCCTTACGGAGGCTGAGGCACCTGAACCCACGATCGTCCTGTGCCGCAACTTTCACAACTGGATGAGGAGTAGCTGCATTGGACGGACGGCGGAATATAAGCATCATCTACAGAGTTGCGTCTATGCACATCGCTTTCCGAGCGCCAGGCAACTCTTCTCAGCCAGATTGCGCCTAACGCAGATAAGTTGTTCGATTTAATGCTGTCGGTGAGAGGAAGTCGGGGAATCAAGAAGGTGGCCAGCGAGGAGAACAGCGACCGCATCATCGCTTCATATCGTAACACAGCTTTGACATCACCCCCTAGTCTGAAAGGTTAGGATTTCTGAGCGGAGCGACAACACAACAGGCAAGGCTTAGACGGGGTCAGTACCGGAGAGTATCGGGAGAAGGAATTATGGCTGATGGGTTAGCAATTCATTGAGATAGCAACGTGCAATGAAAATAAAAGCATTCTGACGACAACTCATCGCCGGGCGTGTTCGGATGACGTTCCTTTCACCCTGTTTCAGGCTTGAGACGACACAAGGCGGATTTTCGCCCGGATTGGGCACCCACCCCGGCAATCCGGCACAACGTTCAAGGTGTGCACCTCGGCGAGTCCAGCAGCCGTGGCCATCATACGGCTGCAGCACCGATCCCTTTTCATGCCTGTACCGGGCGAACACAGCCGTGGCGATCAGAACGGGCAGCGTCTGATCCGGAGGAGACGATGGCTTTACTCGGCCGATCCGCAGAAGACACGACCAACAGCCCCTTGGCATGAAGATCATGCTTGTGGCGGAGCGGCCGAAACGAACAAATAGAGTCCCTGCAATGCGAGCTGAGGGCAACGCAGTGTTGGTGGGGATAGGAGATGCTGCGTGACTGATCCGTGGTCCTGGGTCGAGACGAGCGAGTCCATCTTGAAAAAAGTCGGGACGACAGCAGTCAAACGGGTCTGGGTGCCGAAGACGGCGTGCTCGTTCCGGTGATGCCCTGCACACGAAGAGAAGAAGTCGGCAGGCCGGTCTGCCGTTCCCAGTCATCGCCTGTCTGGTGTCCGAGCCTAGCAAAATATGGTCATGGGTTGAGCCGAACATTTGTTTGGAGGTGACTTTGTGTGAAAGTTGGCGTCTTTACGAGATGGGCTGTTCTGTGGTCGCCCACGATAGACCCACCAGCCAGGTACACCACCTCATTCAACTCCCAGGGCCGTGGTTCAAGGACGATATGCCCCGACGTGGGATCATCCAAGTTTGACTAGTTCGACCATTCGGTCGAGCCCGGATCGCCAATACAGATCTGGCCACGCGAGCGACCAACCTCGACAAATTTACCAAGACAAAGGATTAGTTGCGGGTCGACTAGCAGACAAAGAGACTTGGCGTGATGATTCAGTTGACTGGATGCAGCAATCAACGCCAGGTGATGAGGCGAGATATCCAGCCACGAGCTTTGGAGCTGCGTGGTTGGTGTTGCGGTGTGCCTCCAGCCGCCAGCGGCGTCGACCAATGTCACCAGGGCCAATGAGAGACGGCCGTGAACCGCTGAGGGCAACCGACGCGGAGTTGCGGTGGGGACGGGTTTTTTTATAGCATCCGCCAATCCGGACAGACAGACAGATGCACGACAATACGCAACCTCTTTAACAAGCTGGCCAGGCCATGCTGCGCTTGGCCATCGCGCGCATTTCGAAGTCAGACCAGCCGGTGTTGATGTGTCGAGGTCAATCCTGGCAACTCTTGGCTCGACTATTGATTCTCGTCACGAACTGATCCCCTCGTCCATGACTGGCGTCCTCGAGGATGGCTCAACGGCTGGGCAGAACGGGACCCACCAGCCACGCTTGTCGCTTGGGTACAGGACCCCAGACCACCGCTTTTGCTGATGCGACTCGGGAGGCCGCACTTGCGTGTCGAGGACGGCACCCTCGACGGACAGACGTGGATAGTTTGGTGATGGCGTTTCCTGGGACCGGGGAGGCTGTGTGCGGTCTGCCATCCCAAACCGACGGACAGTCTGACGTCTGATGGGTGGGTGGTGAGTGGCTCGGCCATGTCTTGTCGTTGGAAGAGTTCGGACCGTCAGAGCTGTTCTAGGAGAATTAATCTGTAGACAGTCGGGCACGGATGATCGCCCAAGGGGGGTCTGGGAGTGCTGATCTTTGACAGCTTTTGCTCTGTGCTCTATAGGGTCCGTTCTCGTGGGTCGGGGTGCGAAACGGGCACTACCTCGTTGCCAGGTGCCTGGGCCGGACTGGAAGGCTTGCGCATGAAGGACTTCACCAGATCGGGATGGAATACTGGGCCGGCTGCCCTCGTATGGGTCGTCTTTTGGGGCAAGACGAACGATTGCATGCCGACCACCAGCCTCGGCGTCTGCATGTTGGTCGTTGATGTCGAAAGAGTCGGCAGGACGGGCATTCATCGTTCGCAGCTGCATGCATGCCCGCGAACCGGCGGCCAGGCGGATGGATGACGAAGCTCGTGCCGTGCAGTGCAAGCGCGGTGCCAGGACTGCAGGATGAAATCGATCTTCACAGGCTCGAGGCCCAGTGTTTCCATTGCGACAGCGGTGTGACGGTGCTGGTTACGCTGTGGGTGGCAAATGTGTGATGGTCCTGGGAAGCAGTCGCAGTCGCAGTCGCAAAGGCGGGCGAGCCAGAAGAAGCTCGGACCCCACACCACGGCCCCAGACCCCTGTCGCTGTCGAGACGTGGACAAGCCGTCCATGTGACTTTGTCAAACGGGACTTGCGTCAGCCACGGCATTCTGGAACTGGTCTCTGTCGGAGCTTCCTTGATCAACCGTCTCAGCACATGAGATGGCATAAACACGAGGATAGCCTGTCTTCAATGCAACGGTTCAGCTGGGTATAGGCTGGGATGTCCTAAGTCTTGGGAGTCGCCGATGGACGATGGGAGAGGTACCTACCACGATGAGGTGATGAATGTCGTGTGGCAGTTGCAGGCGGGAGGCACCTTTCACCTTCCACCTGCAGGTGGGACTGACCATGCATTCGGGGGGGAGGAGAGGAAGAAGGAGGGGCTGGTTGTCCCTGCCGTCACCCTATGCTTCGCTTCACCCTTCACCTCAACCATCAGACCTCGACCCGGACTGACGATTTTCGGCCAATCCCAGAATAAGCTCACGACTTCTTCGCGATCTGACTTGTCCAAAAATCTCCTAGGCCGCAGATGCCCCCCTCCATGTCCACCGAGTCAGACCAGGAGCAAGTGCCCTGGCGCCAGGATCTGGTCGGTCTGGGCGGGAGCCAAGGGGGGGCCCTCCCTGTTACACCCTTGCCAGAGCTGCAGCGGTAAGGTCCATCATTGGTCAAAGCTCTGTTTCTAACCGCCGACCTTTCTCCAATCACGTCCCCTTTGAGCTTTTCCCTCGTGCTGCCCGCACTTTGGCCCTGGCATTATCGATTCTGCCCAGATTCAGAACACCACCCTCAACGTCCAATACCGGCCTCCTGCTACTGCAGACCGCTGCGATTCGTGCGCGGGGATATCACTCTTCATGTACTTCGCTTGGCCTAGTGGCTTAGCCCGCCACATTCCCCTCTCTGTAGAGGGAACGAGAGAGCCGCCGACCTCCGACTACCCATGCGCCCAGGTCACCAGTGTGACCACTTCGGGCCTCGAGAACAGGACGCTGCATGATGGAGGGCAAGGTCTCGGCCGTCGGCTCCAGATGGAATGGCTGGCGAGAGAGCGATCGCAACGGCCGGCTTGTTAAAACTGCCTCTTCTGCTTCAACACCCCCTTCCCCCTCCCCCCCTCCCCTACCCATCTGTCTGATCTTCAAACCTCTTCATGCGCCCCGACGATATACCACAAAAGACAGGCCCCTCCCTCGCCCACCCTTGAAGACGATCACGTATCAGACTCCACCTCTGCGCACCGACAACCAGACTTGCTTGCTTCACCCACGACCTCCAAGGCCACCACCTGCGACGCACTACCGGCACTTGGGCCAGAACGCCAGATCCCAACCCGCAAAGAGCCTCACACCTCCTCGCCCACTTCTCTCTGACGCGCGATCGCCTGCCCCTTGGACGCCGCGCCTCTCCTCCCACCGTCCACGTCTCAATGCCGCTCGGATGCCAGCTGTCACCATAGATCAGATCACCAGAACCTGGATCGCGAAAGACATCCCCGGTACCGCCCTCGACGTCAGCAGCCTCGGGGTCAAGGTCCACCCAGAAACGTCCCATACCCTGCCCATTCTTCTCAGCCATCCCCGTCACCACCCGTCCCAGATACCAGCCTCTGACACAGGCCTTCGACACAAGACACAAGCTTTTGCTTCGCCTTGGAGTCCTGCCCTCCGGGCAAGGGCCAATTCTCCTCCACCACCCCTTCCTCGCCTCGCCGACCCCAGACCCCCGTCCCTCGAGGGTCGTGCTCCTCCGACTTCAGACACTCTTCTCTCGTCCGGACTCTCTCCATCCCAATATAGACCGGTCTATTCCCCGCCAACAGCCTCTTGACATTTCTGGTCTCTCTTCCTCCGCCAGCGCTGTGCACTTGCCTAGTCGATAGCATTCTTTAATATCGGCTCTCTTTTTTCGTTTCGACGTTCTCTTCTCCTCCGCAGGTCCGGCACCTCTTCCCTTCCTTTCTTCAACCGTGTTGGACTGTTTTCACCTCTCGACCGGGTCGACTTTTCCCCTCCTTTTTTCGGTGTCTTTTTATTGTACGGGCCCCGGTTCAGCTTTGGCAACCCCCTTCGCATCTTCGAATCCCCCGACAGACGCATCGACTTCCGCCATCACATCGCCAGGCCACCACGTCATTTTGGGTCCAAGACACGCCTGAGAGGAAACAGCCACACGGTACACCGACGAGAGAAGGAAACTTTACCGAGGAGAAGACGAAGGAACCAGAAAGAGACAGGATTAGAAGGACGATTTAATCAGGAATCATGGGTCGCCTTATCAAGAACCACTGGGCTCGGCTCATCGTCATGACGGCATCAGCCTGTAAGTCGAGACTCGGACAGCAAGCCCCTCGCGTCACACCACGGGACTAACATCCGAACAGACCAGATCGCCGCCGCCATCGAGGGCTTCTTCTGGCCCAAGGTCTTCTGGGACTTCCTCACCAAGACCCTGGACCCCGCCGTCAAGCCTATACCGGCCCTCCAGGTGATCAACCTCGTCATGGGCATCTTCATGTTCGCCCTCGAGTGGCCTATGCCTTTACTCGCCGGCACGGCGCTCCATCGC
The DNA here is from genome assembly GCA_000732205.1 of Verticillium tricorpus MUCL 9792. NCBI lineage: Eukaryota > Fungi > Ascomycota > Sordariomycetes > Glomerellales > Plectosphaerellaceae > Verticillium > Verticillium tricorpus. The sequence continues at coordinate 5,997,185 of JPET01000001.1, read as the reverse complement.
AGCCTCGAGTTCCGCCTCGTCATGCTGCCGCTCACGACTCTCGCCGCCTCTCTCCTTTATCAGGCAACGAACCCGGCCATTTACTACCTCACCGCTCTGATTGTGTACTTCTGGGCGTACAGCGAGGGCGAGGTACGCACACTCATCCCGTTCTCGCGTGAATCTCGTCACTGACTCTCACCCAGATCATCTGCGCAAGCCCTTGGTCTCTGCCCCAGCGAGCCCGCTCCGGCGGCTCGCGCGCATAAGCCAGACGCACAACTCACGACACGCCGCCATCATCTTCCCCCAAACCCATGTATCATACGCCGCGAAACCTCGACCTCGCAGGGATCCCAGGGGGGTTTACTGGCAGAGAGGCGGAACCTGTATATACAGCCAAGTGACGAACCAAGACAATCGGCCTGGACGATCGGCACCAAAGCAAAACACCAAAAAAACCACCAGCCTCGACAAGGAAAATAAAAAAACACAGAAAACCCTACATATCTCTTTTTATTATATACTCATTTTTTATCACTCTGATTTCTCCCTCTCACTCGGATCGAACTCGAACTCTCATGGCATCAAGCAGCGGCGTTTTCTTTGGAATTGCCCCATCTCGCGATGGGACGGGACATGTAGGAATGAACGGGAGGGAGGGAGGAGGAGCAAGACGGGTCAGCGTCTCATGCCCTGGGAGCAGCAGGATTCGGCATGGGTGGTTCGAGGCCGACGGCCAGCAGGCCCGTCTCATCAGCCGCCCGCAGGCCTCACTCGGGCTTGGAGAGTAACAAAACCACACAGCCTCCCCACACCCCTTTCGTGCTTTGCTTCCTCTCCGACTGCCATGGCCGGCGAGACACAGGAGGCGGCGTGGCTGAGGCTCGGAGGAGGTGGCACGGGCCACGGCCGGCCGGCCACGGTCTGGTCGATGCACGCCCGTCCAGCAGGCAGACAGGCAGGCAGGCTGGGTTAGCTAGTCAGCATCAGTAATGTCAGCACAAGACCACAGAGACAAGAGTCCACATGCATTCGTCCGTCGCCTGAACCGATGACTTTTTCCAGCCCGACTTGCGAACATGGCCCCGACGCGTCATGCGAAGAGGGCGGGCGGGGGGGGAGCAAGTAAGGAAAGCTGTGTCGTGTACGCGGACGTGTTGCCTCTTCTCGGCCGACGTTGTAAAGCGTGTGGAGCCAGACCGGCCGCTCCTTCGTCGTGGGTGTGTCGCACGGGCGGCTGTGGGGGGAGCAAAAGGAGTCGGTTCGAAACGCGCCGGAAACGCTCACCAGAGGCGAGGTGGGCGCCAATGGGTTTGGGCTGTGGGCTGGGGAGAGAAAAAAAGGCTGGGCCAAGCGGGGGTGTGTGTATGTGGCCCGTCTGATGTTCCGGCCTCTTTTGGGCTCTGTTCGAAATGGGTTATGGGGAGCCAGGAGGAGCCCTGCTTTCTGGATCCGTCTCTTGTCAGACGGCTGAGGCGTGCGTCGTCTGTACAGATTCGCATCGGGTTTCGGCGCCGCATTCTGTGTCGTCGTGGTGATGGGATGCCGGCGGGTGACTTCGGGCCAAGCGGGCTAGACTGGGCTGCAGGATTGGGGACCATGCGAGCCCCGGCCACCACACGATTCACTGCCGACGGCGACTCGGTCACACAACGATTCATACACATAAAGTCACTCATAATTGAAGACGTTTTTTTTTTCGATGTCGGTGCTCTTGTTATTCATGTCTAAGCTGGTTAAGAGTATTCCTAACCAGACGCCAATTGCGCCAGTCCCGGGAGAGCCCCCATTCTCACCCTCGCACCTTTCCGACTGACATGGCTGCGTACGCGGGGGGAAGCATGACAGAAAATGACGAGTAGCCCCGACCACCGTTCGTTCCAGTGCCAAAAATTAAGCTGGCTCACTGGCAGATTTGCGTCCACCCCTCATGTGCGGGAGTGACGTCGTCGCTGTCATTACGGAAAATAAAGCCTCTCTCCCCGCCCAAACTATGACGAGACGGGCAGGGGGGCGGGCCCCCGAGGCATGCGTGTGCCCGGGAGCGTGATTGATCCCTCGCGGGAACGGAGTACAAGACGCTTTGGTCTAGTGAGCGGCCATGGGGCCCTTGGAGTCGTTCTTCGGTCCCTGGCGGCCGGCGATCTGCGGGTTGACGACATGTCAGTCCAGGTCCTGCGTGTTGCTTGCGGGGCGGAGGGGGGGGGGGAGAGAGAAAGCGGGGCAGGCCGGCGGGGAGGGAGATCGTGATGCAAGAAAGCCAGAGTGGAGGCTCATTAAACAACAGGCAAACGTACCTCGTAGGGTTGCGCATCGCCCTTCTCGAGAATGTCCTTGATGATCTTGTCCTCGTCATCGGTGCCGAAGGCGTTCTCGAGCTCCTGCTTGGAGGCAGTGTCCAGGTGGCTGTTGCCGACGAAGATCTTGAAGGCAGAGATGAAGTGCGCCAGGGGGACGCTCTTGTCGCCCTGCCACTTCTTGTAGGTCTCGGGGTCCTCAACGAGGATGCTGAACTCGCTGCTGGCGATCTTGTAGGTGACCTTGGTCTGAGTAACCTCGCCGCGAACCATTTTGACTGTTGTGGGGGGTAGTGGTGGTGTGGTGGTGATGGATTGGGGGGTCTTGAGAGACGGATTGATGATGGATTCGTTGGTGGTGGATTACGTTGGAGGGTATCTTGAGAAGTGAGAATCTTGAGCTGGAGAGAAGCAGCAGCAGACGAGGGGAATGCCGATTTAATAGGAAGGAGGGGCAGTGACAAAGAACAGCTCAGCTCAGCTCGATTGGATCCGGCCGGCCAGCTCGTTCGTGGGAGCTCTTGCCAGCTTGCGGCCAAACTACGTCATCATCTCGGAATCGAACAACACGCGACCCTGACGGCACGCCTGGATTGACTGGCTGCCCCTCTCTGCCCCGCCAAACTCCCTGCCAGCCTCACAGTGCTGCTCGCACACGGTCTCACTGCCCCGCCTCGCGCCCTCTTTCCTCATCAATCCGTTCCTGGTCAGGCCAGGTCGAACCCCCTGGGCGAAGCTGGAAGTGAAATGAGGGCCCGAGCACGCCAGCTGCTACGTCATCGTCTATCAAGTGCCAGGACCACCGCCATAAACTTCCATTCCACGTTGGAGTTTCCGAGCCATGCTGCGCATGACCTTCTCCGCCTTGGCCCTTCACCCCGGCCCCAGCTGCCTGTAGATGATCGTCATTACTCAATCGGTCTTCCCCTGGATGACAGCCGGATCGGGCCTTTAGCATCAGATGTTGGGCGCCAGCCGGGTAGCCAGCCGATGTCAACCTGTGCCGACCTTCGTGTTCTCGGCAGCAAGTAGAACAGGAGCTCTCAGATGCCGACATGTCATTAGCAATAAGTAAGCTCTAACAATATTCCCGTCTCCCCGTCGGGTTGGCCGTAGGTGTGAGCCAGCGCAAAAAGAAACCATCCGGCCACGTATCTCATGCTCATCAATCCAAACGCCATGGGTATGCCGTCCAGGCCGCCTTTTTTGCCTATTTCCAACCGTTCCATACCTGTCTTTCTCTTTCTCTGCTCCGCCTCGGGTACCTGTGATGTTGATGCGGCTCCTAACGGAAGAAGTTGCGTATCCCTTGTATCATGACGTCTCTGTTCAGCACGCCGACCTTGCCCCATCGGCTGGGTCCCGCCCCGTGTGCTAGCTTTGCCTTCTTCGCGGCTCGCTTGAACGCCATCGAGCCTGTCTCCTTATTCGGCTCCGAAGGCGACACCGAGCCCGGTCTGGATGACGGGTTCGGTCTGCCGCGCCTCGTGCCGGCGCTGACATTGGTGCCACCGGCAGATGAGCCTCGTGTCGTCCCCGCGTCTTGCATAACCACCTCTTTCAGCGTTGTGTCTTCGTGACCATGGCCGGGCATTGTGCCCTCGGGGTCGACGCTATTGGCTTCTGTCGCCTGCAGCGTGGACTCCGAAGTTGTGCTCACCGAACCCTTTCTTTCAGACTCATCCCGGATGCGGTGCAGCGCGGCTCCACAGGACGGTCCGGTCTGAAGAGTACCATCTTGCTCCCCCCAAGACTTGCTTGCCCTCGTCAACTTTGAAACCGGACGTCGCATCTCGAGGACATCACTATAATCCTCGTCGCCGAGGAGTTTCGTCACGCTCACCACGCTATTTGATCGCTTTGTGAAAGAGCTGGTAATGCTCGTAACACTCAGCTTCCGCATCATTGTGCTCGCCGAGCTCCTGACAAGATGCTCGCTCCTTGATCTTCCAGTCATGCTAGGGAAAGGAAGGGCTTCCCTGCTCCAGACATCTGACAGTAGTGCTTCCAGACGCGCTCGCTCGGCGCGATGCGGAGCAAGGACTGGCACCCTGTAGGCTGCAGTCGACAGGAGGGATTGCGACCTGTTGATGGTCGGATTAAGGGGTAGAGTAGTTGACTCGCGCACTTCGCTGGTGTTTTTGAGAATGACCTGACATAGCGGGGACTTGGGACCAATAGTCGTGGCCCGGTGAATGGCAATGCGTCGGGCCACGGTGCCTGGTGTGCAATTAGCGACTGAATTCGCAAGACGTCGGTTTTATGCCTACCTGGTTTCCCAAACACCGTACCCAGACTCCGAATAGCAAGTGACATGGAACTGTACAGAGTCGGGTCTGTGTGCTCATAACATTCCTTCGGTGGTCGCTCAAGGCGACTGCGCCATTCGTCTTGTTCTCGAGGATTGCATGCCGTCATGATAATCTCGTACAGCTGAGAGTCGCATTCAAAGACAAGTTTCCAGGAGAACGGGGCGGTGTGGCATTGTATACCTGCAAGTCTCAGTTGGTAATTGTCTCACACATGTTCACCAAGACAGTACGTACCTCGACCGTTGTCAGGTTCCTCAACCTTGATGTCGTTACGATTGATGCACGCTTCAATAGTGTAGATCTGATCAACCTTGCCTGCGGAGGCCAGGCATAGGACGTCGTCGTAAAGGAGGCAGACCATGTATCGACCGCAAACGCCCTCTCGAGCTTGCCAGCAGACATGAAGAGCACCACAGAGCTCAACGTGCCCAAAAGAGCGCACTCGTGTTTTCGACGCTGCATCCATTCGCTACGAAGATGATCAGTAATCAAGACATGAGAGCGAGGCAGTTGTAGACGTACCTGATCAAGGAAGACGAGCCGGTCTTGCAAGATCCACGTCTTCTGCAGGGTGGCTCTCATACAAGCGTCGTCCGTGGCGCGGTTGATTTCGGCAGTTGCTTCACGCAGTCTTAACAAGGCGCCCTCGACTTCCATATGTGAATTGGCGTCGTCGGCCACCGGAGTGTACTTGAGGAGCTCTGCAAAGAGTAGCGGGTACTTGCAAATCCGCTGTATAGGCTTGATTCCAGTCAGCTCAAGTGTTGGCGGGGAAGTTGGTTTGCAACTCACCTTGACAAGGAGGTCTCCAATGGTCAGCGACTTTCTTGAGTGGTCGAGGCGAGAATTCATGGAGCCTAGCGAAGAAGCCAATGCCTCCAATCCCTTCTGATATTCTTCCCAGTGGGGCATTTTGCGATGTGTTGAAGCCACGTCCTTGATCATCATCTCATACTTTGCACCATATTCCTCGTAGATGAAGAATTGGTTCATCTGTGGAGATCAGTAAAGCCACGCTTGTTAGGCTGACAGAATTACTGGCCTACCTTTCTGCTGAAGACTCTGGCAACATCGCCAGCAATCTGTGCATCCGAGCCGGTACCAGGGATCTCTTGATTCCATGACACGGGGTGCATGTCTTCGGGAACGGCATCGAGGCTGCGCCATCTCCGATGGCCTTTTCCCGTGGAAGCAGCTGCAGGCGGAGCCAGATCCGGCTGGATGTACTCGGAGTCTGGAACAACGCGATGCAGGTCTCTGAGGATATCTTCGTGCAATTCTATGATTTCGGTGAGGTTGCGATTGATCGAAGATCGCATGCCAAGGGGCAGCGTTGGCAAGGAAGCGAGAAGCGTGACGTATACCTTAATCGTTTGGTTAGCATCCCACCAAATAAATGAATTCTCTCGGTATACATACATTCATGAGAAATCGGATGTCTCCAATGTAGCCCTCCTCAGTGCTGATGAGTTCATCGAGAATGCGACGGCGCTGTAGAGATCGCTCGGTAGCAGCTGGGTCGTGCACCGGCATTCGATCCCCGTAACCGCTGTCCTCCGAAAGCCTTGCCGCGGCGAAGGACGCCCTGCTACTACGCTCGGTCCTGGAGTGCCCGCGGGAGAGACCAGCGTCCCTCTTCTGACGTGTGGCCACACTGGCACTAGCAAGACTGACACTAGCACTTTTTATAGCCGCAACGAAGTCGAAGGACGACCCCGAGGAGGAGGTCCTGTGCTGGGCCCTTCTCCGGTTCTGTGGTAGCCAGTCCATGGAATCTGGGGTATCCCGAAAGGCGTCGTCGCTGCTGCCAAGCGAAATCGATCGGTGCTTGGCTCGGCGGTGGAGGGCCTTCATCCACTTGCGGAATGGAGTGTTGTCCCCGGGAACCCGACTGCCACCTGGGGTCTCTGTGGGGTACACAGCTTGGCCTGCCGGCAGCTGCGAAAGGGGATGGGTGGAATGGGTGGAATGGCGCACACCACTGTCGTCAAGAGGGATGTTGAAAGCCGCCATGCTATCCAAGGTGTTTAGGACATCAACGCCCTCGATGTGCAGGCCATCCAAGTAAGACGAGAGCTCGACATGATCGAAGGATTCCTCCAGGTTGCCGACTAAGTCGATGTGGCGGGGTGAATGCGGAAGGGATCTCGTCGAGTCCGACTTGAGGGTGATATGGACGGAAGAGTTGGAGCAAGAGGCCAAGGACTGGGCGTCAACAAGTGCCATGACGGTTGCTGGTTGATGCTCGGGTCCAAGAAAGCAGGTCCTAAGATGCAGATCGAACTCCAAGACACCAAAAAAAGATTGAGAGCTGTCGGTGACGGACTCAAAACATGATGTAGCGGTAGCAGGATGTATGTTGCAAAGCTGCTCAGCTCGTCTGGCGAACGGAGCCTAGACTTGGGCGACCCTGAAGTTGATGGTGCCAAGACGGGACACAAGATGGGTGGCAGATGAGGTTGATGCAGACGTTCGGACAAGGCAACCTCCGCCAGTCGTGCGCGGGGCAAGACAGATCGAAGGCGGCAAAAAGAGACCGGGAAGATTGGAGGTGGAAGGCTGGTATTTGACCAAAACAGCAGGTGCGGTGAGGGTCAGCAGAGCTGGGAAGGAGAAGGTGAATGACGCCTTCCTTCCCTGTCGGGGTTCTCTCTGTTCACGCTGGGTATGAGATTGCGTCTCACCGAGGCGCATAAGTGGGTTGAGAGCAGGCAAAAAGAAGCGGGAAAAGAAGCACAAGCAGAATCAGGACCAGGACCAGGACCAGGAGAAAAGGATCATGTCTGGGGATAGCGCTATAATACACCGACTTTCAGTGACCGCTCATGTTTGTCGTCGAGGCGATGATGTGCCCTCGTTCGAGTCCGACTGGACGGGACCGGACTCGACCGTGCTCACGATCAAGCTCGGCTTGGCCTTTCTGCTCCCGGAATTAAGGTGTCCTAGCTCCCCCTCGACCCAAGCCGCACCTCGAAGCTAGAGGCTGCAGGTGGAAGTGATACCACAGGCCCGGAACTGCGGTGGCCAGTCGCCGGTGACACTGCGTTCGACTCGGGTCGTGGGGATTGGTTGTTGACGAATGTGCTTTGGGGGGAACCAACGAGGAATGCTCGCAGCTACGGCATGCAGCCAGCGCGAGTGCCGGGCCAAGGAATTCGTAGCTGCTTCCAAAGCTCCAGTAGTCTTGTCCCACGCTACATCGCATGCCTCAGCCCGCCGGCTGCTGAAAGCTTCCGTCTGGTAGGAGGCAAGATCTACGGCTATCTCGCATCTGCCACGGGAATGGGACACGGGCGTCGCACAGGCAGGGCCATCGGCTCGGAGTTGGAGGAGGAGGCTTGCATGAGCTGCTCCCATGGCTGAAGCCACGATGCGCGAGACCGGAGGGAGATGAGAGCAAGACACGGCAGCAAGGGGCCACTGAGCATCGAGCACGAGCCCACAGGGCCCAGGGGACAGGACATGATGGCATCTCATCGGGGCCCATCGAGATCTCATTGCATGCTGATCTGTATGCTAGAATCGCATGCTGCTGAAAGAGATGGGTAATAGGGCCGAGCTCTGCCATGCCATGTTGTCAGAATCACGAAGTCGAGACAGTAAGCTCCAAATAGCACAGGATGGGGCTTGCGGCATGACATGGGGTCCTAGGTGTGGCGCTGGCGGCTGGGGAGAAGGGGGGGGGGCGGCGGCGGCCTGGTGGGGATGATCTGTCGGGAAGCGACTTGTCTGCGTGCGTTCGAGCCAGCTGCAGTCCCCAGCCCCCCCTTTTGACTTGACCCCCAATTCAGAGCGAGAAACCCCCCACTCGAGCGGGCCACGTTCACCGAGCTCACCGAAATCATGGGAATGGATGACTGATGAGACACGCTTGGTCAGCCCGACCTCCAGATTTTCTCCCCCAGGTGCCAGGACGGCAACGAGACCGGCGGTTTGCCGACGTGAGATGGAGAGATTTCCGCATTGGCACACCCGAGTCAGCTCATTGGCCACTGCCCCGCGCTCGCCTCCACTGGCGGCTCAAGTGCACAAACCTCGCTCGCCCGTTCCCTGGAGATGGCCTCTCACTGGCCACGAGTCGGCCCTGGATCTTCTGGAAGGGGCCGCTGGGGTGTGCGTGTCGGTGCCTGCCACACAGTGCACAGCACTTTTGGGGCCTGGATGCGCACCGGAGCTAACCGAAGTCAGGCAAGTTCGGCCTTAGCTGTTCCTTCTGGGACCGCTACGGCAAAAAAGGGTCCTGTAACCGGTGCCAAACCGCTGAACGAACACGTATTCTGTAAGGTACCCCCAAAAATCTGGACGCCTCAGTTCGCCCGCCGAGAGAAAGAGCACAGCGCGCTCCATGCCGCGCCTGCAGACCACACACCTCCCCTCCTCCCCTCCCACAGGACACCTTACGTAGTGGAGGATAAGAAAGGCATAGAAACTCTTGGTGTTTCTCGTCGTTGCCCCGACCCGTTGACCTTGACCCGTCGTCGCCTCCAGGCCCCACTGTCTACGCAATAAGATGCCGTGTCTCTAAAGCCTCTTCAACTCTCGTCTTCTTTCCACACTCCGACCTGCCCTCCCGTTCTCGACGAGACGCCCACCTAACCACCCTTTCAGTCGACAACCCTTACACGGACACGATTGCAACATCTCGCCCCCCCGAGAAAGAACACTTCACCCGAACGCTCTTGCCCCCTGCGCCCCGCGCGCGCGCCTTTGCGATGGAGGACGCCTTTGCGAAACCTGTCGATAAGGTCCTGGCTCACTTCGACGTGGATGTCAGGACCGGTCTGAAGGATGACCAGGTCACCTCGCTGCGGTCTCAGCACGGCAGAAACGGTAAGCACTCTCTCGAATACACCTCCTGGGCATCGCGCGCGCCTGCCTGCCTGCCTGCCTAAGACTAGGCTTTGTTGCACCAAGCTGACGCGAACGCCTCTGCACAGTGATCCCCGAGGAGCCCCCCACCCCCATCTGGGAGCTTATCCTCGAGCAATTCAAGGACCAGCTCGTCATTATCCTCCTGGGCTCGGCTGCCGTGTCCTTCGTCCTCGCCCTGTTTGACGACGAGGAAGGCTGGAGCGCATTCGTCGACCCAGCAGTGGTACGTAATCCTCGGCCCGCGCCCCCCACCTACCAAGACTTCCAAGCGCTAATCATGCCGGTATTCCCAGATCCTCACTATCCTGATCCTCAACGCCGTCGTTGGTGTCTCGCAGGAGAGTAGTGCCGAGAAGGCCATCGCCGCTCTTCAGGAATACTCGGCCAACGAGGCCAACGTCCTCCGCAATGGCCACGTCTCTCGCGTCCGCGCCGAGGAGCTCGTCCCTGGCGATATCATCACGGTGAATGTTGGCGATCGCGTCCCTGCTGATTGCAGGGTCGTTGCCATTGAGAGCAATGCCTTCGCCATGGACCAGGCCATCTTGACCGGAGAGAGTGAGAGTGTTGGCAAGGATCATAGCGCCGTCGTCGACGACGAGAAGGCCGTGTTGCAGGACCAGGTCAACATTCTCTTCTCCGGAACCACCGTCGTCGTGGGTCGCGCCAAGGCTGTCGTTGTCCTGACCGGTACCGGCACCGCCATTGGTGACATTCACGAGAGCATCACCGCTCAGATCTCCGAGCCCACCCCCCTCAAGCAGAAGCTCAACGACTTCGGCGACAGTCTGGCCAAGGTCATCACTGTCATCTGCATTCTGGTCTGGCTTATCAACATCCCCCACTTCAACGATCCCAGCCACGGAACTTGGACCAAGGGTGCTATCTACTACCTCAAGATCGCCGTGTCTCTCGGTGTCGCAGCCATCCCCGAGGGTTTGGCCGTCGTCATCACGACTTGCCTGGCCCTGGGTACCCGTAAGATGGCCGCCAAGAACGCCGTTGTGCGCAGCCTGCCCTCCGTCGAGACTCTTGGCAGCTGCAGCGTCATTTGCTCCGACAAGACTGGCACCCTCACCACGAACCAGATGAGTGTCAACAAGGTTGTCTACCTGAACGAGAGCGGCACGGACCTCATCGAGCTGGATGTCGAGGGTTCTACCTTCAGCCCTAAGGGTGCCATCAAGTCGAACGGTCAGCATGTGCAGGACCTCCCTCGCTCGTCTCACACCGTCCGTCAGATCACCGAGGTCGCTGCTCTATGCAACGATTCCAAGCTCGCCTACGACCCCAAGACTGATTCCTACTCCAACGTTGGTGAACCCACTGAGGGTGCTCTTCGTGTTCTCGTCGAGAAGCTCGGCCCCAGCGCTCCGGCTAGCTCGGCCCCTGATGCCTTCCTCCACCACGCCAGCGCTCACTACGAGAACCAGTACCGTCGTCTTGCCACGTACGAATTCTCTCGCGACCGCAAGAGCATGTCTGTTGTTGTCCAGAATGGCAAGGAGCAGAAGCTCCTGGTCAAGGGTGCTCCCGAGTCCATTCTCGAACGCTGCTCCCATGCTCTCCTCGGCGCCGACGGCAAGCGCCAGGCTCTGGACCGCAAGACCGCCGATCTCATCACCAAGGAAATCGTTGAGTACGGCAACCGGGGCATGCGTGTCATCGCCCTGGCGAGCATTGAAAACGTCGGCAACAACGCACTCCTGAAGAACGCCAAGTCTACCGCCCAGTACACTGAGCTTGAGCAGAACATGACTTTCATCGGTCTCGTCGGCATGCTTGACCCTCCCCGCGAGGAGGTGGCTACCTCGATCCGCAAGTGCAAGGAAGCTGGCATCCGCGTCATCGTCATCACCGGAGACAACCGCAACACGGCTGAGAGCATCTGCCGCCAGATCGGTGTCTTTGGTGCGACCGAGGATCTCACGGGCAAGTCCTTCACCGGTCGCGAGTTTGACAACCTGACCGCGCGTGAAGCCGTCGAGGCGGCCCGTACCGCTTCTCTGTTTTCTCGCGTGGAGCCTAGCCACAAGTCCAAGCTCGTTGACCTGCTCCAGCAGAACGGCGAGGTTGTCGCCATGACTGGTGACGGTGTCAACGACGCCCCCGCTCTGAAGAAGGCCGATATTGGTGTTGCCATGGGCTCTGGCACCGACGTCGCCAAGCTCGCCGCTGACATGGTTCTCGCTGATGACAACTTCGCTACCATTGAGGTCGCCATCGAAGAGGGTCGCTCCATCTACAACAACACTCAGCAGTTCATCCGCTACCTCATCTCTTCCAACATTGGCGAGGTCGTCTCCATCTTCCTCACCGCGGCCCTTGGCATGCCCGAGGCCCTGATCCCAGTCCAGCTTCTCTGGGTCAACCTCGTCACCGACGGTCTTCCCGCCACGGCCCTCTCGTTCAACCCGCCCGACCACGACATCATGAAGCGCCAGCCCCGCAAGCGTGATGAGCCCCTGATTGGCGGATGGCTGTTCTTCCGCTACATGGTCATCGGCACCTACGTTGGTCTGGCCACTGTTGCCGGGTACGCCTGGTGGTTCATGTACAACCCCGAAGGTCCCCAGATCACCTTCAACCAGCTGTCCAGCTTCCACCGCTGCTCGACCCAGTTCCCCGAGATCGGCTGCCAGATGTTCTCGAACGACATGGCCAAGTCGGCTTCCACCGTCTCTCTGTCCATCTTGGTCGTCATTGAGATGTTCAATGCCGTCAACGCGCTGTCCTCGAGCGAGTCTCTTCTTACCCTTCCTCTTTGGGAGAACATGATGCTCGTCTACGCCATTGCCCTGTCTATGGCTCTCCACTTTGCCCTACTCTACACCCCGATTCTGCAGAGCCTGTTCTCGATCCTGCCGATGAACTGGATCGAGTGGAAGGCCGTTCTCTGGATCAGCGCTCCCGTCATGTAAGTTCCATCTGCTCCTCACTGTTGAACAACGAGCACTAATTCCCTGCAGCCTAATTGACGAGGGCCTCAAGTTGATTGAGAGGTCGTTCTTCATGCAGACCAAGACGGTTGAGGCCGTCAAGGGCAAGAAGGATCAATAGATGGCGACGTAGAAAGTCACTCCGGGCTTAGATCGATAGAGCATTGTACCATACCTACATAGAGCAGGCCTTAGGCCTGCCTTTTGCTCTGGCTGTAGAGGCCTGCTGAGACGCCCCATGTTTAAACCTATCAATGTCAAAATTTCACTTTTTTTTCCCAATACAAAAGCAGTCATTCCGTGTTCAGTGATGCACCGACCATGTCTATTGATCATGATGTCGATTCTGTTGATACAAGCTACACTTAGACATGATGGATTTGGGGCCTCTGTCTTGCCCCAGCCAGCATGACGATGCCACGTCTATCCCTCTTGTCTTCTCCCTTGCCCAAGCTGTATGAGCTGGGGCTTTAATCTTGCCTGCCCTTGAGTAATCTCTTGGTGACCTTGTCCTTCTCGATGATGTAGACGTGCGCACCCCAGCCGGACAGCGCGTCACGGTCGACGGCGTTGAGGAGAGACTGCGAGATGGTCTCGAACAGCTCCTCGGGGCCCTGCAGCGCGCGAAACGGGTTAGAGACCTGGCGCACGTTCCTGGGGAGCACCCTCCCCTTCCATCAAGCAGACTCACCAGATCAGGCTCCCACAAGCTCTCGCACATGCCGAACAGCTGCTCGGACGCGGTGCCGGAGACGATGAAGTCCTTGGCAAAGTCGATGCAGCCGATCGAGTCGAAGCCGCAGATGAAGGGCTGCCCCGTCTTGGGGTCGAGGCCGGCCACAACGGGCGAGACGAAGTAGGGGCCGAAGCGGCGCTCGTACAGGGACGAGGAGACAAGGTTGGCGAAGGTGCGGGGGGCGATGTTGCGCTCCTCGCGGAGGCGGTACATGTTGGACTTGTAGCGGAAGCGGAAGAGGTCGCCGACGGTGGTGACGTCCGTGGCGAGGCCGGTGAGGCCGAGGAAGACGTCGCCGTACTGGAAGATCTTGGGGAAGTTGTTGGAGACGGTTAGGGCTTGGAGGCCGAGGCGGAGGTCGCAGGCTATTGCGACGCAGTCCTTGCCGACCATCGCGACGGCGGCGCCGCCGTCTGGAGCGAGATTGTTAGGAGACGTTTGACGGGGGAGAAGGCATTGACGAACTTATGGAGAAGGGGGAGCTCTGAGGGGTGGTTAGCTGGAGCTGGGGTGATGGAGATGGGGGTTGAGGCTCCCCGTTGGGATAGACATACCATCTCGGCTCTTGGGTCAGTTGACCTCCGCAGCTATCGTGGTTCGGTTATGCTGTCTGGCAGCTTTGTATCGTGTCGTCGTCGAGAGAGCGTCGTGGGAGTCGTCGTCTGGTGATGGTGTCGCTGTCGGGGGAAGGTGGTCGCGATGGGTTCGATAGCTGCAGGGTGGAAGGTCGGGGGAGGTCAAATGCCAGCTGCATCAGCCAGCTGGAAGGGCAAGGCAAACACGACATGGCGCGGCAGCGGTAGTCGATTCGGGCCCACTTGGAACGCCATGGAGCTCCATGGTTGGTGGAAGCTGCGCAAGGAGGGACGCTGAGATAAGCCCCGGTCGCCTTACGTAGCCCCTCGATAACGAGATGCTGCCTGTTGCTCACTGTAATGTTCTGTGACGCACCCTCGACCTTCGCGGATCCAAAGTTCAACACAGCACATAATTAGCATCACGATCATGGCATCGCATGTAACCGTCATCGCGACGGACTTGCGCCGCACAACGGTCAAGGTCGCCCCCGGCACATACATGACAGATGTTCTCCAAGAAGCCTGCAAGAAGCTCAACCTCAACAATGACAAGTACCTGCTCAAGTATGTCAGATATTTCTTGTCCTACGGCCCAGGCTAACCCGTCAAGACATAAGCAGAAACAAGTAGACCTCTCAATCCTTTGGCGCCAGTCAGGCCTCATCCCTGGCGCAAAGCTTGAGCTCGTTCAAAAGTCCAACACACCTTCCGCGGTATCTGTAGCCCTCCAACTGCCCGTACCCGAAGCGAATGCGACACCGAACGGCCGGGTAGTCGACAAGTTTCCCAGCGACATATCTGTATGGAAGGTCTTGCGCCAGTTCGAGACCCGGGTCTCGAGCCAGGGCAAAAATCTCAACCTCACGGCGCGGGGTGTGGCGCAAACGACGGCCGGCGGGCAGACTGGAAGTGGCCAGCTCTTCTACGAGACACCCGTGCTCAACATCATGGGTAGGGAGCTGGCCTCATTCGTGGACTTTCAGAAGACCCTGTCACAGCTGGGATACAACTCAGGCAGCGTGCTGATGCGCCTGTCGTTCAGGAAAACGGACAAGACACTCTTCGAGTCCATGACGGACATCAGTCAGTTCTTTGCGGATGCTGAGGCGGATGAAAAGGAAGCCGCGGCTGCGCCCGCAACCGCCACAATCCCCCCCGAGCCTCTGGCCCAATCCGACTCTGCTCCAACGGCTGCCGGTGATGTCACAGCGACCGAGGGTTCAGAACCGAAAGAAACTCAAGTCCTGGAACAGGCTTCAGACCAACAACCAGAACCCTCAGACGATGCCATGGAAGTGGACTCTACGCCAGTTTCCCTCCCTTCAGACCCTCTGCAGCCCGTGGGCATCTTCCAAGCGCCTACAGGGACGACAATAGCAGCGGCACTGGCTCCCATGTCAGAAAGCGACTTCACGCCATCTATTCAACAGGCGCAACTACACCAGGCTCGACTGTTGCAAAACTCACACAACAAGCGTCTTCCGTCAGACAAGGAGCTGGAACAAAAGGCGCAAGCCGAGGAAGCCAGACTGGCCTCCGTCTCGTCCGTGCCAGTCAAGGTCCGTTTCCCAGATAACACATCTGCTCAGTGGGTGTTTGGCCCGGAAGCGACTGGCGCCGTACTGTACGAGGCGGTGCGGTCCGTCATGGCCCACGAAGGCCAACCGTTCAAGCTTGTCCTGCCCGGTGGCAAAGACGTCGTCAAGGACAGCAAGGGACCCAACACTCTCCTGATTCACGACTACAAGATGACGCGTAGCGTGCTTGTCAACCTGGTGTGGGAAGACAGCGTGCCGACGGACGTGAGAAAACAGGCGTTCCTCAAGGGCAGCGTTGCGCAGCGTGCGACTGCAGTCAAAGTACCGGATCTGCCCAAGGAACAGGATGCGGACGAGGGAAAGAATATCGTTCAGAGCTCGAAGCCGGAGAGCAGCGATGGGGGCAACGGAGGATCCGGGAAGAAGCTGCCAAAGTGGCTCAAGCTACCAGGCAAGAAATAGAAGTCACGATGAGGGCGAAGCATGCATGCATTGGATCATCATTAAGACACAAGCGATGCATAGAAACAGAAAAGTCTGTGAAGGCGCAAGCTGGTTTTTCTTGCTGAAATCGTTGGTATTGGTATTCTCATGACCTGCAGCCACCACTCCGTGAAAGCCGCAGAAACCGTTATATTTTCCTTGGAGGAAAAGTCATGAGGGGTCCTTTTCTTTTTAGGACCGCCATTTTGTCGCCCGCACGCCGAAACCAAGATGCCCGTTACTTCCCAGATCAACCCGATCGAGTCGTTAAAACATTTAGTGGCCGGCACGGCGGGACTCGGCGATGACGCGCTGGAGCTCATCGACCTTGCTCTTGGCGCGACCGAAGGTGCCGAGCTGGACTGTGTGTTAGTCGTGGGACGAGGGGGATTTGATTCCATGGCGAAGCTTACCCTCTTCTTGGCGAGCTTACGGGCGCGCTTGTCCTTGCTGTTGCGAAGGAGTTCGATAACGCGGCGCTCGTAGGGGGCGAGGCTGGGAACAAGTTAGTCTTTGATCGTGTGAAGGAACTGCTGTTGAGGCTAGGACGGCGACTCCTGAGCTACTGATGGTGGCGGTGACGGCACGAAGGGCTGCAGTGATATTCACCCGCGCATGCCCCGAGTGCCGCCAGTTCCCCCGATCTGTAGCTCTTCCTCCCCGTCCCGACTACTCGTGGTGTAAAATCGACTTACCCAGAGACCTCACGGACAACCTCGCGGACGAAGGTGGTGCGCTTGCTCACGCGGCCCTTCTGGGAAGAGATGCGGGGCTTGGCGACGCGAGGGGTGGTTTTCTGTTAGAGAGAGACGGCCGGTCAGCCTTACGTTGTCCATCGTCTGCAGATGCGAGCAATGTGGATTTGCTCAGGGCCGAGGAGTCGGATGCAGAGATCCTCCACGAGGTGAGACACGTACATGGCCCTTGTTCAGGCCGACGGCCAGGCCGGTGCGGGTGGGCTGTTCCTTCGCCATTGTTGTCGTCGGGATGGGCGATGGGTGGTTGTCGTCGGTGGTCGTTGGGCGATGGGGGGAGAGAAAGGAAGGTTTTCGGGGCTGCGGTGGGATAATCTGAAAATTGGCCAGCCGGGGGTGGGGCCACAGTGAAAATTCGTGGTTTGTGCGGTCACGTGGGCAGGGTAGCGAATATTGTGTGCTGTGCACTCTTATCGATAAGTAGAGACTCAGGCTCGGGACTCTGACCTGGACCTAACCGATGAAAGGCATCCAGCCCCCAAAGCCCCAAATCCATCTGGTGCATTTCGAGTGGAGCATCCCAATGTGCCCCTCTAGGCCATGACTGGATGTCTGGCAATGTCTACCTCTACTCTCGCAGTATACGTTCATAGCAGTCGAAGGCGAGCACAAGGCTTTGCAAGTAGTCTTGGTCCGAACATGCCCTATCTCGCACGCAAAGTGAGCCACTCATGATGTCCTACCAAGCTGGGAGGGAACACAACATCATGTTAAGCTGCATCCAGCCTGTTTGCCCATGGCTGCCTCTGAAGCTGTTGACTCTCTCTCCACTACAGATATAACGACTCGTCAATGGCAAGCGCCGGGGACTCCGTTGGCAAGTGTCCGCCTCGTCCCGTCTTGCGCGTCCTGTCCCTTGCCGACGTCAACGTCAGTCAAACCAGCCACCCATCGGCCCGTTCGGACTCACGGGCTGCTGGAACCCGCTTACCGACTGCCGCCCAACCCCTGAGCACCACTTCCGGCTGGGTCCAATTGTCTCTCCTTTCGTCTCCTCAACAGTGGCACGATGGCCAATCGGGCCCGGCCACCATGTTGCAGTCAAAGACGCATACACGATGGATCTACACGTTTAGCGCGTGGCTGTCCTGAGCGACCCAAAGGCTCGAAACGTGACACACATCATAGCCCACTCTTTCTGCTCCAGAGATCTCCAGGAGACTCCCGCCGGACTCATCCTCTTGACAGGCCGGCCCCCTTGAACGTGCCGTTGGTAGAGGCTTTGATGAGCGTATGCCGCGGGCTATTGCATCACAGATCTGCAATGTTTCCTTCTGCAAGGGGTGGTGGATGGTGCTGTTCTTTAAAGGATCGAAGCTTCCAGTTCGGGCAGTGTCTTGGGCTCTCCTTCCGTACCTACATCAAAACACACTCTAGACTTACGCGACTACAATCGTTGATCCAGCCCAAGTCATTTTTAACCTGCTTCTCCTCTGCCTTCGTACCATCACATCACCCAAGCGCAGCACCAACATCATGAACCAGCTTCTTTCTCTCTTCCTCCTGGCGGCTCCCACCGCCAACGCCATGGCAGCGTACATGGCCTCCCTTCCCCAGGAGATAGCAGCTCTAGTGGCCACAGACGATTGCCAGCTGCCTGACGAGTTCAGCATCCAGAACTTTGTGGCCGAATCTGCGAATGGTGGAAAGACGCTGGACTCCCTCGAATTCGGCTTCCTTGATGACAGCACGGGCGTCGACACATCCTGCTTCTTCAACTCCACATCTGAAGCCGTCAACAACGACGGCAGAACACCGCGATACGCCTGCAACGACGCTCGCGTCAACTTCATCTGGCAAACCGGGTCTCTTACACTGATCGAGGGTGTGTGTGCAGGTGACGACGGGTAAGACGAATCAGCCCTCGCGAGTGCTAGGCTTCCAGCTAACACGGTCCCAGTGCGGCCGACTATGAGGCATCCGGGACAGCGCCCGTGGCAATCACATGCACTGGCAGCAACAACACCGTTACCAGAAATGAGACTGGCTCCGGCCAAAACGATTGTAAGGCCGACTCAGCGGATATCCAAGCCAAGTTCTTCAGCATTCAGCCTGTCGCCCCCAAGTTCGAATAAGGCGTGGGAGACGTAGTGTCGCCCGTGCTCCTCATCGACATTGCCTATCGTCTTGGAACACAGACCGTAGCGCCCTAATGAATTTGTATGACTGGCACGAGACGGTGATGGGAAAATAGAATAGACCATAATACCAAGCTCATGCGACCCCAATCATCAGTGTCAAGCAGTCATCAGGTTGGATGTGTGAGGCGGCAATTGGGGCGACCCCTTTCACAATTTCCAGGGGGATCTGGGGGTGGGGTGGCACCCCCAGCCAATCCGGCCACTCACACTACTCCTTCAGCGGCGGTCCCCAGTCGGCAGGTGACCTGTTACCGTCGCGCGGGCTGCCGTATGACCTCACCGCATCAACGACTTTACACGATCATCCTGGTGCACCAACGTGGTCCGCGCTGTCCTGAACAGACCCATCCGATCTTGACACTGGCTGCGATCGCTGTGACTGGGTGCGACACCAATCATGCGCTCATCAAGGCATTGACTCTACCAACATTCCTCTGTTACCACAATCCCTAACGGGCCAATCCGCCTTTGACTCCGACGTTGATCCGACACACCTTCCATCCTCTCGAGGGTTTGCGATGCTCTCGCCCCTCGACGCCCTATTCATAATTCCCAGACAAACAACTGTAACACCTCTTGTTGCCATATAACACAGAAGCGATGCGATTAACGGCGCACGGCATCTCGAGCCTGGTGCGGTTGGCGCCCCTCCTGGCCTTGGCCCTCAACGTCGGCGCCAGTGCCCAACAACAACAGCCGCTTGATGGCGACGAACCGAACGAGGCGCGGCAGCCTGTCTCCGTCGCGCTGTTCTCCTCTCTCGAACGAATGTCCCGCCTTGTCGACATTGCCTACTGCGTCGGCACGACAGGTGTCTCCGAGCCCTTCTCCTGCGCTTCGCGCTGCATCGAGTTCCCGACCCTCACGCTGGCGAAGACTTGGAATACTGGTATTCTCATGAAGGACAGCTGCGGCTACATCGCTGTCGACCACGGCGTCCGGCGACCCGACACAAACGAGGACGAGCTCGATCTCCTGGGTGGGAAGGCCATCATCGTCGCATTCCGAGGGACGTACAGCATCGCCAATACCGTCGTCGATCTGAGCACCGTCCCGCAGGAGTACCTCCCCTACCCATCCCCCGACAACGGCGGCGAGACGTCCAAGGCGCCAAGCCACAAGTGCGACAACTGCACTGTGCACCAAGGCTTCCTCGAGTCGTGGCAGCAGGCCCGCAAGCTCGTCCTCCCCGAACTCCAGGCGTTGAAGGAGCAGTACCCTGACTACCCGGTTCAGCTTGTCGGCCACAGCCTCGGCGGCGCTGTCGCCATGCTAGCAGCGCTGGAGCTGCGCGTGTCGCTCGGCTGGGAGGATCTCCTCGTGACGACCTTTGGCGAGCCTAAGGTCGGCAACCAGCAGCTGTGCGACTACGTCGACGCCGTCTTTGAGCTGGACGCCGAGACGGCCGGCGCGGACCCCGAGAAACGGGTGTACCGCCGCGTCACACACGCGGACGACCCGGTCCCGCTGCTGCCGCTGACGGAGTGGGGATACCGCTCGCACGGCGGCGAGTTCTTCATCACGAAGCAGAACCTGTCGCCGTCGGTCGAGGACGTGGTCGTCTGCTACGGCGACAGCGACGATCAGTGCATCGCGCAGGGCGATGTGGAGGTTGACGTGGAGGAGGCAGCTGACGAGGCTGCAGAGGCGCTCGTCGACACCGCCGACGCGGAGATCAACGAGGCGGCGTCGGAGCGGCGCTGGGTGAAGAGGTTCCCGAGCGTGCCGGCGCGCTTCAAGCTGTGGCAGCTGTTCTTCGCGCACCGGGACTACTTCTGGCGGATCGGGCTCTGCGTCCCCGGCGGCGACCCGGCGAACTGGGGGCGGGAGAAGTATCCCGACGGTCAAGGGGGTGACGACACCTTGGCGGAGGAGCTCTAGGGGGCTGGCCGGCTGGATAAGCGTCACTCTGAGCTGTGAATTCAAAGGAGCGAACTGAACATAGGGAACGGGCGCAATATTGGGCTGGCGGACTGGGTGATGGCGGGCAACAAGACTGCTTCCGGGGGGCCCGGCGACGTGTTGTACTTGATACCGGTCTTGATGTATTATGATTACCATGGTTTTCTTCCCGAGATTTTGAGGTCTATTTTTTCTACCTGACATTACTTGCCAGTGAACTCTGTCATTATGTGATGGCCTGTCGCAAGACAATGAAGTAGCCGGCGTTCCAAGAAAGTCCTCTCGAGAACACAGCTGCATTGCAGCAGCCTTACGACACTTGACCACCTAGCCTCAAATAGCCTCAACAGTCCGATCATGGGAGCCCCCGGGCTGAGCGAACTTGTTCTCAATGCGATTTGCGAGTCGGCTGCTGCCCAGGGGCTGTAGAACACGCGGCCTGTTCTAGAAACCGTCTGAAGTTGACGGCCTCCGCCCCACGAGTCCCTGCGGCAACATCGATGCCTCGGATCCTGGGCCAAAAAAGCGACTCGTCGCATCGTCCATCCCGTGGGCCTGGCTACAGTAAGCCCGCTTGCCAGGGCAAAAAAATGTGCCCAGCAGATGATCAGCCCGGGTGGACTCCTCCCCCACCCCACGGGACTGCGAGTCGGGCGAGGGAGACCCGCTCGCGCGCGGCAAGCTTACCTCAGCCAGGCAATGTGCATGCCTCCGTGGCCATCTCTCATCTCACCTCAACCGCGTGCGTGCTTGTTGGAGGGGTTTCACAGCCCAGGCCCAAGAGGGCATGGCCTCAACGGCGGCTGTCGACGGGACGGGCGGAAAATGCGAGGCGGGTTGGAGGTTAGTCATCAATCATTTGATCCATGAGAGTGAGAGACATGTGCGACATCACGTGCGGCAGCTGGATTGTTTCGCGTCAGGCACCCAAATTTTGGTGAGGGAGGAAAGAGGGGCTGCTGATTGGGATGGGTGGGAGGATCTGATGGGCGCGAGGACCAAAACAAACGGAGAGGACGATGTGATGAGGCGCCTCAGATTCACGCCCACTGCGAGGTCACGCCCGCACGCCAACCCGCGGCTTGGTGGAAAGTGGGGTCCGGCCGGTCCACGGCAGGGCAGGCAGGCGTGGTCGGTACGTGTACGTACCTCTCTCTATCCACCACGAACCAGCCGGAGACAGAGGGAGGGATGGCTGTACCGTACCTAGCTGAAGGAGCGGTACCCATCCATCGTGCTGGGCTGCCCCGCTAGTGTCGACGGGCGCAGTCAAGCTCTGGGGCTTCCACTTCTACTTCCTGATGATGAGGTCGGTGATCGGGCGTCGAGCTCGCGTCATGACACGTAAAAGTAGAGTGAGGCGGCGGATGTTGGACCTGGTCGTTTGATAGCGGGATCGAGCAGGATGGTGGGTTGGACAAACATGATCCAGCTGGCATGGGCACGGGCTGGCTCAGATGGGGATGGGCAAGTCTGAGGAGCCCACGCCCCTCCCTCGTGATTGATGAGGTGCCAGCGAACCAGTCCGGGAGCAGCCAGTCGCTGGCCCAGGAGTGCAGATGAGGTGTTCAACAACAGAGGAACTGGAACCCGGGAGGAGGCGATGCACTGCTGGCTAGGGGCTGGCTAGGCCCCCGAAAAGCCCACCTAAGAAAAGAATCCCCCCGTAGCAGGCCGGGGGGGAGGGAGACTACGGCCACGTCCCTGCACATGCCCATCCGCTCATGCCCGGTCGCCAGTGACTGGTTGGTAGGCGGATCCATCGCCAGAGCGCCAGAGCCCAAGCCAGAGCCAGAGCCAGAGCCATAGCACAGATGGGAGCCAGACACACAGACAGCGCCAGAGGCAGTCACCCCCGCTCCACCCCCTCCCCCCTGCCCCGTGGTACGCCCAAGGAGAGCAGAGAAGGAACGATCAACCGGCCGATAAGTATTTACCAGCCTGTGACGAGGAAGTCACAGCTTCCCCATCACCTTCACTAGAGGTACCTCTACCCTGCCTGGCCTTGCCTTAGCGACTTCCCACCAGCCGGCGCCCCCTCCCCCCCCTCCCCTCTCCCACCCTCCAAACCCTGAAAGTCTCCCGCTCCCGACCCTCACCTTACGCACCTCACCCTGTACGCGGTCTACCTGCCTCGCTCTGCCTCTCTACCTGCACCTGCACCTCCCTACCTGCACTTTTCCCTCACCTCCACCTCCACACCACACCACACCACCCACCACCACTCTCCCGCCTGTTTTCTCGTGAAAACAACAACCCACTTCGATCTTCACATCTGTGCATCCTCATCTCCATCCTCCTTCCGCGCCTTCCTCCTTTTTTACGAATACCCTCAACCACCACCCAAACCCCCAGCCAAGCCAACATGTCCGGCGACGTAAGTACCTCCCCTATCTCGTCCCATGCCTGCCTTGCAGTCATCATGTCCCCCCCTCGCCCCTCGTTATCACGGCCTTGCCGCGGCCTGACCCTCGTGGCCGTCGGCGCGGGCGCGCACCTCTCCGCCTCGATGAGCTCTCGTTTTCCCATCGAGCTTGAACCTTGTTATGCCCTCCTTTGCACCGTGCTCTTGTCTTTGGTTGCCGCCTCGAAGAATGTTTGCTGATCATCTTCCTTCTACAGCGTGAGAGGTTTGTTGCGATTCGCATCCCTCCCCTGACCTCCTTTCCCCCCTCTCCTCCTCTCCTCCGCCTCGCCGTGCTGACAATTCCTCCCCCAACAACAGCAAGACCTTCCTTGCTCGCCTTTGCGAGCAGGCCGAGCGCTACGATGAGATGGTCGGCTACATGAAGGAGGTTGCCAAGCTTGGCGGTGAGCTCACTGTCGACGAGCGCAACCTTCTCAGCGTCGCCTACAAGAACGTCGTCGGCACTCGCCGTGCCTCGTGGCGCATCATCTCCTCCATCGAGCAGAAGGAGGAGTCCAAGGGTTCCGACAAGCACGTCACCACCATCCGCGACTACCGCAACAAGATCGAGGCCGAGCTCGAGCAGGTCTGCCAGGATGTCCTCGACGTCCTCGACGACAGCCTCATCCCCAACGCCCAGACCGGCGAGTCCAAGGTCTTCTACCACAAGATGTACGTTGCGTCCCCGCTTTTACCCCCTCGGTCGGCATGCTGGCACCCCCCGGCCCGACCGCCTTTCCCATCCCCGCCATCTTCGCCATGCTGACCGTGTCCGTCTCTGCCAACAGGAAGGGTGACTACCACCGCTACCTCGCCGAGTTCGCCTCTGGCGAGAAGCGCAAGGGTGCCGCCACCGCCGCCCACGAGGCCTACAAGGTAAGAGCTATTCCATCCCGGAGCGTTGAATCCAATTTTGGCTGACGATTTGCCCTTCCAGTCCGCCACCGACGTCGCCCAGACTGAGCTGACCCCCACCCACCCCATCCGTCTCGGCCTCGCCCTGAACTTCTCCGTCTTCTACTACGAGATCCTCAACTCGCCTGACCGTGCTTGCCACCTCGCCAAGCAGGCCTTCGACGACGCCATTGCTGAGCTCGACTCGCTCTCCGAGGAGTCTTACCGTGACAGCACCCTCATCATGCAGCTGCTGCGCGACAACCTCACTCTCTGGACGTCCTCCGACTCTGGCGAGGCCGAGGGCGCCGCCGCCACCGGCCAGGCCGACGCTGCCGAGAAGAAGGACGAGGAGCCCAAGGCTGACGCCGCCCCCGCTCCCGAGGAGCCCAAGGCCGCCGAGGAGCCTGCTCCCGCTGCCCCTTAAATATGCTCTCTCGATACCACTCTCGTCTTGGTCCGACCATCCCAAGGTGAATGACGATCTCGGTTGCTTTCTGGCGTCTGCGCGATGCCGCGGAGGAAGGCCCCGGGCGGTGCTAGCAGAAGGCTAGCTGGTGATACATGCGACTCGTCTTCGGTACTTTCGGCACAGGGGCATGGAGTAGTGGGGGTTCCGGACACGGCGGACTTGGGAGATGCGTTGGCCGCAAGGGTTTGGACCTCACGGTCCGTAGCGTGGGAGGCGTTGTGTTCTTCTGTTTGGAGGGCTTCTACTACCGCCGGGTGGCAGTCGTCGGACCAAAAGAAGGGCGACCCCCTTCCTCGTTTGCACATTCCTCGCACGCCTTGATATTCCCCCCTTTTCCTTCCCAGCCCGAATAATCCACGCTTGATTTACTCCTCTGCCCCTTTTTGCCCTGAGTGCCTTAGGTTACGGCTATCTCTTGATTTCTTGTTTCGGTTTCCTACAGTGGTCTTCAGTTGTCGCGCGGCCTCGAGGCGAGGCAATGTGTTGCTTTCCCCCCACCCCAAATGCCCCATGTCCATTACGTCTTTACAGACAGAAAGAAAAAAACACAAAGTTCATTCACGCCGGTGCCATGCGGTTGATGTGGAGGGTGATGCGTTCCCATGGGAGGTTTGATGACAGAGTTGGGCGGCACCAGGCGAGCACGTGATATGCGGCTTGATGATTGAATATCGCTGTCGGCTGCCGCATTGGCAGGCGAGCACTGCATTGTTGCCTCTGCAGCTGGGATGTCCACTGGTTACGGCTCGTTTTGACACCTCTGGAGAGTGTTCATGAACGTTCATCAGTCATCGATTCGTAGTCTATCATACTAAGCTTCACGTACCCAGCCCCTCCCATTCTGCCAACCTGCTTCCCGCTTACTCTCTACCGCATTAATCAGGCCTCCTGGCCCTCTGCCCTGCCGTTCTTCTTCTCCAGGAGCTCCCGCGCCCGCGCCAGACGGGCATCCGCCTCGCGCGCCCGCTTGACCTTGAGATCCGTGATGTCGCCAGCGGGATTGGAGGCCGTGGACGCGGTGGAGGGATTGTACTCCGAGCCGCCCCCGCCACCGCCTCCCGCAGGACCTCCCGGGGGGCGCGGCGCCTTGTGCGACTGCGGCGTGACCGCGCTGCTGCTGGTGTTGTCGGGCTTGGCGCCGCTCCTGGGATTCCGCTCGAAGCTCCACTTGCGGAGACGCATCCTCTGGAGCAGGGACGAGGACGAAGACTCCTGGTGGGTGAGAGGGGCGCCGCCCGCGTCCGGGGACTGCGGCCCGGCGTTCTCGCTGTTGCCATCGTCGTCGTAGTCGTCGCTGTCCGGACCGGCGACGGTCTTGGCGGCTGTGCCGGACCCGGGCTTGGCGGCGGCGGCGCGCTTGGTGGGCGAGAGGCAGAGGGAGGCGAGGCGGGAGAAGGTTCCGGTGACGGAGGGAGCGGGCGGGGGCGCGGGATCGGGCGTGGAGGGCGCGGCGGCGCCGAGGCGGGCGCAACGGGGACACACGTCGGGGCGCCAGTCCGGGCCGGGGGCGGGCGGCGGCGGGTGGCGGCGGTAGGTCCACGTGCCGTGCCAGAAGCTCGTCTCGGCGGCGAGGAAGGTCGACGTCGGGTGCGGGAGAGGCGTCGGCGGCGTGGTGCACGCGCAGGTCGCCGCGAGGAGGTTCGTCGTGCGCCAGGCGGTTGATCCGCCTCGAGCGTCGCCGCCGGCATCGGCGTGTAGAGGGGCGGCCTGGCGGGGGGAGGGCGGCGCCGCGTCCATCGTCTGGGACGAGGAGGTGTCGTCCATGGGGGGGGGGGGGGGGGGGGGGGGGGGGGGGGGGGGAGGGCGAGCGAGCGAGCTGCTGCGGTGGTGTTTGAGAGAACGTGAGCCGGAGGCGAGGGCGAGGAACGAGGTTGAGGTGAGAAGACGCGGCGGGCGGTTCGTTCGTGGTCGAGTCGACAAAACGGGCCGCGCGGGCTAGCACCGGGGGGAAACGCGAGTCCCTCTTTGGTCGATCACTCACGCGAGGACGGCTAGCATCATGTACATGTGCGGCCAAAATAAAATCCAAAACCAGATCACCCAGTCGCCGTCCGATTCCAGCGTGCCGCACCGGAAGAGGAACAAGTGCGTCTCGGTTTCGTGCGCTCGCTGGCTGCTCTGGAATGACGGGACTGATAGCGCCATCCGATCAGGTGGGCAATGGTCGAGAACTAAGGTTCGGAGGGGTCTAGCTGCGGCATTCACGTTGAACCACCCCAAATGTCACTTTCGCCGCCGACCCCGTTCATTCTGGACATGATCGCCGGGACACGTGAAAATGATGAGACGTTCATTTCATCCGTTGCACCATGCAGGACTGTCTTGGTCATGTAACCGCCGACGCCAAACGCCGGTTCGATGCCTCTTCATCAAGCGAATCCATTCGATACCGCCGTTCCTTTTTCCCTTTACCTCCCCCTCCCAAGCGTCGAGCACCGCATCAACGTCGCTGGGTGCTCGGAGTCAGCGTCTCCCAGCTTCCCGTGTCGCGCGGCCCCTCGTCGTCCAGCGCATCTAGCAAGTCCACCGGCGGCTTCTTCTGTATCTTGACCGGCACCTGCGGCTTCGGCTTCGGCCGGTCCTCGCCCGCTCGCATGCCAGGCAGGGCCATTGCCCCTGCCATCGGCTGCTTTCTCAACACGCTGCTGGCCGGCGACGTCGCCCCTGCCTGGCCGGTCTGTCCCGAAAACCCGGTCGATGCCCGTACGGGGAGTTTCGGCTTCTCGTCGCCCCAGGTGTCGAGCCCGTTCTTCACAGACGGCGGGCTTGCCGTCGGAGACGTCGAACTCAAGTGTAGTGGCTTTCTTGCGACGGGCGGCGCCGCCTTGCCACGTGACTGCTGCGAAAGCTGAGAGAGGTCTGAGAGAGCGGACGACGGGCGCGGCGGCGGCGGTGGCACGGGCTGGGCCTTGTGGAGGCCGGCCACAGAGGGAGGGTGACTCGAGCCGCTCGTAGGGCCGCCCGTCTGGCGCCGCGGTGGCGGCGGCGGTGGTGTTTCGCCTCTTTGCAGAGACTGCGAGGTGCCGTCCATCCATGTATTGGTACGGGACGGTGGACCTGGTAACGTTGAGGGGTCGAATGGGGGAGGAAGTGCCCTGCGCGCCGCCGGCGCTGTTGACGTCAAGAGATCGGGGGGAGCGTTGACGTGCTCATACGGTGACGTCGACAGGCTCGTCGAGAACGACGATACCCGTGATCGTGGCACCGTCACCCAGTCGGGCTCGGTCGTCACGCCGAATGGGTTGGGCGGCCTGTTGGGGTTCAACACCACGCCCTGGCCATCTGCAGCCGGGGGCGGCGGCTTGACGCCCGCCCTCGCTGGCTGCTTATTGTCCAACCACCACTTCTGACGGTCGGAGCTGGCAGGAGGTAGGCCGGGCTCGACGGCGTCGTAGCCAATGAGGTCCTCATCCTCGGAGTCTTCTGTATCCAGACTGGCTGACGGATCTCCGACTTCCCGCTTCCGACGCGTGTACAACTCCTGGCTGATCTGCTCGCGGTGGGGCTCATCGATGATGCTCACTGTGCATTGAAAGGTTGCATACACCGGCCGGTGGTCCGAAAACTTCAGTGGTGCCGAATTGTATGCCACCTGGCGCAGATTTTGCCCTTTGCGCAGGATACGATCCGTCCAGGCTGGGATTCTTGCTTTCTCGCTATGTTTTGTGAGCAGCGGCTTCACAGTCACGGTCTTCTGTGATCACTTACGATGTGTCGTAATCGTCCGTCCCGAGGTCGAACTTGTACGTAGGCAGAAACGTGATACGCGCTTCAGAATAGAATGGGAATGAAAGCCCCGCCACCATTTGCAGATTCAGCTGCGGAACGTCAGCGTGTTTATCGGCTGAAGCTCTGAAGCTCACATACCTGGTCGTTTTCATACAGCGTGGCCAGGTCTTTCTTCTTAACAAGAGACCGCGCTGCTTCAGGTCCAAGGCCGATGCGGTAGTTGAAATCTCCAAGCCATATGACCGTGTCTGTTGTGCCGTCAGCAGGGTGTCAGAGCTTCAAGACCCATCGCGTTGCGTACCGTGATCATCAATTCCGCGGTTGCGTTGGAACCGCAGACCGTCATGGATAGTCGAATAGTCCCGGTTCCGCTCGTCGTAATTTGCGAACCCAGCAGCCAAGTGAGCCGTCACAAAACAAATAGGGGTATTCGCGTAGTCAAACCGAATAGCAACCGCGCCTTTGTTGCCAGCCATCCCTGACATTCCCGTCTTTTTGACACTTCCCTCGACATTCTTAATATTGCTCAACGTCGACACTTTAACAAAGATGCACAACGCAGCACCGACAAGCTGTCCGCTGCGGAGCAAGACATAGCGCTCGCCACCTGTCTTTTGGAAGTGGGTGTTCAGGGTCCGTTTCACGGCCTTTTCCCAAAGCCGCTTGCGAGTCGGGTCGCTGTTCATTATCTGCTGAGGGCTCAAGTCCACGATTTCTTGGAAACCGACGGCAACGATCTCAGGCTGGATGGGTCCCAGCTCCTTGGGACACAGCCAAGAAGATAAGTCGTGGTCGATGCCTTCTGTTCGCCCGTTGAGGTTGAATGTACCAACCCACCTGGATACATGATGAGCGGTTGACCTTGCAGTGTTGGCATTGTTGACTTACATGTTGATGTCTTGTGTCGAGGAGAACTCTGAGCTTCTCTTGTTCATCTCTGCAGTGACAAAGTCGCTGATCGGATCAAAAATGTGCACCGGAGTCTGGCCCACCAGACGGCCGAGCAGACGGTCAATGGTGGTTTGTTTGGCGGCGTCTGTAAAGTTGTTGTGGTACAGTCTCTGCATCGACTTGCGCATGTCGGCCACAGCACCGGCCAGAGACATCTTACCAGTGCGGGTGTAAGACGACTTGAGAGCGCCAGTGCCGGCATAGATCTTGGACAGGGCATCGCCATTGTCCGCCCATAGGGTCGAATGCCTCATCCAAAAGTCGGACGTCGCGTATTCTCCTCTCTGGTTCAGAAACGACTCCATAGCCATGGATGAGATGAGTGTCTGAATGAGGTTCGTCCTGTCCAGGCAATCCAAGCAGTTCGTGCGAAAGGCACCTTCTTGCTGAAGCAAAACCACCATGCGAGTAGCTCCATTGGCAATGGTCAGACTCCGCGCATCGTCACCGACATCGTCTGTCTCTTCAGCCAGATAATAGGCAAAACTATCAGTCGAGGTTTCGACGTATCTTCTGATGTTCCGTGCCGACTCGTAGCCAGCAGCACCTCTCGTCTCCGCATGGAAGTCATAGTGCGTTTCCCGCAGCAGCGCGTGGTCTTGTGACTGATGCTGGCCGACCTGGCTCAGTGGCGAGTGACGGACCGCGTTGTGGTACAACTTGCTGAGCTGGGCCTCACCAGGCTTCTCCTCGCTGAGGAGATTGACTACATGAACGGCACCATAGGCAAGCTCAAGGTCCTGGAAATGCTTGTTGAAGGCAGGTTGTGTGCCCTCTGGAGATCTGGTAATGCTGATGTTCTGTTTCCCCGGCAGAAGATCTGCCGCCTGCTCCCAAAACAGGGGTACCGAGCCTCGAACTTGGCTGTATGAGAAAAGTGTGCCCCTAGGACTCCAGTATGTGGTCTCCGTTTCTACAAAGTTGGCCACATTGCCGTCGTCGTCGATGCCGCGGGAGTTGAACCTCGTGCCGGCTCTTCGACAAGAAAGTCTTGATATGACGGTCAGGTACGAAGGGAGGCCAGTAGCCGTTGTTTTCAGGGGGGCGCTGATTTGAGGGATGGCGATGGTACGGCAGAAACCTCGGATGGCGGACGTTAGGATCCGCGACGAGTCTAGAGCTTCCCTCTCGTGCGGGATCAAGCGAGATCTAAACTGGACTAGGGGGCTGATCATGAAGGAGTTCCACAGGAACGAGTCATCAAAGTTATCGATATCGAAAGACGCCGAGTTGACAGACCGGTCTTGAAGTCTGTTTGTGACGTCAAAGTCCGTGCTGTAGTAGAAAGAGCCGTTGCTCAATAACTTGCGGAGGTCGTGACAAGGGTGCTCGACTGTGATCTCTCGGCGACTAAGATTTTGGCCATATGTTGACTGGCCGTAAACAGACGAGGCATCCGCAAGATCGGGATCCAGGTTATCGATCGAGACGACGTCGTCCCATCGATCGCTATTCAAGCAAAAGAAGGCAACGCTGGAGATCTTCTCGACAGTCTCGCCGGGCCGAATGGTCGCGACACGGGTAGCATGCGTGACGACCGAGAGGAAGACATCCCCATCTACTGATATCAAGCCTAACGTGCCAAATATCGGCCGCGGGATCAGGGTGCGATAGTCGGAGAGTGTATTCTTTGAGAGCGGCGAGAATTCGGCAACGCATTTCGACACGAGAGTCTCTGCTCCACCACGAGAGCGCGCGGCTGGCAGAGGGGATAGATGGTGACTGCTGCCATTTCCTAAGCCGGTCCCGTCGTTGGTCGAGGTGTGGCTGAAGATCAAGGCGTGAGAGTTGGACACGATGGCAACGGATCGGTGCGGGTAATCGCGTATGTAGAGCTGACTGGACTTCTCCGGAGCTGGCACTTCGACACCCCACGATCCTCCACCCCCGTGTTCCATGATGGTGTGACTAGCTGTCGCGAGTTGATGGTCGGGCAGGAGTTTACGTGGAGGACATGTCGAGGCAGTAATCGAGAGGGGCAATGGTCGGTACGCGGTTCGGGGGGTTCGGTAGGCGACGTCACGCCGCGGGTGGAGGTCAATGGCAATTGATCAGGCGATTCAGGGCGGTGGCGTCCAGAGTCTGGAGACTAGGCATGAAATATTGTTGTCGCGTCGTTTGCGAGGCAAGGTATCCGTATGGATTGGGTTTGCGAATCCATGAATATGGGACTTTCTGGGACGGCCAGGGAGCTGGGAGCTTCAGCCTGGATGACGTTGGGGGCTACATGGTCCGTGGTTCGCTGAGGAAGGCCCGATGTGGGGGGACCCTGGACCTCGCTCAGGCCGTAACGCCCTGAATCTTTAGCGCTTCCAGGCTGCGGCACTTTGCTATTTCTAGCCACAGGCCCTGGTTGTCAGGTCAGTAGCCACAGACGGATCTCCAGACACAGAATGATGAGCTTTCCCAGTCACATGAGTCGGCACCTCGTCGGGCATCAGCATGGCATGCGAGAGCCCTCGGGTTGATCGCAGTCAGCTGCCGTCTCGAGCTTGAAAGCCAACGGCAGACCACTGGTTGATCAAGTAGTGGGGGATCTACAATGCATCCATTGCCAGCAATTGATTTGGTTCAAGTTCACATCACTGAAAGAATCATTAAAACCAACGACAGAATCCCAAGCCGCCTAAGCAGTTCACACAGCACCGTTGCTTCAACCGACAGTGCCTCAACGGCAGGCCTGCCGTAGCTGTCGAGTAGTTGGCTCTGATGAAGCATGGGAATCATGAAGCCCACCGGGAGGAGCCATCCCAGTAGCAAATCCAAAAAAGATGGTGAGAGTAGGGGGGGCTGAGTAAAAAGTTTTATGTGGGAGAAACAAAGGACTCAAAAGAGAGCAAGAACGATGTGGCTTCAGATTTCGAATTGAGATCATGCTGCCCATTGGGCGGCGTTCATCCTCTTCCTATCATGTTGATTTAATAGATATCATCACGAGCCTGGTATGTGAAAGAGAAACCAAAGCCCGAAGTTTTTTTTTCGCGGGCAACATATCCCCAAGGCTGCTGACATAAGTTAGCGACCCACTCTGGCTATCCAACTTGGCAAGCCAATAGGAGTCGCCTCGTTAGATGGCCATGTACCGTGGCCTCAGGACGCTTACCTAACGTGAGGCTTGGCCTGGCCGCCCCGCTCAAAAGTTTGTTCCCCTGCCACACTCGTCGGGCATTCTGCCAGCATAAGCTGCGACGCGCTGCAAGCAGGACAAATCCCAGCCTTCTGCGCGCCTTCTATTCAACTACCCTTCTCTCGTCCAAATCATCCATCGCGATATCGCCAATCCGGCCACCTCCACCCTGCGCTATCACCATCACGAACCCCTAGACGCACTGCGACATTCTTGCTCCCTGCCAGCACGCAGTCATCCCGCGAGCGACGATATCATGGCCGACTTCGACCATTTCGGCAGCTCCGAGGAGCATGTTGAGATCAAGAAGCTCCAGGCTGAGGTTGTGAGTGACCACCCAATGCCGCCATCCTTCTTTGAAGTGTCCCCTCTGACCCGACGACCGCGTACAGGAAGCCGATTCAGACAACTTCGAGACGTGGGAGAAGCTCATTCGCGCCTGCGAGGGCCTCGAGGGAGGCCTCAACCGCAACTCCAGCCCGCAAGCATTGGCCGCCCTCCGCGATGCCTTCGACAGCTTCCTGCTGAAATTCCCCCTCCTTTTTGGCTACTGGAAGAAATATGCCGACCTTGAATTCAATATCGCCGGTCCCGAATCTGCGGAGCTTGTTAGTTGACTCGGTTCCGTACCCGGACCATGTAGGACACACAGGCTGACTGACGGCTGGCTGCAGGTCTACGAGCGCGGATGCGCCAGCATCACCAATTCTGTCGACTTGTGGACAGACTACTGCTCCTTCAAAATGGAGACGACCCATGTCCCACATCTCGTCAGGGAGTAAGTACATTGTGCATCCGTGGTGGCTTTCCTTCCCCGCCCCCCCTGCCCCTTAACACCATCATCACGACAGCCCACCGCACGGCCGCTCGATATCTTCCCTTATGAACCTGCAAGCCTGGAGTGTCACGATTGGCCTCATCATTGCCAGCCGGTGAGAAATGCCAACAGCAGCCCTCAATGTTGGGATGCCCTCTCACACCACGTACCAGGCTCTGTTGATTTCCACATGATCTGTGGCTGGTCTGATCTGACCGCTCACTCGCTTCACATCGCGTCTCTCACCGTGCGCCTTGCGCCTTCTGGTCGCGCTCGAGTTGGATTCATTGCTTTTTATCACCAAGAACCCTCTCCTGTACATTCTTCCTTCCTTCCCCGTTGCCGTCCCGCTCCCTCCCCTACTCCCCCGATCGGTTGCTTACTAGCTTTCTCAGGCTCTTCGAGCGCGGCGCCACCCACGTCGGCTTGGACTTTCTCGCACACCCTTTTTGGGATAAGTACATCGAGTACGAGGAGCGTCAGGAAGCTGAAGATCGCGTCCTCGCCATTCTGCGCCGTGTCGTCAACCTGCCGCTGCACCAGTACTCCCGGTACTACGAGAAGTTTCGCCAGCTCTCACACAACCGCCCCATCTCGGAACTTATTGATGACGACGTTCTCAACGCATACCGCGCCGAAGTCGAGGCACCATATGCTGGCACACAGAGACCTGAACTCGAAGTGGAGCGTGACATCCGTGGCAAGATCGACAGTAGATACTACGAAATCTTCACGCAGACGCAAAACGAGGTCAGCCGACGATGGACTTACGAGTCCGAGATCAAGCGACCTTACTTCCACATCGATGAGCTCGACTACCAGCAACTCGCCAACTGGGGCAAGTACCTGGACTTTGAAGAGGCAGAGGGCGACTACACGCGCATCGTCTTCCTATACGAGCGGTGCCTGGTTACATGCGCGCTGTACGACGAGTTCTGGTTCCGCTACGCCAGGTGGATGTCCTCGCAGCCGAGCAAACAAGAGGAGGTTCGGATCATCTACCAGCGCGCTACCATGCTCCATGTGCCCATCAGCCGACCAGGCATTAGGCTCCAGTTTGCGTACTTTGAGGAGAGCTGCGGCCGGATCGACATTGCCCGCGATATCCATGCGTCGATCTTACTGAAGCTGCCAGACTGCATCGAGGCTATCACGTCCTGGGCGCATCTGCAGCGCCGCCAAAGTGGCTTGGAGGCGGCCATCGAGGTGTTCAAGAACCAGATTGACTCGCCGCACGTCGACATCTTCACCAAGTCTGCCCTGGTCACAGAATGGGCCTTCTTCCTGTGGAAGGTTAAGGGGTCTGACGAGGAGGCTCGTAACGTCTTCTTGAAGAATGTCGAGTGGTACGCGGATAGCCGCGTCTTCTGGGACAAGTGGCTGGAGTTTGAGCTGCAGCAGCCGACCAGCACATCGACCGAAGATCAGCATGGCGAAAGGGTCAAGCAGATCTTTGATGAGCTGCGAAGCAAGAGCAGGCTTTCGAAGCCATCAAAGAAGCAGCTCTTCCAGGTATACCTCCAGTACCTCCTGCAACGGGGTGGGAAGGATGCCATGAAGCAGTTCCTCATCATCGACCGTGAGGTTTTCGGGTAAGTTGACGACAGTACTCTGAATCGCCTTTGAGATATTATACTGACATTTCATAGACCTTCCTCTGTTTCCGCTCTTGCCGGGCCCAAGGCCAAGGAGAACGGCGCGGGTGGCGCGGAGCTTGACGAGGTCACGAATGCGAAAGCGGAAGCTCGATTCTTGAACTACTACCAACTACATGGCGAGTTGGATGTTGAGAGGCAAGGCAACGTGCCTTTCAACTGAGGAGGAGACAAAAGGGATGCCGATGCTGTTGCTTACCCGCACACATGGCACTCGAATACATCGAATTAACGTTTAATGCTTCCCGGGACGGGTGTACCATAGCGGACGCGTGGTCCACGCCGCCTCACGACGGTTTGTACTCAAATGATGGAAGAGTTTCAGTGGTCGCGTCAACACCAACCAGATAGGTAATAACAACATGAACAATACCGCATTTTCACGCAATCGCATCCCATGCCATAAAATTCAACAAGGAATGATACAAGTGGTCATATTGTTGTTTTCAAGAAGTCCAGGAGTTGAGAGGCGAGATTCTGGGTTGGGGTATGCCGCGGCGAATGTGTCCTATAATTCCAATCTGGGCACCACGCCGCTTTTGTTCAGGGGATGCTCAGAGCGCTCAATTTCGGCTGAGGTTCGGTTCATCTTACCTGCGCCTGCATGCTGTGCCCATCTCCCGCGCGCCGCGCCTCACCACATTCACGATGAACCCCACAGCCGCCCCCAGATATCCAAGACTGGTCCCCGACAAAGCCGAAGCCCAGAACGAGGAAACTAATCTCCGCCTATCTCCGACGACGACAATCATGCTTTGACTGCCATTTCACAAGGCTCTACAAGCTCGTTTCAAGGTGTTAGTCGGATTGGCAGACATCTCACAGAACAGCGTCGCTTTACGGGATCGGAAGTTGAGCCATGGCACTCCAGTCCTTCATTGCCATGACCTAAGTCGCAGAGCTCAAGTCTGAGTGTCTCGACTGACATCGCGGTCATGCCCCCTACAGCACGCTTCTGGCGTTGCATAGTTCCAGCCCTGGGCGCTGATGACCTTCGTCTCAGCATCGCCGCGCGTAAAGAGGGGTAAGTATATGAGCACACCAGTTTTCTACTTGAATCCATTCTCACGAACCAGCCTCGGAAGCCCCGATGTGAGCAGTACCTGCCATGCCGACGTCATACCAAGCCCGTCAACATTCCCCTTGTGTGTCAGGCAAAGATTGTAGCCAGTTGCTGATAAATGAGCTACTAGGGGCCGGGGGCCAGTTGACCCTGTCTCGTCGGGATGACTGCCGCCGCGTGCCAATGCCACCACGATCCACCCAGGGGAATGTCGGACATGCATCGCGGAACTTTGTGAGCATTTGCGTTGCATCATCGGCGCCAAGAACCCTTTTGTTGCGTGTAGATATGGGATCGTCGCGCGCAAACCAATTGCCGTGTCGCGTTGTCCACCTTCCCTATTTGCCGGACGGCTGGGCTGCAAGTGCACTAGTGAGCTATAGGTGCACTGGTGATCGTTTCCTATCTAGCCGCGGCCCAAGACCCCGAGAACACACAAACCACGACGCTGCACGGAGAGGAGGGGATCTGGTCATTCCTCCTTTCCTTGGAAAAGTCGTGATTTATGTAGTACTAAAGGAAGGACCTGGACCATGAAAGCTGCCCGCGTCCCCGTGGCACCGAGTTTCTAACAGTTCCTGTCTGCCATGAGCTGCTCGTCTACTTAGGTATCTTGGAACCGTCGTCTCTCTCTCCATCCGACATTTGAACCAAAGGCTTAAGAAGAAAAGATTAATGCCCAAGATGGTACGATTCGGACTCTCCACTGCCTGCTACGCTCTGGCGTTGGTAACTCCTGCTTTGGCTGCACCATCGCAGGTGACACCGCGCCAGGCGAACCCATTCCAAACGACGCCCATCACCGACTTCGCTGAGCCATGGGCTTTGGCCTTCCTGCCTGATGAACGAATCCTCGTCACCGAGAAAGTGGGCAATCTGCGTCTCGTCGACCCGGCCACCAGTTCCAAGGGTCAAGTTTCCGGTGTGCCTGCCGTCAGCTACGGGGGCCAGGGCGGATTGGGTGATGTCGTCCTGCACCCAGACTTTGCCGAGAACAACCTGGTATACATCAGCTATGCCGAGCCTGGAAACGGGTCCGAGTCGGGTGCCGCGGTGGCGCGTGCCAAACTGGTGCTGGACGACAACGGCGGCGGTGCGCTCGAAGACCTGGAGGTTGTCTGGCGCCAGTCGCCCAAGGCCGCCGGCAGCGGTCACTTCGCCCATCGCATCCTCTTCGGCGCCGATTCGACGCTGTGGATCTCATCTGGCGACCGACAGCTTCTTGACCCCGCTCAGGACCTGGACAACAACCTTGGCAAGATTCTGCGCCTGAACGACGACGGGTCGATCCCAGACGGCAACCCGTTCGCTGACAAGGGTGGAGTCGCAGCCGAGGTGTGGGCGTACGGCATCCGAAACCCGTTGGGCTTCGACCTGGACGACGAGGGCCGTCTTTGGGAAATTGAGATGGGACCGGCGGGCGGCGACGAGGTCAACTTGATCGAGAAAGGCGGCAACTACGGTTGGCCCATCGTGTCCCAAGGCAACCATTACGACGGAAGGCCCATTCCCGACCACGAGACGCGCCCCGAGTTCATCCCCCCCAAGGCTTCCTGGACCCCTGTCATCTCCCCCGCCAGCATGGTCGTCTACAAAGGTGACCTATTCCCCGAATGGAAGGGCAACATCATCATCAGCGGCCTCGGCGCCCTGGGCCTGGTACGCGTGGAGATTTCCGGCGAGTCGGCGTCAGAGGCCCAACGCGTGCCCATGGGCCAGCGTATGCGCTGCGTCCGGGAGAGCCCGGATGGCGCCCTTTGGACGCTGGAGGACGGTGCTGGTGGGCGACTACTGAAGCTTACACCAGCTTGAATTCGCGTTGACAAGGGGGCTGGTGATTCTTCAATATTGAAATTGATCGGAATAGCGGACAGCATTTTATTCCACTTCACCGGAAAGCATCCAAGAATCAATGATGCAAGGGGTTGATAGTTTAGTCAATGCTGGGTAGCGAAGTCGGAGTAGGTCCCCAAACAGAGATTTGTGAGAGTTTAATC
This sequence comes from Verticillium tricorpus MUCL 9792, assembly GCA_000732205.1. Taxonomy (NCBI): domain Eukaryota; kingdom Fungi; phylum Ascomycota; class Sordariomycetes; order Glomerellales; family Plectosphaerellaceae; genus Verticillium; species Verticillium tricorpus. Next base: position 5,959,538 of record JPET01000001.1, on the reverse strand, counting down.
AAATGATTGTCCGCTTGATTTGTTGTCTGAATCTGGCCGTCCTGTGCAAAACAACCACGAGAAGCCCTTGGCCCATATCTTGGCCAAGAAGGAGTGGCGTATCTCCTATCCTGTGAATAGTAGTCAGAGGAAACGGTGTATGGCGTTTCGAGGAAGAGCACTTGGATTTAAATCCGCCATGCATAACGAAGGTAAGTCCTACTGTCACCAGAAGACCTTGCCCCACTTCCGTTAAACATGAACTTCACCGTCTCCCTTGAATGGATGCAACAAACCATGCCAGCACGAGGGCCCTTCACTGCCTACACTAGGGTCTAGCATCGAATATGCTAGGACAGTATGGATGTTGATTTTGATGATTTATCTGATAGAAATCTCATGGTTAAAACAAGGTCTTCACCGGTATTCTCCATATTTTTCTGTCATGGTAAATGTAATACCCGCAGACTGAATCCAGGCTTCCTGGCACCTCTATCACTCCGAGTCACTGGGAGCAGTCTAACTCACTCTAAAGCTCAGGCCAACGGGAGCTAAAGCAGCAAGGCCGATTCCAAGGAGTTAGGTGTTTATTTTCTAGTCGCCTGCAGGGTTTACTGAAGTCTCACCTCACTCGGAGCTTGCCCCCAGTCAATGACAAGCAGGGCATATGCAGCTAGTGGATGCGAGTCATGCCCTTTGGGTGGTCTTGTGGCTTTAAAAAGTCAATAGACCCTCAATGCTTCCTCACCATCCCCTTCATTCCTACTTGGCCTCACATTCATGTCTCTCAGACGAAACCCCAAAAGCAGTAAAATAAAATAAAAGATGGCTGCTACCATTGGCGAGACATCGCTTAAGAAGCTGCTCGCTACCCTGACGACGGTGCTCCATCCGGCAACATATGTCTTCGTCACCCTCCCTCCCTCCGTCACCCCGCCTCCCCTGTCCGAAATCCAGATGGTCTTCCACGAGTCCGAGGGCAGTACCATAATTATGGAGCTTGAAGCTGCAAAAGCCCGCGCCTTCGATTACGCTGTTGCATCACGGATGATCACGCTCAATGTACATTCCAGCCTCGAAGCTGTCGGGTTCTTGGCCGTCATCACAAACAAACTGGCTGAGAAAGGTATGGGCGTGAATCCCATCAGTGGTTACTTCCACGACCATCTGTTTGTGCCAGAAGGCAGAGAAGAGGAGGCTGTCAAGGTTCTCAACGCTATTGCTCTGGAAAATCAGGAAACTGGGAGCGGTGCTCCACGGTAGATGACGTGGTTCTGGTAGAGAGCAGCACCGATCAGAATGATTTGACCAGAGTTGAGCATGCTGAGTGGCGATGATAATTCACATCCTGATTGAAGACTGGTGTTCTTTACTAGAGCCCATTCGATTATGGTTAGATGCGTCCAATGGCCACCAATTCCTTTGGCAGCCTTTGCTTTGACCGACGCTGAACATCTTGCGTTGAAAGGCGTCTGGAACACAACATCGCGTGGGCTTTCAATCTGTGATTGAGCATCACCTTCTAACCATACAAAAATCCTGCATACCGCAACTACACCGTGATTCAATTTTCTATCAATATTTAAAGCATCCCAGTAACACCAAACCCTCAATATCTCGACCGCATTCTTGGTTGCACGGTACCGTCCTCAAGATCCAAAAGTCGACAAATGTAGTTGCCTACCTAGTTAGAATCACTATTTCCGGGCACTTCTTCGATATCGCTTTCATCATTATCGACCGTTGGGTGAACAATGTCGCCCAGGCTTGTTCTGATGGTGGCCTCTTCTTCGGAAAGTCGGTTCCTGACATATTTTCGGATCTGCCGGGCCCTCGCACTGCCAGATTTTGTACCGTCCTGTTCGATGAATCGCTGCCATTGATCTCGAATAACGTCGATATTGACTGCGTTGATGTACCGGCTGGTGGCTTCCGGCGTAGCGTTAGTTGCCAAGTACTCTCGACAAATTGTGAACAGGTTTGCCTCGTTCAGGACCCCACAACAGTAGGACAGGACAGAGCAAACTAAGGTAGGCAGAGTATACGGTCAGTATGTGATCAGTTTTAGTACTGCCCAAGCCCTTTTCGAAGGAGCACTCGAGGTCTCACATTGTCTCTCGGGCGTAATCATGTCTTCGTCTTCAGTCAGTTTGGGCCTTCCGTAGATGACCCCAGTGACGGCAGATCCTCCAACCATCACTGCCCAAGTGCTTTTGCAAACGACAAGTTTCGGCCAGCCTGCGCCGGTGATGAATGACCAGAAGGCAGCGGCCGACATTGGGGCTGATTCTGTCGTGAAGGCTGAACCAGCACCACCAGGACCGACCAGAGCACTCAACGACTCGAGAGGTTCAAAGCCATCGACATTGGCCTCTTTGCGGGTGGTGACAAATGCCTCAAAGGCATGTTTGTCATCCAGCAGTGACTTTGCCAGGATTAGAGTGGCACGGTACGCAGCTATCGTCGCTTTCTGGTAGGATACTCTCCAAGGCCGACGGGAGACATTATCGACTACCCCATACCCATCAGACATCAATGAAGAACTCTCGAGACGATCTTGGAAAGCTTACCTTGAAATCTGGCAATGCAATCGAGGATCTTTTGGAAGTGCTCCTTGATCGCTTGGAACTGTCCTACGACTGTCGGTAGCCTGGACGTGTTCTACGCGTGTCAGTTGAATCTCTTAGTCTGCAGCAGTTTCGTAGAGTACTTACTCTCTCGATAACGCCACTGAGGGTCGCTGAAGCAACGGCTCTTCCTCGAGAACCAAAAATGCTCTCTAATTTGTGGTCGACACGAACACCACTCTGACTGTTCAAATCGAGCGGGACAGATTCCCTGGACGGGGTCACTTTATATCCCGCCAGATTTATGCCAGCTACAATAGAAAACATCAGGCATATAGCCCTCGGGACTTGTTAGCAATGTTGAATCTGTCAAGCATGGACCTTCGCTTGGATGTACCAATCTGGAATGTAGTGACACGTCGACATGAGCGCACCAATGCTCTCGAGGTATGCCGGCCCTGCATCAAGAGCCGAGCGAAATATGGCCTCTCTCCATAGAGTCAGAGTGAAGGTATTGACGGGGGATAGACCAAGAATCGACTGGTTACTGAGCTTCTCTACATAGCCTCGATTCTTGGGGTTTGCGATGGACCAGCACAGATGACGCAGCCACTGAACAGTTTGACCCCGCGGCTGTCCAGCATCAAGTTTCACCTATCAATCAGGATGACGACGTAAGCTTGATATGGTCTACTTTTAGGTTAGAGATCAAGGACAGCTTACGAAAGCGAGACCGGTGTCTGAGTCATAGGCAATTTGCGTCACGCTGAGCTTGCTCTGTGGAACCAGGTTCGTCATGAAATAGTTGAACCTTTGCATAGCTCCACGATGGGAATTCCAGATTCCGCCTCTGACTCGGAAGTGGTATCCCTCCAGATGGCTAGGAATGGGACCTTCGAATCGGCAAGACGCCATGACGAGAACCAGACAGCCGGGATAGATGTTCACAGAAGTGCCTGCACGGCCAGGATTGGTCGTGCATCAATGACGAGTCAAAGCGACAGAAACAAGAACAAAAGAAGAGGAAAAAAATGCGGGGAGGGACGAGTTTATGAGGTGAGTTCACTTGGACGGGCATAGACTCACACACACTCTGTGGCTGCCGTGCTCATGCTTCGGTAAGCTCAAACGGCACGCTACACCACGTGTCCGTGCAGCCACACATGATCGAGACCAATACCATCGGGTGCTTCTCCTGGTAGTGTTGGGGATTACATCAGTTTGCGCGAATGGGCTGCCCAGGTTGGTTGCTCGTGCTGTCCAACCCCAAATTACAAATTGTCGTGGTGTTGGGTTATTGGCGGTGTTTGGACGTTGACCTGATTGCTGGAAAGCCACTGTGATTACTGGAAAGCCTCTGTGATTGCCTATAATCCCAATTAGGACACCCGTCGGCATTTTGACCCCCACCCTTGAGATGGGCAACGGAGGGGGGCTTGGATGCCGGGTGTGCGCGCTTGTTTGCTACTTCTGCTCGACTGGAAAAATCATTTCTAGTTTTAGTGCGGCCGGCATCTTGAACTGATTTCTGGACTTGGAGGAAAATCCTCAACTTTAAAGGTGCTGACTGATGGCTGAACATAAGGGCCTGCTTCCTGGGATGAGTCTCTCCGTCCAGCATTCAAGATAAAAGGAACTGTGAAAAGCTCACTGAAAATTTGATGTCACGATCGAGGGTATCCTTCAGAAGGCCTGCTATCGGCCCAGGAAAAAAACAAACGAGTGCGACCCCAACGCCCCCTCCCTCCCGCCCGCCGGGGAACCTATTGTTTGTCCGCGGTGCGGCCAGTCAACGACCCTATCTTTCCGCGTCGGGGTCCTAGGTAACACGATGACGTCACATGAAAATTGAAATCTGACACGATACATTGCAGCGGCGGTGAAGAAGTGGTAACTCCATGAAAAGATCTCAAGCAAGTAGATAGACCTGTTGTATGTCATACCTGTAGTTTATGAAGCTTTTCCGCGAATAAAAGTGCGATCGACGGTTTTCAACTCGGGGATGCTAGTCCAGTCTTCTATCGGACACTGTCCATCATTTCCATAATCGGTACGCTCTGACAAGCCCCAGGCAACTGCGTTCCTTTCGACCTTGTACAAGAGCTTTGGAAGCATCGTCGGCCTCCCGACAAAGTCCGTGACCCTCTCCCTCCGGATGGCGAGTTGATCCACATCCCTTGTACCGCCCACACACACCTTGCCAAGGACCTGGCTGAGACCAGTTCTTGTCTTCGCAGGTGCCGTTCTTCAAGATGAGCTTTGTACTCGTAGTGCGATAGACTGGGAGAAAGGCTTGAATATCGCCTTTTGGTCCCTGAATATGGATGTTCGAGACTTCGGCGCCCGCGGCGGTCGCGACAGCGTCAATCGAAAGACATGAGGAGCAAGAAGCAACGGCATGCACATTGCCGCCGTCTGCCTCACTTCTCTCGAACTCCACCAGAATAGTGAACATAGCTTCAACCTCAGTTTTGTGTATTTGGCGATAACGGGTTGGACTTTGGGCCTTTCTTCGTCGATGGACGATGAAGGGGTGTAAAGGGCCTGAAACACCAGTGTCAAGCTGTAGACACCCCCATCGAGGAGGGTGCGGCTAGCCAGGGCATTATTGAACATTTCATGGCTAGTTTGTGAAGCGACTTGCATACGGCAAGATGTGTTCGGAGATCACTCGTTGTACCAGACCGAGCCAACCGAACATAGTTTGGGTCTCGTAGATACGTTGGCGGTGGGAAGTACCGAGTTCACATGCCCTCCATGAGCAAAAGACCCTTTTCTCTGGCCTGAGAGCTCAATGCCTGCGCCTGTCGGGCGTTGACTGTGAATGATTTTTCACACAATACATTCTTGCCGATTCCAGCAACACCAAGACATTTTGGTAGTGATGTAAATTGAGGCGTGGCAAGTACACAATGTTGATGTGAGGTCCGCTGCAAGCTTTTCATTAAACCCATATGCTCTGGCCTCGTTGGGTGTGTCGTAATCTCCGAGCAAGGCTTCTTCTGCCTTGAACGAAGATGTCGAAGATGCGACCGCCAACAGCGGATGGCTGATATGTGTGACTCCTCGAGCCTGTGGTGGACAGAAAAGTCTCTTCGATTGTATGAGATGACCTGAGAAATACTGGCGGGATTAAATTCAAGAGGAACTGTAATGCTTTCGTGATGCTTCTCTTTCGTGATGCTTCTAGTGGCAAGAAAACCTCAAGCTTATGCTGCCGCTATAACCCATAATGATCAATTGACTTTGATATACCCGATGGCTGACCAGAGACCCACAAAGCTGCCTGTATCTAATTCTTGGCCACCAATGCATGGTCGGAGTTGGAGTACATAGGGCAGAGATTGAAGTACGTATGTGGTGTGAGTAAAATAACACTCGTGCTTCATCTGATGATCGGATTTAACTGAGTACGTTCTTTATACGCCCTTAACGCCCCACAGATACGATAGCCTGCTGAACTCGATGAGCTGCGACAGGATGGGCGCATGCGTTGAAGCTTATAGACCCATCGATGTCGTCATCGATGCCCCTAGTGATCGATTGGTATTAGCTTGATCCGGTAGAAGTCTTGGGCTGCGCCGTAGGGTGTTCGTGACGTTATGGTCTCGGCAAATAAAAAAAGTAAATGTTCGAAAGTAGCGAATGAGGTTTAGAGTCGGTACTTCAGGGTGATAGGGAGCCCGTTGTCTCATGCTTCGCTTACGAACACCAGGATCCAATATGATTGAAGGGAACCACGTACGCCGTCATTGGTCTAAGCCCTGGCTCCTAGACCTGTTCAAGCTTTCACACGGCATGCAGCAGAACGCGTTGAGACGAAGCATAAGTAGCGGCCATTCCCCTCATTCCTGTGCACCCACACACGACGTGTCTCCCAGATCACTTTTCACTCCTTATAATCACCATAACACATAATCATATACCCATTTATTCATCATGGCGGCATATCTTCAGAAACGGATTTGCCATCCTCATCATGGAATAACCATCTCGCGACCTGAAACGCCATCTACCGACAAAGAAGCGAAGAGTGGACGTTCACTGTATAACACTGCTGCTAAGGGTGTCCCCTTCTATACGCCGGAACAGGACCCGCCTGCTGGTGTTGCTATCATACCAGCCGACGGATCTTCAGTCCCCAAGCTCTTTACTCCGTTGAAGATTCGAGGCGTAACATTGCCTAATCGTATCTGGGTCAGCCCCATGTGCCAATACAGTGCCCACGAGGGTTTCCACACTCCTTGGCACATCACCCATTATGGTGGAATAGCGCAGCGTGGCGTAAGTATATCCTGTTCGAATTGGAGAAGTGTGTTCATGAATTAAATAATCGTGACTAGCCCGGGCTCATGATGGTGGAAGCAACAGCTGTGCAAGCAAATGGACGCATTACGCCAGAGGACTCGGGCATCTGGCTTGATGCGCATGTCGACACGTTACGGAAACACGTCGAATTTTCCCACAGTCAAAATGCTGTCATCGGCATTCAGCTGGCTCACGCAGGCCGAAAAGCCTCTACAGTCGCTCCGTGGATAAGTGCAGGCGCCACAGCCCAGCACGATGCGAATGGATGGCCAGATGATGTGGTTGGCCCTTCGACGGAACCCTTCAGCGAAAACTATCCCACGCCTCGAAGCATGTCTATTGCTGAGATTGAGCAGTTGAAAGACGACTTCGTTTCTGGCGCTGGACGCGCTGTGGATGCTGGCTTCGATGTTATCGAATTGCACTTCGCCCACGGCTATTTGGTCTCGTCTTTCCTCACCCCATCTGTCAACAAGAGGACCGATCAATATGGCGGCAATTTCGAGAATCGCACCCGTCTGGCAGTCGAATTAGTCTCGGCTGTGCGGCGTATTATTCCTGACAAGATGCCGCTATTTGTTCGCATTAGCGCTACAGACTGGCTTGAAGAGAATGCCGAGATTCGTGAAAGCTGGACCAATGCGGACAGCATCAAACTTGCCAAGATTCTATCTCAACTTGGGGTGGATGTTATTGACGTTTCAAGTGGCGGAAACCACCCCGCACAGAAGGTCAAAGGCGGTCCAGGATACCAGGCTCAATTTGCCAAGGAGATCAAGGCCGCTGTTGGTGACAGCCTCCTGGTGAGCGCTGTTGGGAGCATCAAAACTGGAATCTTGGCACAGGAGCTGATTGCCGAAAGCCAACCTCTTGATTTGATTGCCGCGGGACGCTTGTTCTTGAAGAATCCAGGCCTCGTTTGGTCTTGGGCCGACGAACTGGGCATCAGTATCCAGGTTGCTCATCAAATCGGATGGGGATTTGGTGGAAGAGCCTCCAAGAAACAGGAACATGCGAAGATTAGCATTCCATAACTCGATTTCAGCCAAATTTCGTTCCAGCCCTTTTGCCACCAATATTCTTCCTCGATATATCTCAGGGTGAGGCCAAAGTGCCCAAGAATAGGCATGATGGCGTGATTCCGCTTCTGGAGCCGCAAGACGGAAATATCACTTGTCTTTTATCTTGAACAGATGAGTATGATTGATGAATATTCGTCGTACTTGCCTTCCCCTTCTTGATGCCGCATCAGGCGGTGGCAGGCCTGCGTCAAATAGGCAACAAGGCAGCACTGGTGGTGAGGTGACTGATTGATGTTGTGCTATGAAATGCAAAGTGCGATGATAAGCCCAATTCTTGCGAAAACTGTACAATTGCTGCTGTGACCTGCACCGAAATAAACTCCAGGTCAAGGCGGGAATATAGACGGGGGTGTGTATCAAAGCCGGCTAAGCAAATCATCCGCCGTCCATCATGTGCTAACCTTTGACCTTGCTAAAGCTACGTGGAGCAGCTACAGAATCGCATTGAGGATCTTCGAAACAGCTTGCACGTCACATATTCTTCAGAAACTATGGGCCGTATCCCAGTTCCCACCGCCGCCGCATCTTCTATGAGCCCTGTTGCCAAAGCTACCTACCAGGGCGAAGGGAGTATCGTCAGGTGAGGACGTTGTGGAGCGCCTCCCGAGCTTCAGTTGATCTCTATTAGTATCGCGCGCCTTGTTGAGGCTGCTGTAAGTCCTTTAGTTCCGAACACTTCGGTCATCGCCACAGAAGTTGAAACCGCCAGAGGACGAGAACAGGCTGAACTTGCCGTAGTACGGAAAATACCTGCCCCGCTTCCTCCACTTGAGATAGCTCGGCAGACCGGTGCAAGGGTCCGACTGAAAAATAGGCGAACAACATTGCCATGCCTGCATAAACTTGCCCTTGTTGAACCGGGGGCACTGATGAAACCGGAAAGCGGCATTATGCCAAGCATGCCAAGCATATCAAGCCGCAATCAGGGGTCTGGACGCAATCATGAGGCGATTGATCACATTGCTCCTGAACCTCGACAGTAACACCACCACCACCAACCCCAACCGCCATGAGCAACGCCGACGCTCAAATAAACGCCGCCATACGCCTCGCATCCTATCCTATGTGGTCCCTCGTGGGCGCGACTGCCTACCTTGGGGCTTTTGCCAACGCCGCTGGTGTGCTGGATATCGGCCTGGTCTATCCCCGTGCAAACGAGACATATGAGCCAACAAATAAGCTTCCTCTTGTCTTTGCACTCCAGAATGCCGAGCTAGCCGAATATCTTGAACCCTCCATCTGGTTTCGGGTTCTCAATATCACCAACTCAACCTCGGATATCGATGTCCTCAGCGACGGCACCCACAAATTCCGCTGGACCAACGCTTCAGAAAATGAGCCCTACTTCCTCTGGAGCCATCTGAAAGTCGGCGGCGAAGGCCAAATTCGGATCATCTGGCAACCGTCCTGGTCTGGATGCGCCGAGAGTAGCAGTGATGCTGACATGGTCCGCAACCGCACTGACAACTTCTTGGTCGACTTTGAGGTCAAGAGCGGTGGCCAAAAGGCCGATCTCATCGCTGCTACGGCCGGTGACGGCAAAATTTGCCCTAACCAGGGAGTTGCGGTCAATGTAACAGACGAAACACACGAGGCTTCTGTCGGGTTCCGGGGACGTGAAGAGTCTGGGACTTGTGCAGTGCTGATTTCTTCTTCTCCTACTCCGACTTCGAACCCTTGCCGGGTCAAGGTTGACAAGGCTGTGGTCGAGAGCATGGCGGTCGTGGATCTTGAGAAGAAGTGCAGTGGTCTGAACCCACCCGTCGACTGCCCAGAGAAGGACCACGCGATTAAAAAGTTGGCCATTGCAGGAGCCGCCAGCGTCGCAGCTGTCCTCAGCGCTGCTCTCTTCCTCGCTTGATCCAACACACTCTCCACCCCTCCTTCGACCATTTTACCCGTCCCGATTACCTCGGGTACTTTCTTCATGATTGAAGTGAAATACTTCGTCGAATGCAAGGAATCGTAATGTTGAAAATAGAAAAGTAATGTTCAATTAATATACCGTTCTCTATCGAGTCAACTCCCGCATTCGTTATGCATTGCCTCTTTCTAGTTTCCCATGTTCTATATCTTAGTGATATTGCAGCCTTGATGGACTGCCTCATACGAGTATCAAGCGGCACCAACCCCCCTCCCCACGCCCCCCATCCCCAGCTCTTGGTGCGTTCACTGCCTCCAACGATTGCTGGTCCGGCCTCCCAATGTACTGCATCGAGCTGGCCTGATCGAAGCTGAATGAAGCATGATGTCCCCCTGCTGAGTCAAGCAGATCCCAAATCTTTGGAAACCTTGTCTATCTTGCTACAGCCGAGTGTACTTCGTGGTCGAGGCTCGAAACTTGACAAGTGCTGTCACTCGCGAGCAGAAACGCCGAACTAAGGCAATCACAAGCAGTATCTATAAGCTAGCTGTCTGTTGTCTACCTGCACGGCCTTAATCGCATGAGGCCTCGCAAACCTCCTGTATTTTGATGATATTTAGCCTGGCGGAGACTCTAAAGGCACCGGGCACGATCACCAAGGTAGGTGTGCCCAGAAACGAATCATTGTGGGCTTGGCCAGCTACCGGCGCTTTTCTGGATGGCTCAACCAGGCAGGCCGCTGGAGACCCAGCCGTAAGTTCACGGGCAACCGGGGCACCTTTCAGGCGACACCGTGTAGGTGCACTGACACGCCCGAATACATTAACTATGGCAGAGGGTTTTGGAACTCATCCACGGTGGACTCAACCCTAAGCGCTAGAACGGCCGGGTGGTGACACGCTTGCTAGACACCGGCAGTGACAGTGATATCCTCGTCTACGATGATAACCAGCGGACCAGGAGGCACGCATGTGCCTTTGCGCTGGCCTGGGCATGCCAGGTACGACAGACTGGGCTAGCGACCTGCTAGAGTTCTACGACCATTCCAAGGCGGCAACAGTGGTCCGGGCGTCTTTCATCTCACTAGCAGCCATGGGTGGCGACCTCAAAAAGAGCGATCTGAAGCTGAGCAAGTCGTAAGAAGGATCATACGAGCACGAGGAGATTAAGAAACTAGACAACTACGAAGCTTCACTGCGCGGGAAGGAGTTGGATGCGGACAGCGCTTGGTGCGAAGTTGCCACCAACAAAGGTTCAAGAAGGAGGTCACATGTCCTTCCCCCAGTCGGTCGAGACGATGCCCCTTGCGGTTGCCGCCATGAATTGCCAGGAGATTGGAGGCATGTAAGATGGTTGCCACGAGCCTTGAGTGTGCCCTGCTGGCGGACGGGCTCGACTTCGGACCTGCGGCAGCAGCCACTGACAGTTGATCATTAAGCCTCGTTGTATGTTTCACTGGTGCTATGAAGGTCTTGATTCCATGTTGAGAGGTGTCGTGAAGCGGACCGCCGACACGGGCGATGCGGCGCAGTTCAAGGTAGGACGCCAAGATGTGCTTGCCGTGATCAATGATGCCAGCGCCAATGCCGGTGCGGGTTGCTTCAGGAAGCACTGTTCTGAAATATACTTGAAAATAAGAGCTACCGGAAAGGAAAACCTAGTAGATAGTTCTTCAAGTATGTCGGACATGCCAACTTCATGTCTCATCCGGCCCGATCCCAAACTTCTTTGAGCTTTGCAATGTGATCACGATAAATCTCTGGATTAGCCTCTACAGCCCTCATGGCTTTCTCCTTATTCTCCTCGCTCAGAGGTCGTGGTAGCAAGCTAGGGTCAGGGTTAAACCACTCCTTCCTGGCGACCTTGGTTCCGTCTGCTCCTGCGAAAGGTTTGGGGTCGCCCCATTCACCGGGCGCGCGGCGCAGGAAGGATAGGATCTGAGTGGGCGACAAGCCCACGGCGTCGACGACACGACGGTCCCAGGTGAGGGAACGCAGGACGCCGTCCGTGCCGAGAGAAAGAACGCCGGTGAGGGACAGGTCTTGCTTGAGGTTGCTGAGGATAACAGTGATCTCGACTTGATCTGCGTCAGCGTACCATGCGGGGCGCTCGCAGCTGTCTGGGTTCTTTTGCGGCTGATCTTGATGAGCCATTACGATCGTCGGCAGGTTGGCCTTTCGTTAAGTATTCTAGTCAAGGCCTTGGGGCACAGCGATGCAGGAGTATGCTGGATATGTGAGCTTAATGATGATATTGGTGTCGTGGGATAATTTGTAAGACCAATGTCGATCTTGATATTTTGATGATTGAGAAAAGGGAGTGAAAGTGAAAGTAGTGAAGCAGGAACCCACGCGTATTTGTGTAGATGTAGATAAATATGGTGATTGGGAACGGGCACAGATGACCAACGTCATGCCAGTGACGTCTGACTGCATTAGTGCATCCTTCTCAACCAGAAGAGGAGAAGTCAGCCTTCCTCCTCTCGGAGCGGGATACATGGTACATGGCTGCAGATTAGGCAGATTCTCTATCGAAGAATTCCAAAGCCAAACACTTCCAACGTCGCTCAGCCTACTTTATTCTGGCACTGCATTGAATCATCTACTCAGTACAACCTGCACCCGAACAGCACACAAAGGCTCCATCATCCAGTAGCTATTCAGCTTGCAATGTACAATAAGACCAATGACGTGGACGATGTGCGCCAACGCGTCGACTTCGGGCCCGGCGAACCAAGTCGCAAAGGTGCGAATTAAAGCCACTTTGGCCTTGTGGAGTGCCTTATTGACAGATTGATAAAGAGAAGCAAGAAGTGGAGATTGTAGGCAAACCTCGCATTCCGATCCCACGTTATACTGGGCAATGAGTGTTCGGCATCAACGTCGCTGTTGCCGTCGCCGCGATCCTTCAGATGTTGGCTTTCGTGCTCCTCATCTGTTACATGTTGCGATACTACTACGAATGGCCAAATACCGAAGACAAGGAACTCAACCTGTTCGACATGAACCGTTTCGAAACCTGCAGGCTTGCTGCCACAGGACTCGACCCAGCTAGCGCACAGTGTCTCGAATGGCGGGAGACAGTTGCACAAGCCTTGCGCAAAGACATCACAAACACAACGTGGGCGGTCGAAGACCCCTCTACCGAAATGGACACTTGGTGTCACCACATTGGGTGTCTCAGACACTTCACTGTCGAGCGATCGACACTCGCAGCCGAGGACGCCGGGCCTTTGGGCCTAATGCACTGGTTCTTCATCGGGGACGTCGTCTGGGTCACGCTTGTTCATCTAAGGAGTCAGATGCTGTTCAAACCTCACGCTCCAACTTGGGCAGTCTGCCGCGGCCCGAGCCGGTTCATGTGGCTCACGATTTGGTAGGCGATTGTTCCATGATCGCGTGGTGGCGCGTAATTGTTAGACCAAGAAGCACTGCCACAGGTGCTCGAGGCATATCACCCTATAGCTGGGCCGTGACCTGCGGCGCGGCGCTGTCGCTCGGCTCACACCCATTCTCCTGCGCATTCGGCCCCTTTCAAAAGTTGAAGAGAAGAGTCATGGGGCTCTTGTTCATCGTCGGCGCTGCTCAAATGGCCACCAGCCTCTCCATCTTAGGTAGGTCCATCTTCTTCTTCTCGGAGCCGTACTACCGCTTCCTTGAAGAGCAGTCCACGATTGGAGCAGCAACTGGCGTTCATAAGGAATGCTCTCCGGCGAAGGTGTGTGGAGACAGTAGGGTATTCGAACTATTCGTTGCTGGCCAGTACAAGGGCTACCTCAGTTTTGAGCATATGTTCCCCTCCTTCGTCATGGCGTTCTTCATAATGAATATCGTCATAGAGGCGATTGGACATGCCCCTTCCTGGGCTAGTTGCCTCATCGGTTGGAAGAGCGACGGTCGGATTTGCACAATGATTTCAGCACTGCAGTGCGTGGGTTTTGTCGGACTCGTCTTGTTCGCCGCAGGGCTGGGGCTATACCAAAGTATCCGCACTTGGCATGCTGATACGATAGCGCCCGTGGCTGTGAACATGTTCTGCAACGTGCTGTATGTGCGTGAAAGTAGTTGAGGCTCACTAGTCGCCTTTCAATTTTCTGATAGCTCACCACTTGGGCTACGTTCGTCTTTGAACCATGAATGGGCACTGTTGATTATATAATAGTTCCTATATTACGTTGACATCTTGGAGTACTTGATGTTGCGGCGCTTATTGCTGTATCCATTTCCATGCACATACTGCTAGCAAGAAGAGTAGTTTGTCAACTAGACTCTCCATGGTTTACTTCACTACCAGGAAGCTGCCTTCGCCGTTCACCCACAGGGCAGCAGTCTCCCGGACCGACGTAATAGTTGACCCGCTCATGTTTGGTAAAAGTAATAGAAACAAGTTTGGGTGAGGCTTTGATGTGATAAGGTGAAACAGGAGGATACTTTCTTCATTGCTCTAACACTATTTTACCCTCTGACTAAAGTTCAGTTACACGGTGGCCAGTGAACTTTGTCAGCCATTTCCCTAAGTTCTGCAGCGAGCAAACTTCTAAATGGGTGCTTCATCGGAGTTAGGGGTTGTGCTGGGCGAAGTTGCGGGCTGAAATAAGAGAAAAGTGTACCTGATAGACTTTAACTACGCGGCCGACCCGATATGGTTTAAAACGCTGCGCTCAGCGGACTTTACGAGGCAAAGTTCAAATTCGCAGATTACATCATATTTCGAGTTAATATTTCTGCACGCCTCATGATGATCTTTCTGAGTGGCGAGACTTGCGGTGCGAAGAGATTGGGTTGGAAAAGTATGGAAAATAGATACTGGCTGAAGAAGACAAGCACCCAAACAGTGAATTCGGCAAGGTGTCAAAATCATGGCGTCAGTAACAAATGAACATCATCACCAAGAATCGATCAATATACCTGAGTCATGTCTTCCACTCCTAATGTGATGCGCAGATGTGGGGGTAACGCAGTGGAACGGCTGTTGATGAGTGCTGATTTGAACAACAGGCGTGACTTTGTTACACTGAATGTCGTGTCATTTTGCAGCTGACTATCATATTCCACCAATCTCGCTTAAAAGAGTATATACGACTATACCTGCTGGAAAACTCGGGATCCCGTCCGCTCTCCCCTAGATAAGCTAGTAAGGGTAATCTTAGAATTGGGGTCGGCCCCTGACGGCCGTATGTCATTCGGCCCCCACGTACTACCGTCCTAAGCGTCTTAGAGCCGCGCCGTTTACCTGCTACGCCGTTTACGACTTACCTCTCTAGTCCCGTCTACTTAACCCCCCTATCCTATCCCCCCCCTACTTTTCTAGATCCTGGATCTTCTAAACCTAACTCTCTCGTCTTATTTCCTAGTTATGCGGCGTCTAATAATAGAATCGATAGTAAGAGGGGATCCCGCCTACGCGCTACTAGGAGTATGCGTAGGAGGGAGCGGGCGCCTCGCTGCTGCTACCGCCCTCCCCTCTCTTCCCCCTTCTCCTTCCTCTCTCCCTTCCCCGTTCTTCTATTTATTCCTCTACTACTACTATTATGACTACGAGCTTCTAGATCTTTTTACCTTCCTTTAATCGCGCTTATTGCTATTTTAGCGAACTTCGCCTTAGGTCGTGCGACTTACGATCCTCTAGCGATATATTACCGATCCCGGTACCTACTAAACCCTAGAGGTTCGCCGGGGGCTGCGTTTAGCTTAACGATATCGTCGCTAAGGGCTAGGATGATACGCTTTAGTACTTAGAAGGCTGTGCTTCTAGCCCTATCGACGATTCCCGTAAAGTGAACGATAAGACGGAGGCTTACCGGAAGTATACCTGTCGTCTCTAGGATACGTAGGGCCCTTAACTCCTCCCTCTTCCTCCCGGGACCGTTAAGAACGGTATAGTTTATGGAATAGTAGGCTGATACCCTAATGTGTGCTTAAGGTTTTGTAAAACCGTCCTTAGTAGGGCCCGCCTGGGGATTATAGCTAATCTGGAGGCGATTGCCGTAGACCTGTACTATAATCGAGCTTCCGTAGAAGATAAGTTTAGGGCTTTCTTGCGATACTACGTTAAGACTTCGGTATAGTTACGTCCGTTACTTGGGCCTAAGGAGTATGAATAGGTTTGGGACGTTAATTCCGTAATTACGGTTACTGAGTTTTGGAAAGCCTTGGTTCGCGAGTTCGACTATAGCTTCCTGTAAACGAAGCGACGTTAGGAGCCCGAAAAAGCTTCGCTCTACTCTCTTAAGTTCTGCGATACTTCGTAAGGTGCGGGCTCTGTATAGAAGGTGTTAAAGGTTTAGCCGCCCTTGTCCCCCCCCCTAAATATCTCCCCGGGATAGATGCTAATACGTGCCTGTGGGTGGACTCGTAGTGGATTCGAGAAGATCTCGTAGAGGAACTGGGTCTTTTGCGCGGCTAGATGTTCTAAAAGTAGGAAGTGACTGGCGAGGATGTTCTCGCTATCCTCTCCGTGCTGTGGGTGCGGCCGGACGTGGTGACTTGCTAGCCTATAGAGCGATTGACTTCTTATATTATAATACTTCTTGCTAGTATAGGTGCCTTCCGGCTCGGTGCTCTTTCGCGTATATAGTATTATTAAGTGGAGCTAGCTATTGTGGTAGATCCTGCTAATAAATCGACGCGTCTAGTAGGTACCGTTACTATAGTTTATAATAAAGTCGATAAGAATGCTCTTAAAAGAAGCTAAGATAATCGGTAAGTGGCTTAGTACTTTCCCCCGTTTCCCGTCTACGCTATGACGGCGAGCTTACTCTATTATGATAGGATCTTATTTTCCGTCGCGTTTGCACTATGCCCTATCGTCTATATACTAAGCCTTATCGTCGCTAAAGCTATTAAGGACGATGCGTTTGATGTTGGCTTCGAGTCCCTCGACGCCCTCCTCTCTAGACCGATATTTAGGGGCTTGGCCTATCTGCTAATTCGCTAGAAGAATGATATACTAGAAACTCTTATTTTTGAGTTGCCGTATTACCGGTTGTAGGAGATCTAGAGGTCGTGTACTTAGGCCCTTAGGTATTGCGACCCGCCTCGCCTATACGCTATACGTATTAGTAGTGCCGGCCGGCTAGACGGTAAGATAATGATATAGGTGTGGCTTTTGCTAATCGTAGGAAGAAGACTAATGACTTTCTAGGTGTACTTATACCCGCTATATGTAACTTCGTTATCGATAACTCGTCGGAGGTATTCGAGAAGAGCTATCTTCCGAATTATTTTCGAGGTTAGCTAGTAATATTTATATTCGGCGCGTTAGCTAGTGATTACGAGCCTTTATTCCGTTAGCTCTATAACGCTTTCCTAAAGGTCGATGTAAATACCCTGATAACCGTTACCCCTGAGGAAAAGGTGACGTTTAAGTAGTAATACGACTTACGTACTATTAGCGCTAGGCTAGTAGACGATAGTAAAGGCGAACCGCCTGGCTAGCGAGACGAGCTATATAGTAGGGCCTCTTATATTTAGAAGTCCTTAGTGAAGTAGTTAAAGGTATAGAAACGAATATTATACTTTAAAAATATAGATAGGTAACGGGCTCTTGGAACCCGCTGCGCCCCCCCCTTCCCTACTAAGCGCTAGATTCCGGCTATTTAAGACGAGTCTTACCTATTTGAAGGCGCTTTAGCTATAGGATCGTTCTTCTAGTACTTTTTAGCTACATAGGACTTACGTCTAGCTATACTAAAGTCTTACTTAGAGCTCCTCGTTACATACCTTCGGCGCCTCCCGGCCGAGGTAGTCTATTTAGCCTATATAGCTATTCGAGAAGTAACGGCATCGAACCCTAACCCCTCCTTAAGCACTCCCTCGCTTGCCGAGCCGCCACTCCGATCTAGGGCGTTAGATTCTATAAGCTAGTGTCTCTTAGGCTACGGCTTATTCTGTCGTCGTCTGGGTCTTATACGCTACGTTAAGATTTATACCCGGGATGGCTCTTTCGCGAAACCTTTCGACTGTCCTGAATGCCGAAGACTCGGGTAGCCCGTAAGTAGTATAGAAGGCATTTTACATTAGAGCGCCTATATTGACGTTTATTACGATAAGCGAGACGCGCTAAACTCAGTCTCTAACTTATCGCTACCTACGAGCTCTCTAACCCTGGTACTCGACTCGGCGTCGATAGCTTATTACTTCTTCTGTAACTGGAAGTTTAAAGGTAAAGGCCTCTATATCTATTACTACGTTTATAAAACGGATCCCCGATAGTAGGATCTATTTAGATACCCCGAATATAAGCGACTAGGGTAGATAGCGATTATAGATAACTTTATAGCTTAGTAAGAGTACTCTAATAAGGTGCACGGGAATAGTAGAAAGACTTTGGATGAGGAGGCCGGCCTTAAAGCTGAGAAGAGGTGCCTAGAGGGTACGGACGCTATTCCCCCCTCTAACGTTAGGAGAATGAAGGTTTCGGCCGACTGGGAGTTAGGCGAATATCTAGCTAAGAGGTAGAAATCGTTTGATTCTAACGCTAGCGGTAGCTATAGCGATAGCTGCGTAGTACTAGAGCGGAGTAAGATAATACTATAATACGCTCGTATAGGAAGTTAAGGCTACCCTATTATCCTTTAGCCTCCCTAGTAAATAAAGCTGGGTAGGGCCGGGTATAGTGAGGCTAGGGGGTTATAGTATAATTAGGGGAATTAAGTATATACCTTAGCTTTAGAGTCTAGTTAATCTTTATACGAAATAGAGCTTACGTTTATATATAGAGATTATAGCGATAAAATAGATTATAAGCGCTAAGGGGTATTATACGACGTAATAGCGGTATTACCTAGGGCTATTTGAAGCGGAAGTAAGATGTAATTTACGACGTACCTATTTACCTAGCGGTCTTCGCCTACTAGCCTCCCTACTAACTATATTATTTACATATAAAGTTTAATTTATATTATCTACCGATATACCTCTATCTCTTAGGGTAATCTAGGTTTAGAGGATATTTTTACCGAGGCTAATACTCTAGAACTAGGCGTTAATAGGCGATATATATAATACTAGATAAAATTTCAGATCGTTCTTCTCTAAATAAGGGATTAGAATCTTACGTTAGCTTTTAATTCGACTACGCTAAGCCTCGACTCTAGTCGGTATATATAGGTCTAAAGCTATTATACTTCTTTTCTCTACGATATAAATAACTCCTACTAAAAGGCGGACGAGATTTAGTATCTATCCCTAGTAGGTTTTAAGTTCTAGATACTATCGGTTAGTAGGAGAAGCGATACTCTAAATCGATCCTATCGTAGGTTAATATAGCCTATGGCTTCCGAAAGGCGCGACTATACTACTATAGACGCTTCTTCGATAGAAATCTCAACCTAGGGTTCGGAAGATATAGCGAAGGACTTTGACTTTACTGAATATAATTATAGGAAGCGTGATTATAAAGCCTACTTTATAGATATCCCTTGAGGGTAATATAACGCTAAGGATTATGAGTGTGGCGCTTACGGTCGAAATAGGGGGTAAGTTACTTTTATATGTACTTACGCTAAGTATAGCTAGTTAGGATAGTAAACCTATAGACTAGCTTTTAGAGATAGGTTCCCGTAGTTTATATTTTAAGATTCGAAATATAATTTTCTATTTATAAGTATTTCGCGGAATATAAGAATACCTTATATATATAATGTAATATAAACCCGATAAAAACATAGTTATTAAAGTAGAATAAAGCGTAATATTCTCTTAATATAGATATACGTAAGTTAATTAACCTTAAAGAAGAGTTAAAGATGCCTACGATTAAGCTCGAGGAAGCGAATGACCTAGTACCTAAAAAAACTAGGATTATACTTTATCTATCGAAGCCTACCGAAAAGATAAAAAAGTACTAGCGGGATCGACTTTATCGGCGAAGAAAAAACCTTTTTAATAAGCTTTATGATTTCTTTATAGATTTTTAATACGAATTCGGTATCTAGGTATACGTTATAGTTCGAGTAGCCGGGAAATCGTACGAATATGACTCTAATCGGGACTAAGAATAGAGATCTAATAAGTACCTAGTGAGAGATATAGCCCGTTCATTTAGTAATACGAGTTCCGCTAATATTATAGCGTACGATATATCCCGTTCTAAAACGGTATAGGCCTACTACCTTACCGGGTAGTAAGAGGCCCTCTATAGTTTAAAGATAAGCTATACTTAGAGCCGCGTCTGTATTTTAAGTGGCTTTTACCTCTATTAAAACGGACGAAATACTCTCTTGACTAGGGTACTAAAGATATAGGTAGAAGTATAGGAGTATCCCTCTGTATGTAGAAATTTAGTTAGGGTATCTTTATTCGATATTCTAAATCATTTTATATATAGTATTATAGTAATATATTAGAGCGTTATATAAATATAGGCTATCCTATCTTATACTATCTGTGGTAGTACGATATATAAAAGTCATAATAGAGATCTAGACGTAGTATATAAAGTAATATTAATTAATAGAGGCTCTACAATATAGGAAACGTTGAAACGCTTTAGATATCCCGAAGGTACCTAGTAGCTATTATCCGTAGAAAGCGGTAGAGTTTATCTAGCTTACACGAATAACCCTAATAGTATAGATAGCCACTAGCTTACGAATTCTCGTAAGCCAGATATAAGCTCCTACCTTCTTACCGGGTAGTTCCTACCCGTAAAAGCCCCGTAAGCCCTACTAGCGTGCTAGTAATTACTAGGGAGCATATTCGCAAATCGGTCCCAACCTAACCCATATACGCCCTATAATCGCACTTCGTAATTAAGACTTAAGAACTACCCTAGTCGAATTAAAGAACGCTAAGCCTACGAATAATTTTAGCCCTATCCTCTTATCTAGCTCCGCGAGCCCGAATACATATAGGGCATAAATATATAGGTAAATAGACTAACGCCGAAATATATATAGTAATACGTATTACTCGATTTCCGAGCTTTCGAAACCTAGGCCTCAGCGTAATAAGGCCACTCTTAATAGTAGTAGTCAGGAGAGCGAAATAGATGGCACGTAAAGTCGGCTAGCACCGGAGTTACCTACATAAGTAGAAAGCAAACCTATCTTAGAGTAGAAGGATAATTACCCCGTCTATAATAAGGAAGTCGTTTACAAGTTTACGGACTAGAGTATCCTAAGGAGGTGGGATACGATATTAACTATAATTATACTCAAAATAGGTAACTAATACTACTTTCCCTAGTAAGATAACTTACTACTTATTATATATCTGGAAAATATTTTTAAAGTCTTTCTAATAATAGGAAGAGATAGCTCTACGAGTTTAATTATCTACTCGCCGTAGTAACCGATAGCTAGAGAGGATAAACCTATTATCCCTAGTAATAGTCAGCTTACGATATAACTTAGGTAAAAATACAAGTAGACCTTTACTAAAGTACTATAATAGTTAGCTTCTAGTACTACGGAAATTTAATACTTATAAATCTTAGATATTACTAATAGAAGACTTCCCTTTAGCTTAACGCTTCTTAAGCTCCTCGTCATTATTATTAGGATAGAAAGAACGTATATAAGATTGAAACTTTATTTAGGTAGTAACGCATAAGACATAGAGTACTATTTAATTAATAAATACACTCGCTAAAAAAAGAAATAATATAGTAGTCTATCGTAAATACTAAGAAATAAAGACCGATTAGAAATACATATAAATAAAACTAATAGACTTCCTACATTCTAGCGCTAGTAATGGTCCCGCTATAGCTTATAGCTCCTCGACGCAACGGCATTATCGACGAGTTTTAACGTCGGGAGATAATATAAGTTAAATAATACCTAATTATCTATATAGCACTATATACTAATCATCCTTAAAAGTATATAAAAAAGTAAACCCGTACGGGAAGTCTAAGTCTAGTAATATATTTACTATTCTAGTACTATACTTTTATTATTTATTAGGTTTCTATAAAGTACAACGCTCTTTATCGTACGGATCTCTAAGCACATTCTACTTAAAACCCGGCAGGCTTAGTTTATAGAAACGAGAATATTAACGGTCTATACTAGGCGCCTCTATACTAGTAGGCGGCCGAGTAGGAGGATAGCCTTATAGGGCTACATAAGTAGTTTAAGAGCTATGACTTAACGGCTAGCCGCTTAGAGGATGAAGTGATCTCGTAGCTCTATATCCTACTTCTGGCTCCGTAGGATAATTCTATAAAGATTGAGAAAACCGCGGCCCTTAGCTAGATAAATAATTTAAAGGAGGATTCGGAATTAGTAGCCGTTAGAAGGCTGCCGGCTTAAAATAGCCTTGCTATATGCTAGGTCCTAGGTTCCGAGGTAGTAGTGTAAGGGTTAGAGGTACCTAGCCTTACCGTAAGCTAAGTCTCGTCCTAATAGGCCGCGGCTCTACTAAGCCTAGCTAAATAGGCGTAACTTATGATAGGCGAGGGACTAGAGGTAGCTAGGCCCCCGAGTACGGCTGCGGTAGTACTATTCCTAGTTCGGATTATTCTTAGAAGTTAGGAATAAGGGACGCCCCGCCTCGCTAGAGTTATAAGGCATCTCTTAGAAGTTGATCCTATACCGGTTATATATTAAGTTATTATAGACCTACCTGCCCCCCTAAGTTATTATAATTATTAGCGCTAAGTATTAGCTAGGCGTTAATATAATTATTCTACTTCCTCCCGAGAGTATTAATAATAGTGGTTTTAGGGAACGCTATATCGCGGATAATAACTATAATATTACTACGGCGGTCGCTATTTCCTACCGCATAGTATACTTAATCGATATCAAGAGGGCCTATTTTCTAGCGTCTAGTATTATTTTCGACCTATAAATCCTTATTAAAACTATATAGAAACTAGTTTCCGCTAGCCTTTCGAAATTAAGTAATCTCGTATACGTATACTATAGTACTTAGCGCCTATCCTCTACTTATATATCTATCCGGCTCTCCCTCGAGCTTAATACACAGCTGATTCTTCTTATTTAAGCCTTACTGCAGTGCCTACACTTTCCTACCCTTATTAAGATCTATAATAGATATCTATCTATTCTACTCGTCATTCGTAAGAGGAGGAAAATTACCGTAGATAGAAAAAGAAGAAGGCCTCCTTATATTCCTATTCTTAGTGCCGTTTTATTTAAACTAAGTCTATAGATTAAAAGGCCTTTAGTCGTTACTTATATCGAATAAACTATCTATAGAAGGTCTACTTATTAGCTTAGAAAATAGTCCGTATTAATAGCTATAACGATCACCGGTATTAGTATCGTTACTATAAGAAGGACTAGCCTTAGAGTTAGAGAAGATAGCTTTTACTTTACCTTTATCTTAGGGGTTACTTCCGCTACTCGAAGGGGAACTAACCTCCGATTTAATAAATACAACTTTAACTCTACCCTTATCTAGGCCGCCTGATTACTAACTATTTCCTAGTTTACTACTTTTTTCCCTCTAGTCTTACTCGCTAGCTATAAGAGTACTACCTATTAACCTTTAAGTAATAGTCCTAGCCTTTTTATCGTTCTGCCTACTACTAGTTTAGCCGCTATCGCCTTAGTAGCCGCTATCGCCCTAGTAGCCGCTATCGCC